>CM060879.1:3664491-4366291 GCA_030737845.1 Acorus calamus | reverse complement strand
AAGATGTGAAAAGTCCAAACTTCATCTTAATCCTCAGAATACGCAATACATGGTTATGAAACAACCAGCCCATATCGAATAGGGTGAATGATTAACTCAGTGAATAAGTCCACTAACAAATTACCTTACGTGATAGTATATATAAAAATAAAGTTTTATGAAAATTAGTTTAATAAATCTTTTATTTTATTAAATCAATTTAAAATCATGAATTTTTTTTTTAAAAAAATATTTTAATGCACACGTGACCCAATTCTTGGCCCACATAAGACAAATCATGAGAGTAAAAAAAATATCATCATATATATATATATATTTATATATAAAAAAAATAAGAATTTTCTTTAAAAAATCAAATTAAATTCATGAGCTTAATAGAATATAATTTTAACGCAATCACGTGGCCCAATCATTGGTCCACGTCATAGAAATCATGCAGCTTAAATGATATGACCAGGTAGGGTTCTCAATCGAAAGAACCGTTCCCCAAAACAGGTGTGCCAAGCCCCAAGCGACTAAATCGCTCAAAAAGCTCCCTCAAGGAGACGTCGGATCTAAAGACGTTGATGGGTCGCCGCTGCCATCACTACGAGAACATCAGCACAGGATGCTCCGGTTGCTGCAGACTCCAAACAAAGGAATCCGCCGCTGTAAGGAATGCTTTACTACACCCCTCACCAATCTTCGGACTCTTCGAGTCCTAGACCTTCCTCCCCAAAGGCGAAATACTACGGGGGGATTTATTCCAGAAAATATGTCATGATATGCATCTTAATAAAATCTCCGAGGACTAGGTTGTCTCCACTAGTCCTAAATTTTTTTAAAAGTCTCTTAATGAAAATCTTTAATCCAAATGTTATTTCGAAAACATCAACATCAAAAATGTATTATGTTAATTCGTGAAACATGAATAGCATAATTCATGCTATTTTAAATGACAAGACGAATGAATTAAATCATGCAAAATAATCGTAATATAAATGCATGGAGATCACATAATATCATACAAATATAATGAACACGTGAAATTCAACGATGGAAAGAAAAACTCACATAAAATAAATCAATAGGCCTACTCACCTTGAATGGACCCTAGGTCCGGAGAATGAAGCCCACAACAAAAATTATAACCTAAATAAACCAAATAAGTTATAATCAAAACCTATAATTTAAGTCTAGACCTAATTTCCTTAATCATAATCAATAGGTACAAATCTTTATACCCAATGAGCTAAACTTATCTCATATAAATCATACAAAAGAAAATATAATAGAGCCTAAGAAGAGGATAAAAACCTACCATACATATAACCAGTCACTAAAAGACAAAACCAGAAAAGACAAAACACATAAAAAGACAAAAATCCAGAAAATTTAAAATAATAATAAAATAACGAAAATTCATAAAATAATACAAAAAACCTTTCTTCTATAAAAGTAAACTATTAGTCAATAAAAATTGAAAATAAATAAAACTTATTAAGTATAGATATAACTCATAACCCTAGTATTATTAAAAACTTATATTTTAGAAATCTAAACATAGATCTAATCTTTAAAATAAATAATAAATCGAAACCCTAAAATTATGAAGACTAAAAAAATCTAAATATCTAATATGAATCTAATAAAAATAATAATAGATCAAAACCTTATTTTTTATAAAATGATAAGAATCTAACAACATAAACATATAATATTAAAACTCTAACTTGATCAAAAACTAAAATTCTCATAACATAACAATATATTTAATCCTTAAAATAGATAATAAATCAAAACTCTATTTTTTATTAAAAACTTAAAAATCCAAACACCTAAACATGGATCTAATTAATAAAAAGAAAATAAAAGATAAAAAGAAAAGCTTAAATATTTTTTTTTCCTCTCTCTCTCTCTCTCTTCTCGTTTCTGCCGAACTGACGAGACCCACCGCACACCATATACAGACACAGACGTGACGTGATACCTAAATCTAACAAAAATGACAAAATGACCCCGTATTGTTTCATATTTAAACATAGATCCCTATCTGAATTATAAATAGGTCCCTACCGAATTACAAATAGGTCCCTGATACATATTACAATAAATTCACGATTCAAAACTGGGTCCCTTAAAATATAAATAACAATGGAATCTCAAAACTTAATCTTTTGAGCTCCAATGTTAATGAGATTTTAACCATTTAAGATCTTGTAGATCTTAAAAAGAAAAATGTATAAAAATTTCAATATAACAATTAGTATTTCAAATTGTAAATTGAAATGGGCTCACAAGGATATACTAAATGGGCCAAAACTTAAAAACACACAAAACACACAAATTTCAATTCAAATATCATATTTATATATTTAAATTAAATATATAAATAAGATAAAATTCACAGGTGTTACATACTTCCCCCTTTAGAATTTAGTCCTCTAAATTTAAGGGAGAACACAAAAAGAAAGATATATAACATTCAATAATAACAATCATACAATCAACAGTTGTAAGAGTAGTCTTACAATTCTAGCTCATAACAACATCAATACAATCATTTTACTAGTAGGGTTACACGTCCGTGTAATACTTAACAAGCACAATAATATAGAAAATGGTATAAGAATCCCACTTATACCACACAAACAATCAAACAAATGTACATCCATACAATAATTGTATAAGTCAGCTTACAGGTCTGACTCATACCCAACAAACTCAATAATGTGAAAAATAGTATAAAATTCTAACTTATACCCCACAAACAATATTCAATCGAATGCACAAACAAAACTATAAATGATTTGCATTGAAGTTCTAACAAATATCAATACCGACATACTATCATATAACAAAATAATCATATAAATCAGATCCACAATTCTTCCGCTACGCCACTCTGATAGTGACCCAAATCACAAGTGGATGAACTTTTACAACACCAACAATGACAAAAGTCATTTATAATAATTAAATGTATAGGTTAAATCCACCCATGCTTCACATCATAGGTGTTATAAATCATACAGCATAAGCAACGACAAATAATACAACAAAAATTATACAAGTCAAGCTTACCCATGTCCCATACCATGGGTGATTCGATTTGTACGGATCAAGCAAAAACATTACAAATAACCAATTGCGTAAGTCAGACCCACCTAAATCCCATACCGTAGGCGGTCCAACTAATACAATACAAATATAGACAATCTATATAGCAAAAGAATCAACATCAAACAATTTCATACATAATTGTACAAGTTAGGCTCATCTACGTCCCATACCATAAATGATCCAACTTGTACCATCAACATAATGGCAATAATAATGACAGCAACATGAAACTAAAGATATTTACAATCTTTAGAATTTATACATATAAGAAAATCATTTGCTGACATGGACATTCACGGATTAATTAAACCATCCATGACACAATACAAAACGTGAAAAACATCTATGAATACATGGCCATATTGAACAACTTGAAAAATATCGGTTGTTAAGGTATGCCTCTCATGCATGCACGCTTCGACTATATTTAATATGAACGATCATCTACCATATAATGCTCTTACATAGAGTAACATCTAATAAGAATTCAAATCCTATATCCATCAATTCTAATTGACTTAACTTATCCTAGGCTTCAAAGAAATGACTCTAGTACTAGCTTATCTCAAAGCTCTAACAAAAAAATAATTTATAATCAACCAAAATAACTAAGCTCTATAAGATAGGGTATCAAAAAAAAATCAGGTGGGATATCCTAAGATCCAATAATGTAATCGAAACTCTTAAAGATAAAGCTAGATCTATACGCGTTCTAAATGCATATGAATCTGAATTTACAAGATGCAACTATAATATCGATATCATAGCATAATGTAGAAAAATATTTAACACATTAAAATATTGTATATAAAAATAAAACATTCATGATAAACAAGTATAAATAATGTTTTAAAAGAATTTTTTGCTCATTCCATTTATTATATATAGCATAATAAATTTGTAGGCCATGTAAAATATATATAGAGTTACATTGTAATAAATTAACATAACAAATATGTAGAGAGTTTAATTAAGAAAGATCTAGTAATATCTTTATTTTTGAATAATTAAGATTTGAATACATCGATATGATTTTCTTAAATTTGATTTGGAAAACTTAAAATCTAATTACAATTTATATATATATATATCTCCTTGAAATCTTTCATTTAAATAAATAAACATGAGTAACAGCTAAATTTATCACAAGGTAAAAACATATATGTATATAAAAATATGGGTCGCTTCTCCTTTAATAAGAAATTAATAGATTTAAGCTCAAGGGTAACCAAAATAATCAAATAATTATATATATATATATATATATAGACTAATATAATCTCTTTAGGATGATCAAACTTAAGCTCTAAACTTCATAGGATAACTAAACTTGGGCTAATAGAAGATCAAGAATGAGATTGATAAAAACTCGATGTCACGAATAAGAGAAGGCAAGACAATTCATTGAAAATTCCTCAAGAAATTCAGATACAGTGGAAGTGTCATTGAATGAGACATTCAAATTGTAGTGGTTTCCACGATAATGGCTAGATATCCTTTGCATCCTTTATCTAGTAATCTCTAGGCATGAAGAGAAGAGATGAATATGATCGGATTTGATCAACCAAAACCCCCAATGCGAAATGGTTGTTGGCCAAGAATACGAAAGGCCACAACTTTTGAAAAAAAAACAATCAATACTTGCATGGAAGGCTAACAACAAATCCATGCCCAAGATAACATTGAAACCAAGAATATTGATAATGAAGAGATTAGTAAGCATCAAATGTCTATTGATCTGAACCAAGCAAGAGGGAAAGCGAACCTTAGTGACAACTTGTTGACCAACAACAATGGTTATGTGAAGTGTAGATATCGAGATTCTAAACTTCTTTACTAAGAGTTTCATAAATCCGATAAAGTGAATGAATGTGCGGAACCTAAAAAGAACATACAATGAATTACCAGAATAGAGACGACACTATAATCTCCTACAATCATAAAAAAACAATTCAAAATGAAATAACAAACATCACAAATAATAAGACTTTTTTTTACTAGACACAAACTCTAACCTAGGCTCCGACAAGACATGGCTCTGATACCATCTATAACGCCCCACATTTACCTAACCGCTTATCAGACGGTAAATGGGTCGCTACTAAACTTAATCCAAATACAAGACCAAAATTTGCAGCTCTTTTTTTTTCTTATATGATACCAATATAATATAAATATAATAAAACTGATAATAATAAAATAAATAATACCAATAGTTTTAAATCATCAATGACTTTACAATATATCAGAGTTTTTGCAGAGACAAGATACTAAAAAGAAAATACATAACAAACTACCCCTGTGGGAGTCATCTAAACTAAACAAACATAAATAGTCAGTCGTAACTATAATTTATTCTCGAACCGCTACCTCGGAGCAATTTCTGAAAGACGTGAAAAGTCTGAACTTCATCTTAATCCTCAGAATACGCAATACCTGGTTATGAAACAACCAGCCCATATCGAATAGGGTGAATGAATAACTCAATGAATAAGTCCATTGACAAATTACCTTACGTGACAGTATATATAAAAATAAAGTTTTATGAAAATTAAAATTTTATTTAATAAATCTTTTATTTTATTAAATCAATTTAAAATCATGACTTTTTTTTAAAAGAAATATTTTAATGTGCACGTGACCCAATCCTTGGCCCACATCAGAGAAATCATGAGAGTAAAAAAAATATCATCATATATATATATATATATATATATTTATATATAAAAAAAATAAGAATTTTCTTTTAAAAATCAAATTAAATTCATGAGCTTAATAGAATATAATTTTAATGCAATCACGTGACCCAATCCTTGGTCCACGTCATAGAAATCATGCAGCTTAAATGATATGACCGGGTAGGGTTCTCAATTGGAAGAATCGTTCCCCAAAACAGGTGTGCCAAGCCCCAAGCGACTAAATCGCTCAAAAAGCTCCCTCAAGGAGACATCGGATCTAGAAGACATTGATGGGTCGCCGCTGCCATCACTACGAGAACACCAGCACAGGATGCCCTGGTTGCTACAGACTCCAAACAAAGGAATCCGCCGCTGTAAGGAATGCTTTACCACACCCCTCACCGATCTTCGGACTCTTCGAGTCCTAGACCTTCCTCCCCAAAGGCGAAATACTACGGGGGGATTTATTCCAGAAAATATGTCATGATATGCATCTTGATAAAATCTCCTAGGACTAGGTTGTCTCCACTAGTCCTAAATTTTTCCAAAAGTCTCGAAATGAAAATCTTTAATTCAAATGTTATTTCGAAAACATTAACATAAAAAATGTATTATGTTAATTCGTGAAACATGAATAGCATAATTCATGCTATTTTAAATAACAAGATGAATGAATTAAATCATGCAAAATAATCATAATATAAATGCACGGAGATCACATAATATCATACAAATATAATGAACACGTGAAATTCAACGATGGAAAGAAAAACTCACATAAAATAAATCAATAGGCCTACTCACCTCGAATGGACCCTAGGTCCGGAGAATGAAGCCCACAACAAAAATTATAACCTAAATAAACCAAATAAGTTATAATCAAAACCTATAATTTAAGTCTAGACCTAATTTCCTTAATCATAATCAATAGGTATAAATCTTTATACCCAATGAGCTAAATTTATCACATATAAATCATACAAAAGAAAATATAATAGAGCCTAAGAACAGGATAAAAACCTACCATACATATAACCAGTCACTAAAAGACAAAACAGAAAAGACAAAACACAGAAAAAGAGAAAAATCCAGAAAATTTAAAATAATAATAAAATAATGAAAATTCATAAAATAATACAAAAAACATTTTTTTCTATAAAAATAAACTATTAGTCAATAAAAATTTAAAATAAATAAAACTTATTAAGTATAGGTATAACTCATAACCCTAGTATTATTAAAAACTTATATTTTAGAAATCTAAACATAGATTTAATCTTTAAAATAAATAATAAATCGAAACCCTAAATTTATGAAGACTCAAAAATCTAAATATCTAATATGAATCTAATAAAAATAATAATAGATCAAAACCCTTGTTTTTTATAAAATGATAAGAATCTAACAACATAAACATATACATATTAAAACTCTAACTTGATCAAAAACTAAAATTCTCATAACATAACAATATATTTAATCCTTAAAATAGATAATAAATCAAAACTCTATTTTTTATTAAAAGCTTAAAAATCCAAACACCTAAACATGGATCTAATTAATAAAAAGAAAATAAAATGATAAAAAGAAAAGATTAAATACCTTTTTTTTCTTCTCTCTCTCTAACCCTCCCTCCCTCTCTCTCTCCGTTTCTGCCGAACTGACGAGACCCACCGCACATGATACCTAAATCTAACAAAAATGACAAAACGACCCCGTATTGTTTCATATTTACACATAGTTCTCTATCTGAATTATAAATAGGTCCCTACCAAATTACAAATAGGTCCCTGATACATATTACAATAAATTCACGATTCAAAACTGGGTCCCTTAAAATATAAATAACAATGAAATCTCAAAACTTAATCATTTGAGCTTCAATATTAATGAGATTGTAACCATTTAGGATCTTGAAAATCTTAAAAAGAAAAATGTATAAAAATTTCAAAATAACAATTAGTATTTCAAATTGTAAATTGAAATGGGCTCACAAGGATATACTAAATGAGCCAAAACTTAAAAACACACAAAACACATAAATTTCAATTCAAATATCATATTTATATATTTAAATTAAATATATAAATAAGATAAAATTCACAGGTGTTGCAATAGGTAATTAATATAAAATGCTTATTTTTCCCTTATTCACTTTTTTATTTACAAAACAAACACGAGCTTGTTTTGATTCTCTGCTCTTCTGATGCAGTCTCATAAATAAAGTGTGTTTGCTTTTATTCTCTATACACATTCCCCCAATTATGGAAATATGAATCACAATTACCAATAAAAAAAACATGGGTTAAGTATTTATTTGGTTTGGCTTTTGGGTTTGGCTTTTTATAAATTTGTGCTAGATTTTATTTGTGTTTGCTCCTATATATATATACAAATTATATATATGTAAGCGATAATTAAAAATCTAACTTGGCATTGAACTCAATAAAGACAAGAACAAGCGAATTGTATATAATGTCAAAATGAATGTACTTAAATTTGATATCAACAAACCTCAATCAATTACTTAATGTCCTCTGGAAAGAAATTCATCAAGCACATGCATGATCCAAATTCAAATGTCATTTCGAATATTTAATTATAATAAACACAATTAATAAAATAAATCATCTAATTCAATGATGGACTGGTGTGGAAAATAAAGTACATATCTAGATTGAATATACTAATTTTTATCCATTTTTTCTACTTATACATATCTGAATAAAGAAAAATATATATCAAAAAGGATCTCGCTCTTTGTCCTGTATAATAAATAATATTTTAATTTTATTATTTTTTTTCGAACCAAATTATAGTAAACATTTATAGCCAATAAGATCTTAGTCTAATAATGATGCAGTATAGATCATATTTTGATTCCGTAACAAATTAAATCTTTTGATAGTCTCTAAAAATTTTGCAACGAAATTCAATTTCATAGCCAAAATCCATATTTTTCTCTATGAAATACAATTTTGCAGCCAAACATCACATATATTGCTACAAACTATACTTTCGTAGCTAAAAAGTTGGAACTTTTGCTATGAAATTCAATTTCGCAGCTAAAAGTTATATCTTTTGCTACAAAATTACGATTTTGCAGGGAAAAGTTATACTTTTTGCAACGAAATTTAATCTGGCAGAGAAAGGTTAAACTATTCGCTACGAATTCATTTTTTGCAGGTAAAAGTTCTCTTTAGCTACGAATTTGATTTCGCAGCTAAAAGTCCGTAGCAAATAACCAAATTTGCTGTAGTGTGCTTTAGATGAACTCATCTTTATATGATGGTTTTTGGTCTTGAATGGGGTTCAAGCAAAGAAGATGAAGTGAAATCAGATTGGGGTAGTAAAATGTGAAGGTTGGAGGTTGAAGAAGGTGGAACATAATTATTTTGGTCTTTTCAACTATTTTTAACGGTGGCAATGACATTTTGACGGAGAAACTTCACCCCAGCTCAAGTTGTTGACAACAGGGGTATGGGTGCACAATTTTTCAGTTTTCCAGGAATATTTTTGGATGATTTATTTTTAGTGGGGTGTTTTGACAAAATCAAAATTTAATGAGGGTATATACGAAAACAAATCCTAAAATAACAGGAGTAGGAAAACTTCATTCAAAGAAAAACCAATGCATAATATTGGGTTAAACCAAAACATTTTTTTTGATGAAAGGGTTAAACCAAAACTTAAATACATTCAATCACATCAAAAGTGAGTACAATGCATAGATCATCATTTTTTTATTAGAGTTCTTCCACAACCCTGTACGAGCAATAGGGGCATGCAATACTTTATCTTTATTTCTATTGCTATGCCAATGGGATGGGTTTAATCAATGAGAACGAGATCTTGTTTGTTGTCTCATATGTATCCGGAGAGCCATGACCATCTCCATATTGGTATATGCAGTCTGACATTCTTGTGTTTTTTTTTTTTTTTGATTGATAAGAGAGAAAATTTATATTACTTCTGTTGAACAAATATACAAAATCTACATAAGCTTGTTTTAAAGAAGGTGGAAAAAAATTTAGACTAACAGAGGGAAGGGTGAGCCAGGTCACTGTGCATCCTGTCTCAGTTTTTGCCAAATCTTAAAAAGAAGCTTAATGAACATCTCATTGGGTTTACAAATTCAGTTTACAAAAAGTGAGCATAGCTTTTGGGCTACTTGGTGCGAGTAAAGACAGTGCCATCTTTGTCGTCTTGAAGAGCCTGATTGAGTTCTGGCCAGATTTGGGAGGGTGAAATAAGCTGCTTTCCCATGTGTTGTTGCCTTGATGCCAGCAGATCTGCTGAACAGTTCCCTTCTCTTTAAATGTGTGAGATTTTCGATTCATCGAAATGATTAAGGCCCTGTTTGAGCTTGCGTTTTAGCCTTAGAGCAGTCCAGGGGAGATTGCCTTTGTCTATAACCCAGGCTAATGCTGTAGTAGAGTCTGTTTCCATCCAAAGCTTCGTGTGGCCTAACATTGAAGCTAATTCAACGCTTGAGACAATACCCAGAAGCTCTAGAAGATTGATGGAAGGAAGAGGGGAGTGACCTGCAATGCCAGTGATAAAGGAGGATGAAGCATTCCTTATTAAAGCCCCGAATGCCCCTCGTTCCTCAGATAAGGAGCCATCTGAATTAGCCTTGACCCAACCCAGTGGAGGAGGAACCCAAATAACAAGGCAGATGGACTGACAGGGTTCAGTGATTTGAACGCCAAAGGTTGCCATTACTCTTTGCAATTCCGGGGTGATGATGGAATTCAACCGCATAGATTGGAATCTAAGAGATATGTCTACTTTGACCCGCCTGTAGATCGAGACCTTGTGTGAAGCCTTCCCGCGAAAAAGCCTAGAGTTGCATTCTTGCCATAGAGCCCATAGGGTATTAGTCAAAAGAGAGAAAAGGATAGTTCTAGTTACTGTACTAAGTTGAACTAAGTTGAAGTGTCTTCAACCAATTTGGAAGACGGCAGAGTAACCGTGGAGGAGTGTCCTTGATTAGTAGATCATGCAGTAGGCACTTCCATATGTAGCGGGAGTATGAGCACTGTAGGGCTAGGTGATCTGAACTCTCACTGAATGTGGAACATAGAGGACATACCGTTTCATTGATGAGGCCTTTTCACATTAACCGATCCTTTGTTAGCAGTTTGTTGTGAAAATACTGCCAGGCACAGAAGCTGTGTCTATTCGTCTGTACTGGATCCCATATCCAAGATGTCCAAGAAGGGGAATTGGGAGGGTCACAATGAGATTCCCAAGCTGAACGCAGAGTGAGTGACCCAGAGTGACTAGCGGGCCAAATTAAAAGATCCTCTCCGGAACCACCGATCTCAATTTCACTAATTTCCTCCCACAAAAAGTCCATTGCTATGTGCTGTCGGTACCGTCGGGGAGGCCTCCGGATGTCGGTGTGGATCCCAGCGGGGTGCGCGGTGAGCGCGTGTGCGTGTGTGGGGGTTCTTCGGGGACTCGGATCGGACGCGTGCCCTGGCGGGCTCGGTCGGATCGTCTTCTCAGAAGGGGTGAGGGTGTGTCGTTCCTGGTTGAGGCGCCGATAGCGTCTCAAGAGGATTCAGGGGTTTGTGTGATCGCCACCTGCTTTTTCTAAAAAGCAGGAAAAGGTTGGGTTTGGTTTTGGTCGCCTACGTGGGGAGTTGTGGGGTCTCCTCTCTGAGATACGGATATACCGTACACAGAGGTGAAAAACAGGTATCCTATTCTGCTTCTAGGGCTTGACTAAAGGAGTTATGGGACAAAGGGGTGTAAGTGGGGTGTGTATAGGGGGCGGCTAGTTGGATCTAGCCGTCTGGTGAGGGGCGGCTACTAGGGTTTAGCCGTCCCAGGTCTGGTTTGGTTTGGGCAGAGCTTTGGTAGGAAATGGGTTTTGTTTTGGACAGATGCTAAGCTAGGTTTAGCCTGGGTTTCTGGAGGGTGGGATGAGAGGGTATTTTGTGTAGGGAATGGGTGTTTCTCTCACAAAAAGGGGCTCTCTCTCTCTCTCTTGGGATTTCTAGTGGTGGAAGGGTTTGAACAAGTGAGGATGGTGGATTGGTGATTGAAGGATGATGATGTTGTATTTGGGCTTGGGATCCCTCTATTTATAGTAAAAGAGAGGTAGGAAAATATCCCGAGGGTAATGGAGTGGGTTGGCTTCGATTGGACCTCTCATTAATTCTTTGGTTTTTCTGTCAGAGACCAGGTGAAGGGCGGCTAGTTCTAACTAGCCGCCCAAGATGGGGCGGCTACTTCCTGATAGCCGCTCCTATCATGACCTGCCAAACGTCCCATCTCTGACAAGCGGTGGCTTGGGTCGGTTACTTGGGTTGATCCGGCCAAGAGAGGGCAGCTAAAGGTCATGACCCTCCGCAATGATCAGCATTTAATACTGCTTTATGTCCCATCCAGGGGACTGGTCTGAAGTCGGCCAGGGGGGCGGCTAAAGCTAACTAGCCGCCTGGTATGGGGCGGCTACTTAGGTCTAGCAGCCCCTAGCCAGAGACTTAGGGTTTTGGGTTTCTGTTTTTCAGCTTAGGGCTAGGGTTAGGGTTAGGGTTTGGGTTTAGGGTTAGGGTTTGGGTTTAGGTTAGGGTTTCCTGTTAGGGTTAGGGTTTGGGTTTAGGGTTTAGGGTTTCCTGTTAGGGTTAGGGTTTCTGGTTTTCTGAACTTCGGTTCTCTACTTGATGTCCAACTGTGGGATATTTTTGGGTGTTACTTGAAGTATTTCTGTCTCTCAGGACGGTCAAAATTGGGGTATCTACATTTGTCCCTCATCGGACGGAGTCTTTGTGCGAAGCAGGAAAGACTTCGACCGATGATAAGGAAAGAGACCCCTATTTTGGCCGTCCCGACCTTCAAGAAGTTATGCCAACACGAACAGTACTATTCGGGGAGTTGATTTAGACTGTCAGAGTCTAGGTCTTGACTTAGAATTTTTAGCTGAAAGGATGATCCAGGTGGAAGGCGGGGAAAAGTAAATGGTGAGTGATCCAACCCGCGGTCGGGGTTCCTAGCTATCGTGCACGTGGCAGCCCAGCGTCAGTTTCCTCGTGCCTACCATTCCCGTGCTTGGGAAAACTCAGCAAGGAGGGGATATCGCCGACAGAAAGCCAGTAAAAGTTGAGTTGGGTGAATTGGATCATCCGATGGATAAGAACTCTAGAAAAGAACCAGAACTGAAGAAATTCAAATTTGAGCGGTACTGAAAGTGCGGCGAAACTTCGAGAAAGTCGTGTTTGATCAAGTAATGTCTGGAAATAAGCCAATACATGGCTGTTTGGAATGGAGAACCTTGGAATTTAGGGCTGAGAAGAGTTTGGAAAGGGGTTTTGAAGCAAAACAAAGAAACTGGGAGGGGCGGCTAGTTGTAACTAGCCGCCCGAGAGGTGGGTAGCCGCCCTTGGACTGGGTCCCTTATAACCGAAAAGACCCTCTCTCTCCCCATAAGTTTCAAAAACGGTTTCTCTTCCTCCTCTCTTCTTCCCTTCGGTTTCAATCTCAAAAACCCTGATTACTTTGCCTTTCTTTCCTTCATTTTGACCTCAATCTTTCTCTTTCTCTTGATTTCGAAAACCCTAGGTTTGGGTTCTCCTTTTTCTTTTTCACACCGAGGAAGATGACGAGGTTGAAGGCGATTGTTTTGAGGGGAAAGCGACAACGGGTGGCTCGTGGAGAGCGTAGCCCGAGCTCTTCATCATCGGAGAGCGATAGGCCGGAGGTCGAGGCCGTCGGGGAGCCTATGGGTTCGACGGAGGTGCCGCCGGCGGACATTGGCGTGGGTGAGGTCGGGGATATACCTTCGGGGGCTGTCCCGGAGGTAGGGGGGAGTGTGATAGGCTATACACGCAAGAGGAGGCGTGGGGATCGACCGGTGGTGGCCGAGGAGGTGGTTCCGGGGGTTGGAGGATTGATTGAGGGTGCAACCGAGGGGGTAGGGGTCGGGGGAGTTAGCGAGGAGGTGAGGGCGTCGTTGGATGCCCTCGCTGGGATGTTGGATAGGGAGGCCACAGAGGCCAGGGCTGAGGAGGAGGAGAGTAGGGCTATAGGGGCCTTTGCGGAGTTTATCTCCAGTGTGGGGAGGGTGGAGGGGATAGGAGAGGCTAGGGATGGGGCCGGGGAGGCCGAGGGTATGGGCACCGGGGCTGCCGAGGCCGGTGTGGGTGTTGGGGCTGAGGCCGAGGAGGCCGTGTTCGAGGAGGATGAGGAGGAGGATGACGACGGGATGGACGATCCCGACGAGGCCGAGGTGGATGCTCCTGGGTCCACACGGGCCATGGTATGTTCCTAATCTTTTAGTCTTAGCCTTTTATTTTGGTGTATATGCATGTGTTTTGGTTGGTATGAACAGGTTGTATATGTGCATTATACTCGTATGTGTGTTTTAAATAGGCATGCTTGTGTATAAGTTTAGTCACGGTGGGATGTGTAAGTATGCTGAGATGGTTTTGTTTTTATAGGGAGGGGGACAATTTCTATATATATATCCATGTTTGTTATATGCATATAAAGGAGAGAGAGATGACATAGTTAATATGCTTGCATGCGATACTTTTCTATGTGTATGTGATTTCGTACGTGTTTGATCGTGGTAGGGCATGAGGGAGTGTATGCATGCATTTCATGGGTTCGAGTTCTATATTGCTGTATTGCTTAGGTGTGTTTAGGGGAGGTATAAGCATGATAGGCTGTGATGTAAGAAAGCGTGTGAGTGGTGACCACGGTGGGATGTGTTTGATGTTCGTCTAGCATGCGTGATCACATGAGGAGTGTAGCTTCTTACTTTCATGCTTTTGTTTCTTTTTTTAGCATGTGGAAGTTTCATTTTGCTAAGGATGGTTTAAAATGATTTCGTAGATTTGGATTCTTACCTCTCGCTTGCTTTCAAACTAACCCATGTTCCCTTCGTTTGTTTTGTAGAGGCCGAATCGTATCCGGGCTTTATGGCACGGGACGAAGAGGTGGTACGATGCCTTGGGGCAGGAGGAGAGGAGCTTGGTGGATGGGGCGGGCTTCCGCTCCTTCTTTTTGATCGAGCCATTCCACGTCCACCGTCCTTACGTGGAGGCTTTGGCGGAGAGGTGGGATCCGGAGAGTTGCACTTCCATTCTCCTTACTGGTGCTGTCATGCCGACCCTTGAGGACGTCCATCGGATTACTGGCCTTCCGGTCTTGGGAGAGGCAGTGATTGCGGCCACCCTTGCGGACTACAGGGGGCTTTTCTGAGATTTGATCGGGGAATGGGAGTTCGTGGAGCGGGAGCGGACGCTGAACCGGATCCCTTTGGGGCGGCTTTCGGGGCAGTACGGCCTCGGTTCCTTTACAGAGCGCCAGAAGGGCGAAGCTGCAGCTAGCTTCGAGAGGCGACGGGCGATGATCGAGGCGAGAGAGGCGGCCGCGTGCCCACAGAGGGCACGGAGGGAGTTGAGGGCGTTCTTCCTCTACTTCTTTGGTCGGGTCCTCTTTTCGACGGCCTCTGATAAGGTTTCCTCGCATTCTCTCTTGCTGATGAGGGACCTGGAGGGCATGGGGCGCTACGCTTGGGGAGCGGCGATGCTTGCCCATCTATTTGTGGAGCTCTCGAAGAAAGTCAAGAGGGCCGGGGGAAAGAACCTTGGCGGCTTTGCGCCGTTTCTTCAGGTACGTATAAGTGACTGGTAAATGTCTTTTCTTTGGCTTAGCTCTCTTTGATCGTGACGATTCCCCTCTTGCTTTGCTAGATCTTTGGGTACGAGCACTTCGCCATTGATCGCCCGACTTTGGCTCCGTTCGATCATGCCCTCCCTTGGGCCATGAGATGGGAACCCCGGGGATCTTCCCTCTTGCACCGCCTCGCCCAATTCCGAGAGGCCTTCCGCGCCTTGTCAGAGGAAGAGGTATAAGTTTTCTTTGAATTTCTTTGGCTCGTATTTGGTTTTCTTTTGGCTAAGCACTCTTCCTATCTTTTGATTTTTTTTAGATGACGTGGAGGCCTTACTCGGGAGAGGTTCCCGAGGCTCTGGCGCGAGATGTCTGGTTGATCTACTTCAATGAGGTCGTGTTCCATGCGATCAGCCGGGTCGTCCGCCAGCTTGGGTACCATCAGTGGGTGCCCGATCCTCTTCCACGGCGCCCCTCGATTCCAGTGGCCGGGATTCCTCGGGATACGAAACTCCCGAGGAACTACGCGACGTATGTGGCGGGATGGATGGGCCGAGGCGTCTTGGTGGGGCGTCGTCCCGAGGTGACTTCGAGTGACGAATACCTAGCTTGGTACCGTCGGGAGTATGCGGGTATCCTCGGGACTATGGAGGAGGAGATCCCGGATGCCTATGTAAGTCTTTTTTCTTTTTCTTTTCTTTTTTTTTTCTTTCTTCTCCTTGAGTAATTTCTGACTGAGGTTGCTTTTGTAGGTTGAGTTGAATGAGATGGAGAAGAGGCTCAAGGCCGCCAATGAGCACCTCCAAGCGCGAGCTAGGCAGATAGAGGCGTTGTGGGTTCAGAGAGGACGCTTGGAGGACCAGGTCTGGGTCCTCGAGGCTCAGGTGGATGCTTTGTCGAGAGCGAGGGCCGACGGCGCTTCTTCTTCTTCCGTCCCTCCTCCTTCCGTGGTTTCCGAGCAGGAGCTCGAACTGACGAGGGAATTGGATGTGGCCCGAAGCGAGTTGACGGCCATATGGATGGAGTTGGGCCAGGCGAGGGGTAGGGCTTCTCGGGCTGAGGAGGAGGCGGACCGGCTGAGGTCCATGGTGGCCTTGAGAGAGGAGGGGTTCATAACCCTAGGCCACGAGAGGGACTCCCTCCAGATGAGGGTGTCGGAGTTGAAGGCTTCGGCGGGTGTTCCCGGAGGTTTGATGAGAGACCTGGTTCGTTCTCTCCAGGCGGCCGGGGATAGGGATCGAGAGGCGCTCAGGGCGTCGGAGGCGAGGGCGCGGGAGTTGGAGGAGAGGTTGAGGGCCGCCGAGGATCGGGCCAGAGGATAGAGGGTCGCCTCCATAGAGATTGGAGAGGAGAGACATGGACATGCAGCAGGTGTAGATACCCCAATTTTGACCGTCCAGAGAGACAGAAATACTTCAAGTAACACACGGAAATATCCCACAAGTGGACACCAATAGAGAACCAAAGGTTCGGTAAACCAGAAACCCTAACCCTAGCCTTGACCTAACCCTAAACCTTGACCTAACCCCAAACCCTAGCCCTAAACCCTAATCCCAGCCTTGACCTAAACCTAAACCGGAAACCCTAAACCTTGACCTAACCCCAAACCCTAGCCCAAACCCTAACCTAAACCCAAACCCTAGCTCAAACCCTAAACCTAAGCCAAACCCTAACCCAGACCTAAACCAAAACCAAAAACCTAAAAAACCTAAAGTCCCTGGAAAGGGGCGGCTATCCCTAACTAGCCGCCCCTCACTGGGCGGCTAGTTTACACTAGCCGCCCCCCTAACCGCCCCCTGGCCGACTTTGGACCAGTTCCCTGGATGGGACATAAAGCAATATTAAATGCTGATCATTGCGGCGGGTCATGACCTTTAGCCGCCCTCTCTTGGCCGGATCAAACCAAGTAGCCGACCCAAGCCACCGCTTGTCAGAGATGGGACGTTTGGCAGGTCATGATAGAGGCGGCTACCAGGAAGTAGCCGCCCCATCCCGGGCGGCTAGTTAGAACTAGCCGCCCTTCACCTGTTCTCTGGCAGAAGAACCAGAGCATTAATGAGAGGTCCAATCAAAGCCAACCCACTCCATTACCCTCGGGATATTTTCCTACCTCTCTTTTACTATAAATAGAGGAGGTCCCAAGCCTTTAACAACAACCAACACACCCAACAAAATCCACAACAGTCACCAATTCATCTTCAAACCCTTCCACCACCAGAAATCCCAAGAGAGAGAGAGAGAGAGAGAGCCCCTTTTGTGAGAGAAACACCCATTCCCCACATAAAATACCCTCTCATCCCTCCCTCCATAAACCCAGGCTAAACCTAGCTTAGCCTCTGCCCAAGACCCCACCCTTTACCTACCAAACCCCTGCCTAAATTTCCCAGACACTGGACGGCTAACCCTAGCTAGCCGCCCCTGGCCGACGGCTAACCACAACTAGCCGCCCCCTATCCACACCCCATATCAACATCCCTTTGACCCATAACTCCTTTAGTCAAGCCCGGAAGCAGAATACGACTACCTGTTTTTCACCTCTGTGTACGGTATATCCGTGTCTCAGAGCGGAGACCCCACAAACTCCCCACGTAGGCGATCAAATCCAACCCAAACCCTTTCCTGTTTTTAGAAAAAGTAGGTGGCGATCACAAACCCCCCCTTGAATCCTCTTGAGACGCTGTCGGGCGCCTCAACCAGGAACGACACCCTCACCCCTTCCGAGAAGGCGATCCGACCGAGCCCGCCAGGGCACGCATCCGATCCGAACCCTCCGAAGAAACCCCACACACACAGGATTTTTCGACACCGACAAATTCTGGCGATCACGGTGGGACCTCTCTAGTGAAAAACAACAAAAGGTAATCCTCTTCTGCCCCCTTTTACAAACTTGACTAAAATGCTATCAACCCTCTAGGAAGGTTAGAGTTTCTCACTCCTTGAATTAAATCCTCTTCTACTGTGCATTATAACATCATTTACTGCTTTCGTAAGTCGCACACAGCTGCGCAATCCTTTACTGCTTTCGTAAGTCGCACACAGCTGCGCAATCCTTTACTGCTTTCGTAAGTCGCACACAGCTGCGCAATCCTTTACTGCTTTATTTACTGCTTTCAATCTGCATTCATCCCCCCACTCTACATCATGGAATCCCACATAGAAGAGGAGACATTAGAGGAAAGGAATCACCAAGAGGGTCAGGCCACACAGTTCCTGACCCATCTAGAGGAAAGGATGGCTAGTCTAGGGTATCAAACGGTAGAGGACATGTTTCATGACCTCGCTGACTACCGCCATACCAAGACCTCAAGACAGGAAACCCCTGTCGAAACCCCTAAACCCATTCCCAAAACCCCATTCACACCCAGTCACTCGGTCAACCCGAGCGTCTTTTCATTCACCCCCCTTTCCCCCGCAAATCCAAAATTCCCAGTTGTTTCCACCCCAGGCCCCTACCAGACCACCCCAAACCCAGGACCGCTAGGCAGCCCTCCCCGGGGAGAAACACTGGACGATACCATCCGGAGAATTCTCTCCGAGACTGGTCCCTCGGCCCCCAAACACATGTCTCTACATAACCTGAGAAAATCCCGTCAGTCCACCTACCGGAGGGATTCAAAGTCCCCAAATTCCGCCGGTACAACGGTCGTGGAGACCCAGACATTCATTTAACTGCCTTTTATCTAGACGCACGCCCGTTTCTAGATAATCAACCTCTACTAGTCTTCCTCTTCCAGAAATCATTGGAAGGAGAAGCACTACAATGGTTCTCCACCCTCCCTGTAGATCACTTGTCGAATTTCTCGGCTGTAAGCGAGAAATTCTTGGGCCGCTACGGTTACCAGAGGATTAGGACCCCCTCTATTTCAGATCTAACCGTAGAGAGAATGAGGCCTAGGGAGGAATTCGAACAATACGTGTCTCGGTGGCGCACCCTTGTCCACCGAACCGGTCTGCAACTCACAGAATGTCAAGAAATTGACATGATGTTACAGAGCCTGAGTCCAGAGCTCCGTACGAGCCTTTCGTACGGAGACTGCACTACGTATCAACTTCTGATTGACCGCCACAACAGGATTTCCCGTTGTGCAGCCCCAGCAGTACAAACCCAGTCCCCACCTATCAGCCATAGGGTTGGACAACCGCCTCGTAAGGTGCAAACCCCCACGGTAGAGGGGATCATTAACCAAGTATCGGCACTCTACCCGAACGGAGCACGAGTTCCTGACCAAAGAACAGCCCCGAGACAGTACACGCCCGGATCATCCGGATATGCACCGCCTCGGCAAGCAAATCAACATTTTACCCCTCGATCAGTACCCGTCCCCGTGCCAATACGACAAAACCTCACAACCCATGATTCCCCAATTCAGGCCCCCTCAATCCATAACCAGGACCAAAACAGGAGATCCTCTTATCCTATCCCCCCAAGAACGCAAGGTAAAACCCTCAGTGAACCCGCATACGGCCCCCATGGTAAGGCCACACCTTCCCCCTCCTACGGCCCAAGATGGCCAAACGGAAGAGATAGCTGTTCCCCCCTCCCGGAAACCCTAGGGAACATCCTCAGAGCCTTATTAAAGACCAATAGCATTTCCCTACCCACGGCTAGACCTTCGCCTATCGGTGCTGACCCAACCCGTTTTTGTCAGTATCATCGGCATCACGGCCACACCATCGAGCAATGCTCCTTGTTTAGAGACATTGTCTACACCCTTGACGAAGAGAGGCGCTTAGATTGGGCCACCATTAGGGGACTCAACAACCCATTTACAAGATCACTAGAAGTCAAGAAAGTCCCAGAAACCCATAACCCCGTAGAAACCACAATCCAAAACCCAAGGCCAGCTACGAAGGCTCCCTTGACAGAACCAGAAAACCTGAGCTATGAAAGCGTCTACACCATAGAAGTCGCTGACCATGAAGAGTCACCCAGAATCGTTCCAGGTGGCATAATCTTACCAGCCTCTTCCCCCATCCTACCAACCCCCTCACCTATTCTCCCCAAACCCACAAGACTCTTTTCCCCCGAAAAAGACCGACCAATATCCCCCTTACAAATCAACAAGAGCTCGCGCCCAATAACACAAAACCCCCGAACCACCATTGACGCACTAAACCATCATACTACTAGAGCAGGCAGAATCTTCAACACTGTACCCTCTTATAGACACCCCCTGCCTGAAACCGAGACTGAGGAGCCCCGCGCCGGGGATAGGATCGACATCCTAGACCAACTCCGAAAAATCCCCGTGAAAATTTCCATTTTAGAGCTGATCGAAACCTCGGAACACCACCAGCAGGCTCTAAGAACGTTCCTAGAAAGAACTCAAGTCGACCCGCAAATCTCTACCCTAGGCATACCAATAGCTCTAGCCACCGCAGGACTGGGGCCCGTCATCACCTTTAGACCTAAGGAAGAAGTTCATGATAAAGTCGTCAACACCTCAACCCTGTGTATAACAATCAACCTCGAAGGACACCCGGTGGATAAAGTTCTAATTGACACCGGGGCAGGAGTAAACCTCATGTCATTACAAACCTTCGAGCACATCGATGGGTGCATAACCACACTCTTCGAAACGGACACCCGTATATTTGCCTATGACAAAACGGCTCGTCCAGTTCTAGGCTTCAAGGACTTCCGATTAAAAGTGGGGCCGCTGGAAACTAGCACTAAAGCTTATGTCCTAGAAATGGATTCAGAGTATAATATGATCCTAGGACGTAAATGGCTAGCATCCATAAAGGGGGTCTCCTCTCCCCTGCACCAGTGCTTGAAATTTCCCTTGGGAGGTCGGATAATCAAAATACAAGGGGATGCGATCAGAGAACCTAAGCCAAGGTTCGCCGATAATGAAACCACTGCCATAAAAACCAGTAGCTCAAAACCCATGGAAACCACCATCCACATCTTAGATTTCCCGGCCGATTGGCTAAATCCCCGGAACACTCCCCCCGTTAGCTCAAAGACAAGCCACCTTAGGTTTGAAAATCCTGGCTGGCGTATAATGGGGACCATGGGTTACCTTCCTGGGGAAACGCTGGGACACAAAAATGGGATCCTGGACCCCATCGACCTCCCGGCATGGCTAGACAAAAGGGGGATCGGCTCACCCAAACACAAAGCTAAATTAGAGGAAAAATATAATTGGAAGTTGTACGAACATTTCGTGAGGGAAATAATCGTAGAACCCTCCGAAAAAACCGTGTGCCCCCGCCCCCTAGACCCTACCCGGGAAAGCGAGCTAGACTACCTCTCTGGCTCCCTAGAATGGCTGTTCCCACTCCCTGATAAACACCTGAATCCACACTCACCACCAGACGACAAAACTCCAGCTGACCCAGCCTCCTTTTCTCGCAGTGCTCAAGCATCGCAACAAAGGAGCGCCAGCTGCTGGAGGAAAGTCGGCTGAAGCACTTCCACCAATCCAGTAGGTTGTAAATAATAAGTGTCTTTTCTGTTCAAAAAAAAAAAAAAAACACAAAACACAAAACAAAAAAAATGGAAACCAGAACCCTAGGATCCCTGTTCGACAAAGATGACTTCACTCCAGCATGGCACCCCTTCAGCGACGACTCTGATCTCCTGAACAAACTACAGCGTCTCGCCAGTCAAGCCAAAAACCCCAACCCTAGTGCCTCGTCCAAAACGGTAAAACCCACTAGGAGCCAAGTACCTGACCAGATCATTAGCAACTTGGAAGGATATAGCAGGGCCATACTAGGTTTATAGAAATTTGAATCAATAGCGGTGGTAGAAGAACCAGACCTAGATGACATAGAAAACCCAGATGACGGTCTAGGAGTCTTCGAAATCTGTGATGAGGACGATAAGGAAAGAGAAGACCTGTCTAAGGAGTTTAAGCAGAACCTTCAAAGGTTCGATGAAAAGACAGAGGAAGCAGATGAGAAGATAGAAGAGCTGAACCTAGGGACAAATACTGACCCCAAAATCATTTCGATTAGCGCAGAACTAAATCACGATGAACGAGAGAGACTAATTAAAATATTACACGAGTACAAAGACGTCTTTGCATGGTCTTACAAAGACATGCCTGGGCTCGATACTTCGTTAGTCGAACATCAGTTAATCTTAGAGCCAAACGCAAAACCAGTCAAACAAAAGCTAAGGCGCCTCCATCCCGAAGTGGCTCTAAAAATCAAGGATGAGGTGGACAAACTCCACCAGGCTAAATTTATCCGGTAGTCTTATACCCAAAATGCAGGGGCAACCTATCAAAGGGCAATGACCTCAATATTCCATGATATGATGCACAAACTAGTAGAAATATATATGGATGACATCTTGGTTAAATCTAGAACTCGAATAGGACACGCAGAAATACTTAGGCAAGTACTGCAGAGATGCAGGGAATATTCACTTAAAATGAACCCAAAGAAATGTCGTTTCGGTGTCTCCTCGGGAAAACTTTTGGGATTCATGGTAAGTAAACGGGGGATAGAAATAGACCCGACCAAGGCAAAAGCCATTGCCCAAATGCCCCCACCCAAGAACCTAAAAGAATTAAGAGGGCTTATAGGAAGGTTGCAGTTTATTAGGAGATTTATTTCTCAACATGCTGAACGATGTCGCCCCTTTTACAAACTACTAAAAGGGGGAGTCCGGTTTAATTGGGATAGTGAATGCCAAAAGGCCTTTGATAATTTAAAAGAGTACCTTCTTAAACCCCCAGTACTTTCGGCCCCAGTACCCGGGCGCCCCCTACTCCTCTATATAGCCGCAACTAAAGAAGCCATTGGTGCCGTACTTGCACAACACGACGACATGGGAAGAAAGGAAAAGGCCATTTACTACTTGAGTAAAACCCTGATTGAATACGAAAAAGGCTACCCTCCTACAGAAAAAACTTGTCTAGCATTAGTATGGGCTTCCCAAAAATTACGGCATTACTTTCTCGCCCACAAAGTCAAATACTTTGCCAAAATAGACCCAGTAAGGTTCTTATTCGAGAAAGCCATACTGACGGGACGCTTAGCCCGATGGCAAGTACAGTTAAACGAGTTCGACGTCATGTACGCCACTCAAAAATCCGTCAAAGGACAAGCCATCGCTGATCACCTCGCTCAACTACCTCTCCCCAACTACGAACCAGTAAAAACGGACTTCCCGGACGAAGAAATATTTGCGCTTATTGAAGAGAAAAGTAGAGAGACCTGGACGCTATACTTCGACGGAGCAGTCAACCAAAAGGGAAAGGGAATAGGAATAGCACTAATCTCTCCCGAAGGCGTCATTATCCCACAAGCGTTTCAGCTTACGTTCAAAGCCACCAACAATATTGCTGAATACGAGGCCCTGATAGCAGGTTTGAAGGCAGCCCTAGCCTTAGGAGCTAAAAATTTAGACATCATTGGAGACTCCCTCTTAGTGATCCGCCAAACTCTTAAAAAATATCAGACTAGAGACCCAAAGCTGAAGCCATACAGAGAACTAGCCATAGTCCTGTTAAAACAATTCCGTGAGGTCACTCACATTTTCACACCCCGGACTGGCAATATTCTTGCCGATTCTCTAGCCTCCCTAGCCTCATCACTCGCCTTCCCTTTATCTAGGACATCTGAAACAGTCACTATTCAGAGACTGGAAACACCTGCCACCGAACTCAGTGACCCTAAAATTCAAAATCCCCTAAAAACGAACCAGGCCAACAAAAATACTGGTATCACGGAAATCCTAACCATTGAACCAGAAAATATGGACGACGGAAACCCATGGTACTTTGATATTAAAAACTACCTTAGAGACGCTTCATTCCCAAGCTATGCTACCCACGACGACCAGAAAATAGTTAAAAGGATAGCAATCAAATACTGTCTCCGAGGGGGTATACTCTTCCGAGCCTCTTTCAACGGGGAACTACTCAGATGCCTGGACGACGAAGAAGCATACACCATTGTAGAAGAAGCTCACTCTGGGGTATGCGGAGGGCACGTCAACGCCCAGATGCTAGCAAAGAAGGTACTGAGAATGGGCTACTATTGGCCCACGCTCGAAGGAGACTGTAACAAATACGTTAAGCGTTGTATCCAATGTCAAACCCATGCCAACAAAATACACGCACCAGCATCTTCTTTACATCCCATGACATCACCGTGGCCCTTCTCCATGTGGGCATTAGACATAATAGGACCATTCCGGGACACTATAGAAAACACCACCCAAAAAGCCTTCATCCTCACCGCCACAGAATATTTTACCAAATGGGCTGAGGCCGAGTCCTACGTAGTAATTAAAAGCTCTACCCTGTCTCGTTTTGTCCGCACTCACATCCTGGCACGGTTCGGCACCCCCAAAGTAATCATAACTGACAATGGCCCCCAGTTCATCTCCCAAGAGTTCCAAGACCTATGCGATAGACATCATATAGAACTCCATCATTCCACGCCATACTACCCACAGGGGAACGGACAAGCAGAGGCCACCAACAAAACCTTACTCAAAATTATAAAGAAAACAGTAGAAACCCACAAGGCTACCGATTGGCCTGATAAACTGGTAGATGCCCTCTGGGCATACCGAACCTCCATTAGAACGCCCACTGGTCAAACCCCCTATTCACTCACATTTGGGACCGAAGCAGTAGTACCTTACGAAATTCTCGTCCCATCCTTAAGAATAGTACTAGAAGAAGATCTCCAAGTTGAGGAAAAGAGGGAGGCACGTTTACTACGCCTCGAACTACTGGACGAGAAGAGATTAAGAGCGGCAGACCATGCCCAGGCCTACCAAAGAAGGGTGGCAAGGGCATTTGAAAAAAAGGTGATAAAAAGAAAATTCGAAATCGGGGAATTAGTACTTAAGCAAATCATGCCATCAAGACAGCCTCACCCGAGAGGAAAGCTGCAACCCACATGGGAGGGACCCTATGTGATCACCCATGCCTATTCCGGGAATGCCTACCGCCTGGTAGATGCCGAAGGAGTCGAGGTTCCAGGTTCGTGGAATGCACTTTATCTAAAGAAATTCCATGCATGAAAAGCTTTCAATACTTAAGAACTATTATTCTTCCTTCCTGCGATTTCCAGCGTTTAGTACTTGATGATAGAATTGTAAGACTCTCAAAGATAAACTCGTATCTATTTGAACACGTTTTCGCCAAATCATGTCATTCCCTTCACACACGTATAACTGGACTAGATTTGCCTGATAGAAGAAAAATTGCCTACCCCGTAGACTGGGACAATTTAAAACTCCCCAAAGCAAAATGTCCCTTATTTCCGCCCCGCTCGTATTAACCCTAGGTCAAAATGAGGAGTTACCCGGACCTAGCATATGTCCCAAAAACTGGCTCTGGCACTATATAAACACTTCTAGAGGGGAAGCATGAAAAGAATCGGGGTGAAAAACAGAAGAGCCCCCCCCTCAAAACAAATCAAAACAAAACAAAAAAAAAAACAAAAAGAGAAAGTCAGGCAAGGAGAGGCCAAACACCCAAGTGAACGGGTTAAACTCTCTATTTTGCAGGCTTTCACGCCTTTACACACGGTATACGCTAAACAACGGCTATACCAGTACAGATCCAAACAACGGACTGTACCTTTCCACCCAAAAATAAAGAAGTGGTAAAAAGAAGAAAGCCAGAGGGACCTAGGAAGTAAGACATGTGCTAGACTGGGACAATTCTAAAATATTGCCCGAAAGGAAGATATTACTCTTACCTCATTCACCCTCTCCCCTTTTTATTTTTTTTGCAATGGGGGTTCAAAATTGAGCTATGTCCACCGGGAAAAGCGAAATTTTGACCAAGGGTAGATCACGTCCAGGTTTACACCTACACACACACTCACGCGAGTTCATTTAGAAACTTGCCTATCCGAAGGAAGCTTGTTTGACTTGACTCTTGGTACACTCATGGATTTTTCAGCATGTTTAGAATAATACGATTAAGCATTTGAAACCATGAACCTAGAAAATCGACACCTAAGGCTATACCATTCAAATACAATCCTGGTTTGGACATGGTGACCACAAGGGCTCCTCCACGGGGACTTGATGGCATCTTTACTTCAGAAATCGAGAACATTGCCCTCTCACAAAAAAGTCATTGAAGAACTAAAATGCCCCCTTATGCCACATATACTTACGCATAAGCGTGCATTTTCCTTTTCCAAAACACCTTGGCATCCGATTTTCTTAAAAATTGTCCCCACATATTAAAATTGTCCCCACATATTGTCCCCACAAATATTAAAATTGTCCCCACTCACCACATGCCCTTCCGCACATGCGTGAGAAGAAATTGTCCCCAACTCCTACACATAAGTTCTTCTTCACTCACGCACTTGGAATCCCTTCCTTGCGCACTAAAGCCTGGTCTCCCGCACTTTACTTTCTCGCATTTATATTTCCATTCCGCCTTAAGATGGATTGTAGCCCTTGACGATTCAAGCAAGAAGGGCTCGAAAGTCAGTGCAGGGGCACAATCTGGACAGATTTAACACTTGGTCCATGGAAAGAATGTTTTTATAGGTATTGAAGAATAAACGGCCGCAAAGACTTTCAGCAGCAGCAGCAGACAGGAGCAGCAGGACCAAACTACCCCAGGCAGGGGGCGGCTAAGCTCGACTAGCCGCCCCTCACTGGGCGGCTAGTTTGTACTAGCCGCCCCTGCCCTTTGTTCCAGGTAAGGATGCCCCAGGCAGGGGGCGGCTAAACACAACTAGCCGCCCCTCACTGGGCGGCTAGTTCACACTAGCCGCCCCCTGCCTGCACCTATTCCAGTACTGTCAGTCCTATTATTAATCAAATCTTCGTATCTCCAAATACCTGTTAAAAAAACATTTCATTCCAAAAAAATTGCATACACACATTTCATACGCATATACATTCATAAAACCAATATAAATACACTCCGAAAACAACCATATCTCAAAATCATATATCCATCCATGAATCAAACCTATGAAACCAAGATTCATCTACACAAACATACATATCCATGAACCATCCGTGCTAAACTACTCTAACACATGCATATAAAGGAGAATGATTAAATTGTCCCACCCAAAACCTAAAAGAAGGCATAAAAACTAAAAGACTTTTTTTTTCTTCTAAAAACTAAAAGAGGGCATAAAAGGGAATCTCTTCCTTCAAAGCGCTCCAAAATCCAAAAGTCTTGAGCTATATCTCACCGAAATATCACCTAAAACCAAAACAAAAGAAGAAAAGCATGAATTCATCGCATATATACTATTCTTCTACTTAAAACCAAGACACAAAAGCTATACCTCGGCCTATCATCATCCGCTGGAGGCTGAGTAGGAGGAACGTCCTGACTTGGCTGAGAAGGGAGCGGTGGATGAGGAGAAGACTGAACCTCTGGAACATCAGGAGCAGCAGGAGTCTCTCGAACCGAAGACACGGCCCTCGCGTATATCCCACGACTCCGAGACGCCGAAGGACGAGAGGCACGGCTAAAGGTGGCCCCGGTAGCCAAGGAAGCCGAGAGAGAATGGTCAGGCTCAAGTGGAAGAAGATCAAGGTCCGCCTCGGTCATAGAGCCCCCTCCGACCAACTTCCCCCTCATGGTGGCCTCCCAGAGACGGACCTGCTGCATGTCTCTGTCTCTCCTCTCCAATCTCTGTCGGAGGCGACTCTCTGTCCCTCTGGCCCGATCCTCAGCAACCCTCAACCTCTCCTCCAACTCCCGCGCCCTCGCTTCCGACGCCCTGAGTGCCTCTCTGTCCCTATCCCCGGCCGCCTGGAGAGAACGAACCAGGTCTCCCATCAAACCTCCGGGAACACCCGCCGAAGCCTCCAACTCCGACACCCTCATCTGGAGGGAGTCCCTCTCACGGCCTAGGGTAATGAACCCCTCCTCCCTCGAGGCTATCATGGACCTCAGCCGGTCCACCTCCTCCTCAGCCCGAGAAGCCCTGCCCCTCGCCTGGCCCAACTCCATCCTTGTGGCCGCCAACTCGCTTCGGGCCACATCCAATTCCCTCGTCAGTTCGAGCTCCTGCTCGGAAACCACGGAAGGAGGAGGGGCGGAAGAAGAAGAAGCGCCATCGGCCCTCGCTCTCGACAGAGCATCCACCTGAGCCTCGAGGACCCGGACCTGGTCCTGCAAGCGTCCTCTCTGTGCCCGCAACGCCTCTATCTGCCTGGCCCGCGCTTGGAGATGCTCATTGGCGGTCTTGAGCCTCTTCTCCATCTCATTCAACTCAACCTACAAAAAGAAACCCATTCAGAAGATGCTCAAAGCAAAGGAGAACGAGGAATAAAAGAGATTTTTCAACTTACATAAGCGTCCGGGATCTCCTCCTCCATCGTCCCGAGGATATCCGCATACTCCCGACGATACCAAGCTAGGTATTCGTCACTCGAAGTCACCTCAGGACGACGCTCTACCAAGACGCCTCGACCCATCCATCCCGCCACGTACGTCGCGTAATTCCTCGGGAGATTCGTGTCCCGAGGAATCCCGGCCACCGGAATCGAAGGGCGCCGCGGAAGAGGATCGGGCACCCACTGATGGTACCCAAGCTGGCGGACGACCCGGCTGATCGCATGGAACACGACCTCATTGAAGTAGATCAGCCAGATGTCTCGCGCCAGGGCCTCAGGAACCTCCTCCGAGTAAGGCCTCCACGTCATCTAAAAAAGCATCGAAAGATAGGAAGAGCGCTTAGTCAAAAAGAAAACCAAGTACAAGCCAAAGAAATTCAAAGAAAACTCATACCTCTTCCTCCGACAAGACGCGGAAGGCCTCTCGGAATTGGGCGAGGCGGTGCAAACGGGAAGATCCCCGGGGTTCCCATCTCATGGCCCAAGGGAGGGCATGATCGAACGGAGCCAAAGTCGGGCGATCAATGGCGAAGTGCTCGTACCCGAAGATCTAACAAAGCAAGAGGGAATTTATCATGACCAAAGTAAAGCTAAACCAAGAAGAAGACACTCATCACTTACACATACCTGAAGGAATGGCGCGAAGCCACCAAGGTTCTTTCCTCCAGCCCTCTTGACTTTCTTCGAGAGCTCCGCAAACAAATGGGCAAGCATCGCCGCTCCCCAAGCATAGCGCCCCATGCCCTCCAAGTCCCGCATCAGTAGAAGGGAATGAGAGGAGACCTTATCAGAGGCCGTCGAGAAAAGGACCCGGCCAAAGAAGTAGAGGAAGAACGCTCTCAACTCCCTCCGTGCCCTCTGTGGGCACGCAGCCGCCTCTCTCGCCTCGATCATCGCCCGCCGCCTCTCGAAGCTAGCTGCAGCTTCGCCCTTCTGGCGCTCTGTGAAGGAACCGAGGCCGTACTGCCCCGAAAGCCGCCCCAAAGGGATCCGGTTCAGCGTCCGCTCCCGCTCCACGAACTCCCATTCTCCGATCAACTCTCGGAAAAGCCCCCTGTAGTCAGCTAGGGTGGCCGCGATCACCGCCTCCCCCAGAACCGGAAGGCCGGTGATCCGATAGACGTCCTCGAGCGTCGGCATGACAGCACCGGTAGGGAGGATGAACGTGCAACTCTCCGGATCCCATCTCTCCGCCAAGGCCTCCACATATGGACGGTGGACGTGGAATGGCTCGATCAGGAAGAAGGAACGGAAGCCCGCTCCATCCACCAAGCTCCTCTCCCCTGCCCCAAGGCGTCGTACCATCTCTTCGTCCCGTGCCATAAAGCCCGGATACGATTCGGCCTCTACAAAACAAGCGAAGGGAACATGGGTTAGTTTAAAAGCGAGCGAGAGGTAAGAGTCCAAATCTACGAAATCATTTTAAACCATGCTTAGCGAAATCAAGACTCCCACATGCTAAAAGAATGAAAGTAAGAAACTACACTCCTCATATGATCACGCATGCTAGACAAATATCAAACACATCCCACCGTGGTCACCACTCACACACTTTCTTACATCAAGCCTATCAAACACACCTAAGCAATACAGCCATATGGAACCGAACCCATGAAATGCATGCATACACCCCTCATGCTCTACCACGATCAAACACGTACGAAATCACATACACATAGAAAAGTATCGCATGCAAGCATATTAGCTATATCATTTCTCTCTCCTTTATATGCATATACAAACATGTATGTATATATATAGAAATTGCCCCCCTCCCTATAAAAACAAACCCATGACAGCATGCTTACACATCCCACTAAGATTAACTTATACACAAGCATGCCTATTTAAAAAATAACACACATATACGAGTATAATACGCACATACAACCTGTTCATACCACCGACACATGCATATACACCAAAAATAAAAGGGCTAAGACTAAAGAGTTAGGAACATACCACGGCCCGTGTGGACCCAGGAGCGTCCACCTCGGCCTCGTCGGGATCGTCCATCCCGTCGTCATCCTCCTCCTCATCCTCCTCAAACACGGCCTCCTCGGCCTCAACCCCAACACCCACACCGGCCTCAGCGGCCCCAGTGCCCATACCCTCGGCCTCCCCGGCCCCGTCCCTAGCCTCTCCTATCCCCTCCACCCTCCCCACGCCGGAGATAAACTCCGCAAAAGCCCCCATAGCCCTACTCTCCTCCTCCTCAGCCCTGGCCTCTGTGGAATCCCTATCCAACATCCCAACGAGGGCATCCAATGACGCCCTCACCTCCTCGCTAACTCCCTCGACCCCTACCCCCTCGGTTACACCCTCAATCGATTCTCCAACCCCCGGAACCACCTCCTCGGCCACCACCGGTCGATCCCCACGCCTCCTCTTGCGTATATAGCCTATCACACTCCCCCCTACCTCCGGGACAGCCCCCGAAGGCAAATCCCCGACCTCACCCACGCCAATATCCACCGGCGGCACCTCCGTCGTACCCATACCCTCCCCCACGGCCTCGACCTCCGGCCTATCGCTCTCCGATGATGAAGAGCTCGGGCTACGCTCTCCACGAGCCACCCGCGGTCGTTTCCCCCTCGAAGCAATCGCCTTCGACCTCGTCATCTCCTCGGTTTGAAAAAGAAAAAGGAGAACCCAAACTAGGGTTTCGAAATCAAGAGAAAGAGAAAAGATTGAGGTCGAAATGGAGGAAAGAAAGGCAAAGAAATCAGGGTTTTCGAGTTTGAAACCGAAGGGAAGAAGAGAAGAGGGAAGAGAAACCGTTTTAAAAACGTATGGGGAGAGAGAGGGTCTTTTCGGTTATAAGGGACCCAGTCGAGGGGCGGCTACCCGCGAGTAGCCGCCCCCTCTCGGGCGGCTAGTTACAACTAGCCGCCCCTCCCAGTTTTTCTCTTTCATTTAAAAACCCCCCTTTTCCAATCTTTTCAGCCTTAAATTCCAAGGTTCTCCATACCAAACAGCCATGTATTGGCTTATTTCCAGACATTACTTGATCAAACACGACTTTCTCGAAGTTTTGCCGCACGTTCAGTACCATTCAAATTCAAATTTCTTCAGTTCTGGTTCTTTTCCAGAGTTCTTATCCCTCGGATGATCCAATTCACCCAAATCAACTTTTACTTGCTTTCTGTCGGCGATATCCCCTCCTTGCTGAGTTTTCCCAAGCACGGGAACGGTAGGCACGAGGAAACTGACGCTGGGCTGCTCCGTGCACGATAGCTAAGAACCCGGACCGCGGGTTGGATCACTCACGAGGAAAAGTACTGTTCGTGTTGGCATAACTTCTTGAAGGTCGGGCCGGCCAAAATAGGGGTCTCTTTCCTTATCATCTGTCGAAGTCTTTCCTGCTTCGCACAAAGACTCCGTCCGATGAGGGACAATTGTAGATACCCCAATTTTGACCGTCCAGAGAGACAGAAATACTTCAAGTAACACACGAAAATATCCCACAAGTGGACACCAATAGAGAACCAAAGGTTCGGTAAACCAGAAACCCTAACCCTAGCCTTGACCTAACCCTAAACCTTGACCTAACCCCAAACCCTAGCCCTAAACCCAAATCCCAGCCTTGACCTAAACCTAAACCGGAAACCCTAAATCTTGACCTAACCCCAAACCCTAGCCCAAACCCTAACCTAAACCCAAACCCTAGCTCAAACCCTAAACCTAAGCCAAACCCTAACCCAGACCTAAACCAAAACCAAAAACCTAAAAAACCTAAAGTCCCTGGAAAGGGGCGGCTATCCCTAACTAGCCGCCCCTCACTGGGCGGCTAGTTTACACTAGCCGCCCCCCTAACCGCCCCCTGGCCGACTTTGGACCAGTTCCCTGGATGGGACATAAAGCAATATTAAATGCTGATCATTGCGGCGGGTCATGACCTTTAGCCGCCCTCTCTTGGCCGGATCAAACCAAGTAGCCGACCCAAGCCACCGCTTGTCAGAGATGGGAGGTTTGGCAGGTCATGATAGAGGCGGCTACCAGGAAGTAGCCGCCCTTCACCTGTTCTCTGGCAGAAGAACCAGAGCATTAATGAGAAGTCCAATCAAAGCCAACCCACTCCATTACCCTCGGGATATTTTTCTACCTCTCTTTTACTATAAATAGAGGAGGTCCCAAGCCTTCAACAACAACCAACACACCCAACAAAATCCACAACAGTCACCAATTCATCTTCAAACCCTTCCACCACCAGAAATCCCAAGAGAGAGAGAGAGAGAGACCCCTTTTGTGAGAGAAACACCCATTCCCCACATAAAATACCCTCTCATCCCTCCCTCCATAAACCCAGGCTAAACCTAGCTTAGCCTCTGCCCAAGACCCCACCCTTTACCTACCAAACCCCTGCCTAAATTTTCCAGACACTGGACGGCTAACCCTAGCTAGCCGCCCCCTGGCCGACGGCTAACCACAACTAGCCGCCCCCCTATCCACACCCCATATCAACATCCCTTTGACCCATAACTCCTTTAGTCAAGCCCGGAAGCTGAATAGGACTACCTGTTTTTCACCTCTGTGTACGGTATATCCGTGTCTCAGAGCGGAGACCCCACAAACTCCCCACATAGGTGATCAAATCCAACCCAAATCCTTTCCTGTTTTTAGAAAAAGCAGGTGGCGATCACTTTCCTATTTTTAGAAAAAGCAGGTGGCGATCACAACACCCCCCCTTGAATCCTCTTGAGACGCTGTCGGGCGCCTCAACCAGGAACGACACCCTCACCCCTTCCGAGAAGGCGATCCGACCAAGCCCGCCACGGCACGCATCCGATCCGAACCCTCCGAAGAAACCCCACACACGCAGGATTTTTCGACACCGACAGCAGGTCCGTCTTTGGGAGGCGACTATGAGGGGGAAATTGGTTGGAGGGGGCTCTATGACCGAGGCGGATCTCGATCTTCTTCCACTTGATCCTGACCATTCTCTCTCGGCTTCCTTGGCTACCGGGGCCACCTTCAGCCATGCCTCCCGTCCTTCGGCGTCTCGGAGTCATGGGATATACGTGAGGGCCGCGTCTTCGGTTCGAGAGACTCCTGCCGCTCCCGATGCTCCAGAGGTTCAGTCTTCTCCTCATCCACCGCTCCCTTCTCAGCCAAGTCAGGACGTTCCTCCTACTCAGCCTCCAGCGGATGATGATACGCCAAGGTATAGCTTCTTTGTGTCATGGTTTTAATAGAAGAATAGTATATATGCGATGAATTCATGCTTTTCTTCTTTTGTTTTTGGTTTTAGGTGATATTTCGGTGAGGTATAGCTCAAGACTTCAGAGTTTGGAGCGTTTCGAAGGAAAGGATTCTTTTTTAGGCTTTCTTAGGTTTAGAAAAAAAACAGTCTACGTTTGTGGTTTTGGGTGGGACAATTTAATTATTCTCCTTTGTATGCATGTCTTGGAATAGTTAGTATGGATGTTCATGGATATGTATGTATGTGTAGATGAATCTGGATTTTTATAGGTTTGATTCATGGATGGGTGTAGGTTTTGATATATAATTCGTTTTAGCATGGTATCTATACAGGTTTTGTGTATGAATATGTGTATGAAATGTGTACATGCAGGTTTTGGAAAGAACTTGATTTTAATAGGTAAAGAAGTGTTGAAGAGTTGATTGGATATGGACTGACATAACTGAAAGAGGTGCAGGCAAGGGGCGGCTAGCGGCTAGTTTACACTAGCCGCCCCCTGCCTGGGGCAAGCTCACCTGAAACAAAGGGCAGGGGTGGCTAGTGTAAAATTACCGCCCAGTGGGGGGCGGCTAGTCGAGTTTAGCCGTCCCCTGCATGGGGCAATTTGGTCTTGTTGCTCCTGTCTGCTGCTGCCGTTGAAAGTTTTTGTGACCGTTCCAACCTTCGGGACCTATATAAACATTCTTTCCATGGACCAAGTGTTAAATCTGTCCAGATTGCGCCCCTGCACTGACTTTCGAGCCCTTCTTGCTTGAATTGTCAAGGGCTACAATCCATCTTAAGGTAAAATGGAAAGGTAATGCGAGAAAATAACGTGTGGGAGACCATGCCTTAGTGCGTAAGGAAGGGATTCCAAGTGCGTGAGTGAAGAAAACTTTAAGTATGTGTAAAAAGGTGGGACAATTTCTTCTCAGGCATGTGCGGCAAGGGTACGAAATGAGTGGGGACAATTTTAATATTTGTGGGGATAATTTTCATATGAGTGGGGACAATTTTAATATGAGTTGGGACAATTTTCATATGAGTGGGGATAATTTTCAAGAAAATCGGATGCCAAGGTGTTTTGGAAAAGGAAAATGCAAGCTTATGCGTAAGTATATGTGGCATAAGGGGGCATTTTAGTTCTTCAATGGCTTTTCATGTGAGAGGGCCATGTTCTCGAATTTCTGAAGTAAAAGATGCCATCAAGTCCTTGTGGAGGAGCCCTTGTGGTCACCCATGTCCAAACCAGGATTATATTAGAATGGTATAGGCCTTAGGTTTCGATTTTTCTAGGTTCAAGGGTTTCAAATGCTTAATCGTATTATTCTAAACATGCTGAGAAATCCATGAGTGTATCAAGAGTCGAGTCAAATAAGCTTCCCTTGGATAAGCAAGTTTCTAAGTGAACTCATGTGAGTGTGTGTAGTTTGTAAACCTGGACACGATCTATCTTTGGTCGAAATTTCGCCTTTTCCGGCAAACGTAGTTCAATTTAGAATCCCATTGTGAAAATAAAAGGGGAGGGGGAGAATGGGGTAAGAGTAATATCTTCCTTTTGGGCAATATTTAGAATTGACCTAGTCTAGCACATGTCTTACTTTCTAGGTCCCTCTCCTCTCATTGCTCGATTTTTTTTTGTTTGATTTGAGGGGGGGGGGCTTTTCTGTTTTTCACCCCGATTCTTTTCATGCTTCCCCTCTAGAAGTGTTTATATAGTGCCAGAGCCAGTTTAGGGACATATGTTAGGTCTAGGGAACTCCTCATTTTGACCTAGGGTTAATACGAGTAGGGCGGAAATAAGGGATGTTTTGCTTTGGGGGTTTTAAATTGTCCCAGTCTACGGGGTAGGCAATTTCTCTTCTTTCAGGTGAATCTAGTCCAGTTATATGTGTGTGAAGGAAACGGCATGAATTGGCGGAGATGTGTTCAAATAGATACGAGTTTATCTATGAGAGTCTTATAATTCTTTTATCAAGTACTAAACGCTGGAAATCGCAGGAAGGAAGAATAATAGTTCTTAAGTATTGAAAGCTATTCATGCATGGAATTTCTTTAGATAAAGTGCATTCCACGAACCTGGAACCTCGACTCCTTCGGCATCTAACAGGCGGTAGGCAATCCCGGAATAGGCATGGGTGATCACATAGGGTCCCTCCCATGTGGGTTGCAACTTTCCTCTTGGGTGAGGCTGTCTCGATGGCATGATATACTTTTGAAAAAGGAATGGAGATAAAGTTTGAAAAAACAATTTTGTTTTTTAGAGGGAAAGCATGGAAAGACAGTTTGTAGAAAAATGTTTTTGGCGGAAATCATGGAAATATGGTTTTGTTAAAACATTTAGCTTTGAAGAAACGCAGATTTGGAAAATATTTTCGTTCTGAAGAAGAGTGTGGAAATGTAGTTTGCAAATATTTTCGTTGTTTTTGGAAAACATGTAAGGAAAGCTCGTGAAATTTTTTCGTTTGTCTAGAAAGTATGTAAAGAAAGCTTGTAAAAAATATTTTTGTGGTTTAGAAAACATGTAAAGACAATTAGAAAACATTTTTTTGTTTTGATGAAAAGAATGTAAATAAAGCTGGAAATAGGTATGTTCAGGTTGGGGAATGAGAGCTGATTGACATATATTTTTGCATTTTGGTTTCTTTTAGGAAAGTAGGTAAACAAATATGTATAAGGTGATGAAAACGAAAGCTGGTAAACAAATATTTTTAATTTTGGTTTTTTTTTTGGAAAAGGCTATAAACAAATATATACAGGATGTCGAAAGTGAAGGCTTACCCGGGGGGATCGGTACCTGGTTCTTGGATTCGTGTTGTTTCCTCGAGTCGGCTTCGCTTGGTCGGCCGGCTGATGTCCGGTGGGGGTCCCCTATTCCCGAACTCTTCTTCCCTGAGCCTTTTCAAAAGCCTCCCTTGATGGAGCAGTTCTTCGTCGGTGGAGCCTGGCTGCCAACATGCGAGCACCTCTAGCCGGATGCGCATGGCACAGACGCTCCAATTCCGGGCCCATGTCTCGTTAAAGCGTGCTTCTCCCCATATGGATACTACTTTCCCGCGGTACGGGAAGCGAAGACATTGGTGTCGGGTGGATGAGACAGCTTCGATGCTGTTGAGCCATGTCCTCCCAACAATCAAAGGGTGGGGCGACTGAATGTTCATCACCATGCAGTTAACGATGGTGGAGACTGGGCCGATCTTCAGTGGGAGTGTGACCAATCCGCGAGCGTTCTTGCGCGTGCTGTCGAAGGCATAAATTTATTCGTCCAAGGGCTCCAATCTGGGAACCTGGCCTTCCAGCTTTTGGTAGGCAGAATATGTAAGAACGTTAGTTTCCGCTCCCGTGTCAATGAGAATGTGCCGGAATTCCCTTCCTCCGAGTATGGCAGTGATAGCGAGGGGTGCGGAACGCGCTCCGGCTTGGCGACTTCATGGGGGAGGAAGGTGATCGAGTTGAGCTCCGCAAGATCGCTTGGTGGATGCGGGGTCCTGGCCGTTTCTTCTGAGGGATAGTTGTAAGGGGGCTCAGGTGGACTACCACTTTCATCCTCGTTTTATGGTCGTAGGGCTAGTGTGAACATGGTCGCCCCAACATCAATGGGTACCTTGTGTCGATGTCGGCCACGAAGCAGGCTACCTCACAGATAAGAGGGCCGACAGACAACTCGAATGTTCCGGGGCCGCGGAGAGTCTTCCCGGTATGGTTGAAAGCTTGAATAGTATGGTGGGCCGGTTGGACGGGAGGACGGCCTAGTCCGGGTATCTTTTGGTAGGTGGAGCATGTCATTATGTTCATTCCTGACCCTGGATCCACGAAGATGTTGTTTAGCCACAACATTTGGAGTCGTCCGCGGATGTGTAGGGGGTAGACTCGCAGTCTGGGATCTGGGAGGTCTTGGTCAGTGAATGAAATGGTCATTGGGCCGCGGGGGCCATCGACAGTGTCGGTACTCTTGGAGGACCCGTTGTCGTCCGGATGCAGATCATCCGACGTACATTCCCCTCCTTCGGGTCCTTCGCTAGCTCCTTCGGGGATCTCCTCAAATGGCTCTTCTTCTTCGTCTCCTCCTGGATTTTCTAGTCCGCTTTCGTCGGACTCGATGTTGATGACTGCGGGAAGGGCGAGAACTGCATCTTCTTCTTCGCCATAGAGTATGGCAAGGTCATGATCGTCGAGGTTCAGCTGGAAGGGCTCGTTCTGCTCTTCCTCCTCGGATTCTTCGGACAGACTGTCGTCAGTGACGTCTTCTGAACTGCTTGGTTGCGGTGATGGTTGTCTTCCTCTCCTGACCATGTTTACCATGTGGGCTCCAGATGTGGATGCTTGGTTGTGACCTGGCAATGGGTCAGTAAAAATGCCAAGTGGCTTGGAGGCTCGAGAATTGCCCTGGTTTAAGTGGCTTTTGATCATGGCCCAATCAAGGCGCCTGTCATCATTTAAATCATAGATAAAATCCTGAAAAACAGTGCATTGTTCTACGGTATGACCATGTTGTTGGTGGTATTGACAGTAACGTAGTCTGCTGGCCCCGGGGAGTGGAGGTTTAGCAGCTGGGAGAGAGATACTATTTGTGTCCATCAGTACCCTAAAAATCCTAGTTAGTGTTTCTGGGAGGGGAGGGTAAGTGTCCCTCTTTCCCATTCGTCTTTGGTCGTAGGATGTCGGAGGGGAGACCTCATTATAAGTATTTTGGGAGGGCTGCCTAGGACTTAGGTTCTGACTCCTTATAAAAAAAGGGGTCCTAGGCTGGCCTTGTCTTGAGATTACAGGGTTTTGGACTGCGGAACTTTGGATTACTGGGTTTCGTTGTGTCGGCACGGGGACGGGTACTGATCGAGCAGTGAAGTTTTGGTTGATTGGCCGAGGCGGCGCATACCCGGATGAATCGGACGTGTACTATCTCAGAGTCGTTTCTCGATCAGGAACTCGTGCTCCATTCGGGTAGAGTGCCGATACTTGTGTAATAATCCCCTCTACCATGGGGGTTTGTGCCTTGCGAGGCGGTTGTCCAACCCTATGACTGATAGGTGGGGACTGGGTTTGTACTACTGGGGCTGCACAACGGGAAATCCTGTTGTGGCGGTCAATCAAAAGCTGATACGTAGTACAGTCTCCGTACGAAAGGCTCGTACGAAGTTCTGGACTCAGGCTTTGTAACATCATGTCAATTTCTTGACATTCTGTGAGTTGCAGGCCGGTCCGGTGGACAAGTGTGCGCCATCGAGACACGTATTACTCGAATTCCTCCCTAGGCCTCATTCTCTCTACGGTTAAATCTGAAATAGAGGGGGTCCTAATCCTCTGGTAACTGTAGCGGCCCAAGAACTTCTCGCTTACAGCCGAGAAATTCAACAAGTGATCTACAGGGAGGGTGGAGAACCATTGTAGTGCTTCTCCTTCCAATGATTTCTGGAAGAGGAAGACTAGCAGAGGTTGATTATCTAGAAACGGGCGTGCATCTAGATAGAAGGCAGTTAAATGAATGTCTGGGTCTCCACGACCGTTATACTTGTAAAATTTGGGGATTTTGAATCCCTCCGGTAGGTGAATTGACGGGATTTGTCTCAGGTTATGTAGAGACATGTGTTTGGGGGCCGAGGGACCAGTCTCGGAGAGGATTCTCCAGATGGTTTCGTCCAGCGTTTCTCCCCTGGGAGGGCTACCTAGTGGTCCCGGGTTTGGGGTGGCCTGGTAAGGGCTTGGGATGGAAACGTTTGGGAATATTGGATTCGCGGGGGAAAGGGGGGTGAACGAAAAGACGCTCGGGTTGACCGAGTGACTGGGTGTAAATGGGGTCTTGGGAATGGCCTTAGGGGTTTCGACAGGGGCCTCCTGTCTTAGGGTTTTGACCTGGCGGTAGTCGGCGAGGTCATGAAACATGTCCTCTACGGATTGGTATCCTAGACTGGCCATCTTTTCCTCTAGATGGGTCAGGAATTGCGTGGCCTGACCCTCTTGGTGGGTTCTTTCCTCTAGTATCTCCTCCTCCATGCGGGATTCCACGATGCATGTGAAATGATTTAAGGGAACGAATGCAGATATAAAGCAGTAAATAAAGCGGTAAAGGATTGCGCAGTGGTGTGCGGCTTACAAAGCAGTAAAGGATTGCGCAGCGGTGTGCGGCTTACAAAGCAGTAAAGGATTGCACAGTGGTGTGCGGCTTACAAAGCAATAAAGGATTGCGCTGCTGTGTGCGACTTACAAAGCAGTAAAGGATGCTGTGATGTGAATTAGAGGAGGAACTGATTCGAGGGGTCGGAAACTCTAACCTTCCTAGAGGGTTGATAGCACTCTAGTCAAGCTTGTAAAAGGGGGCAGAAGAGGATTACCTTTTGTTGTTTTTCACGAGGGATGTCCCACCGTGATGGCCAGATTTGTCGGTACCGTCGGGGAGGCCTCCAGATGTCGGTGCGGATCCCGGCGTGTGCGTGTGTGGGGGTTCTTCGGGGACTCGGATCGGACGTGTGCCCTGGCGGACTCGGTCGGATCGTCTTCTCGGAAGGGGTGAGGGTGTGTCGTTCCTGGTTGAGGCGCCCGATAGCGTTTCAAGAGGATTCAGGGGTTTGTGTGATTGCCACCTGCTTTTTCTAAAAAGCACGAAAAGGTTGGGTTTGGTTTTGGTCGCCTACGTGGGGAGTTTGTGGGGTCTCCTCTCTGAGATACGGATATACCGTACACAGAGGTGAAAAATAGGTATCCTATTCTGCTTCTAGGGCTTGACTAAAGGAGTTATGGGACAAAGGGGTGTAAGTGGGGTGTGTATAGGGGGCGGCTAGTTGGATCTAGCCGTCTGGTGAGGGGCGGCTTCTAGGGTTTAGCCGTCCCAGGTCTGGTTTGGTTTGGGCAGAGCTTTGGTAGGAAATGGGTTTTGTTTTGGACAGAGGCTAAGCTAGGTTTAGCCTGGGTTTCTGGAGGGTGGGATGAGAGGGTATTTTGTGTAGGGAATGGGTGTTTCTCTCACAAAAAGGGCTCTCTCTCTCTCTCTCTCTTGGGATTTCTAGTGGTGGAAGTGTTTGAACAAGTGAGGATGGTGGATTGGTGATTGAAGGATTTGGATTGAAGGATGATGATGTTGTGGGCTTGGGATCCCTCTATTTATAGTAAAAGAGAGGTAGGAAAATATCCTGAGGTTGGACCTCTCATTAATTCTCTGGTTTTTCTGTCAGAGACCAGGTGAAGGGCGGCTAGTTCTAACTAGCCGCCCAAGATGGGGCGGCTACTTCCTGATAGCCGCTCCTATCATGACCTGCCAAACGTCCCATCTCTGACAAGCGGTGGCTTGGGTCGGTTACTTGGGTTGATCCGGCCAAGAGAGGGCGGCTAAAGGTCATGACCCGCCGCAATGATCAGCATTTAATACTGCTTTATGTCCCATCCAGGGGACTGGTCCAAAGTCGGCCAGGGGGGCGGCTAAAGCTAACTAGCCGCCTGGTATGGGGCGGCTAGTTAGGTCTAGCAGCCCCTAGCAAGAGACTTAGGGTTTTGGGTTTCTGTTTTTCAGCTTAGGGCTAGGGTTAGGGTTAGGGTTTGGGTTTAGGGTTAGGGTTTGGGTTTAGGGTTAGGGTTTCCTGTTAGGGTTAGGGTTTGGGTTTAGGGTTTAGGGTTTCCTGTTAGGGTTAGGGTTTCTGGTTTTCTGAACTTCGGTTCTCTACTTGATGTCCAACTGTGGGATATTTCCGAGTGTTACTTGAAGTATTTCTGTCTTTCTGGACGGTCAAAATTGGGGTATCTACATGTGCCAACGCTGGGGCTTCACCCATTTTTCCCCACGAATGAGGACACTAAGCTTTGTGTGAAGAGGAGGACCCCGGATGAGAAATACTGATCCCAGGGCTTCCTTGAGGCTTTGTCCATTTAGCCAAGGATCATGCCAGACATTTATGGAATTGCCTAAAAAATGATATATCAGACCTTTGGGGTGATCCATGCTCGTGATCTGAGGATGGAGTGCCAAGAAGATGAGCAGCATTGTGTAGGCTTATATGCCCAGATATTGGACCTCTTGAGATATCTTTGGTGCACCCATTTGGACCATAAAGAAGAGGAGTTGCTTATAAGATCCCAAAACCTGACACCTTGAGCATCTGATGTCCAGTCACGCATCCTCTTCAAACCCAGACCGCCCTCAAGTTAGGTAGGGGGGAAGGGTGGGGGGGGGGGTAGAAGAAGATGATGGACTCTGTGTGTGCGGGATCAAAGGGTTAAGGTTGCCCGTACCTTTAAGATGGAAGGCATTGAATATGCTATCTATGGTGCCTCCGCGAGGAGTAGGGAGCTTTTGTGGGGAAGCCATGGCTGGGCTGACAACAACAGGGGTGGTAGGGACCCCACCAGATGAGGGGACCTCCAACAAAGGTGCACCAGAGGCTAAGGAGTCACCAACAGGGGTGGAAGCGACCATCGGCCCTAGCGAGGGGCAAGGGGCAGGGCCCACCGGAGAGAGGAGCGCCGACAGCAGGTGATTTAGGGTTTCTCTTCAGCAGTTGTGATTTTTTAAAATAAAGAAATACAATAAGATGGAAATGCAAGCATATGACAACTTACATTCTTGTGTTGTTTATGCATGCATCAATGAATTCTCTACGAAACAATGATTGAGCAACACATTCTTCGTATATTTTCCTCCAGGCTTCATTGATTAGTGCTCTTTTGAGCTCAACAACATCCTCTTTAGTGATTCCTTTTTCGAGCATGTACATTGGATGGATTTCATCGTGTCCCCTTTCTCGAGCTCAGGCTACATATATAAAATAAATAAATAAAAGAATGCACCATCTCAGGATATAATGTTTAACTTGTTTGGAATTCTCACCTCGAAAGTTCCTAGATCATTTATAAGTCTAGAAATGATGCACGACGAGCGTATTATATGTCGTAAAAATTAACCAAACCATCCAATGCTTCTTCAGTTATCTCTTCGATTATGTAAAAATAAATATGAATCAAAATTACAGGATTGGTGATGGAAATCCACACATTGTTAATTCAAGTATTCATCGAATGTTGGCGTGTATCCACTCCAGTACCACTTTTGTTGGGGAAGATGACTGAGACTTCAATAGCCCTTCGAGTCGCGTCACTGCGTCGTTTTCCTTAAGAAAATATTTGCCCCCACCAGATAGTGTGCAAGGGGTACTGCAAATCTGTCTGCAGGGTAACTCGAAGAAGAATTCCACCAGCGTTGGCACTAACGAGAGTGGAGTGAATAGTATAGATCAACACAAATGAACCAAGACCCCTGTATTAGGTTCTGTAGAAACTCAATATAAGAAAACTTTAGAGAAAAGAGAGAGCTTGTTTAATGGATTCGAAGTGGTTTGAATGGTTGAGATTCATGTCTATTAATTGACATAGGAGCACCCTTTCAAGGCATCCCATGAGGCTTAACCACCTCCAATTTGGACTGTTGGATCTTCAGTTACAAGATCGACGGTCCAAATCGATCACCATCCGATGCACACTTCCTGATGGCACCCCTTCGATCAGTGTAACTGATTCTTGATTGATCCAACAGTACACGTTGCATCGGACGGGTCCACCAGTTGGACGGTCCAGATCACATCTGATGGAACGATCTCCACCGTCTGATTAGCCAAAAAGAAAAGTGTCAAGTGCGTCAACAAAGCGCTACATTGCGCACATCGCACACGCGCACGCGTGCGCATGTGCGGACAGTGCTAAAGCACCGTGTGCATAACACATTACCATTCCTAAAGTAAATATTACTTTATTCACACCACACTTTATATAGTGCCAAACATTTTTCTCTTTAACCGATGTGGGACTAAAAACCGAACACACAAAGTTACAAACAAAGACCCAACTTACAAGACACATGAAAATACATTTTGAAAAACACTAACATTCCCCCACCATTTTCAAAATTTACAAGACACTAATTCTTGGTTCACTTGATAGTCTTATGCTTCATTGAGGGGTGTCTCGCTACTTGAACCAATCACCTAGTGATGCACATCAAAGTCAATAAAAATTGCTTGGTAGACTTGTCTTTGAACCAACTGTTTCATGAGTGTTTTAGAATTCAAGCCCTTTGAATTCATAGGAAGCGGAACCACCTCCACACTCATATAGGTAGGTTTATCAAGAGTACCCCCCTGCAACTATAGTACTCCAATTAGACATAAAACCTATTAAGAGTTAAACTCATCCTCCTTCCTTTTCATTACAGGTTCCAAGCACTTTATCCAAGGATGGCATAAAATTAAGTGCTTGCAATCACAACATATGATGTACTTTGCTCGTTGAACTCAAGGACTTGATGTTTCAAGTGTTGAGTTGAGTTTTCATCAAGAGTGATTTTATATATGGGCTTAAATCCCATCCCCTTTGATGTTTTCCACACCAAATCCCTTGCAAGTCCTTTTGTTAAAGGATCAGCAAAATTTTGACTTGACTGCACATAATCAATGGTGATCACATCATCAGCAATCAGTTGCCTGAGATAACTGTGTCTAAGTCTTATGTGCTTGGACTTTCCATTATAAATTTGGCTATAAGGCCGTGATAGTGTTGCTTGACTATCACAATGCAGAGAGATGAGTGGCATGAGTTTTGGCCACACATTACTTTTCAGAAATAAGTTTCTCAACCATTCTGCCTCTTTGCTAGATGATGCTAGAATTATCAGTAATTAAAAAGACTAACATACCCTTATGTAATTTATAAACTCTCTGTCATCATATTTAAAACTTTTCGTAAACATAACCTAAATGAAAAATAATACTAATATAAGAAATGATTTCTATTTGACAGTAATTATACATGTTATTAAAAATTTATACTATAAAAAATGTTAAATTTGTCAAAATTATCATTCATAAATTTACAAGATTTTTAAGTTTTTTCAATTTTTTTTGTTATTTATATTTTATGAATGTCTTGCCTAACGATTTTTTTATAAAGTTTAGAATGTCAAAATATTTTATAACGAAATATTTTTTTATAAAGTAGATTTATAATTGTGCCACAAACTCAACAGCCATTGTTGAGTCTGTAATACATGTTGTTTCTTGGATCCCCAGGAGATAGCTCCTCCTCCAAGTGTAAAGATCCAACCACTCGTTGATGAGTGATCCTCACGGTCAATTATCTAACTAGCGTCTGTATACCCTTCTATAACCGAAGGATATCCAATACAGATTATTCCATAATCCATAGTTTTCTTCAAGTATTTTAATACTCGATCAATAGCATGCCAATGCACACTACCCGGGTTACTAGTATATCTATTAAGTTTTCCTACTGCAAAAGCAATATCAGGTCTAGTACAAGTCATTGTATGCTTTAAACTCCCAATCACTCTAGAATATAATAATTGATCAACATCCCTACCTAGTATTAGGATACAATTTCACTTGTGGATCAAAAGGTGTAGACATGGGTTGACAATCGAACCTATTGAATTTCTTTAAAATTTTCTCAATATAATGAGACAGGGTAAGGATTAATTGGTTGTTATCCCTCTTAATCCTAATACCCAAAATAACATCAGCAATGCCCATATCTTTCATATCAAAATTAGATGACAAGAAATTCTTTGTAATTTCAATAATATCTAAGTTAGTACCAAAGATAAGCATGTCATCTACATATAGGTATATAATCACACCTTTACCATAAAAAAATTTACTATAAACACATTTATCAGATTCATGTATCCTAAAACCATTTGATATCATAATCCTACAAATTTTTCATGCCATTGTTTAGGAGCTTGCTTAAGACCATAGAGTGATTTAATGAGTTTACATACCTTATTTTCATGACCTTGTACAATGAATCCTTCCGGTTGCTTCATGTAGATTTCTTCATCTAGCTCTCCATTTAGGAAAGCAATTCTAACATCCATTTGATGTATTTCAAACTTACAGATGGAAGCAAGGGCAATTAAAACTCTAATTGTGGAGGTCCTTGCAACAGGTGCATATGTATCAAAATAATCGATACCCTCCTTTTGAGTAAACCCTTTGGCCACTAACTGGCCTTAAATTTTTTAATCGTTCCATTAACCTTTATTTTCTTTTTGAAAATCCATTTACAGCCAATCAGTTTGGATCCAGGAGGCAAGTCAACAAGAATCCAGGTTTTATTCCCCATAATTGAATCCATCTCATCATTAATTGCCTTTTTCCAAAAGGCAACATCTTGTGACTTCATAGCCTCCTCAAAGGTCAACGGATCAGATTCCATATTTAATGAAATCATTGTTTGTTTACAATGAGATTCCCTAGTTCCTTCCACTAGATAAACAATGAAATCAGGACCAAAAGATTTCTCAATCCTAGTCCTTTTACTTCTCCTTAGTTCAATGGGTTCACTAGGTTCACTTTCTTTATTTGAAATCAAAGATTTTGGTTCCTCATCCCAATTTGATCTCGGAATCGTATTGAACCTATTTTCATAAAATACTACATCATGAGACTCTATGATGGTATTTACTTCCATTGAACTATTTTGTTCAATTACCATGAACCTATATGCCTTACTGTGTAGGGCATAACCAAGGAATACACATTCGATTTCTCTTTCTCCCAATTTCTTCCTTTTGGGATCCGGCAATCTTACAATTGCCCTACAGCCCCAAGTTTGCAAGTAACTCAGATTGAGCTTCTTCCACAGTTCATAAGGAGTTACATTAATCTTTTTGAGAGGATTTCTATTTAGAATATAACATGCAGTCAATAGAGCCCCTCCCAAAAACCATGAGTAAGACCAGAATTAGAAAGCATAGCATTAATCATTTCAGTTAAAGTTCTATTCTTTCTTTCAGCAATTCCATTTTGTTGAGGTGTATATGGAGCAGTTAATTCATGAATAATATCCACATCTTCACAAAAATCTGGAAAATGAAATTCATCACATCTATCAGATCTAAGCCTTTTTATTTTAACATTACATTGATTTTTACTTCTATTTTAAAAGTTTTGAATTTTTCAAGAACTTCATCTTTTGAATGCAAAAGATAAACATAACAGAATTTTGAAAAATCATCATTGAATGTTACAAAATATTTTTTACCTCCTCTTGTAGGGGTAGCATGCATGTCACATACATCAGAATGAATTAATTCAAGTAAAGATGTGGATCTCTCTACTTTATGAAAAGGCTTACGAATTATTTTTGTTTGCATGTACACTTTACATTTCTCATCCATGTCATTTTCATACTTAGGAGTTAAATCTAATTTAACCATATCATCCAATTTCCTAGTATTAACATGTCCTAATCTTGCATACCATAAAGAAAGAGTCAACCATATAAGTAAAAACTTTCACTTTATTAATATTGAATCTGAACATTCCATGGTACAAATAACCCTTCCCAACAAATATTCCACCCTTGGACAGAACAAACTCGTCCGACTCGAAGACTAACTGAAGCCATGTTTATTCAGAAGGCTTCCAGATACAAGATTTTTTCTAACGTCAGGTACATGACATACATTAATGAGAGACAAGACTTTTCCAGAAGTGAATTCAAGATCCACCTTCCCTTTGCCTTTGATGATGGCATTAGAGGAGTTCCCCATATAGAGATCTGATCCTTCACGCACTGGTTCATAAGTGGTGAAGAGGTTCTTGTCGTTGCAGATATGTCATGTCGCACCCGAGTCGATCCACCAGTCTCCACCATCTTCGAGCATGTTAGCCTCGGATATAACAGCCACAAATTTTTCTTTGGCCTGATCTGGTGCCTTTGGTTGATCTGGCGTATTTTGTTCTTGAAATGACGACAGTCTTTCTTGAAGTGGCCTGGTTTTCCACAAAACCAACATTCAACCTTCTTCTTCTTTGGGTCCGCGTTGTTGAGCTTGTTGTTCTTCCCTTTACGCTTGTGTCTGTTGGGCTTTTTGGCATCCTCCACCACGTGGACCTTGGAAACTTAAGTCCCTTGTTCATCTTTACTCTCCTGTAGCCCCGTTTCTTCTTCAACTCGAAGATGTTTGGCTAACTCCTCTAGAGTAAGATATTCCTTCTGGTGTTTCAGATTCTTTTTTTAAATCTTTCCAAGAAGGGGGCAACTTGTCTATTACAGAGGATACTATAATACACTCATCCATGTTCATATTCTGTTGTCGAAACTGACTAAGAATATGCTGGACTTCATGGAATTGTTCAACAACAGATTTGGAGTCAATCATATTATAACGCATGAAATTTTCAATAAGAAACTTCTTACTTGTTGCGTCTTCTGCGAGGTACTTGGACTCCAGAATCTCCCATAACTCCTTCGCAGTCTCCACATGTTGGTACACATCAAACAGTGAGTAGGAGAGTGCATTGAAGATGTGACCCTTGCATATGTAGTCATGCATCTCCCACTTGGTTCTTGTTCGAGACTCGTTGAGAGTCTCATTCTCTCGCTCCTCTGGATAAGCCGTCTTTAGTACGTACACCACTTTTAGTGTGGTGAGGAGGAAGTGCAGTTTCTTCTGTCAGCGTCGGAAGTTCCCACCATCAAAACGCTCCAGTTTCATGAAGTCTGTCATTTGTTGCACAGAATGAGCCATGAATATTGTCTTAAGATTGTTGGGGAAGATGATTGAGACTTCAATAGCCCTTCGAGTCGCGTTACTACGTTGCTTTCCTTAAGACAATATTTGTCCACACCAGATAGTGTGCAAGGGGTACTGCAAATCTGTCTGCAGATAACTCGAAGAAGAATTCCACCAGCGTTTGCATTGACGAGAGTGGAGTGAATACTGTAGATCAACCCAAATGAACCAAGACCCCTATATGAGGTTCTACAGAAACCCAATACAACAAAACTTTAGAGAAAAGAGAGAGCTTGTTTGATGAATTCGGAGTGGTTTGAATGATTGAGATTCATGTCTATTAATAGACACAGGAGCACCATTTCAAGGCATCCCATGAGGCTTAACCACTTCCAATCTGGACTGTTGGATCTTCAGTAACACGATCCACGATCCAGATCGATCACCATCCGATGCACCCTTCCTGATGGCACTCCTACGATCAGTGTAATTGATTATTGATCGATCCAACGGTGCACGTTGCATTGGACGGGTCCACTAGTTGGATGGTTCAGATCGCATCTAATGGAACGATCTCCACCGTCTGATTAGCCAAAAAGAAAAGTGCCAAGTGTGCTAACAAAGCGCCATATTGCACCCATCGCACACGTGTGCGCGTGTGCCGTCAATGCCAAAGCACCGTGTGCATAACACCTTATCATTCCTAAAGTAAACATTACTTTATACACACCACACTTTATATAGTGCCAAACATTTTTCTCTTGAACTGATATGGGACTAAAAACCCAACACACAAAGTTACAAACAAAGACCCAACTTACAAGACACATGAAAATACAATTTGAAAAACAATAACAACTTTGCCTCCAATAAGTAAGAGTTGCATAAATCTGCCCACTACGTGAAAAAAACTGATAGCAAAAATCTTGAATTAGATGGAAATTAAAATGATTTAGGATTCAAAAAAAAAGGCGGAGGATCTATAATTAGTACCCCTTTCTTTAGGCATGACAATATGTTCACGCCTTTTTGTTCAAGATTTCATGAGAGATTTCATCGATGGTTTTGAATAGTGCAGAAATAAGTACTTTTAGGTACTCTGGAAATTTTCTATTGCATTAAGTTCCCATCTTAAAGAGGTTTTGGAATAGAGACAGTCATAGAAATCTTGTAGAAGATCTAGCAAAATATGTTGGTTGAATATATAAGGAAATGGAAAATGAGAAATAATAACCTATTAACAGCATCAGTGAGAAGAATGAGTTCATCCATTGAACCATAAACATCATAAGTATCATCAATGGTTGTGATCAGACAATTGACCTTAGTAAGCCCTTGTCTGAAACTTGAAAATTGTGGCACATATAACCACCCAACCGTCCAAAAGAAATTTTCCATCAGTCTATCTCTTCCGTAGCTCAACTGTTTGGCGAGCCCCAAGTCCATCCACCACCTACATAATCAAAAGTAAATCTATCAAATATGTTAATTATCAAATTTTCAATCTTATTTTTGGTCATTTTCAATTCAAGAAATACACTTTCATAATTTAACATTATTGTAAAATGTGGTATTTTTTTTAATGAGATACACTAGTTCATGAAAAATGTAATAAACATATTCGTCGATGTGTGGATTTTAGAGATACCTTGATACGTTTCAAATGTTTGTATGGTGCAGGCTTTGAATCAAGTTGAAATCAAGCTTAGCCAACTCCAATAAGGTCAGTTCACATCACCTTGTCTTCCATATAAATCAATGTACCAAAAGACTCCAACCTTCTCACCCTCCAATGTCTTGGAAGTTCCAAGGAACGTGTAACTTGCTCTTTGGGGATTGGTCGTATCTCACCATGCTTCAAATACTCCTTGAGATAATTAGTAGTGAAGGCTCTTGCCTCATTCAGTGTTTTCTCTCCTTCAAACCCAAGGTAAGAGGCTTCATAAAGGCTCGACACCCTTAATGTCATCATAGAGATTGTCCATAAAATCGCCTGACGTTTCCTTGAAGCATTGAAAGATGTCTGCATCAACTAGCATAACAATTCAGCTTTATATGTTTTTAAGATGAATACACACGCCCAGAGATTATCAAGTTATTGTTACCTTGTGAGGCTTCAAAGCCATGCCCCCTGAGGAGCATAAAGAGGAGAGATGTGGCATGAAGGTCCCTTCTTTACCAAAACAGTCTTTATTGTTCGATATGTTCGATAAGCTTTCATTAATCTCTTTATCGAAGTAATACGCAATGCCAAGTTGTTGAAGGGTGTCGAATAGCTTCCTCTTCTCTTCCTTCAATTTCTTGGCTCGGTGGATATCGATATCTCCCTACACAAAACCATTAGTAATTGAGGACCATGCCATTGAACTGAAGCTGAACGTATTCCAAGTGACATGATGGATGAACTAGATGTATTGATACTGCTGAATAATCGCTCTTCAAGGACTGTGAAACTGTGATCCCATACATTCGGATTGTAATTCCCCGATCGTCGGTTTTGTGTAATTCCCTTACACAAAACCATTAGTAATTGAGGACCATACCATTAAACCTTCTTATTGGCAGCCTCTTAGTGGTGGTGCTCAAAACCATAAGTATTTGTTAAATGTATATATGTTAGGGTTAAGGGTAGATTAATTTTTTTTTGTTTCCTCTTTTGTACTATAAATATTCATACAAACCCTAATAATATTTTTTGTTCATTCTCTTCAATTGATTCTAACATGGTATCAGAGCTTGAATCCAATTTTTTTCTTTGATTTTTTTGTTGGCGTTACTCTCTGTTCGTGTCACCCCGCACACCGTTGTCGCGCCTCACTGCGCCACCCCGTCCGGCGCTGCCCGCGCAGCTGCTGCTGTCCTCGCGCGCAGCCCCTGCTGTGCTGCCCCCGCGCACAGCCCCCGCTGCCGCTACCCTGCGCTGCAGATCTGGCCCCCGAGCCTCACCGCTGCCCCGCACAGATCTCCCGCTACGCCGCTGCTCCGCCCCGTCCGCGCTCGTGTGCCCGAGCGCCCACGCACAATCCCGAGCGTTCATCTCAGTTGCGAGATCGCGCCGCGTGACGAATCCGCGCGCAATCCCAAAAAATCCAGGATTTTACGCGTCTATGTCACGGACTGCCGAGTCAACTCGCCGGGTCAACTCTCTGGGTCAACTCGCCGGGTCAACTCGCTGCGCCAACTCGCTCGGTCAACTCGCCCGACCGTCGTCACTCTTTCGGTATTTTCTTTATCTGGCCGCAACGGGCTCATTCGGACTCCAAATATAATCATATTGGTACTCATTTTGCTCAGTTTTTCGTTTTGCACGTCTCTGTGACCTTATTTTCTTCATCCGAGACATATAGTTTTTGTTTTTTGTTATTCTGGTTATTTGGATATTATAGCTACGGATAACACTCAGATCATCGATGTCAAGTTTGATGTGAAAAATATGACACCTGGTCTATCAGTCTTGAGCTTCAGCTTGATTTTCATCGCCTATTAGTTCATGTTACTGGCACCGATCTGGCCCTTGTCCTTGAACCATCCTCACCGGTTCTGATGAGACCACCATCAAGGCCAAAGCTGAGGCATATACTAAGGTATTGTTGACATGGAAGGAGGCCGATTCTCGGGTGAAAGCTTATATTGCTTCTTCGGTTGTCCTAAATATCCGTAAGCATTTGAAGCCGTTCAATATAGCCAAGAAATATTGGGACTTTCTTAAGAATTTCAACACACAGACTAATGGTGCTCAGGAATTCTATCTGCATCAGGCCATTTCTACTTCTTATCAAGGGGAGCTTTCTATTCGTAATTTTTATTCTCTTTTGTTTGATTACTAGGATCAACTCGCGCCTATGAATCCTCAGATGGAGGGTATTTTTCTGACATGCTATCGTGAGTACCGTAATCGTCAGCGATTATACCAATTCTTAATGCATCTTCGTCTTGAGTTCGAGGCTATTCGTGCACAGATTCTTCATCGCTCTCCCAAACCGTCTCTCGATACGGTTCTTTTCGAGTTGGTTGCTGAGGAGACGTGCCTTCGCACTGTTGTCACTCCACTTATCGTTAATCACAGTTCTGTCAATGTTGCACATCGTCAAGACAATCGCTACACCTGGGTTACTTGCTATTATTGTCATAAATTTGGACATGTTCAAACTGAATGTCGTAAGCGTGCTCGTGATGGTGTTCCTCTTGTTTATGTAGCTCGCACTTCAGCTCCTGGAGCACTTCCTCCAGTGCCTCATTCACTAGATCCTGCAGCACCTCGGGCACCAGCACCTTGGGCACCATTTACAATTCATTCGCGTCGTTTTCAGCCTCGACCTGCAGCTGTTGTTGCATCTTTATTTTTCTACTGATTCACCAGCATATTCTCCCTCTTAGATCACTGATAGTCTTGTGCATCTCCATCTCCAACAACAACAGCTACAGGATATGCTTCGCTCAGTGACTGATAGTGATTCATCTGCTCCCTTTTCTACTTCTACTGCGGCAACAGGTAACCTTACTTCCTCATGGATTCTTGATTCTGGGGATGCCCATCATATGACTTCTCAGACATCCTTTATTAGTCATCCTACTCGCTTGTTTCTCACTCCTATTATTCGTACGGCAGATGGGACTCCTCTGTCTGTGTCGAGTTCTGGTTCTCTGGCTGATCCTTCTCATCGTTTTCAACTTCCTTAAGTTTTTCATGTTCCTAGCCTATCATTAAATTTGCTTTCTGTTGGTAAAATTGTTGATCATGATTGTTTCATTACCTTTGTTTCTTCTACTTGTTCTGTACAGGATCGTCGTACGGGGAAGCAGATTGGGACAGGCTCTAGACACGGTGGGCTTTACTACATGGATCATCTTCATATTCCTTCATCTTCTGCAGCTTCTGCTTGCTTGATTTCCTCTCCTCCTTCCTCCTTTGATGTTTGGCACCGCCGTCTTGGTTATCTCTCTCCTACAAGACTTTGTTTTAGGTTCTTTTTCAAAAACTGAGCTTCAACTATGTGTGGGCTGCAAGTTGGCAAAACACTTGAGAACAATTTAGGAGTGGGAGTCCAAGATACCGAACTGGAAGGGAGTGTTGGAGAATGTCCATCAAGTTGCAAAATATAGGATAGGAGGAGCTACATGATTACTAGTAATAATATTTTTGCTTCTCCTTTTGATCTAGACCACTCTGATGTTTGGGGTCCCTCCCCTATTCCTTCTAAAGGTAGTAACCGTTATTACGTTATTTTTATTGATGACTTTTCTCGCTATACCTGGATATATTTGATGAATAGCCGTTTGGACTTATTACTCATCTATAAGTCTTTTGCTACAACGGTTCTTAGTTTTTCAAATGAATTAAGGTGTTTCGCTCTTATTGTGGGGGAGAATATTGTTCTCATGCTTTTCATGATTTTTTATCCTCCCAAGGCGCTCTACCACAGCTTTTCACTCCTTATGCTCATCAGCAGAACGGGCTTGGTGAACGTAAACGTCGTCATATCCTCAAAACGACCCGGTCCTTACTCCTTTCTGCTTCTGTTCCTGTTCAGTTTTGGGGTTATGAGGCTGTTCTTACAAGTGTGTATCTCATCAATCGCACTCCTTCGTCTATCACTGCTGGCATCTCCCCCTTTCAGCGTCTTTATCACAGTCCTCCCTATTATTTTTGTCTTCGTGTTTTTGGATGCACGTGTTTTGTTCTGCTATGTGTGTCTTTCTTGGGTACAGTACTGAGATCAAATGATATCGATGCTATGATCATGTTGCTCGTCGTCTTTGGACATCTTGTCATATCACATTCTTTGAGAATCATCCATACTATGCTCTTCGTTCGGCTCCTGTTCTTCTTCCCCAATCCACGGTTGAGGAGGTCACATTTTTTTACTTTTCTATTCCTGATTTCTCATCTTCATCTTCTGCTCCTGAGTCATCTATTTAGTTTGTACCTGACCACTCTTCATCGTCAGTCCCATCTTCACCCTTGTCGTCTTTGTCCACCTCTATTCAAGATGATTCATGTGGGACAATCCCATCTACTCCTACACCTATTCCTGATGCTGCTTCACCGGAAGACGATTCTGCTCCCGCACCAGTTGCTCCTCGTCGCAATCCACCTTGCGCTCGTCGACCTCCTCAACGACTTAGCTAGGTTGCCTCTGATTCTTTTTCTCCTAGTTTTTAGTGTTTTCTTTCAGCTGTTTCCACTCATTGGGAGCCCCAATCATATCGTGAGGCTGTCAGCATTCCAGAATGGGAAGGTGCTATGACAGATGAGCTTAGTGCAATACAACACACTCATACGTGGGACATTGTACCACTTCCTCCAGGAAAGACTCCTATCAACTGTAAGTGGGTCTATAAGATCAAGACCAACTCTAATGGTTTGATTGAGCGTCACAAGGCTCGGTTGGTTGCCTGTGGTTTCAGTCAGCAGCATGGTATTGATTATGATGAGACATTTACTCCTGTATGAAGATGACGACAGTTCGTACTTTGATTTCTGTTGCTTCTGTTCGTCAATGACCCATTTATCAGCTTGATGTCAAGAACGCTTTCCTTCATGATGATTTATCAGAGGAGGTTTACATGACTCCTCCTCCGGGTCTTCCTCATCCATCTGGTCATGTATGTCATCTTCACCGCAGTCTCTATGGTCTCAAGCAAGCTCCTCGCACTTGGTTCGCTCGATTCACTGATGCTATATGTGCTGCTGGGTTTGTCCCAAGTTTCTCTGATCCAGCTTTATTTGTTCACACCTCTGGTCCTCATCGTACTCTCCTGCTGCTTTATGTTGATGACATGATCATCATTGACGATGATTCTTCTCATGTACAGTCGGTCAAGTAACATCTTCAGCGTCAATTTGAGATGAAAGATCTTTGCAAACTTTGATATTTTCTAGGCTTGGAAGTTGCTTATGCTCCACGTGGTTATCTTCTCTCTCAACATAAGTATATTGTTGACTTGATCGACCGTGCCTGTCTGACTGACGATCGCATTTCTCCCACTCCTATTGAGCTACATGCTAAACTCCGGCCTAACGATGGAGAACCACTTTCTGATGTTACTCGTTATAAATAGCTTATTGGAAGACTCGTCTATATCACTGTCACTCATCCTAACATTGCCTATGATGTGCATATTGTTAGCCAGTTCGTCGCTGCCCCTCGTATTGTTCATTATGCAGCAGTTCTTCGGATTATACGCTATCTACGTGGCACTATATCTCGTGCTCTACTGTTACCGTCTTCTTCTACTCTTGAACTTCGTGCTTATATTGATGCTGATTGGGCAGGAGATGTCACAGATCGAAAATCCATGACTGGTATATGTGTGTTTCTTGGTGACTCTCTTATATCTTGGAAGGCCAAGAAACAAGACATTGTTTCTCGTTCGAGTGCTGAGGCTGAATGTCGTGCTATGGCATCCGCTACTGCTGAGGTCATTTGACTTCAACGCCTCCTCTCTGACATGGGTGTCATCCTCTCTGCGTCTACACCTCTATATTGTGATAACAAGAGTGCCATTTAGATTGCTAGCAATCCAGTTTTTCATAAACGTACGGAGCACATCGAGATCGTCACTTCGTCCGTCATCACTTTCTTGCGGGCACTATATCACTCCCATATATCTCTTCTTCTCTTCAGTTATCTGACTTTTTCACAAAGTCACATACACTTCAGCGGCATGGTTTCTTGTTAAGCAAACTCTCAGTGTATGATCCACCATGAGTTTGGGGGGGGGGGTGTTAAATGTATATATGTTAGGGTTAAGGGTAGATTAGTCTTTTTCCCGTTTCCCCTTTTGTACTATAAATATTCATACAAACCCTAATAATATTTTTTGGTTCATTCTCTTCAATTGATTCTAACAGTATTGTCTGAGAGCTAGGTATGATTTTAGGGGAAAATGTTATAGGAAGGCCAGAGAAAACATAGAAGCCAATAGATTAGGCCATTTTTATGTTAATTGATTGCTGTATGTGTATTGATAAAGGGTGTGCCATGCCATTTATATAAAAGCCAATGGATGTGATGTTGCGTAATAAAGACATTTTTCAATCCAAAATTCTGATGTTCGAGTTTTAGTCTTGATGCACGCCGAGTGATATTGTATTGCTATACCAAAGAGATAGTTATGGTGCACAAAAATAAGGGGATTTCTTAATCCAAATCAATTGAATGAGGAAATCCAATATCTTGTTCTACAGGACAAAGTAGGTCAGTCACATTCTTGAGTATCCAGACCATGCCTGTCGAGATCTGAACAAACCTAGTCCTTTCATCTATTTCTTTGGGGTGGATACCTTCCTGGTCCCCTGTCTTTTTCTCTCATTTTTTTATCTCTGAATTTGTAAATTTCCATCCAATGCAATTTTTGTTATCAATCAAACTGAAAAGAAAAGAAAAGGATGAATAAAAGTCCAAAATGTAAAAATTAATGAGAGTTGCCTCCATCAAGGGAGGGAATCTCAGTAGAGAGATGATTTCCTATGTCAAAGACATGAATTTCTGTGACAACCAATAAGAGGCTGCCACATAGACAGTAAGAATATTAAAAATGTGAACATAATTTTTTTATAGACTTTTATGGTAAACATTCATTAAAAAAGTAAACATAATTTTTGTACTACTTACATGACAGCCTCTTATTGGCTAGCTAGAATTATGTGGCTTTTGTAGATACCCCAATTTTGACCGTCCAGAGAGACGGAAATACTTCAAGTAACACACGGAAATCTCCCACAAGTGGACACAAATAAGAGAACCGAAGGTTCGGTAAACCAGAAACCCTAACCCTAGCCTTGACCTAGCCCTAAACCCTAATCCCAGCCTTGACCTAAACCTAAAACCGGAACCTTAAACCTTAACCTAGCCCAAAACCCTAACCTAAAACCAAACCCTAGCCCAAAACCCTAACCTAAAACCAAACCCTCGCCCAAACCCTAAACCTAAGCCAAACCCTAACCCAGACCTAAAACAAAACCAAAACCCTAAAAAAACCTAAGTCCCTAGAAAGGGGCGGCTAACCCTAACTAGCCGCCCCTCACTGGGCGGCTAGTTCACACTAGCCACCCCCCCCTAACCGCCCCTGGCCGACTTTGGACCAGTTCCCTGGATGGGACATAAAGCAATATTAAATGCTGATCATTGCGGCGGGTCATGACCTTTAGCCGCCCTCTCTTGGCCGGATCAAACCAAGTAGCCGACCCAAGCCACCGCTTGTCAGAGATGGGACGTTTGGCAGGTCATGATAGGGGCGGCTACCAGGAAGTAGCCGCCCCATCCCGGGCGGCTAGTTAGAACTAGCCGCCCTTCACCTGTTCTCTGGCAGAAGAACCAGAGCATTAATGAGAGGTCCAATCAAAGCCAACCCACTCCATTACCCTCGGGATATTTCCCTGCCCCTCTTTTACTATAAATAGAGGGGTCCCAAGCCCAAATATAACATGATCAATCAACAAATCCAAGAACAACCCTTCCACACCAACATCCCACAATTCACATTCCCTTTTTCACACTAGAAATCCCAAGAGAGAGAGAAAGAGAGAGCCCTTTCGTGAGAGAAACACCCATTCCCCACATAAAATACCCTCTCATCTCACCCTCCAAAAGCCCGGGCTAAACCTAGCTTAGCCTCTGCCCAAAACCAAACCCATTTCCTACCAAACCCCTGCCCAAATCAAACCAGGCCTGGGACGGCTAAACCCTACCAGCCGCCCCTGACCAGACGGCTAGATCCAACTAGCCGCCCCCCTCCATACACACCCCATACTCACACCCCTTTGTCCCATAACTCCTTTAGTCAAGCCCGGAAGCAGAATAGGATTACCTGCTTTTCACCTCTGTGTACGGTATATCCGTGTCTCAGAGCGGAGACCCCACAAACTCCCCACGTAGGCGATCAAATCCAACCCAAACCCTTTCCTGTTTTTAGAAAAAGCAGGTGGCGATCACAAACCCCTTGAATCCTCTTGAGCCGCTGTCGGGCGCCTCAACCAGGAACCACACCCTCACCCCTTCCGAGAAGACGATCCAACCGAGCCCGCCAGGGCACGCATCCGATCCGAGCCCTCCGAAGAAACCCCACACACGCGGAATTTTCTCGACACCGACAAATTCTGGCGATCACGGTGGGACCTCCCTCGTGAAAAACAACAAAAGGTAATCCTCTTCTGCCCCCTTTTACAAACTTGACTAAAATGCCATCAACCCTCTAGGAAGGTTAGAGTTTCTCACTCCTTGAATTAAATCCTCTTCTACTGTGCATTATAACATCCTTTACTGCTTTCGTAAGTCACACACAGCTGCGCAATCCTTTACTGCTTTCGTAAGTCGCACACAGCTGCGCAATCCTTTTCTGCTTTATTTACTGCTTTCAATCTGCATTCACCCCCCCACTCTACGTCATGGAATCCCACATGGAAGAGGAGATATTAGAGGAAAGGAATCACCAAGAGGGTCAAGCCACACAGTTCCTGACCCATCTAAAGGAAAGGATGGCTAGTCTAGGGTATCAAACGGTAGAGGACATGTTTCATGACCTCGTTGACTACCGTCATGCCAAGACCTCGAGACAGGAGACCCCTGTCGAAACCCCTAAACCCATTCCCAAAACCCCATTCACACCCAGTCACTCGGTCAACCCAAGTGTCTTTTCGTTCACCCCCCTTTCCCCCGCGAATCCAAAATTCCCAGTTGTTTCCACCCCAGGCCCCTACCAAACCACCCCAAACCCGGGACCTCTAGGCAGCCCTCCCCGGGGAGAAACACTGGACGATACCATCCGGAGAATTCTCTCCGAGACTGGTCCCTCGGCCCCCAAACACATGTCTCTACATAACCTGAGACAAATCCCATCAGTCCACCTACCGGAGGGATTCAAAGTCCCCAAATTCCGCCGGTACAACGGTCGTGGAGACCCAGACATTCATTTGATTGCCTTTTATCTAGACGCACGCCCGTTTCTAGATAATCAACCTCTACTAGTCTTCCTCTTCCAGAAATCATTGGAAGGAGAAGCACTACAATGGTTCTCCACCCTCCCTGTAGATCACTTGTCGAATTTCTCGGCTGTAAGCGAGAAATTCTTGGGCCGCTACGGTTACCAGAGGATTAGAACCCCCTCTATTTCAGATCTAACCGTAGAGAGAATGAGGCCTAGGGAGGAATTCGAACAATACGTGTCTCGGTGGCGCACCCTTGTCCACCGAACCGGTCTGCAACTCACAGAATGTCAAGAAATTGACATGATGTTACAGAGCCTGAGTCCAAAGCTCCGTACGAGCCTTTCGTACGGAGACTGCACTACGTATCAACTTCTGATTGACCGCCACAACAGGATTTCCCGTTGTGCAGCCCCAGCAGTCCAAACCCAGTCCCCACCTATCAGCCATAGGGTTGGACAACCGCCTCGTAAGGCACAAACCCCCACGGTAGAGGGGATTATTACCCAAGTATCGGCACTCTACCCGAACGGAGCGCGTGTTCCCGACCGAGGAATGGCTCCGAGACAGTACACGCCCGGTTCATCCGGATATGCGCCGCCTCGGCAAGCTAATCAAAATTTTACTCCTCAATCGATACCCGCCCTCGTGCCGACACGACTAAGTCCTATATTCCAAGACTTTATAAATCAGATCTCCGTACGTACGAATCCTGCGACGAATATTGGGAAGCAAAAAATAGAACCTACTATACAACCCCTGATGGAAGAACCAAAAGACCTGCCTAGGATCATTCCAGGTGGCCTGATCCTTCCGACACCTTCCCCAATACACCCAAACTCTACCAAACCCCTCCCCCTATACACAGAACAAATAGCCGAGCCCATTCTAGTTCATCCCATAAAGGGAGGTCCCATCCAACCATTGAACCATTTCTCCCATACACAACCTAGTCAGTCCTTCGGCAACAAAGCCAGAGTTCTTTCTGCGTGTCCCCCTACTCCACCAGGGACACAAGCCTTTGTTCCCCATCAACTACCCCAAAGAAAATACGCCGCTATTCCTCCCCCATCGACCTATGAGTCCCCAACATCTGAAATTATTGAATCCGCAGAATGTCCCAAGCAGGATTCTGACGATGATGAAGAGTTTTTGGACGGAGAACTATCGGAACTCTTTTACCCTTCCCGAACACAACCTGAATCCATCATCCAAACCTTACAACAGATTAAATCTGAATATTCCTTGTCTCTACCTGTTCAAGATCAAATCATATCAATGCCCGTCGAACCTACCTTGGTGATCTCGGATGACTCACCTTCTGACTCATCAGATTCTGAGACCGATCCAGATCCGGTTCAACCAATTGTGCGTGTCTTCGAAACAGAACCACTCATATTTAAAAATGCACAATTTGAGGGAGCAGTCAAGCCATCCAAATTGCCGTACTTGCCATATCATCTACCTGAGGATCTCCTTCCTCAGGATTCCCCTGCCATATCCAAATCAATTATTCCATATCTGGCCCGCGAGCCCCTGATTGCACCAGTAGATAAGTTTTTACCCTCGCCATTATTAGGGCCTCAACATTATGGTGAACCGTTCTCTCTTGCACCTATCGAGTCAATAGCCGCCCTTGTGACTTGCTTCCCCATATCTACATCTTTATTGACTAAACCCCCTTTGAAGAAAAATTCTCTTCCTGCTAAGGGTCTATGGCAGATCAAACACCACTTGCATTTTCAACGACATTTAGGCTTTGATATTCTGATAGATGCTGAACAACGGTGGCTGAGAAGGCGTCAAACGCGCTTCAAGATAGAGGAGAACGAATACACAACCAATGATACATCAGAAAATTCAAGTATCATTCCCCTAAAGATCCTGCAATTTGAGCCTCCATAGAAGACTCACCTTGCACCATCATTTCCTGGAGGTCACCCTTCAGTGCTATATATTATCTTTTACCTACTTTCCTATTTCCAAATGCTTCACATGCTTTCACAAACCAAAAAAAAACAAAAAAACAAAACAACAAAAAAACGAAAAAGAGATTAAGAGTGGCGGACCATGCCCAGGCCTACCAAAGAAGGGTGGCAAGGGCATTTAAAAAGAAGGTGATAAAAAAAAAAATTCGAAATCGGGGAATTAGTACTTAAGCAAATCAAGCCATCAAGACAGCCTCACCCGAGAGGAAAGCTGCAACCCACATGGGAGGGACCCTATGTGATCACCCATGCCTATTCCGGGAATGCCTACCGCCTGGTAGATGCCGAAGGAGTCGAGGTTCCAGGTTCGTGGAATGCACTTTATCTAAAGAAATTCCATGCATGAAAAACTTTCAATACTTAAGAACTATTATTCTTCCTTCCTGCGATTTCCAGCGTTTAGTACTTGATGATAGAATTATAAGACTCTCAAAGATAAACTCGTATCTATTTGAACACGTTTTCGCCAGATCATGTCATTCCCTTCACACACGTATAACTGGACTAGATTTGCCTGATGGAAGAAAAATTGCCTACCCCGTAGACTGGGACAATTTAAAACTCCCCAAAGCAAAATATCCCTTATTTTCGCCCCACTCGTATTAACCCTAGGTCAAAATGAGGAGTTACCCGGACCTAGCATGTGTCCCAAAAACTGGCTCTGGTACTATATAAACACTTCTAGAGGGGAAGCATGAAAAGAATCGGGGTGAAAAACAGAAGAGCCCCCCCCTCAACTCAAATCAAAACACAAAACAAAAAAAAAAAAAAAGAGAAAGATAGGCAAGGAGAGGCCAAACACCCAAGTGAACGGGTTAAACTCTCTATTTAGCAGGCTTTCACGCCTTTACGCACGGTATACGCTAAACAACGGCTATACCATGTACAGATCCAAACAACGGACTGTACCTTTCCACCCAAAAATAAAGAAGTGGTAAAAAGGAGAAAGCCAGAGGGACCTAGGAAGTAAGACATATGCTAGACTGGGACAATTCTAAAATATTGCCCGAAAGGAAGATATTATTCTGACCCCATTCACCCTCTCCCTCTTTATTTTTTTGCAATGGGGGGTTCAAAATTGAGCTATGTCCACCAGGAAAAGCGAAATTTTGACCGAAGGCAGATCACGTCCAGGTTTACACCTACACACACACTCACGCGAATTCATTTAGAAACTTGCCTATCCAAAGGAAGCTTGTTTGACTTAACTCTTGGTACACTCATGGATTTTTCAGCATGTTTAGAATAATACGATTAAGCATTTGAAAACCATGAACCTAGGAAAATCGACGCCTAAGGCTTATACCTCTTAAATACAATCCTGGTTTGGACATGAGTGACCACAAGGGCTCCTCCACGGGGACTTGATGGCATCTTTTACTTATGGAAATCGAGAACATTGCCCTCTCACCTAAAAAGTCATTGAAAAACTAAAATACCCCCTTATGCCACATATACTTACGCATAAGCGTGCATTTTCCTTTTCCAAAACACTTTGGCATCCGATTTTCTTGAAAATTGTCCCCACATATTAAAATTGTCCCCACGTATTGTCCCCACAAATATTAAAATTGCCTCCACTCACCTCATGCCCTTCCGCACATGCGTGAGAAGAAATTGTCCCCAACTCCTACACATAAGTTCTTCTTCACTCACGCACTTGGAATCCCTTCCTTGCGCACTAAAGCCTGGTCTCCCGCACTTTTACTTTCTCGCATTTATATTTCCATTCCGCCTTAAGATGGATTGTAGCCCTTGACGATTCAAGCAAGAAGGGCTCGGAAGTCAGTGCAGGGGCGCAATCTGGATGGATTTAACACTTGGTCCATGGAAAGAATGTTTTTATAGGTCTCGAAGGATAAAGCACTCAGGAGGACTTTCAGCAGCAGCAGACAAGAAGCAAAACCAGAAAATTGTCCCAGGCAGGGGGCGGCTAAACCCGACTAGCCGCCCCCCTGGAGACGGCTAATTTATACTAGCCGCCCCTCTCCCCTGCCCTCTTGTCCAGGTAAAAACCCAGGCAAGGGGCGGCTAAATGCAAGTAGCCGCCCCTCACTGGGCGGCTAAACGCAACTAGCCGCCCCTCACTTGCTACCCCATCTGCCCTGTCAGTCCCAGTCAACTCTTCAACTCCTTTGAATACCTGTCAAAACATTCCTTTCCCAAACATGCATACACACATTTTAGACACACATTCATTACACAAGACCTGTACCGATACCATGCTATAATGATTATATATTAGAATTCTACATCCATCCATAAATCAAGACCTATAAACACCAAGTTCATCCATCCACACACATACACATCCCTATAGATTAGGAAGGCTTTCTAAAAAACATTAACCATCCATGCTAAACTATACCAAACCATGCATACAAACAAGAAATTAAATTGTCCCACCATGACCATAAACGTAAATTGTCTTCTAAACACCTAAAAAGTAAAGAAGAGATAGGTCCACCAAGAGCTCCAAACTCCGAAGTCTTGAGCTATACTTCACCGAAATATCACCTAAAACCAAAAACAAAAGAAGAAAAGCATGAATTCATCGCATATGTACTATTCTTCTACTTAAAACCAAGACACAAAAGCTATACCTCGGCGTATCATCATCCGCTGGAGGCTGAGTAGGAGGAACGTCCTGACTTGGCTGAGAAGGGAGTGGCGGATGAGGAGAAGACTGAACCTCTGGAGCATCGGGAGCAGCAGGAGTCTCTCGAACCGAAGACGCGGCCCTCGCATATATCCCACGACTCCGAGACACCGAAGGGCGAGATGCACGGCTAAAAGTGGCCCCGGTAGCCAAGGAAGCCGAGAGAGAATGGTCAGGCTCGAGTGGAAGAAGATCAAGGTCCGCCTCGGTCATAGAGCCCCCTCCGACCAATTTCCCCCTCATAGTCGCCTCCCAGAGACGAACCTGCTGCATATCCCTGTCTCTTCTCTCCAATCTCTGTCGGAGACGACTCTCCGTCCCTCTGGCCCGATCCTCGGCAGCCCTCAACCTCTCCTCCAACTCCCGCGCCCTCGCTTCCGACGCCTTGAGTGCCTCTCTGTCCCTATCCCCGGCCGCCTGGAGAGAACGAACCAGGTCCCCATCAAACCTCCAGGAACGCCCGCCGAAGCCTCCAACTCCGACACCCTCATCTGGAGGGAGTCCCTCTCACGGCCTAGGGTAATGAACCCCTCCTCCCTCGAGGCTATCATGGACCTCAGCTGGTCCACCTCCTCCTCAGCCCGAGAAGCCCTGCCCCTCGCCTGGCCCAACTCCATCCTTGTGGCCGTCAGCTCATTCCGGGCCACATCCAACTCCCTCGTCAACTCCAGCTCTCGCTCGGACACCATGGAAGGAGGAGGGACGGAAGAAGAAGAAGCGCCATCGGCCCTCGCTCTCGACAGAGCATCCACCTGAGCCTCGAGAACTCGGACCTGGTCCTGCAAGCGTCCTCTCTGTGCCCGCAACGCCTCTATCTGCCTGGCCCGCGCTTGGAGGTGCTCAGTCGCAGTCTTGAGCCTCTTCTCCATCTCATTCAACTCAACCTGCAAAAGGAAATACCATTCAGAAGAGTTCAAAACAAAAAAACGAGGAAAGAAAAGGGATTCTTTAAACTTACATAAGCGTCCGGGATCTCCTCCTCCATCGTCCCGAGGATATCCGCATACTCCCGACGATACCAAGCTAGGTATTCGTCGCTCGAAGTCACCTCAGGACGACGCTCCACCAAGACGCCTCGACCCATCCATCCCGCCACGTACGTCGCGTAATTCCTCGGGAGATTCGTATCCCGAGGAATCCCGGCCACCGGAATCGAAGGGCGCCGCGGAAGAGGATCGGGCACCCACTGATGGTACCCAAGCTGACGGACGACCCGGCTGATCGCATGGAACACGACCTCATTGAAGTAGATCAGCCAGATGTCTCGCGCCAGGGCCTCAGGAACCTCCTCCGAGTAAGGCCTCCATGTCATCTAAAAAAGCATCGAAAGATAGGAAGAGCGCTTAGTCAAAAGAAAACCAAGTACAAACCAAAAGGATTCAAAGAAAACTTATACCTCTTCCTCCGACAAGACGCGGAAGGCCTCTCGGAATTGGGCGAGGCGATGCAAACGGGAAGATCCCCGGGGTTCCCATCTCATGGCCCAAGGGAGGGCATGATCGAACGGAGCCAAAGTCGGGCGATCAATGGCGAAGTGCTCGTACCCGAAAATCTAACAAAGCAAGAGGGAATTTATCATGACCAAAGTAAAGCTAAACCAAGAAGAAGACACTCATCACTTACACATACCTGAAGGAATGGTGCGAAGCCACCAAGGTTCTTTCCTCCAGCCCTCTTGACTTTCTTCGAGAGCTCCGCAAACAAGTGGGCAAGCATCGCCGCTCCCCAAGCATAGCGCCCCATGCCCTCCAAGTCCCGCATCAGTAGAAGGGAATGAGAGGAGACCTTATCAGAGGCCGTCGAGAAAAGGACCCGGCCAAAGAAGTAGAGGAAGAACGCTCTTAACTCCCTCCGTGCCCTCTGTGGACACGCGGCCGCCTCTCTCGCCTCGATCATCGCCCGCCGCCTCTCGAAGCTAGCTGCAGCTTCGCCCTTCTGACGCTCTGTGAAGGAACCGAGGCCGTACTGCCCCGAAAGCCGCCCTAAAGGGATCCGGTTCAGCGTCCGCTCCCGCTCCACGAACTCCCATTCCCCGATCAACTCTCGGAAAAGCCCCCTGTAGTCAGCTAGGGTGGCCGCGATCACCGCCTCCCCCAGAACCGGAAGGCCGGTGATCCGATGGACGTCCTCGAGCGTCGGCATGACAGCGCCAGTAGGGAGGATGAACGTGCAACTCTCCGGATCCCATCTCTCCGCCAAGGCCTCCACATATGGACGGTGGACGTGGAATGGCTCGATCAAGAAAAAGGAACGGAAGCCCGCTCCATCCACCAAGCTCCTCTCCTCCTGCCCCAGGGCATTGTACCATCTCTTCGTCCCATGCCATAAAGCCCGGATACGATTCGGCTTCTACAAAACAAGCGAAGGGAACATGGGTTAGTTTAAAAACGAGCAAGAGGTAAGAGTCCAAATCTACGAAATCGTTTTAAACCATGCTTAGCGAAATCAAAACTCCCACATACTAAAAGAATGAAAGTAAGAAACTACACTCCTCATATGATCACGCATGCTAGACAAATATCCAAACACATCCCACCGTGGTCACCACTCACACACTTTCTTACATCAAGCCTATCAAACACACCTAAGCAATACAGCCATATGGAACTCAAACCCATGAAACGCATGCATACACCCCCTCATGCTCTACCATGATCAAACACGTACGAAATCACATACACATAGAAAAGTATCGCATGCAAGCATATTAGCTATATCATTTCTCTCCTTTACATGCATGACAAACATGGATAAATATATATAGAAATTGTCCCCCTCCCTATAAAAACAAACCCATGACAGCATGCTTACGCATCCCACCGTGATTAAACTTATACACAAGCATGCCTATTTAAAACACAAATATACGAGTATAATACACACATACAACCTGTTCATACCACCAACACATGCATAAAAGGCAAAGACTAAAGGATTAGGAACATACCACGGCCCGTGTGGACCCAGGAGCGTCCACCTCGGCCTCGTCGGGATCGTCCATCCCATCGTCATCCTCCTCCTCATCCTCCTCGAACACGGCCTCCTCGGCCTCAGCCCCAACACCCACACCGGCCTCGGCGGCCCCAGTACCCATACCCTCGGCCTCCCCGGCCCCTTCCCTAGCCTCTCCTATCCCCTCCACCCTCCCCACGCCGGAGATAAACTCCGCAAAGGCCCCCATAGCCCTACTCTCCTCCTCCTCAGCCCTGGCCTCTGTGGCCTCCCTATCCAACATCCCGACGAGGGCATCCAACGACGCCCTCACCTCCTCACTAACTCCCTCGACCCCTACCCCCTCGGTTGCACCCTCAATCGATCCTCCAACCCCCGGAACCGCCTCCTCGGCCACCACCGGTCGATCCCCACGCCTCCTCTTGCGTATATAGCCTATCACACTCCCCCTACCTCCGGGACAGCCCCGAAGGCAAATCCCCGACCTCACCCACGCCAATATCCACCGGCGGCACCTCCGTCGTACCCATACCCTCCCCCACGGCCTCGACCTCCGGCCTATCGCTCTCCGATGATGAAGAGCTCGGGCTACGCTCTCCACGAGCCACCCGCGGTCGTTTCCCCCTCGAAGCAATCGCCTTCGACCTCGTCATCTCCTCGGTTTGGAAAAGAAAAGGAGAACCCAAACTAGGGTTTCGAAATCAAGGGAAGAGAAAGATTGAGGTCGAAATGGAGGAAAGAAAGGCAAAGAAATCAGGGTTTTCGAGTTTGAAACCGAAGGGAAGAAGAGAAGAGGGAAGAGAAATCGTTTTAAAAACATATGGAGAGAGAGAGGGTCTTTTCGGTTATAAGGGACCCAGTTGAAGGGCGGCTACCCGCGAGTAGCCGCCCCCTCTCGGGCGGCTAGTTACAACTAGCCGCCCCTCCCAGTTTTTCTCTTTTGCTTAAAAAACCCCCTTCCAATCTTTTCAGCCCTAAAATTCAAGGTTCTCCATACCAAAACAGCCATGTATTGGCTTATTTCCCAGACATTACTTGATCAAACACGACTCTCCCGAAGTTTTGCAACACATTCAGTACCATTTAGATTCAAATTTCTTCAGTTCTGGTTCTTTTCTAGAGTTCTTATCCCTCGGATGATCCAATTCACTCAAATCAATCTTTTACTTGCTTTCTGTCGGTGATATCCCCTCTTTGCTGAGTTTTCCCAAACACGGGAACGGTAGGCACGAGGAAACTGACGCTGGGCTGCTCCGTGCACGATAGCTAAGAATCCCGACCGCGGGTTGGATCACTCACCATTTACTTTTCCCGCCTTCCACCTGGATCATCTTCTCAGATAAAAATTCTAAGTCAAGACCTAGCCTCTGACAGCCTAAATCAACTCCCCGAAAAAGTACTGCTCGTGTTAGCATAACTTCTTGAAGGTCGGGCCGGCCAAAATAGGGGTCTCTTTCCTTATCATCGGTCGAAGTCTTTCCTGCTTCGCACAAAGACTCCGTCCGATGAGGGACAATTGTAGATACCCCAATTTTGACCGTCCAGAGAGACGGAAATACTTCAAGTAACACACGGAAATCTCCCACAAGTGGACACAAATAAGAGAACCGAAGGTTCGGTAAACCAGAAACCCTAACCCTAGCCTTGACCTAGCCCTAAACCCTAATCCCAGCCTTGACCTAAACCTAAAACCGGAACCTTAAACCTTAACCTAGCCCAAAACCCTAACCTAAAACCAAACCCTAGCCCAAAACCCTAACCTAAAACCAAACCCTCGCCCAAACCCTAAACCTAAGCCAAACCCTAACCCAGACCTAAAACAAAACCAAAACCCTAAAAAAACCTAAGTCCCTAGAAAGGGGCGGCTAACCCTAACTAGCCGCCCCTCACTGGGCGGCTAGTTCACACTAGCCGCCCCCCCTAACCGCCCCTGGCCGACTTTGGACCAGTTCCCTGGATGGGACATAAAGCAATATTAAATGCTGATCATTGCGGCGGGTCATGACCTTTAGCCGCCCTCTCTTAGCCGGATCAAACCAAGTAGCCGACCCAAGCCACCGCTTGTCAGAGATGGGACGTTTGGCAGGTCATGATAGGGGCGGCTACCAGGAAGTAGCCGCCCCATCCCGGGCGGCTAGTTAGAACTAGCCGCCCTTCACCTGTTCTCTGGCAGAAGAACCAGAGCATTAATGAGAGGTCCAATCAAAGCCAACCCACTCCATTACCCTCGGGATATTTCCCTGCCCCTCTTTTACTATAAATAGAGGGGTCCCAAGCCCAAATATAACATGATCAATCAACAAATCCAAGAACAACCCTTCCACACCAACATCCCACAATTCACATTCCCTTTTTCACACTAGAAATCCCAAGAGAGAGAGAAAGAGAGAGCCCTTTTGTGAGAGAAACACCCATTCCCCACATAAAATACCCTCTCATCTCACCCTCCAAAAGCCCGGGCTAAACCTAGCTTAGCCTCTGCCCAAAACCAAACCCATTTCCTACCAAACCCCTGCCCAAATCAAACCAGGCCTGGGACGGCTAAACCCTACCAGCCGCCCCTGACCAGACGGCTAGATCCAACTAGCCGCCCCCCTCCATACACACCCCATACTCACACCCCTTTGTCCCATAACTCCTTTAGTCAAGCGCGGAAGCAGAATAGGATTACCTGCTTTTCACCTCTGTGTACGGTATATCCGTGTCTCAGAGCGGAGACCCCACAAACTCCCCACGTAGGCGATCAAATCCAACCCAAACCCTTTCCTGTTTTTAGAAAAAGCAGGTGGCGATCACAAACCCCTTGAATCCTCTTGAGCCGCTGTCGGGCGCCTCAACCAGGAACCACACCCTCACCCCTTCCGAGAAGACGATCCGACCGAGCCCGCTAGGGCACGCATCCGATCCGAGCCCTCCGAAGAAACCCCACACACGCGGAATTTTCTCGACACCGACAGCTTTGACACAGAAAATCTAATCTCATCCTAGTGCATTCCCTTAATATAAGTTTCGTCGTCATTTTTTTACAAAGAAACTTTTCGCACCTCTATTTTGGTTGCTCACAGGAGTGTGGGTTTTCCTCTTATATATTATTTCCTTTCTTGTCATCGTTAAGAATAGTAGTCAAACCGTGCTAAACTTGCCCTTGGAGAACGATCTTTGGTCTATTGAGGATTCCTTCGCAGAGAAGTAATTAAAAGAAAGGTCTGTGGCTTGCCTGATTGACTTTCCCAGAGTATATGATCTATTGTCCATTCGTAGTACTAACAAAAGTCGTGTGTACGACAAATATTCGACAAGTGTTATGTTTGATACAGTACGTGTACATTATTAAATCATATGGGTAAATACAAAAGAATATGGAGATAATTAAACTATTTTCTAGATAATTTAAACATTAGTAAGTATTAATAAATTTAAAATCCATTATGTTCGGTGTAACACATTTAATAATTGGAGTACTTTAATTAATAAATATTTCAAAAGGTGCAAGGTATTTTTTTTTGGGATATAGGAGAGACTCTTTGTGGCTAATCTTACGGTCAAGTTGGGAAGACTACCCCCGCCTATTTTGTTCTTGTTCTACAGAAATTTTTTTTCGAATAATCGCTAACAAACAAGTGGGTAATTCAGCGGCAAGACTTTATTATTACCATGCTTATTAATTTAGATAACTTATCCTGCAGGAAAGCATAAATTAGTCTATTCAGCCACGCCATAATCACCATGTTTAGAATGCCACAAGTCTGTTTCAGCATGTCCCACCTTATAAATATCATAATCCCAAATGCACATATGAAGCATATAAATAAAAAATAAAGCATACAAATTTAATTGTTTAAGGTAAGTCACTATTCTGCATCTGACTTAGAAAATAAGACAACCTTACCGAAAAAAGAAGAAGAAAATAAAACAAGAAATTTCAACAGGTCATGTGTATGTGAAATCATTCCAACTTCAAAAGTTGACTTGTTAAAATGGACAGGAAATCTCCAACATTTGTGTTCTTACTCCCAAAAATTAACTCAATGATTTTTGTAGCGCGCCCATGGGCCGTTCCATTGTCATTTAAGACCATCAAATGGACAATTATGGATGCTATACAAATTTTAGTATTTTAATTTTATTTGTTAGATTTATCTTATCAGTACAACATATATTCTTTTTAGCCAGGAAATATGTACCGGGGAAATAAAGTTCGTTGGTAATTATGTATATTAACCGACAACATTTTATTTCATGGGCAACATAAGGATAAATTCTTATTTATTTAATTTTCAATTTTTAGTCATAAATGCTCCTTGGTAAACGTTTTTCTCAATAAATAAGATTAGTCTACCTATCGACCAATTACATTCACGGTAAGTTTTTTTTATTATGTTATTCTAACAAAATTATTTTTTCGGTAATTGTATTTGTTTATTCAAAGGTGATTCTCTGAAGGCTTTCAGTCAATGTATCTCTCTCTCCCTTTTCTAGTCTTTGATTTGAATGTTTTGAATGCTTGCAGCCAAGGACAGTATCAGCAGTATCAGCAGGGGAAGCATTGCCCGATCCACCGCCATCTCCCATGTAATCTGGCCTTTGATTTGGGTTTATGTGCATTTATTATGGTGCTTTTTTTTTTTTGATGGTGTTACGAACATGTGAGAGTAATAGAACAGATTTGGATTAGCATAGCTTGTTGTTGTTTTTCTGGTGTACTACTCTCTCTCTCTCCCCCCCCCCCCTTTTGGTTTCAAAAGCATGCTGGCAACTCTTCCTCTTGTCCCTCTCCAAAGCATCAAAGAAACACAAGTGCTTTCAGGGCCTTTTGTTGTGCCAACCATGTTTCGGTTGTATCTGATATCCACATAACCCCCTATTTTTTTTATGAAATTCAAATGAGACCTACTTTCATTAAGAGAGGGGCAAAACCTTTTATATAATAGTACAAGACCTGTTGGAAAAAGATGAGCACTGGGAGTTGTTTGCTTCAGCAAACTAGCAGAAAACAGAGGAGAAAAAATAAGAGAGCAAGCACAAATTAATTTAGGAAAGAAAGATTGCTTCATTACCTGATAAGGAAAGATAGTTAGCCCTTTTATAGGCATTACAAAACACTAAACGTGACTCACTCTCTAATATATAACTACCAACTAAGAATAACAAACATGAAACCCACTAACAATAACAAACATTTGACACATCACTAACCACATTTAAAACAACACATCCACTAATAACAAATCCCACAAATTGTGGAAGACTCTTTCAAACCCAGTGAAACTCATGTGAAACCCAAAAACATACGAAGTGATTTTGTAGCACATTTTATCACTCCAAGTGAAGATCTGAACTTGTGGAACTTTGGATGGAAGAGTGCTTTAGTAAATCCATCAGCAACTTGATCATTTGTTGAACAATACTTCATCATTATTAAGCCTTCTACAACGACATCACAAATGAAGTGGTGGCGGAGCTCGATGTGCTTCGTCCTTCCATGAAAGACCAGGTTCTTCGTCATTGAGATGGTAGCTTTGTTGTCGCAATAGATCTCCGTTGCACATGCTTGAGTTAGGTGCATATCCTCCAAGATCCTTCGCATCCAAATAGCTTGACAAGCAGCTGAAGAAGCGACGATGTACTTAGCTTCAGAAGAAGATAAAGCAGTGGTGGCTTACTTCTTTGAAATCCATGATATAGCTCCCGAACCAAGGCTGAAAATAAAACCACTTGTGCTTTTCCTGTCTTTTATAAAACCTTCCCAGTCACTGTCAGTATAACCAAGCAAATTAGAATTAGGAACATGTTTATACCATATCCCATAATTGCTTGTTGCCCGAATATAACGAAGAATCCGTTTTGCTGCTGAAAGATGATGAGCTGACGGACTATGCATAAATCTAGACACCAAACTGATAGGAAACATGATATCTGGACGAGAATGAGTTAGAAACATTAATCCACCAATCAAGCCTCTGAAGAACCTTTCATCTGCCTTTGGAGTCCCATCATTCATAGACAACTTCTCACTTGTGTTCATTGGTGTAGCAGAGGACTTGCAATTCAACATATTATATTTCTTGAGCAAATCTAATGCATACTTCTCTTGAGAAATAAAAATGCCATCATTGGTTTACATAATTTGAAGACCAATGAAATAATATAGCAACCCCAAATCTGATATATCAAATTCATGCATCATATTCTCCTTAAATTCTTTGATGAGAATATTAGAAGAACCACAATATATAATATCATCCACATAAACACAAACAATGAGAATACCATCATTACGTTCCTTCACATACAAAGTAGGCTCACTTTTACTTCGACAGAAGCCATTCTGATGAAAATAGGAGTCCAGCCTGCTATACCATGCTCTTGGGGCTTGCTTAAGTCCATAAAGTGCCTTCTTCAATTTATACACTTTATTCTCTTCCCCTTCGATGATGAATCCATGTGGCTGTTCAACATACACTTCTTCTTCCAAACAACCATTCAAAATAGCATATTTAACATCAAATTGAAACACATCCCATTTCATTTGAGCTGCTAATGCCAAAATAATTCTAACAGTTTCAAGTCTAGCAACAGAAGAAAAGGTATAAAAAAAATCAATACCATGTTTTTGTGCATATCCCTTAGCAACGAGTCTTGCCTTGAATTTTTGCACAGTTCCATCTATATTCTGTTTCACCTTGTAGACCCATTTCACACCAATAGGATCTTTGTTAGGTGGCAAGTCCACTAGCTCCCATGTACTATTTTTTTCAATAGCTTGTATCTCCTCTTTCATAGCATTCTCCCATTCTTCTTTTCCTTGTGCCTCAACATAACTCAAAGGTTCTGCAACCATAAGAGCATAAGTGCAAGATTCATAAACATCTTTCAAAGATCGCACATTCCTTGGAGGAGTATCATTATCAGGAGTAGGATCGATGCTACTGTCCAGGCTAACACGAGTGCTATTGTTGTTGCCCGGACTGATCTGAGTGCTACTGCTGCTGTCAGGACTGATGTGAGTGTTGTTGCTGCTGCTTGGACTGATATGAGTATTGATGTTGCTGCCCGGACTATTGTGAGTGCTACTGCTACTGCTCGGACTGATCTCGACTTCATTCTTCACAAGTGCTACATGCTGTTTTTCTCCTTTCCAGTCCCCAAAAGCTGTTCTCATCAAAAATAACATCTCGACGGATGATTAATTTTTTAGTATATGGATTATATAAACGATAACCCCTTGGTTTCACCACTATACCAAACAATGAAGTTTCACTTTTCTTATCTAGCTTGGTTCGATCACTAGAATCAATCAATGAATAAGCAATAGAACAAAAAACTTTCAAAATACTCACATCGGGCCTTTGTTTCCATCGTGCTTCATAAGGAGTCATGTTACACACTGCCTTTGTTGGTGATCTGTTTAGGAGATAGACTGATGTTGCCACTGCCTCTGCCAAAAATTGATTAGGAAGGTGCTTTTCATTCAACATGCTTCTAGTCATTTCCATGACGGTCCTGTTTTTCCTTTCTGCAATTCTGTTCTGCTCAGGAGTTCTTCTTACTGTCAACTGCCTGTGAATGCCATTTTGCTTGCAAAAAGAGCTAAAATCATTAGACAAAAATTCTCCCCCTCTATCAGTTCGAAGAATTTTTATAACATGTCCACTTTCTTTTTTTTGTAAAATCCTTGAATTCTTGAAAATTTTCAAACGCCTCTGATTTGTAAGAAAGAAAATAAACCCAACTCATACGAGTGAAATCATCAGTGAATAATAGAAAATATTTACTATTATTCAAAGATAAAGTATTAGTTGGGCCACAAATATCTGCATGAACCAGTTCTAGAGGCATTTTGGCTCTCCAAGCTTTTCCAACAGAAAATGACAAACGATGCTGCTTTCCATAAATGCAACCTTCACAAATACCATCAGTACAAACAATAGAAGGCAAACCAAACACCATCTTTCTCTGACTTAACAATTTCAGCCCATTAAAATGCAAGTGTCCATAACGCAAATGCCAAAGACATGAATCATTTTTAACATTAGCAACCAGTGCACAATCATCAAGAGACGAAAGCTTAAGAGGTAACATTTTGTTTTCTGTCATCTGAATCTTAGCAAGAAGCATAGTAGAATTTTGGCTTCTAATTTCACAAATTTCATGATGAAACATAACAGAATACTCTCTTTGAATTAATTGCCCAACACTTAACAAGTTATGAGCTAGACTAGGTATATAATAAACCTCATGAATTAATTTTTTGGTACCTGATCCAATCTTTGTGGCAATAGTTCCCTTTCCTTCAATTTGAACTTGCTTGTTGTCCCCAAGCCGAACTTGTAACTTGATGGATTCATCCAAACTGCAGAAGAGTTCTCTAATTCTTGACATATGGTTACTGCAACCACTATCTAAGAACCATACATCAGTCTTACTTTCTTTAGGATTAAGATAAGTAAGAAACAAGTTACCTTCCTCTTCCTTTTCTTCAACAAAATTTGCCTGCTCTTTTGCTTTTTTTCAGCAATTTACTTCAAAATGACCATATTTCTTGCAAAAATTGCATTGCTTTTTCTTGTAATTTGACTGTATATTACTTTCTTTATGCTGATGATGCATTTTAGACCATCCTCGTCCTCTACCACGGCCTCGATAGAAGCCACGTCCATAGCCTCTTCCTGCATTCTTTTGGTTAGATGTACCTTCAACATATTTTCCTTTACTTGCACTGTCCACCCTTGATTCAAATGCACTTTCAACCTTGTTCTCTTCAGACCTGTTTATTCGCTGTTCATGAGCTAAAAGAGAGCCCATTAATTCATTAAGAGAGTAAACAGACATATCTTTAGACTTCTCTATCGCAGTGACCACATGATCAAACTTGGAAGGAAGACTCCTCAACACTTTTTCAACAACCTTTTGATCTGATATATTCTCACCAAATGTTCTCATATGAGTTATAATAATGGAAACTCTAGAGAAGAACTCTTGCACAGATTCTGAATTTTTCATGAAAAGAGTTTCAAATTCTCTTCTCAAGGTTTGAAGTTTCACTATTGTTACCTTGCTATCACCATGGAACTCTTGCTTCAATATGGTGCATGCTTCCGTCGACTTTGTAGCATTTGCAATTTGGATAAAGATGGATTCATGCACTGCTTGTTGGAGAACAAGCAAGGCTTTTGCATCTTTCTTTCGAAGCTCCTTCAATTCAGTAGTACTCTTCTCTGATGCCTTTGAACTTTCAATTTCTGCATACCCATTTTCAACTAGATCCCAAAGATCTTGAGAAATAAAAAATGTCTTCATCTTAATGCTCGAAAACTCATAGTTATCACCATTAAATATAGGGATCAATGACTGAGAAAGGTTGAGAGTATTCATACCAACAGATTTGAAAAAAACTCACACAGAACTTTTATTGAATAGTTTCTATGCGAAGTGAATACCTCTTGTCACCCCTTCACATTTGGTTCCTTGAAGGCTCTACGCTTCAGCGATAAGCCTCTTCAATTGGTGAGTACGCCCAACGCTGATCAGACTTGGGCTCTGATACCAAAAATGTTGGAAAAAGATGAGCACTGGGAGTTGTTTGCTTCAGCAAACTAGCAGAAAACAGAGGAGAAAAAATAAGAGAGCAAGCACAAATTAATTTAGGAAAGAAAGATTGCTTCACTACCTGATATAGAAAGATAGTTAGCCCTTTTATAGGCATTATAAAACACTAAACGTGACTCACTCCTCTAATAACTACCCACTAAGAATAACAAACATGAAACCCACTAACAATAACAAACATTTGACACATCACTAACCACATTTAAAACAACACATCCACTAATAACAAATCCCACAAATTGTGGAAGACTCTTTCAAACCCAGTGAAACTCATGTGAAACCCAAAAACATACGAAATGATTTTGCATCACATTTTAACAGACCTAATACATGTGTAACACAGTAATACACGTGTAACACAATAATAATACAATACACATATAATTTAACACATATATATCTATGTACCTATCGGACTCTATCCTTCTCACCCTCCAATGCCTTGGAATTTCCATGTAATGGACCACTAACTCTTTAGAATTTGATCTATCCCATCCTGCTCCAAGTACTCCTCTAGAAACTTGGCAGTGAAGTCTCTTGCCTTATCCAATGTTTTCTCTCCTTCAAACCCAAGGTAAGAGGGGCTTCATGCAAACTTAGCAATCCTTTGACGTCATCACAGAGTGTCCATAAAGTCGCCCAATGTTTTCTTGAGTGGCAATGTTATATTGACTGATGTTTGCATATATTGACTAGACATAACAAATTAGTTTTTAAGATAAATTAATGCACACACCATGAGATTATATAAATTTGTGTTATCTTGCGAGGCTTCGAAGCCATGTCCCCTAAGGAGCATCAAGAGGAGAGACATGGCATGAAGGTCCTTCTTCCCCAAAACATCATCTTTATTGTTTGATATGTTTGATAAACTTTGCTTGCTCTCTTTTTTGAGGTGATACGAAATGCCAAGATTTTGAAGGGTGACTATGAGCTCGAGACTCGCCAATGGCTCCACAGTTGTGTCAAATAGCTTCCTCACCTCTTCCTTCAATTCCCCAGCCCGGTTGATGTAGATATCTCCCTACACAAAACCATTATTGACTTCTATTCAAAAGAAGTTGCTAGAACTAGATGTATTTGTACCATATAACCACTTTTCAAGGACTGGATGAAACTGTGATCCCATAGACTCGGATTGTAATTACCCAATCGTCGGGGAACAGCAACGATGACGCTTGAGCCTCCTCCTTCATTTTGAGTGGCAATACTCGAAACCTTAAGTTTGGTCTGAGAGCTAGTGATGATTTTAGGGAAACATGTCATAGGAAGGACATAAAGCATTGAAGCAAATGGATGAGGCCATGTTATGTTGGTTGCTGTTTGTGTCTTGAAGCAAGAGTGTGCCATTCCATTTATATAGAAAAACCAGTGGATGTGCTATTGCATAATAAATTAATATCACAATCCTTAGTGCATGAAGCATATGTATATGTATGTATGTATGTATGTATATATATATATCAATATATGTATCATAATTTAAATATTTTAGGTAAGTCACGTGTATTGTGGAGTTATTAAATATTCAAGCTCCAACTTCAAAAAAAAGGTCATTCCAAACTGTATCAGTAAACTTACCAAAAAAACATATAATCTTCAGCAGTTTAGCTCTCAAATTCATGAACTTAATTAGACAAAAAAATAATTTTGTTTAGAAAACGCTGATACTGCAAAAGTGCATGATTGCATGAAATATTTGTTGATAAAATCATTTAAATAAAAAAATGGTATTGGCATATTACTTATTGAAAAATAGAACAAAATCATCACATAAACACCCTACAAAATCACCATCCGTAGCAACAGCACCTCCCACCCACTTAAACATGCAAAAGATGGAGTTTGAATAGATAGAGGGTGGATGGGTGTTGATAGCGTGCTTTTTTTTAGTAATTAAGAGAGAGAGAGAGATTGTGTCAGTTTGCTTAGTGAAGAGGGTGGTCATAGCAAGTGAGTGTAGGTGGAGTCTAATCCAAGTATGAAAGGTTGCGTAAATGTAGGAGTCATTTTCTGAGTTCAATGACAATGCACCACACATTCAAGGACGTTGAACCGAATAAGGAGGGCTCACGACCCGAATAGCCCATGATCCGTGAGTACGTCCCGCCAACCCACTCACATTTGATGATCAGAAGATCTCAAGTCGAGATTGGGATTAAATCTCAATCAAATATATGATTTGGGAGAATTAGTGCAGATTCCCTAAATCTCACAAAGATGAAAGGAATCCATTCGATCAAGGGATCTCTCCTCATCTGTTCGACAGAAGAGAGATTGACCATCAATTTATCCAAACCTATCCTATAATTAGGGAACCAAATCTCCGTATTGATGTATGTGAGAAATCACTTTTTCAGAAAATCCTAGAACATAATCGGTTGACTTGAGCGTCGGAGGGCCTTTTGCAGGTTACTCCCTCCTCGTCTTTGTGATGTTCGAGGACTTGGATAACAAGCAACTAAGTAAAATCAGTCGGATGAGAGTGGAGCGGATGGATCTCACAACTCAGATCCGGTTCGTTGAATTTTGTCAGACGAGACGCTATATTGGCGCAACGCTGATGGGCCATTCCTACAATGCTTCAGTTTGGCCAAGGAGAGGCCCCTCTTGGAGGACCACAAAGGTTTGTGCAAGGACCATTCTGCTGGGCAGTCCCTGGCTCACTACGTCCTCTTCAAGGGCAACTAATGACCATATTATGAAAGGGTGTTGTTGCTTTTGCCCGATGGTGTGAGCAATTCCAGAAGCATGCTCCTCTTATTCATCTCCCTGCTAAGGACTTGCATGCGCTGACTGTACCATGGTTATTCACCCAATGGAAGGTGGATATTACATCACACTTCATGATCAGTGCAGGGGGCAAATGATACGTGCTTTTAGCTTTAACTATTTCACTAAATGGGTGGAAACAAAAACTTATAGGACTGTCAAGCACTATGATGTCTTGAACTTCTTGTGGAAGCACATCATCTGTGATGTAGCGTATAAATACGTTGTTCTGCGTATTAGATAACATATGCGAAATATGCAGGCTCCAGCGACGTTGTTGATTCTTCTAGAAGAATGCCAGAGGGTTGAGCTTCAACAATCTGTTGATTTCTTGAATAAATACCAGATGATGGAATTCTATGTAATTAATATTCACCACGAATAACAAAATGAAGGAATCCTTAATAGATTAGGATCTTAACTGATTATCTAAATCTACAAACTTAGATCCTAACAGATTATCTAAATCTGCAAAAATCACAAATAAATTCTTATCTAATCCTAACTAATATTTAAATTTGAATTCAAATCAAAATTTGAAATTCAAATATAAATATAGATCCTTAAATAAGGGAATAAATCCTAGCAAACTCAAAACTCATTAAAATTATTAGTGAATCATAATCATCCATATGATATTGTATTGCTATAAAAAATAGGGGAATTTTTGTAAATTGGGATATCATTTGTGAACCACTAGAAGAAGGCGGGTTGGGTATCAAAGCTATTAAAGATTGGACTTCCGTTGCAGTTGGAGTTCGGTTGTGGGACATAGTATATAACAAACTTTCAATGCGGGTTCAATGGATGAAAGCTAGATATCTAAGGAAGGAAACGCTGTGGAATGCAAAGGCTCATGCAGGATGTTCCACCTCTTGGATTGCAAGTTCGCAGTCTAGGAAGCGGATTGCCCCTAAAGTTCTCTATATCACATTTGAAGGGAAGTCTATAAATCTTTGGTTTGATCCTTGGATAAATGGGAAAAGCCAACAACAGCTGATGGGAAGGGTCTCCTATGATTGGGGCCCCCTCCCAAAACTATAGTCACTGATCTCATAGCAAACAATCAGTGGCACGAGCCATCGAGATGTTCCCATGATTTTGAAGTCATGTGGGACATTATACAGCAAATGGAGGCTGGCGGTAGGGGCACATATATCCTTGTATGGTCCCCTAGCAAAACTAGAAACCTTGATCTCTCCGCTACTTGGAAGGAAATTCAGGGGAACGCACATCAATGGACTATGTGGCTATAGTACCCACTTCAAACTCCGAAACACAGTCTATGCTCTTGGCAAGCTTGTCATAATAAGCTACCTCCTCTGCTAAGGTTACAAAAATGAGGTCACACTTGAACAACAGCTATCTGCCACTTGTGCTCCTCCGCACCTGAGGACGCGGATCACCTCTTCTTGGGGTTGCTCCTTCTCCCGGTATGTTTGGTCCTCCCTCTTCTGAGCCTTACTAGTGTGATCCCCTCTTCCTACGAGGCTGGAAACTTTTTCCACTTAGCTGACTCCACTGTTCTCTGACCCATTCCGGATAAAGGTAGTCCAAATTACTCTCTCAACCACTTTTTGGCACATATGGAATGAACGCAACCGAAGGATTTTTAAGGGAAAATCATAGCACGAATCTATTGTCCTTCAGCATATAAAGGCCAATATAAAGGAATGGACTATGTTCAAGTCTTTTACCGTACTCAACTCTCCTGAAGTCTACATGATTGTAGATTTTTGTTGTCTACACATCCATGTTAAGGAGTCAATCACAATTCCTGTCATGTATTACCCTCCTGAATCCGGTTGGCTCAAATTGAATATTGAAGGTTATCTCGCTTTTAATGGAGGAGGTTTCCGAGCTCTCTTTCACAATGACAAAGTAGACTTCATCATTGGAATTGTTGGGAGGTTGGATCTTCCTTCAATTAATTTGTTAAAGCTAAAGGCGATCGAGAAAGGGCTTGAATTGGGACTCATTATCCAGGCCTCCAAGATCTAGGTCGAGTCAGACTCGACTAGAGCATTAGCATGGGTGAATGACAGGGGAAAATCCCATGGAGTGCTTTCCAATCCTTAAGGAAGATTCAACAAAGTCTGGTGTTCTTGAAAAATTGGAAGGCTACTCATATTCACAGGGAGGGAAACTCCCCAGCCGATTTGCTTGAGCCTATTAATCTTCAAAAGGAGAAACATTTATCCAGCCTGGTCAAATCTGGAATGAACTTAAGATGGCCATTGAACATGATTGATCAAATGAAGGCTTTCAGCGACTACACTAAACCCGTTGGAGTTGATCCTGTCTACATTGGACCCTTTCTTCAAGGAGCATTGTCCTCTCTGTTCGGGAGGTGAAACTTCTGAAGCAATAAAAATGGGTTGAAACGGGTGGCAGTATCCATTTCACCCATCACTTTTTGGTGTGCTCTGTTTGAAGTGGTGGCATTTAGAATTTTTTTTGGGTTTTCCTTTTGAAACCAAACATTCTATCCTTATTGGTTTCTCACTTCTTTTTGTCAGGACCTGTGTATTTGTATAGTTCATATAATTCATAGAAATACAAAATCTTTAGTTTACTTTATTTTCAGGGAGAGAAGATCACTCTTTAAGTTTCAAATCAGATTTTCATAATTTCCAGGTATGTCATTATGTAAAAACACTCTTTTCCACTTTAAATCTGAAGCCTCACAGTTCTTTCAAATATGAATTTATTGTGCTAATCCATGGGTTTAATCCATCATTTAATCCATTATTATAAGTATACAAATTTTATGAGAGTGGTTTAGGCCTCTGTATTTGAATTTCCGATGACAACGGGTTAGATGCTGCTACATAGATGATAAAAATCTATTAAAAATAAACATAATATTTTATAGATTTTAGTCAGAGTTTATTAATAAAATGAACATAATTTTTGACACTGTCTACGTGACAAACTCTTATTGGCTGTCACAGATAATACCTGTGCTTGATACATGAAATTTGATCTCATATTTTAAGATTTTTATGGAATACTCCATGAAGTTAAGGATCTACAAACTTTCCGTTATTCTTTGATGCTGTATCGGGAACCTAACTAAACAATAAAAAAGCAAAAATTTGTCAATGCCTCCACAATTAATTACTGAATAAATTGATCCCCAACATTAACATGATTTTATTATAAAACATACAACAATACAACCCATATATAGTTATTTATAGTTCAAGCTACAACCATAGTGCATATTTAATAATTACTAAGCCAGAGGGATAGGTTGGATCAAGGACAACAAGATCCTGTGTCTTGTCTCATGCTCAGGTGAGCCATGACCATCTCCATGCTGATACATGCATTGTGACATCCGCACCCCATTTAAACATGCTTCACTGAAAATTCTAGGAAATGGGGATGGAGAAGCACATTCTTTATTCATTGTCTTCCATATTTCACTAATTAGTCCTCTTATATGTTCACGAGCAACCTCTTCTGAGACTCCTTTTTCGAGCATGTAACATTGGATGGACTTTGGGACGTCCCCTTTCTCCATCTCAGGCTACATAAAATTAAAAATATATATATATTTAATACACCATCTTACCATAAAATTGAACTTAATGAAGTCTATGAATATTTAGGAGTTTCTCACCTTTGATGTCCCTAGATCATTGGCAAGTCTAAAGATCATGGACGACGAACGCATAATATCAATGTAATTATATACACCATTCAAGGCTTCATTGGTTATCTCCTCATTTATGCTGAAATATGAATATAGTAACATTAGAGGATTGGAGATGGAAATCCATGCATTGTTCAGGTATTCATCGAGTGTTGGCGTATATCCATTGTGGTACCACTCTGCCTCCACTAGGTACGAATTGCACAAATCTGCCCACTGCATTAAACAAATTTTGATGGATTACATATTGAATTAGATGTGGATGATTAACCAAAATTTCTTTCAAAAATAAAATTTCACATGGATTTTCAATAATTTACCATGGAGTTCACATGAAATAAAGCATCTGAAAAATAAAAAGATGATTCATACCCCTTTCTGTAAGTATGATATGAAGTTCACACCCTCTTCTTCTAAGATTTCACAAGCGATTTCCTCAATCGTTTTGAATAACGCGGAAATTAGTACTTTCATGTACTCTGGAAGATTTTGTGTTGCATTGAGTTCCCATCTAAAAGAGTTTTTGGCATATTGATGGTTTTATCAACTATCAAAAAATGAAGTTGATCTAGCTAATTCAATTTCAGGTAATGATGAAAAGAGATTTAATAATTTATTACCTATTAATGGCATCAGTGAAGAGTCTGAGTTCATCCAGTGAGCCATAGACGTCGTAAGTGTCATCAATGGCTGTTATGAAACAATTGACCTTTGTAACACATTCCCTTAATTTTGAAAATTGTGGTTCATAAAACGTCCCAACCGTCCAAAAGAAATGTTCCATCAATCTGTCTCTTGCATAGCTTAACCTTGTGTTAAGCTCCAAATCGATCCACCACCTAAAGTGAGAGTAAAATTGTCAAATTGATTAATAATGAATTATTAATCCTATTGGATCCCTCTGCCAACATGTGAAGAGGTATTTCGTGGTTAAATCTTTTCTTGTTCAGAAGAGTAAGAGTCTGCAAACATGTGGAAATGGATACCTCTGCCAACATGTGAAGAGGTATTTCACTTTCATAACCTTCGAATATTTATAAATGAAAATTTAGTATCACATCCAAAGATACCATGATCCCTCAGTTTTAAAAAATAAAAACTTTTCTTGTAAGTAAATTAAACAATGAAAACTTAATTGATTGGAGATTTTAGTGATACCTTGACATGTTTTGAACGTTAGTTTGTAGTACGCTTTGAACCAAGTTGAAATCAAGCTTAGCCAATTCTAGTAATCTCGGATTCACATCACCTTGTCTTTCGTATATATCAATGTACCAGTAAGACTCCAACCTTTTCATCCTCCAATGCCTTGGAATTTCCAAGGAATGAACCACTTTTTCTTTGAGAATTGGATTTATCTCATCCTCCTTCAAGTACTCCTTAAGAAACTTAGTAGTGAAGGCCCTTGCCTTGTCTAATATTTCCTCTTCTTCAAACCCAAGGTAAGAGGCTTCATACAGACTCAACATTCCTTTGATGTCCGTAACATTGTCTGTTGTTATTACTTTGAAGAATTGAAAGACATCTGCATCATTTAGGCATAACCACTGAGTATTATATTTTTTTCAGTCGAATACACAGAGACATATTAGTATTGTGTTACCTTGTGAGACTTCAAAGCCATGTTCCCTGAGGAGCTTAAAGAGAAGAGATGTGTAATGAAGGTCTTTCTTCAACAAAATATCATCTTTGTTGTTCGATATGTTCGATAAGCTATCCTCGATCTCTTTGTCGAAGTGATATGCGATGCCAAGATGTTGAAGGTTGTCGATCAGCTTGAGCTTCGCTAATGGATTGACGGTTGTGTCAAATAGCTTCCTCACCTCTTCCTTCAATTTCTCGGCTCGGTCAATGTAGATATCTCCCTGCACAAAACCAAAGTACATTAAGGACTGGCATTGTCTATTGAGGAGAAGTTTTAGTTTGAGAGACACAAAGCACAAATTAGATATATGTACAGCATAATCATTCTTTAGAGACTGGATGAAACTATGATCCCATATATTCGGATTGTAATTCCCTGATCGTCGTTGTGGAACAGCGATGCTTGTGCTGCCCGCCCCATTTTGGGTGGTGAGGCTTGAAACCTTAAATTTTGTCTGAGAACTAGGGATGATTTTAGGAGAAAAATTAATAGGAAGGCCGGAGAAAACAAAGCAGCCAATGAATGAGGCCATTTTTTTATGTTGGTTGTTGCTGTGTGTGTCTTGAAAGAAGGGTGCGCCATGCCATTTATATACATGGATGCCAATGGGTGTGCTGTTGCATGGTAAAGACATTCGAATTAATCCCCAAGTTGTTTATTGGAATATGATAGTTCCAAGTTGTTTGAGGTCCCAAGTTGTTCATTGGATTATCATATGCCCAAGGGTGTGCTATGCCATATATATGTATGTGGGGGCGATTACGTGCGGCGTGCGGCGCGTGCGGCCGCGACGTGGGCTGTCCGATCGCGAGTCCATCGCATCCAACGGTCGACGTGAATCGCACATGACCGTCCGATGCGATGGACCCGTGATCGACGGCCCGTGATCGCTGCCGCATCCGCCGTTCGCCGCATGTAATCGGCCCTCTATATGTATGTGTGTGTGTGTGTGTGTATATATTTATATATGTAATATATATATATGCCGAAGGCCCCATTTTGTCATTTTGTCATGATGTACATTTGTAATATTCTCTTCTATTAATTAATAAAATTATATTTATTTACCAAACAAATATATATATATATATATATAGTCGTGATTACGTGCGGTGTGTGGTCGGTGCGGTGCGCGATGTGGGCTATCCGATCGCGGGTCCATCGCATCCAACGGTCGACGTGAATCGCACCCGACCTTCCGATGCGATAGACCTGTGATCGCGCATCGCACCGACCGCACACCGCACGTAATCGCGACTATATATATATATATATATATATATATATATATATTATATAAAGATAGATAGAGTTGCTTGAAGTAGGACACCAAAATGGGGCCTTTTAAATGATCTTCGATACTCAAGTTAGAAATCTTTCAAGAATGTTCTCTACCAGTAAAAAAGTGAATAATAATATTTGTACATTGTACCATGGAAATTATATTTTAAAATTGGAAGGACAAATGCCTGGCCACCACGGTGTGCCGTTGCCACGACCTCAACAAATAACCGCACTACCGCACTCTCCGATCTCCTGGGATGAAGGTAAACATGATTTCAACTTTATTGATTCTTTCTAATAATCAATTGTTATGACCTTTTATCTATACTTAAAATTTCATACAGTAAAGCCCATTACTACTCACAAGTAGGGGTCCATTTGGGACAGCATTTGGGGTGAGTTCGCATTGGCAAACACTGTCAAATGTTACCTTCCATTCAAACGGAAAGATAACGTTTGCGGTACCTGTTCATTGTTAACGTTTGATGTGTATTTTCCATGGTTTTAAAAATATGATTCTTCACTGCGAGGCGGATTCTCCAGACACGATGTTCCGGGACGTGGTCCCAAACGGACACTAGGTTGACCAATAATGTACACGACATGTGTCATCCCATGATAACTCGTTCTTTTTTTCCTCTCATGGTATTATTAATCCATACACTCAACCTTCACCAAACTCTATTTATGGTCATAAGTCATGTGCAAGGTGGAGTTATCATTCAAAACGTAACTCAACAATTCCCATGTAATGTGAACTTATCATTCCCAACCACAGTTTTATTTACTTAATAGGCAAGAAACCTCCAATTATTAAGTTCTACAAGAAACAGCATGGAATGCACAGGATGGATGGGATGACAATGAAAGAGGGGTTAGCATTGACTTGGTCAATGCCCCGCGCACCAGGGTATAGTCAGCATAGGCGATCGCTTAGGTCCCCCTTTTAAAAGAGGACCCCAAAATACACAATGAATTTTTAATTATATTAGGCATTTTAATGTAAAAATTAATTTTTTATTTGCTTAATTGAAATTTGAACATATTCACTCATCTATTTATCTTGTTTAACAACTTAATTTTATTTTTTGGATTTTCTAAGATGTTATTCATATTTTTTTTCGGAAATTAATTTGGAGTTCCTATGGTTACCCATCTATCATTTTTTGGTCCCTGAATTTTTTAAAGTTTTTAAAATTCCCTAAGACGGTGAAAATTTATTTCTAGATTCTTTCCTTTTGATTCCATTAGTTCATCCGTTTGTGATATAGAAAATGCACTTGCCGAATGATTTCTTGTAGACTGTTAACATTTTTGGTAGATTGTTAAGTATTTCCTATATACAGTTAACACTCATGTATTTTGTTAACCTTCTTTAAACCACATTTTGATGGTTGAATGCAGGGCGGTACATAATCATCCCCAAAGATCTCGGTCAAAACAGGCATATGTCAAATGTGAATATCCCGATGTTTCCCCCAAGCGGGGGGCTTAAGCCACCCCCCCCCCCCCAACCAATTTTTTTTAAAGCATTAAATCTGAACCATTGAATCAGAAAATAAAATAAATAGCATCTCAACAATTAATTGTAACACAAAATTTCCATATATTTCTCCCTAAGCCCCCCTTCCTATAATCATGACAACTCAACCAGGCCCTTCCAAGTTTTTTTAAAACATTCAATCTTAACCTTTGAAACAAAAAAAAATTAAATAAATAACGTCTCAACCATTAATTCTAAAACAAACTTTCCACATATTTCTCCCTAAATCCCCCTCCTATCAATCATGATAACTCAATCTTATAAAAGTTGAACAAAAAAAAATCTTAAATATGAAAATTTAATCAAAATAAAAAAATAAAGGGAAACAAATATTCCATAGTTTTCTCCTTCTCAACCGAAAATAATTTTTATAAAAAGAAAGAAATTACCAGCATTAAAATTAGAAGAGGTGATTAAAAAAATGAATTTACTTCTTTAAAATAAAAACACTTGTCTTCTCTCTCAAATACCAACGGGTCATAAATTGCCTTCTTCCATTCGGCCAACATCTCTTGGGTTTCGGTATTTTTTTTTTGTTATCTTTGTGTTGTTATCTTTGTATGTTTTTTTAATCCCCTGTCCAAAAAAATCCTAGGTCCGCCGCTGATTGAATGTGTGTACATGTCTTGATATTGGATTTTAGAATTGTTCTATTTAAGAATATACATATCTTATTATTTTGAGAGATGGCATAAACAAAAGAGCACAAGGATAAAATTGTAAAAATAGGGTAAAAGATAATCACAAGTGGATGGAAGAAACCATACATAATATTTTCACCAACCAAGGGACCTAAAAATAATAAGGGGGTGGCTTGAAAGACCAATAATTTGTTTTCCATTTTCATTTCGTTTTTTATTTATATATTATCACTTTTTATATCATTTATTTATTTGGTTATTAATGAAGTGATTCTTTTTGGTTAACAAAATTTCTTTGATTCGAGGATTTTTTATGTTTATTCCTTTTTTAAAAAAATGAGTTTTCCTCTTTCAATATGTACATTTTATTTTTCATTTTCTTTTATTTTTTATTGTTTTGTTTTTATACTTAAAAATATATTTTTTTTTAATTTTGTTTTTTATTTGATATTCTTCGTTTCTTTTTTATTCTGACATTTTGTATTAACGTTGATTTTCATGTATTAAATGAAACATTTTTGAAGGGTTTTTTTTTTGCATATATACCTTCAATGAAAATTTGGATGGAAATTAACTAGGATGGAAAATATGCATATTTATATATCCATTGGTATAAAACTAAACTGGTTATTTAGAGTGGTATAAAAATAAATAGCATGTTTTTTTAATTGTTTTAATGTCATTGTTTTGGAGCCTTATTTTATAAGTTTTTTTTTAAGTCCCCAAAAATTATAGGATTTAGTGATCGATCCCTTACTTCTTCAGATTTTAGTTTTAGTCCCCAGATTTAAAGGATATGTTCCTTTTTAGTCCCTGGGAGGGACCTATCACTTAATTGTTTGGTTTTTTTTTAGTCCCTGAGAGAGAGTTCATTGTTGGGATATTAGACAGGGAGTACACAGAGGCACGAGGAGGAGAGAAGGGCCTTAGGTGATTTCAAGGTGTTGGCCTCCGGTGCGGTGGGCACGGAGGAAGGCGAGGGTGTTGGAGTTGAAACCGAAGAGGCCGTGGGTGTGGACACAGGGGCCATGGGTGCTGATGCGGAAGTTGAGGCCGAGGAGGCCATGGCTGAGGAGGAGGGAGATGACAAGGAGGAGGGGGATGACGACGGGATGGGTGATCCTGATGAGGCTGGGGCGGAGACTCCTGGAGCCACACGAGCCACGGTATTGTCCTAATTCCCTTCGTCTAATTTAGATTATGTTTTAGATTACTGGTGTTTTAATGGACATATGTTTAATAATTTTTTAAATGGCATGAGTAGAAGTAGTGTGTGTGTGTGTAGATTTTCTAAGGAAGGGTATTTGTACGAATTGATCACGGTGGGATTTGCATGCATGTGAGTATGATATGTGGGTTTTTAAAGGAAGGATAATTCTCATGTCTATTCATTTCTAATATGACATAGGCATCGTAGAAAAGGAACATAAATATAGAAAATTTGGTGGAATAACATAGTATGCATGCATATTATATCATGGTGGGATTTGTATGTAGGGAATAATCTTTAATCATGGTGAGGGGTTGTAAGATGGATTTGAGCATGTATTTATGAAGTCATAGAGCATTTTTAGTAAGCATATATACAAGAGGTAACCTCAAACTGTATGTGTATGAGTATAGCATGGACGGCTAGATGCAATGATGAAGTAGGGTAACATAAACTCGATCCTTACAATGTAACCTGATGGTTAACTATAAGCATGTTTTTTTCAACTGTAGAAATATCTATTCCAATTTTAAATTAAAACAAATGATGTCCGAATAAGGATCCCACATCGAACCATAAACAAGTTAACTGCCTACCAAGAAAAAAATCAATTGGATTATGTTAGTAAGTCAATTATGCATCCCTCACTTCGATCGCCTTATGAGCTAAGCCCTGAAATGGCACAATTTTGATATGCTCTCGCATGACCAAGCTTTTTCCACTCCTTTACATGACATCCAACGTATTGTGAAATTCTTTGGAGTCTCTATTTCGCGGAAACAAGAATCCACTCTCAACGTCCTTTGCCAGCCCCCTCAAAGTGGCCTGCTAAAGATCAAAACTGATGGATCGCTGTTAGATGATAGGGGTGGATATGGAGAGCTTGTTCGTAATGAACACTCTTTGGGGCATTGCGGGCCCTAATAATCTCCCCTCAATCAACCTTTTGGAGCCTAAAGCTATCGAAGAGGGGATTTGGATGAGTATCAAAGTAGGTGTTACGAAACTATGGATTGAAATGGATTCTACCATTGCCTTAGCTTTGGTAAAAGGCAAGGGGTGCCACCCTTGGAGTGTAATTCGATGGCTTCGACATATCCTCCAAGGTCTGGCCCCCTTTTGACTTCTTTTCGCTCAAATAGAGGCTATTCTCTCCTCCATCCACCTGATGTATGGCATGATTAACAGGCCACTCTTGACCGTGACAAATCTGGTATCCCTTCTGTGCCCAAAAGAATATAAGATCTCCTCCCTCTTGCGTGTTCTTATCTTGGATGCATTAAGTGGCTTTATTAATCCAAGAGGAAGTAGTTCAACTTGGATCATTCTTCCCTCGTTTGTATTCCTTTGTATTAAGGATCAACTCTTTGCTTTTCTTTGCTTTTCATTTTAAGATCATGACACTTTCTGTAAATATTTTTGAGGGCGGATATTCCCACCACCCAGTTTATGTTAAGCAGCACCCTTTATTTACAATATTGTCATCCGCGAATAACTCCCAAAAATACATTAAGGGCACCACCCTCCCCTTCTCATCACCCCAAGTAAATGGTTAGGTCAATTCCACCACCCCAAGTAATTGGCATAAGTTAGATACATGGGATGTCTACATAATTATATTTACTAGATAATGGCCCTGTCGATAAAACAGAAAAAAAACCCATAGGTTTGGAATGAGTTAGACATATAGGGTGTCTACATAATTATATTTCTTAGACAATTCCTATGTCGATGGACACAGAAAAAAAATCTCGTAGGTTCTAGAATGCGTTAGACACATGGGATGTCGACATAATTATATTTCATGGACAATAGCCGTCGATGAAAACAGAAAAAATGTTTTACATTATTATTTAAATGTAGTTCTCAACAATATGTATTGAACCATTTTACAAATTCATATCAATGTCAATATACTAATTCATCTCATGAGTATGCTAAACGTGTCAACAATAATCTTCTCTAAGGGAAATTTTATTCCAACCAATGCCACCAACATACAAATTAATGAAAATTAAACCAAAATGCACACATCCCGAGCTTTGACTAATGTATTGAAATTCAACCAACACACTTCATTATGAAAAAACAAAAACAAAAATAAAAATAAACCTAGCTTTATTTATAAAAAACCCAAGCTTTTTTTCAAAGCCCCAACTTTCCCTATCAAAACCCTAACTTATCTACAAGGATAATAATAATAATACTCATTAGATCACAATTAATAATTGATTAAAAAGATATTTTCAAAAAATAGATATATTAATTTATTTCAAGAGAGATGAGTTCATGGTCTCAAGAGTGGCATGGGGACCTCACGAGGGTGGGGGGAACAACTTCACGATGGCTTGTCATCGGTGTAGGGGATGAAATCTGGTTCTCCCCTCCTCGGCTGGATCTTTGCTGATCCAAGCTATGGATGTAGACCCGAGACAGTGTTAGCTTCATCGCTTCCTCGCGACGATCCGCTACAAGCCTTTGATCCCTGTCATCGTCTTCCTCCTCCTCCTTCTTCCGCCTTCGGGTACCTGAAACTCAAATTAGTGTGGTGTCGGCTAACGCCCCTCCGATGCTCAAGTCAGTGACCTCTTCGTCTGAAGAAGAAGAAAAACTTAGAATTCTTAAGTGTGAGTAGGAGAGAGAGTAAGTATTCGCATACCTTGAAAGGGAGGTGAAGTCCCTCTTTTATACTAAACAGGGGTGTGCCGAGTTTGGCCTTGCGGGTGATTAAATCATGATTTGCAATCTCCATGTGGCCTCTGGATCTATGTACCACGCCTCAGGAGCGGCCGTCCCCAAGGGGTGACACGTGGACAATACCGAGTATATCATAATTAGAATAAATCACAAGGAATAAAGGATTGAAGCTTAATAGACAACAGTGGAAGAGTATATGAATAAATAAATGAATATTACAGGCCGTAGGACAAATAATATTGGCCCTCAAAAGAATACATAATCACCGTCCCGTGTGAACATAAATCATACATAGAAATACAGTCTGATACATACCAACAATAACAACAAACACCTAGTATGAAGAATAATAGGAAAGTGACAGGCTCACCAAATCACTTAGAGGCGCATAAAACCTTGAACAACACCTAACTTACTGATCTTGCGCAACACCTGGATGAAACCCATGAAAATAGTGTGTAAGCCGGTGAAGGCCTAGTGAATGAACCTAACCACAAGACACCTCACAATAATTCCAACACATCCATAAAATATACATAAATGTCTATCAGGTATAAGCTAACAAGCCTGTGTCCCATGCCACAAGAGGCCAACTCACACTTACCTTATTATGTCCCTAACATAAAGACAGATCCATCTGCGTCCCATGCCACAGGGGATCCATCTCATGTTAGCAACACTATATATATACATATATAAATACTAGTGACTGAAACGCTACTACACACAATGCCTCACAGTTCCTCCTGTCGCGCAGTGACTTCTCTTAGGCGACCCATTTCTGCACATGCATTGCCTCGGCCAGTACAGGGAGTTCCACTCCACCCGTCAAGTCCACCAAAGCCCGACTGCAATATGAGCTGCATCAATGGATCCCGCCCTAGACACCATCACCTTGCGATCAGGGCCAACAAACCCAGTGTCTTAGCTAAGGCTCTCCATCATCCAATCAATCTGACGAGTAGCCGATTTGAACTATCGGATACCGTGAGCGTCCAGGATGAACCTTGAAAACCCTCCCTCGTGAGGGACACCCAGAGTTTACCCTCAGCACAACTGCAGGTTCGCACTCATGACTCACACGAACTATCATAATCAACCCGCCTCGAACAGGCTCGACATAGACTGGTTGAGGATTTACGAGATAAACCACAACACATAACCAGATCTGACCTGTATGATCAGATCTCCCTATCCTTAGAGATGTCTCTAACCAGATCTTTAGGCAAAGATCTATAAATCATGCTGATGTCATAACATAAAATGCAATTTAAAAAGTAATATATCATGAGCATGCATTCAAGATATGACATGTATAATAATATCAAATCCTACCTTTGACTACATATTTCAGGTTTAATTAATGTATCTGCGACTTATCCTGGTCGGGCATAACATTTGTCTGACTTGGCCTGGTCGGGCATAGTTGTTTGCCTGACCTACTTAGGAAAGCAAGCTCGCTTAGGCCACGATAGAAATCTGGCCCATGGGCTTTCTAACCCCGGACTCTTATTTATACCATCATGGGCTAATCCTTGTTTAATCCTTGTTCTAATACAATCTTGTTTTGGTCATCATGCCTCATACTTCTGAAAGTATTTCAATAGATCAAGATCATGGTGGGATGCCCCCGATTCCTGACCCTTCGTCTTGCATCTTGTATTACAGTCAGATTGAAGTGGGGAGGTTATACTTCGAGTTTCATCCACTCCAACTGGTTCTTGGGGGCTATAGGATTCTAATGAGCGTAGTAGCGCTTTGCTCTGCCGTCGGGGTCCGGCTTGGATTGAAGGAAGTCTGCCGATTCTATCAAGTCAAACCTATGTTGAAGGTAGAGGGTACCTATTATCTTGCCAAGCGTTTGAATGCCCCCCCTCTGATCTTAGATGTTGGGGACGCCGTCCTAAACTGGAAGACCAGGCCAATGAAAGTGTTTGGGGCGTGGAAACCTACGGATCTAAGTGGCAGCTTCCTATGGTATTTAGGAGGAGCCTCCTAGGTAATGGTCTGTAGAGTTCAGGGGTTTATCCTTGTTGACCCTTCGATTAACTGTTAAAGATTTTTTCGTTTGATACATGGAATAGCTCGAATCGTCTGGAGTGCCCTCCAGATAGCAAGTTGAGGTTAGAGGACATAGCCAAGGCGTTAGCTTTCTGGGAGCGAAGCTGGATAAGCCTGCTTGGGGACGCATCTCGTCGGTTAGAGCTGGTAAATGCTCTTCATGTGAGGCCCTTTCCTTTGGAGGCCCCCGCCGCTAGGGGAGAGGTAATGCCTATGTCCCACGGTCAGCATGCTCTTCCAGACCCTCTGCCTCCAGTGGGGCCTTCTCGACCTGCTTCGTGGCCAAAATGCTTCAAGAATAGGAGGAGCTCAAACCACCTTGGGACAAAGACATATGACCATGTCCTCGCCTTTCCCTTACCAGCGAGGGAAATAAGTGTCCCGTTTGAGATGGTGGAAACTTCTGTTGCAATAGAAGAGCAAATGATGAAGTTGTGCTGGCTTGCTAAGGATTTGGAGGACGAAAGAGTAAAAGATTATGCTTCTGGATATCATACTTGCTTCGATGATGGCAAGTTCGGGCGTGTTTTTCAATCTAGCCGCGAGCTAGACGAGTCTGATCGATCATCTATGGAGCACCATCGCGCAGCAGCCCCGGCTAGCGAGGGGGCTAAGACAGTGTCTCAGGCTCCAAACAACCGGCCATCTTGAGCGCAATTGATCGCACTTTCTCTGTTTCTTCTGTTGTGGTTCTATTTGTGTAACAGATGTTTTTATCGACCTCATGTAATATAAAATTTTATAATGGATTTGATTCACGTCCTGGGGTATCATCCTTGCATGCCACTTTTCAATCTATTTCAACTCTGTAGGTCGGTCTTTAAATAAATCAGACTTTTTAAATCGAATTCAAAGTGAGCCAGCCCTTTCTGATCAGGCTTTACCGACTTTACCGTTCTTTTAGTCCGACTTCTATAGGTCAAACCTTTTAGTGCTAGGTTCATATGTGACACCTTTCCCAGGCCCAAAAGTCCCAAGAGGCCCATGGATTGGGTGAGGGTGAGGGTGTTTAGTCCAACATCGCCTAATGGTAGGAGATAGTCTGTGCCTATATGTGAGCACAATTCTTTCACACCAACACGCGTTTTAAACCCGTGAGCCCATTTAGGGGCAAAACGGACAATTTCTTGCTGTGTAAGCCTGTGGCGTTACATCATAGCTCAGCAGCGTGGTCTACTCATGTGGTCGTGCAGGGCCTGACCCTCGCAATTCTATGTATCTTCTTATGTCAAAAGTCTGCGGACACCTTTACACGTAGTGATTCGAGCGGGATATTTAAGGCGTTTGAAATTACTCCCATGATTAGGGTTGCCATTTTTCCTTATTGAAATGCCATCCGTCACACCTCGATTAGTCAAAAAGACACGCCGTCTCTTCTGCACGACTGATATCTTTTATATAGTGGTTTCGATGTCCTGACGCGGCAATAATCAGATCTTTCTACTACGAACTGAGGTATTGCCGCTTCTCTCCCCTTCCATTTTTAAACTTGTCTTTCTTTCTCTCTGCAATTTTTGTTTATTTCATTGTGAGGGCTCAAATTTTGTAGTCTCAACAAGGGTTTGTTTTTCGTGTCTAGCCTTTTTTAATTATTCTTTCATCATGAGGAGGTCAATCACAAAATCCTTGTCCGGTCTTAGGAGCATGTTTGAAATTCCTGATTCAATAGGCATGAAATGGTCTGAGTTTGATACATTCCGTATCCCTCTAGAGAGTATGAATCATTCATGTATGTACGTGTACCCTTCCCAAATAGCCATCTGCCTTTTCCTCCATTAGTTAGAAAATTCTTATCAACCTTCAAGCTTCACCCCGCACAGTGCAATCCTAATTTCTTTAGGGTTTTGATTTGCTATGTAGTACTGAATAGGGAATTCAACCTAGATTTAGGTGTTTCCAAAATTATGTACACTTACGAGCTTAGAAAATTCGGCAGAGGTTGATTTTAGGGCTAGAGACTCCAAGGAGAAACTGATAGATGACCTGCCGGATTCTGATAAGAATTGGGCCGAGAGTAAGTTGATCATTTTACCCGACAATTGGGAGTTTGGCGATGCTCCCGAAGATATATGGAGAGTCTCTCGGATCGGCTTGATGGGCTCACTAGGTTGGACTACATTACTTGGTCCATTCGTGATACGATTTCTTGTTTCTGACTTACTGACTTATTTTCCATTCTGATTGAGGTCCTGCTGCAAACTCGCGTCCATCTAAGAATTTGGTGAAATTAGAGCACATCAAAGTTGCTTTTAAAAGGAGCGACCGAGCCTTCTTCTAGATACTGGGCTGGGACAATCCCAACCCAAGCAGTTATCATTGACTCGGCCCTCGTTTTGGTGATATTGTTGCAGCTCCCTCCTCTCCTATTGTCGAGTTGAGCCCTTCAGTTGCTTACGCCAGCCAAAATCCTGAGGCTGAAGAACACTCCGAGGAGGATTTGAAACCCATTTTTGAATTAGGCTTTGACGATCCTATGGCGACGGAGAGCTCATCTAGTGGGGCCTGTCACAATTTGCGCCTCCGAAGGGGATCCAAGGACAGCCCCAAACCTGGGGAGAAATCAGGCTCCAGCTCCTTGGGAAGAACAACCCCTGCCTCTTTTGATAAGGAGAGGGTGGCTAGACCCCCGGCGCCCCAGGTTGTCCCCAAGCTCAAAGAGAAATAGGGTTTCATTTTTGCTGGGGGAAACAGCCCCAACTTATATTGTGAAGGAGAGGTGGGCTGGGGTTGCGGAGCCTCCCACCGATCTAAAGCCCGTGGAGAAATTGGGTGCTAGTTCTGCGGGGAAGACCACCACTCCTTCCAGTGAGAAGTATTAGATGGCCCGGCTTGCAGTGCTCCAGACATAGCTGGACGTGCGGTCGGGAAGAATTGGTCAACTACCTGGCTCAGAGAAGAGGCGGCGTTCCCCGATGAGGCAATCCTCAAGCACCCCTTCCAAGAGAGGCAAGCTGGCTATGGGTGGCCATCCTTCTTCATCCCGTCAATTGTTGCCACCTTCCTCTGATGTCCCCTCGGGCAAGGGGAAAGTGGTCGTCCCAGCTATCAGGCAACCTCCCCCGCCAACTGCTCATCGGGACCAAGAGGCCCGGCCTTTCGTTCGTGCTCCTCGGGCCAAGTCCCGCTTGGTCCGAGTTTCTGATTCCGGTCTAAAAGACCATGACGTTGCGATTGGTTTGATCCAACTGTGATCCTGGAGAAGGATAGGGCCATGGGGGGCGACATAACCGCTTCTGAGACGAGTTCATTCCTCCAAAGCATGGGCTACCAGGCATGTCTTATTTAGATGTGAATCAAACCGTGGAAGGTTGTTTGTTTATAATTGTTATTCTCCATTCTTATGGTCTTCTTGCGAGGAGGAGCAGCATTTCTCATTCACTGATAATGTACTCGGGAAAATTTTGCGTTTCATTAAATTCCCATCTGAAAGATTTTTTGGGAATGTAGTTGGTCATATGTAATGCTGGAGGTCATTTAGTTAAAAATTTGAGTGAGAGAAATAATAACTTGTTAACTACATCAGTCAAAAGAATGAGCTCATCCAGTGAACCATAGACATCGTAAGTGTCATCAAGGCATGTTATTAAACAATTGACCTTTGTATGTGTTTCCCTGAAATGTAAAAATTGTGGCTCACATAACCACCCAACTGTCCAAAAGAAATGTTCCATCACTTTATCTCTTGCGTAGCCCAATTTTTCAGCAAGTCCCAAGTCCATCCACCACCTAAAAACAATAATTTAAATTTGTCAATGATTTTAATCAGTAAATATTCAATCTTATTTCAATCCATTTTAATTCCTCAATTATGCATTCACAGTAGTCAATTTTATTGTAAGATGGGGTGACAATGAAAACTTGTTATTTGATGTGTTGATTTTGAGGTTACCTTGACATTTTTCGGATATCTGCTTGGTGAGTGGTCTGAACCAAGCTGTAATCAAGCTTAGCCAATTCTAGTAACGTTGGGTTCACATCACCTTGTATTTCATATATATCCATGTGCCTGTGGGACTCTATCCTTGTCACCCTCCAAAGCCTTGGAATTTCCAAGGAATGGACCACATGCTCTTTTAGAATTTGATCTATCCCATCCATTGACTAGCCATAACAAATTAGTTTTTAAGATAAATTAATGCACACACCATGAGATTTCATAAATTTGTGTTATCTTGCGAGGTTTCGAAGCCATGTCATGAAGGTCCTTCTTCCCCAAAACATCATCTTTATTGTTTGATATGTTTGATAAACTTTCCTTGCTCTCTTTTTTGAGGTGATACGAAATGCCAAGATTTTGATGGGTGACTATGAGCTCGAGTCTCGCCAATGGCTCCACAGTTGTGTCAAATAGCTTCCTCACCTCTTCCTTCAATTCCCCAGCCCAGTTGATGTAGATATCTCCCTACACAAAACCATTATTAACTTCTATTCAAAAGGAGTTGCTAGAATTAGATGTATTTGTACCATATAACCGCTCTTCAAGGACTGGATGAAACAGTGATCCCATAGACTCGGATTGTAATTACCCGATCGTCGGGGAACAGCAACGATGACGCTTGGGCCTCCTCCTTCATTTTGAGTGGCAATGCTCGAAACCTTAAGTTTGGTCTGAGAGCTAGGGATGATTTTAGGGAAACATGTCATAGGAAGGCCAGATAAAACATTGAAGCAAATGGAATGCCATTTATATAGAAAAGCCAGTGGATGTGCTATTGCATAATAAATTAATATCATAATCCTTGGTGCATGAAGCATGTGTGTGTGTGTGTGTGTGTGTGTGTGTGTATATATATATATATCATAATTTAAATATTTTAGGTAAGTCACGTGTATTCTGGAGTTATCAAATATTCAAGCTCCAACTTTAAAAAAAAAGTCATTCCAAACTGTATCAGTAAACTTAACAAAAAAAACATAGAATCTTCAGCAGTTTAGCTCTCAAATTCATGCACTTAATTAGACAAAAATATATTTTGTTTAGAAAACGTTGATACTGCAAAAGTGCATGATTGCATGAAATATTTGTTGAAAAAATCATTTAAACCAAAAGGTGGTATTGGCATTTTACTGATTGAAAAATAGAACAAAATCATCAGAAATTATAACACATAAACACCCTACAAAATCACCATCCATAGCAACTGCACCTCAAGATCCCACCCACTTAAACATGCAAAAGATGGAGTTTGAATAGATAGAGGGTGGACGGGTGTTGATAGCGTGCTTTTTTTAGTAAGAGAGGGAGAGATTGTGTGAGTTTGCTTAGTAAAGGGGGTGGTCATAGCAAGTGAGTGCGGGTGGTGTCTAAGAAAGGGTTGCGTAAATGTAGGAGTCATTTTCTAAGTTCAATGACAATGCACCACAATTCAAGAACGTTGAACTGAATAAGGAGGGCTCACGACCCGAATAGCCCATGATCTGTGAGTTCGTCCCGCCAGCACACTCACATCTGATTGGGATTAAATCTCAATCAAATATATGATTTGGGAGAATTAGTGCAGATCCCCTAAATCTCACACAGATGAAAGGAATCCATTCGATCGAGGGATCTCTCCTCATCTGTCCGACAGAAGAGAGATTGACCATCAATTTATCTAAACCTATTCTATAATTAGGGAACCAAATTTTCCTATTGAGGTATGTGAGAAATCACTTTTTCATAAAATCCTAGAACACAATCGGTTGACTTGAGCGTCGAAGGGCCTTTCGCAGGTTACTCCCTGCTCGTGTTTGTGATGTTGATAACAAGCAACTAAGTGCAACCAGTTGGATGACAGTGGAGCGGATGGATCTCACAACTCAGATCCGGTTCATTGAATTTTGTCAAATGAGACGCTATATTGGCGCAACATTGATAGGCCATTCGTACAATGCTTGAGTTTGGCCAAGGAGAGGCCCCTCTTAGAGGACCACAAAGGTTTGTGCAAGGACCACTCTGATGGGCAGTCCCTGGCTCACCGCATCCTCTTCAAGGGCTACTAATGACCCTCATTATGAAAGGGTGTTGTTGCTTTTGTCCGATGGTGCGAGCAATTCCAGAAGCATGCTCCACTTATTTATCTCCCTGCTAAGGACTTGCAAGCGTTGACTATACCATGGTCATTCGCTCAATGGAAGGTGGATATTGCATCACACTTCCCGATCACCGCAGGGGGCAAAAGGTACATGCTTTTAGCTTTAACTATTTCACTAAATGGGTGGAAACAAAAGCTTATAGGACTGTCAAGCACTATGATGTCTTGAACTTCCAGTGGAAGCACATCATCTGTGATGCAGTGTATCAATACGCTCTTCTGCGTATTAGATCACAGATGCGAAATATGCAGGCTCCAGCAACGCTGTTGATTCTTCAAGAAGAATACAAGGGCATTGGGCTTCAACAATCTGTGGATTTCTTGAATAAATATCAGATGATGAAATTCTATGTAATTAATATTCACCAAGAATAACAAAATAAAGTTATCCTTAATAGATTATGATCTTAACTGATTATCTAAATCTATAAACTAGGATCCTAACAGATTATCTAAATCTGCAAAAATCATAAATAAATTCTTATCTAATCCTAACAAATATTTAAATTTGAATTCAAATCAAAATTTGAAATTCAAATCTAAATATAGATCCTAAAATAAGGGAATAAATCCTAACAAACTCAAAACTCATTAAAATTGTAAGTTAATCATAATCATCCATATGATATTGTATTGCTATAAAAAATAGGGGAATTTTTTAAAATTGGGATATCATTTATAAACCACTAGAAGAAGGCGGGTTGGGCATCAAAGCTATTAAAGATTGGACTTCCGTTGCAGTTGGAGTTCGGTTGTGGGACATAGCACATAACAAACTTTCATTGTGGGTTCATTGGATGAATGGAAAGGCTCATGAAGGTTGTTCCACCTCTTGGATTGCAATTTTGCAGTTTAGGAAGTGGATTTCCCCTAAAATTCACTGTATCATCTTTGAAGGGAAGTCTATAAACACTTGGTTTGATCCTTGGATAAATGGGAAAAGCCAACAATAGCTTATGGGAAGGCTCTTCTATGATTGGGGCCCCCTTCCAAAACTACAGTCACTGATCTCATAGCAAACAATTAGTGGCACAAGCCATCGAGATGTTCCCATGATTTTGAAGTCATGTGGGACATTATACAACAAATGGAGGCTGGTGGTAGGGGCTCAAATATCCTTATATGGTCCCTTAGCAAAACTAGAAACCTTGATCTCTCCGCTGCTTGGAAGGAAATTCAGGGGAACGCACATCAATGGACTATGTGGCTATGGAACCAACTTCAAACTCCGAAACACTGCCTATGCTCTTGGCAAACATGTCATAACAAGCTACCTCCCCTGCTAAGGTTACAAAAATAAGGTCACACTCGAACAACTATCTGCCACTTGTGCTCCTTCGCACCTGAGGACGCAGATCACCTCTTCGTGGGGTTGCTCCTTCTCCCAGTATGTTTGGTCCTCCCTCTTCTGAGCCTTACTAGTGTGATCCCCTCTTCCTAGGAGGCTGGACGCTTTTTCCACTTGGCGGACTCCACTGTTCTCTGACCCATTCCAGAAAAAGGTTGTCCAAATCAGTCTCTCAACCACTTTTTTGCACATATGGAATGAATGCAACCGAATGATTTTTCAGGGAAAATCATAGCACGAATCTATTGTCCTTCAGCATATAAAGGCCAATATAAAGGAACGGACTATGTTCAGGTCTTTTACCATACTCGACTCTCCTGAAGTCTGCAAGATTGCAGATTTTTGCTGTCTACACATGCATGTTAAGGAGTCAATCACAACTCCTGTCATGTATTACCCCTCCTAAATCCGGTTGGCTCAAATTGAATATTGAAGGTTATCTTGCTTCCGATGGAGGAGGTTTCCGAGCTCTCTTTCACAATGACAATGAAGACTTCATCATTGGAATTGTTGGGAGGTTGGATCTTCCTTTAATTAATTTGTTAGAGCTAAAGGCGATCGAGAAAGGGCTTGAATTGGGACTCACTATCCAGGCCTCCAAGATCTAGGTCGATTCAGACTCGACTACAGTGTTAGCATGGGTGAATGACAGGGGAAAATCCCGTGGAGTGCTTTCTGATCCTTAAGGAAGATTCAACAAAGTATGGCATTCTTGGAAAATTGGAAGGCTACTCATATTCACAGGGAGGGAAACTCCCCAGCCGATTTGCTTGAGCCTATTAATCATCAAAAGGAGAAACATTTATCTAGCCTAATCAGATTTGGAATGAACTTAAGATGGCCATTGAACATGATCGATCAATGGAAGGCTTTCAGCGACTACACTAAACCCATTGGAGTTGATCCTTTCCACATTGGACCCTTTCTTCAAGGAGCATTGTCCTCTCTGTTCGGGGAGGTGGAACTTCTGAAGCAACAAAAATGGGTTGAAACGGGTGGCAGTATCCATTTCACCCATCACTTTTTGGTGTCCTCTGTTTGAAGTGGTGGCATTTAAAATGTTTTTTTTGGATTTCCTTTTGAGACTAAACATTCTATCCTTATTGGTTTCTCACTTCTTTTTGTTAGGAGCTGTGTATATGTATAGTTCATATAATTCATAGAAATACAAAATCTTGATTACCAATAAAAAAAAAAGATTTCCAAATCCATTGAATGAGGCAATTCTTCCCTCTAATATATTATTCCTTTCTTGTAATTGTTTAAGAATAGCAGTCAAACTGGGCTAAACTTGCCCCAGGAGAATGAGGGTTTCCTTTGCAGACACAAGAAATTGAAAAAAAAAGGTATGTGGCTTGATTGACTTCCTAGTGTTTATCTCCTATTGTACATTGCTTCAATTTCGATAACTTCTCCTTCAGGAAATCATAAAGTAGTATATTAGCTAGTTCTCCATGGAACACATTCTTTTCCTCACCAGTCCTTTTGGAATGCCCCTAGTCCATTTCAGCATAAAGCTTATGATTTTTGTTTAGGTGAATTACTCAAATGCCCCTTGACCAATCACACAATTATTTTTCTGTCCTGGGACTTTTTTAAAATTTTTGTTACCCCCGTAGTGTTGTCTTATTTATTTTACCCTAATTTTTTATAATATCTAAAATGCCCATTTTAGATAAAGTTATAGAATGTAGAAATATGATGTGATACATACAGAAATGAACATATTATGTAATTGCACATAATGTGACTGTAAATTGAAAAAATAAGACGGGGATAGTTTGGGTATCAAAGTATGATGTGCCACAGCTCAAAGGTAAAAATAAAATGGGACTAGACTGTAGGGGTAAAAAAATAAAATAAAGGGTTTTAGTCAAGAGGCATTTGAGCAATTCAACCTTTTTGTTCTTGTCTTAGGAAAAATAGCATGTCCCACACTATAAATATCATAATATATCCCAAGTGCATATACGTAGCATATAAATATAAATACCTAAAACTATACAACAGTTTGTGCAAATTCTAAAGGTTTTACCCTTCAGAGTTTGGGAGGAGGTGCTAAAGAGTCATTATTTTGATAATATATATTGAGTCATTATTGTTTTCCTAGTTTTCATATTTTCCTATTATTATATTTTTATGGTTTCCTTCGTGAATCTGTAAGTAGAGATTTTTGCTCCTCTAATGCAATAATAAAAACTCATTTCCTTTATTATAAAAATACTGGCATAGTTTCATTCGAGAGGACGTTCTGCCCCCTCTTTTATCATCCCACCTAAAGTATTCCAGTTCATTTTTGGGAAAAAAACTCAATTGCTGAGGATTTCTTCTCTTTTTTTGTAAGTCAACTGTTGAAGTTGGAATGATTTCACATTACACACAGGACCGGATCCTATCAGGACTTGATAGAATCAGGCCGATTGCGCAGCTGTGTGCGGCTTACAAAGCAATAAAGGATGTTATAATGCACAGTACAAGAGGATTTAATTCAAGGAGTGAGAAACTCTAACTTTCCTAGAGGGTTGATAGCATTCTAGTCAAGCTTGTAAAAGGGGGCAGAAGAGGATTACCTTTTGTTGTTTTTCACGAGGGAGGTCCCACCATGATCGCCAGATTTGTCGGTATGTAAAAACTAGGAGGTTCTGCGAACTTGGTCCTGGTCCGTCTCGCGACTGACCAGGTCACCGCCCGGAGAGTCGTTCCTGAGCCGCCCGACTGCTTCTCAGAAATGACGGGGTTTGTTGTGATCGCCACCTGCTTTCTCAAAAAGCAGGAAAAGGTTGAGTCAGATTTGATCGCCTACGTGGGGAGTTTGTGGGGTCTCCGCTCTGAGACACGGATATACCGTACACAGAGGTGAAAAACAGGTAATCCTATTCTTCTTCCCGGGGGCTTGGCTAAAGGAGTCTTGGGACAAAGGGGTGTAGGTGGGGTGTGGGTATGGGGCGGCTAGTGAGTTTTAGCCGTCGGGTATGGGGCGGCTAGATAGGGTTAGCCGTCCAGGGTCTGGGGGAATTTGGGCAGAACTTCGGTAGGAAATGGGTTGGGTTTTGGCAGAGGCTAAGCTAGGTTTAGCCCGGGTTTCTGGAGGGTGGGATGAGAGGGTATTTTATGTAGGGAATGGGTGTTTCTTTCACAAAAGGGGCTCTCTCTCTCTCTCTCTCGTGGGATTTCTAGTGGTGGAAGGGTTTGAGGATGGTGGATTGGTGATTGAATATTGTTGTGGATTTTTTGGGTGATGTTGTATTTGGGCTTGGGACCCCTCTATTTATAGTAAAAGAGAGGCAGGGAAATATCCCGGGGGTAATGGAGTGGGTTGGCTTCGATTAGACCCCTCATTAATTCTCTGGTTCTTCTGTCAGAGACCAGGTGAAGGGTGGCTAGTTCTATCTAGCCGCCCAGGATGGGGCGGCTACTTCCTGGTAGCCGCCCCCATCATGACCTGCCAAACGTCCCATCTCTGACAAGCGGTGGCTTGGGTCGGTTACTTGGATTGATCCGGCCAAGAGAGGGCGGCTAAAGGTCATGACCCGCCGCAATGATCAGCATTTATTGCTGCTTTATGTCCCATCCAGGGGACTGGTCCAAAGTCGGCCAGGGGGGCGGCTAGTTCAAACTAGCCGCCTGGTATGGGGCGGCTAGTTAGATCTAGCCGCCCCTTGCCAGGGACACAGGGTTTTTGGGTCTTAGGGTTAGGGTTAGGGTTTCTGGTTTTAGGTCTAGGTCAATGCTAGGGTCAGGTTTAGGTTTAGTTTTAGGGTTTTCGGTTTGGTCTAGGGCTAGGGTTTCCGGTTTAGGGTTTTTGGTTTGGTCTAGGGCTGGGGTTTCCGATTTAGGGTTTCCGGTTTTAGGTCAAGGCTTCCGGTTTACAAGATTTCCGGTTTTCTGAACTTTGGTTCTCTACTGGATGTCCAAAAGTGGGATATTTCCGGGTGTTACTTGAAGTATTTATGTCTTTCTAGACGGTCAAAATTGGGGTATCTACAATTGTCCCTCATCGGACGGAGTCTTTGTGCGAAGCATGAAAGACTTCGACCGATGATAAGGAAAGAGACCCCAATTTTGGCCGACCCGACCTTCAAGGAGTTGTGCCAATACGAGCAGTACTACTCGGGGAGTTGATTTAGACCGTCAGAGGCTAGGTCTTGACTTAGAATTTTTATCCGAGAGGATGATCCAGGTGGAAGGCGGGGAAAAGTAAATGGTGAGTGATCCAACCCGCGGTCGGGGTTCTTATCTATCGTGCACGGAGCAGCCCAGCGTCAGTTTCCTCGTGCCTACCATTCCCGTGCTTGGGAAAACTCAGCAAGGAGGGGATATCGCCAACAGAAAGCAAGTAAAAGTTGAGTTTGGGTGAATTGGATCATCCGAAGGATAAGAACTCTGGAAAAGAACCAGAACTGAAGAAATTCAAATTTGAGTGGTAGTGAACGTGTGGCAAAACTTCGGGAAAGTCGTGTTTGGTCAAGTAATGTCTGGAAATAGGCCAATACATGGCTGTTTGGTGTGGAGAATCTTGGAATTTAGGGCTGAAAAGAGATTGGAAAGGGGTTTGAATGAAAACAGAGAAACTGGGAGGGGCGGCTAGTTGTAACTAGCCGCCCGAGAGGGGGCGGCTACTCGCGGGTAGCCGCCCCATGACTGGGTCCCTTATAACCGAAAAGACCCTCTCTCTCTCTCTCTCCATATGTTTTAAAACGGTTCCTCTTCCCTCCTTTCTTCTTCTTCTTCGTTCCAAACCGGAAAACACTTGTCTTGAATCCTTTGTTTTCGTCCTTCATCATCTCTTTCTTCTTGATTTCGAAGCCCTAGGTTTTCTTTAGGTTTTTCTTTGTGCGAAATCAGGGGAGATGACGAAGGAGAAGAAGACAACTTCGATGATAAAGCGCCTCAGGTCTTCCCGAGAGCAGAGAGGGGCTGTCTCGGGGTCTAGTTCATCGGGGAGTGATCGGGTGGAGGAGGAGGTCGTGAGGGAGGTCGTGGGTGCGGCGGAGGTGTCGTCGGTGGTTACCGGTGTGGCTAGGGGCACGGGTACGTCTTCGGGGGCTGTCCCGGAGGTTGGGGGTGCTATGATAGGTTATACACGCAAGAGGAGGCGTGGGGATCGACCGGCAGTGGTCGAGGAGGTGGTTTCGAGGGTCGGGGGATTGGTTGGGGTGCAATGGAGGGAGGGGCCGAGGCCGAGGGGGTGAGTGAGAGTGGGAGGGCGTCATTGGATGCCATTATTGGGATGTTAGATAGGGAGGCCATGGAGGCCAGGGCAGCAGAGGAGGAGAGAAGAGCTATGGGTGTTTTTGAGGGCTTAGCCTCCGGTGTGGTAGGCACGGAGGAGGTAGGAGGGGCTGATGTTGGGGAGGAGGCCGGGGAGGCCGAGGGTGTGGACATGGGGGCCGCGGAGGCCGGTGTTGGTACTGGGGCTGAGGCCGAGGAGGCCGTGTTTGAGGAGGACGAGGAGGGGGATGACGATGGGATGGACGATCCCGACGAGGCCGAGGTGGACGCTCCTGGGTCCACGCGGGCCATGGTATGTTCCCAACCTTTGTCTTACCCTTTTATTTATATGTGTATGTCTTTCGTGGTATAAACAGGTGATAGTGTGTGATATGTGTGTCTAATATGCATGAGTAGGTAATAGTGAGTGATATGTGTGTCTAAGATGCATGCTTGTATGTATAGTTTGATCACGGTGGGATATTGTAAGCATGCGAACGGGTTCGTGTTGAAAAAAAAGGAAGGGGACAATTTTTATATGTACATCCATGCTTGTTGTATGCATATAAAAGAAAGAGGAGTGATACGGCTAGCATGCTTGCATTTGATACTTTTCTACCTGTATGTGACTTCGTACGTGTTTGATTGTGGTAGAGCATGGGGGAGTGTATGCATGCATTTCACGGGTCCCAGTTTTATATTGCTTAGGTGTGTTTAGGGAAGGTATAAGCATGATAAGCTGTGATGTAAGAAAGCGTGTGAGTGGTGACCACGGTGGGATATGTTGATGTTTGTCTAGTATGCGTGATCATATGGGGAGTGTAGCTTCTTACTTTCATGCTTTTGTTTCTGTATTTAGCATATGGAAGTGTCATTTTGCTAAGCATGGTTTTAAAAATAATTTCGTAGAGTTGAACCCTTACCTCTCGATTGTTTTTTTAAACTAACCCATGTTCCATTCGTTCGTTTTGTAGAGACCGAACCGTATTCGGGCCTTGTGGCATGGGACGAAGAGGTGGTACGATGCTTTGGGGCAGGAGGAGAGGGGCTTGGTGGATGGAGCGGGCTTCCGTTCCTTCTTCCTGATCGAGCCGTTCCACGTCCACCGTCCTTATGTGGAGGCTTTGGCAGAGAGGTGGGATCCGGGGAGTTGCGCTTTCATTCTCCCCACCGGTGCTATCATGCCGACCCTCGAGGATGTTTATCGGATTACCGGTCTTCCGGTGTCAGGGGAGGCAGTGATTGCGGCCACCCTCGCCAACTATAAGGCGCTTTTCCAGGAGTTGATCGGGGAATGGGAGTTCGTGGAGAGGGAGCGGACGCTGAACCGGATCCCCTTGGGGAGGCTGTCGGAGCAGTACGGTCTTGGTTCTTTCACGGAGCGTCAGAAGGGCGAAGCTGCAGCTAGCTTCGAGAGGCGGCGTGCGATGATCGAGGCGAGAGAGGCGGCTGCGTGCCCACAGAGGGCACGGAGGGAGTTGAGGGCGTTCTTCCTCTACTTCTTTGGCCGGGTCCTCTTCTCGACGGCCTTCGACAAGGTTTCCTCTCATTCTCTTCTGTTGATGAGGGACCTAGAGGGCATGGGGCGATACGCTTGGGGAGCAGCGATGCTTGCCCATTTGTTTGCGGAGCTCTCGAAGAAGGTCAAGAGGGCTGGGGGAAAGAACCTTGGTGGCTTCGCGCCATTCCTTCAGGTATGTGTAAGTGATGAGTGTCTTCTTCTTGGTTTAGCTTACTTTGGTCATGATAATTTCCCTCTTGCTTTGCTAGATCTTCGGGTACGAGCATTTCGCCATTGATCGCCCGACCCTGCGCCTTTTCGATCATGTCCTCCCTGGGCCATGAGATGGGCGCCCCGGGGATCTTGCGCTTCCATCGCCTCACTCAGTTCCGGGAGGCCTTCCATGTCTTGACGGAGGAAGAGGTATAAATTTTTCCTTCGAGGTTTGTTTTGGCTTGTATTTGGTTTTCGTTTGACTAAGCGCACTTCCTGTCTTTTTGATGCTTTATAGATGACGTGGAGGCCCTACACGGAGGAGGAGGTCCCAGCGGAGTTGTCGCGGGATATCTGGCTGATCTATTTTAATGAGGTCGTGTTTCATGCGATCAGCCGGGTCGTCCGCCAGCTTGGGTACCACCAGTGGGTGCCTGATCCTCTGCCGAAGCGCCCCTCGATCCCGGTGGCTGGGATTCCTCGGGACACGAACCTCCCGAGGAACTACACGACGTATGTGGCGGGATGGATGGGCCGAGGTGCCTTGGTGGAGCGTCGTCCCGAGGTGGCTAGCAATGAGGAGTATATGGTTTGGTATCGCCAGGAATATGCCAGTATCCTTGGGACTATGGAGGAGGAGGTCCCGGACGCCTATGTAAGTCTTTCTCCCCTTCTTTTCTTTTCTTTTCTTTTCTTCTCCTTGGGTATATTCTGACCGATGTTGCTTTTGTAGGTTGAGCTGAATGAGATGGAGAAGAGGCTCAAGACCGCCAATGAGCACCTCCAAGCGCGGGCCAGGCAGATAGAGGCCTTGCGGGTACAGAGGGGACGCTTGCAGGACCAGGTCCGGATCCTTGAGGCTCAGGTGGATGCTCTGTCGAGAGCGAGGGCCGACGGCGCTTCTTCTTCCTCCGCCCCTCCTCCTTCCACGGTGTCCGAGCGAGAGCTCGAACTGACGAGGGAGTTGGATGTGGCCCGGAGCTAGTTGATGGCAACAAGGATGGAGTTGGGCCAGGCGAGGGGCAGGGCTTCCCGGGCTGAGGAGGAGGCGGACCGGCTGAGGTCCATGATAGCCTCGAGGGAGGAGGGGTTCATTACCCTATGCCGTGAGAGGGACTCCCTCCAGATGAGGGTGTCGGAGTTGGAGGCTTCGGCGGGTGTCCCTGGGGGTTTGATGGGAGATTTGGTTCGCTCTCTCCAGGCGGCCGGGGATAGGGACCGAGAGGCGGTCAGGGTGTCAGAGGCGAGGGCGCGGGATTTGGAGGAGAGGTTGAGGGCCGCCGAGGATCGGGCTAGAGGGATAGAGAGTCGCCTCCGATAGAGATTGGAGAGGAGAGACAGGGATATGCAGCAGGTCCGTCTCTGGGAGGTGACTATGAGGGGGAAATTGGTTGGAGGGGGCTCGATGACCGAGGCGGACCTCGACCTTCTTCCACTTGAGCCTGATCACTCCCTCTCGGCCTCCTTGGCTACCGGGGCTACCTTCAGCCGTGCTTCTCGCCCTTCGGCGTCTCGGAGTCGTGGGATATATGCGAGGGCTGCGTCTTCGGTTCGGGAGACTCTTGCCGCTCCTGATGCTCCAGAGGTTCAGTCCTCTCCTCAGCCGCCGCTCCCTTCTCAGCCAAGTCAGGATGTTTCTCCCACTCAGCCTCCAGTGGGTGATGCCGAGGTATAGTTTCTTTGTGTCTTGGTTTTAAGTAGAAGATTTGGTATATGCAACGAATTCATGCTTTTCTTCTTTTGTTTTGTTTTCAGGTGATATTTCGATGATGTACAGCTCAAGGCTTTGGAGTTTGGAGCTCTTGGTGGACTATCTCTTTCTTACTTTTGCATTTTAGGTGTTTTTAGAAGACAATTTACGTTTATGGTCAGGGTGGGACAATTTAATTTCTTGTTTGTATGCATGGTTTGGTATAGTTTAGCATGGATGTTTAATGTTTTTAGAAAGCCTTCCTAATCTATAGGGATGTGTATGTGTGTGGATGAATGAACTTGGTGTTTATAGGTTTTGATTTATGGATGGATGTAGAATTCTAATATATAATCATTATAGCATGGTATCGATACAGGTCTTGTGTATGAATATGTGTCTAAAATGTGTGTATGCATGTTTGGGAAAGGAATGTTTTGACAGGTATTCAAAGGAGCTGAAGAGTTGATTGAGACTGGGACTGACAGGGCAGATGGGGTAGCAGGTGAGGGGCGGCTAGTTGCGTTTAGCCGCCCAGTGAGGGGCGGCTACTTGCATTTAGCCGCCCCTTGCCTGGGTTTTTACCTGGACAAGAGGGGCAGGGGGCAGGGGCGGCTAGTATAAATTAGCCGTCTCCAGGGGGGCGGCTAGTCGGGTTTAGCCGCCCCCTGCCTGGGACAATTTTCTGGTTTTGCTTCTTGTCTGCTGCTGCTGAAAGTCCTCCTGAGTGTTTTATCCTTCGAGACCTATAAAAACATTCTTTCCATGGACCAAGTGTTAAATCCGTCCAGATTGCGCCCCTGCACTGACTTTCGAGCCCTTCTTGCTTGAATCGTCAAGGGCTACAATCCATCTTAAGGCGGAATGGAAATATAAATGCGAGAAAGTAAAGTGTGGGAGACCAGGCTTTAGTGCGCAAGGAAGGGATTCCAAGTGCGTGAGTGAAAAAAACTTATGTGTAGAAGGTGGGGACAATTTCTTCTCACGCATGTGCGGAAGGGCATGAGGTGAGTGGGGACAATTCTCATATGAGTGGGGACAATTTTAAATTTTGTGGGGACAATTCTCATATGAGTGGGGACAATTCTAATATTCGGGGGGGGGGGGTTAACTTTAATATTTCAAGAAAATCGGATGCCAAGGTGTTTTGGAAAAGGAAAATGCAAGCTTATGCGTAAGTATAAGTGGCATAAGGGGGCATTTTAGTTCTTCAATGACTTTTTAGGTGAGAGGGCAATGTTCTTGATTTTCATAAGTAAAAGACACCATCAAGTCCCCGTGGAGGAGCCCTTGTGGTCACTCATGTCCAAACCAGGATTGTATTTGAGAGGTATAAGCCTTAGGCGTCGATTTTCCTAGGTTCATGGTTTTCAAATGCTTAATCGTATTATTCTAAACATGCTGAAAAATCCATGAATGTACCAAGAGTCAAGTCAAATAAGCTTCCTTTGGATAGGCAAGTTTCTAAGTGAACTCGTGTGAGTGTGTGTGTAGGTGTAAACCTGGACGTGATCTACCCTTGGTCAAAATTTCGCTTTTCCCGGTGGACATAGCTCAATTTTGAACCCCCATTGCAAAAAATAAAAGGGGAGAGGGTGAATGAGGTAAGAGTAATATCTTCCTTTCGGGCAATATTTTAGAATTGTCCCAGTCTAGCACATGTCTTACTTCCTAGGTCCCTCTGGCTTTCTTCTTTTTACCACTTCTTTATTTTTGGGTGGAAAGTACAATCCGTTGTTTGGATCTGTACTGGTACAGCCGTTGTCTAGCGTATACCGTGCGTAAAGGCGTGAAAGCCTGCTAAATAGAGAGTTTAACCCGTTCACTTGGGTGTTTGGCCTCTCCTTGCCTGATTTTCTCTTTTTTTTGCTTTTTTTTTTATTGTTTTGATTTGAGGGGGGGGGGGCTCTTCTGTTTTTCACCCCGATTCTTTTCATGCTTCCCCTCTAGAAGTGTTTATATAGTGCCAGAGCCAGTTTTTGGGACATATGCTAGGTCCGGGTAACTCCTCATTTTGACCTAGGGTTAATACGAGCGGGGCGGAAATAAGGGATATTTTGCTTTGGGGAGTTTTTAAATTGTCCCAGTCCACGGGGTAGGCAATTTTTCTTCTATCAGGCAAATCTAGTCCAGTTATACGTGTGTGAAGGGAATGACATGATTTGGCGGAAACGTGTTCAAATAGATACGAGTTTATCTTTGAGAGTCTTATAATTCTATCATCAAGTACTAAACGCTGGAAATTGCAGGAAGGAAGAATAATAGTTCTTAAGTATTGAAAGCTTTTCATGCATGGAATTTCTTTAGATAAAGTGCATTCCACGAACCTGGAACCCCGACTCCTTCGGCATCTACCAGGCGGTAGGCATTCCCGGAATAGGCATGGGTGATCACATAGGGTCCCTCCCATGTGGGTTGCAGCTTTCCTCTCGGGTGAGGCAGTCTTGATGGCATGATTTGCTTAAGTACTAATTCCCCGATTTTGAATTTTCTTTTTATCACCTTCTTTTCAAATGCCCTTGCCACCCTTCTTTGGCAGGCCTGGGCATGGTCTGCCGCTCTTAATCTCTTCTCGTCTAGTAGTTCGAGGCGTAGTAGGAGTGTGAAGACAAATGTATACTTATGTTTTTGAAAAGGGGCCTGTGTCAGCGAATAGATATGTTTTTGGAAAGAGAATGGGGATAAAGTTTGGGAAACGGTTTTGTTTTTAGAAGGGGAGTATGGAAAGGTAGTTAAAAAAATGTTTTCGGTGGAAATCATGGAAGTACGGCTTCGTAAAATATTTTTCTTTGAAAAAAGGTGTGGAAGCGCAGATTCGAAAAATGTCTTTGTTGGAAATGCGGCTTGTAAATATTTTCGTTGTTTTAGTAAACAAGTAAAGAAAGTTTTGAAAAATTCTTTGGAAGTATGGAAATATGGTTTTGTAAAAAAACAAAAAAAAGAAACCTTTGTTTTGAAGGGGAGCGTGGAAAACATTTTTTATAAAAACATTTTTTTTGTTTTTAAAGAAGAGTGGAAATAAAGCTGGAAATAAGTATGTTCAGAGTTGGGGAATGAAAGCTGATCGGCATGTATTTTTGTTGGATTTTGGTTTCTTTTTAGGAAAGCAGGTAAACAAATATGTACAGGGTTTGAGTTGGAAGTGAAAGCTGATAAACAAATATTTTGAGTTTTTTTTTTGTTTTTGTTTTTTTTTGTTTAGAAAAAGGCTGTAAACAAATATGTACAGGGTTTGAGTTGGAAGTGAAAGCTGATAAACAAATATTTTGAGTTTTTTTGTTTTTTTTGTTTAGAAAAAGGCTGTAAACAAATATGTACAGGGTGCAACGAAAGCTTACTCAGGGGGATCAGTACCTGGTTCTTGGATTCGCATTGCTTCCTCAAGTCGGCTTCGCTTGGTCGGCCGGCTGATGTCCGGTGGGGGCCTCCGGTTCCCAAATTCTCCCTCCCTGAGTCTCTTCAGGGGCCTCCCTTGATGGAGCAGTTCTTCATCTGTGGCGCCTTGTTGCCAACATGCGAGCACCTCTAGCCGGATGCGCATGGCACAGACGCTCCAATTCTGGGCCTGAGTATTATTAGAGCGCGCCTCTCCCCATATGGATATTACTTTCCCGCGGTACGGGAAGCGAAGACATTGGTGTTGGGTGGATGAGACGGCTTCGATGCTGTTGAGCCATGTCCTCCCAACAATCAGAGGGTGGGGCGATTGAATGTTCATCACCATGCAGTTAACGATGGTGGAGACTGGGCCGATCTTCAGTGGGAGCGTGACCAGTCCGCAAGCGTTCTTGCATGTGCTGTCGAAGGCATAAATGTATTCGTCTGAGGGCTCCAATCTGGGAACCCGGCCTTCTAGCTTTTGGTAGGCGGAATATGTAAGGACGTTAGTTTCCGCTCCCGTGTCAATGAGAATGTGCCGGAATTCCCTTCCCCCGAGTATGGTGGTGATAGCGAGGGGTGCGGAACGTGCTCCGGTTTTTGCGACTTCATGGGGGAGGAAGGTGATCGAGTTGGGCTCCATAGGATCGCTGGGTGGATGCGGGGTCCTGGCCGTTTCTTCTGAGGGATAGTTGTAAGGGGACCCAGGTGGGCTATCACCTTCGTCCTCGTTCCCCGGTCGTAGGGCTAGTGTGAACATATTATGTATCGCCCAATTGTTCTCGTTCTCATACTGGAGGCGCGCCTCTCCCCAGATTGTCAGGATATGACTTAAGAAGGGCAGTCGAAGGCATTGGTGCGGGGGGGAACAGAAAGCTTGGATGCTGTCTAACCATGGTCACCCCAACATCAATGGGTACCTTGTGTCGATGTCGGCCACGAAGCAGGCTACCTCACAGATAAGAGGGCCGACAGATAACTCGAATGTTCCGGGGCCGCGGAGAGTCTTCCCGGTATGGTTGAAAGCTTGAATAGTATGGTGGGCCGGGTGGACGGGAGGACGGCCTAATCCGGGTATCTTTTGGTAGGTGGAGCACGTCATTATGTTCATTCCTGACCCTGGGTCTACAAAGATGTTGTTTAGCCACAACATTTGGAGTCGTCCGCGGATGTGTAGGGGGTAGACTCGCAGTCTGGGATCCGGGAGGTCTTGGTCAGTGAATGAAACGGTCATTGGGCGGCGGGGGCCATTGACAGTGTTGGTACTCTTGGAGGACCCGTTGTCGTCCGGATGCAGATCATCCGACATACATTCCCCTCCTTCGGGTCCTTCGCTAGCTCCTTCGGGGATCTCCTCAAACGGCTCTTCTTCTTCGTCTCCTCCCGGGTTTTCTAGTCCGCTTTCATCGGACTCGATGTTGATGACTACGGGAAGGGCGAGGACTGCATCTTCTTCTTCGCCATAGAGTATGGCGAGGTCATGGTCGTCGAGGTTCAGCTGGAAGGGCTCGTTCTGCTCTTCCTCCTCGGACTCTTCGGATAGGCTGCCATCAGTAGCATCTTCCGAGCTGCTTGGTTCTGGCGATGGTTGTCTCCCTCTCCTGATCATGTTGACCGCGTGGGCTCTAGATGTGGAGGCTTGGGTGTGACCTGGCAAGGGGTCAGTTAATATGCCAAGTGGCTTGGGTGCTTGGGGATTTCCCTGGCTCAGATGGCCTTTGATCATGGCCCAGTCAAGGCGCCTGTCATCATTAAAATCATAAACGAAGTCCCGAAAAACAATGCATTGTTCTATGATATTGACAGTAACGCGTCGTGCTGGCCCCGGGTAGTGAAGGCCTGGCGTCGGGGAGTGAGATACTATTTGTGTCCAACATCACCCAAAAGATCCTAGTTAAAGTTTCTGAGAGGGGAGGGTAAGAGTCCCTCTTTCCCATTCGTCTTTGGTCGTAGGATGCGGGAGGTCTAACCTCGTTATAAGAGCTTTGTATGAGCTGCCTAGGGGTTGGATTTTGTGCTCTTGGGGGAGCAGAGTAAAAGGGAGCCCGAGTTTGAGTTTGGCTCTAGATTATAGGGCTCTGGAGTGGGAAATTTTGGACTGTGGGGTTTTGTCGTGTCGGCACGGGGACGGGTACTGATCGAGGGGTAAAATTTTGATTCGCTTGCCGAGGCGGCGCATATCCGGATGAACCGGGTGTGTACTGTCTCAAAGCTATTCCTCGGTCAGGAACTCGTGCTCCGTTCGGGTAGAGTGCCGATACTTGGCTAATAATCCCCTCTACCGTGGGGGTTAGCGCCTTACGAGGCGGTTGTCCAACCCTATGGCTGATAGGTGGGGACTGGGTTTGGACTACTAGGGCTGCACAACGGGAAATCTTATTGTGGCGGTCAATCAGAAGTTGATACATAGTGCAGTCTCCGTACGAAAGGCTCGTACGGAGCTCTGGACTCAGGCTCTGCAACATCATGTCAATTTCTTTACATTCTGTGAGTTGCAGGCCGGTTCGGTGGACAAGGGTGCGCCACCGAGACACGTATTGTTCGAATTCCTCCCTAGGCCTCATTCTCTCTACGGTTAAATCTGAAATAGAGGGGGTCCTAATCCTCTGGTAACCATAGCGGCCCAAGAATTTCTCGCTTACAGCCGAAAATTTCGATAAGTGATCTACAGGGAGGGTGGAGAACCATTGTAGTGCTTCTCCTTCCAATGATTTCTGGAAGAGGAAGACTAGTAGAGGTTGATTATCTAGAAACGGGCATGCGTCTAGATAAAAGGCAGTTAAATGAATGTCTGGATCTCCACGACCGTTGTACCGACAGAATTTGGGGACTTTGAATCCCTCCGGTAGGTGGACTGACGGGATTTGTCTCAGGTTATGTAGAGACATGTGCTTGGGGGCGGAGGGACCAGTCTCGGAGAGGATTCTCCGGATGGTTTCATCCAGCGTTTCTCCCCTGTGAGGCTTGTTTGCCAGTCCCAGGTTGGAGGTGGCCTGGTAAGGGCCTGGGGTGGAAACAACTGGGAATTTTGGATTTGCGAGGGAAAGGGGGGCGAATGAAAAAATGCTCGAATTGACCGAGCAGCTGGATGTGGATGGAGCTTTGGAAGTGGATTTGGGGGTTTCGACAGGGGTTTCCTGTCTCAAGGTCTTGGCATGACGGTAGTCAGCGAGGTCATGAAACATGTCCTCTACCGTTTGATACCCTAGACTAGCCATCCTTTCCTCTAGATGGGTCAGGAACTGTTTGGCCTGACCCTCTTGGTGATTCTTTTCCTCTAATATCTCCTCTTCTATGTGGGATTCCATGACGTGGAGTGGGGATGAATGCAGATTGAAAGCAGTAAATAAAGCACTAAAGCGCAACTGTGTGCGACTTACGAAAGCAGTAAAGGATTGCGCAGCTGTGTGCGACTTACGAAAGCAGTAAAGGATTGCGCAGCTGTGTGCGGCTTACAAAGCAATAAAGGATGTTATAATGCACAGTACAAGAGGATTTAATTCAAGGAGTGAGAAACTCTAACTTTCCTAGAGGGTTGATAGCATTCTAGTCAAGCTTGTAAAAGGGGGCAGAAGAGGATTACCTTTTGTTGTTTTTCACGAGGGAGGTCCCACCGTGATCGCCAGATTTGTCGGTATGTAAAAACTGGGGGGTTCTGCGAACTTGGTCCTGGTCCGTCTCGCGACTGATCAGGTCACCGCCCGGAGAGTCGTTCCTGAGCCGCCCGACTGCTTCTCAGAAATGACGGGGTTTGTTGTGATCGCCACCTGCTTTCTCAAAAAGCAGGAAAAGGTTGAGTCGGATTTGATCGCCTACGTGGGGAGTTTGTGGGGTCTCCACTCTGAGACACGGATATACCGTACACAAAGGTGAAAAACAGGTAATCCTATTCTGCTTCCCGGGGGCTTGGCTAAAGGAGTCTTGGGACAAAGGGGTGTAGGTGGGGTGTGGGTATGGGGCGGCTAGTGAGTTTTAGCCGTCGGGTATGGGGCGGCTAGATAGGGTTAGCCGTCCAGGGTCTGGGGGAATTTGGGCAGAACTTCGGTAGGAAATGGGTTGGGTTTTGGCAGAGGCTAAGCTAGGTTTAGCCCGGGTTTCTGGAGGGTGGGATGAGAGGGTATTTTATGTAGGGAATGGGTGTTTCTTTCACAAAAGGGGCTCTCTCTCTCTCTCTCTCTTGGGATTTCTAGTGGTGGAAGGGTTTGAGGATGGTGAGCTGGTGATTGAAGATTGTTGTGGATTTTTTGGGTGATGTTGTATTTGGGCTTGGGACCCCTCTATTTATAGTAAAAGAGAGGCAGGGAAATATCCCGGGGGTAATGGAGTGGGTTGGCTTCGATTAGACCCCTCATTAATTCTCTGGTTCTTCTGTCAGAGACCAGGTGAAGGGCGGCTAGTTCTATCTAGCCGCCAAGGATGGGGCGGCTACTTCCTGGTAGTCGCCCCCATCATGACCTGCCAAACGTCCCATCTCTGACAAGCGGTGGCTTGGTCGGTTACTTGGATTGATCCGGCCAAGAGAGGGCGGCTAAAGGTCATGACCCGCCGCAATGATCAGCATTTATTGCTGCTTTATGTCCCATCCAGGGGACTGGTCCAAAGTCGGCCAGGGGGGCGGCTAGTTCAAACTAGCCGCCTGGTATGGGGCAGCTAGTTAGATCTAGCCGCCCCTTGCCAGGGACACAGGGTTTTTGGGTCTTAGGGTTAGGGTTAGGGTTTCTGGTTTTAGGTCTAGGTCAATGCTAGGGTCAGGTTTAGGTTTAGTTTTAGGGTTTCCGGTTTGGTCTAGGGCTTGGGTTTCCGGTTTAGGGTTTCCGGTTTGGTCTAGGGCTAGGGTTTCCGGTTTAGGGTTTCCGGTTTTAAGTCAAGGCTTCCGGTTTACAAGATTTCCGGTTTCCCAAACTTTGGTTCTCCACTGGATGTCCAAAAGTGGGATATTTCCGGGTGTTACTTGAAGTATTTCTGTCTTTCTGGACGGTCAAAATTGGGGTATCTACAATGTGTAGTTCCATTCATAGGTTATTTGATACATGGGTTGTGCAATTTTATTATGAGGTTATGCAGTTCGATTTATAAGTTTACAGTTCGATTAATAGGTTGTACAATTCGATTCTTATGTTATGGAGCTTGATTCATAAGTTGTGCAATTCGATTCTAATGTTGAGCAGTTCGATTTATATATTATGCAGTTTGATTCTGATTTTTATAGTTCGGATTATATGTTGCTTAGTTCAATTCATATAATATGCATTTTCAATATAAATTGTATAGTTGGATTCGTATTTAAGATTTATATGTATGTAGTTTCATTTATAGGTTATATAATTTGATTCTTGGGTTGCGCAATTTAATTATTAGGTTATGCAGTTCGATTTATAGGTTTGCAATTCGATTAAATAGGTTGTGCAGTTTGATTCTTATGTAATACAGTTTGATTCACAAGTTTTGCGGTTCCATTCATAGATTATCTTAAATACGAATCCAACTATACAATCTATAATAAAAATGCACATTATATGAAATGAGTTGAGCAACATATGATCCGGATTACAAAAATCATAATCGTACTATACGATATATAAATTGAACTGCACAACAATAGAATCGAAACATACAATCTATGTATACAAAAATTACAAATTTCCTAAAATAGAAAACCACAAGGGATACAAATACCCTCATCAAGAAAGTTTGAAACCCTATAAGAGATACAAAATACATTCACAATAAATATAAAAATAACCCTAATATAGATGTTTACAAAAGATGTGGATCTCAAATCATGTAGAAAGAGAGAAAGAAGAGAGAGAGGGGAAAGGAAAGAAGGAAAACAGAGGAGGGGAAGAAGGAAAACAGAGAGGGAAGAAAAAAAAAGGATCTCGCTGTGGCTTTTTTTTAAAAAAACAAAGGAGAGAGAGGGAGGAGGGCAAAGTGAAAAAGAGGGAAATCTAAAAATGGGTTTCGTTGGGGTGTTTTGATGTTAAGGGCAGGTTCACATTAGGGTCATTAAAAAGGGTTTTTGTTGGGGATAGGTGTCGACTGTCTATTTGACATTGATCGGACTAATACTATCTAGTCCTTATAGGATCTGGTCCCATTACACATATATAATGTAACGTTTCTGTATTTTTCAGCATTATATATTTGTTTTAAATATATAATGTAAATTTTTAATTAAAATTTAACTATTTCATTTTTCAGTGTTGGTGGTGGACCCAAATGGGTCCAAATTGATTTATAATGATGATAATTATAAATTGATATTGAAATATTTATTTTATATTTTTATGGAGATCTTTATAGTCTCAAGATACTTTGATTGAAATTTGGTGAGATTCGGAGTTCGAAAAATTAGATTTTTAGGCTTTAGTGTCAAGTTATTGGGCCCAGGGATCTAGTTGCGAATCCAGAATACCTTTTAACTGCCTTCAGAGAACTATTTGTAAATCGGATAGGGATCTGTTTGTAAATCTGATAGGGACCTAGTTGTAAACCTAGAATACTTAAGGGACGTTTTATAATTTTGGTAAACCCCTTTAAATAGCATGTTTGGGTTAGGGTTTTCATCCAAATCTCAGAAGGCATGATGGGTGGTGATGACCTAATCTTACCCATCGAGTATCATAAGGTGATGAGAAATCATTCTTCAGTTGATTTTGTTGTTTAGGGTTTCAATCTATTTTTGGTCAGAAGATGATTGTGTCAATCGATTGTTTGTGGAAGAAGGTTTATGGATTAGGGTTAGGGTTTGATTGATTTTAATTGGATGATTATTTGATTTGATTTCAATGTATCTCAAGGAATTATTAAGATCAAATGAGATTTATTGGTGGTTTTGGGGATTTAAGGATTATTTTCGGGTTGATTATATATTTGGACGTTAAATCGTGTCTTTGACCTTAAAGGGATCGTTTCTGGGAAAAAGGTATTTCACAAATAGAAATAGTTTTAAAAAGAGCTTTCCGACGAATCATGAATTGTCCAATGCGGAGTTACGGCTAGAAAGTTATGATTTTTCAAAGATTTATGTGCAGTTTCTTAGGATTCAAATATTTAGCTTCATAACTAAGTTCGATGAATTTTAGAGATTAAAGAGATCTCAAATGGATGTTTAATGAGTATAATTTGATTTGTGAGTTTTGATGATTTTATTGATCTTGGTGACTCAAATTGGATCTTAAATCGATAATTTGATTTAGTGGATTAATAAATATTAATCGGATATTACTGTTATTGGGATATAAATTGTTTGGATTGAGTTATTTCGATCATTGGAATTATAATTCTGCCTTATTGGATTTGTCTAAATATTTATTTGATGATTGATCGATTATATGAGTCTTATGGAATAAATGGATATTGATTATCATATCATTGTGAGTATATGAATATTTTAATATTTATTTGAAGTTGGGATTTTCGTTAGGCATTTGCGGTGAGTTTCGGATTGTAGGTCTATTAGGTATGGGCTTTTGATATTTTTGGGCTTAGTGTTGTTGTAAGTTAGTTGTTAGTTGTTTGAGTCGTAATTGAATTGTTTCTGATTTATTATTGCATAATTGTTATGCTAGGTTATCCACGTGCGATTGTGTATCGTTTATGCACGTGCATCGATTTGTAGTGCGTGGACTGGAGGTGAGTGGGTCTAGTCTCATATATAGTTTTTGAAACTATCTATATGGTATATCATTTCGCATCATGGTTACTTTAAAATTACAATTGTTATTTGGGTTACCAAAATATTTGAGCATATCATCATGATTAGTATGAAGCGTTCATTTCATATATATAATTTTATGCTTTGGAGACTATATTATTTTTATCGCATGCATATGTTTTGGAACGAATGGTTGATCATCCATGCATTGCACCATTAAGGTGGCTCGGTCTTGGTGGCCAACGTCTAGGTGGGCGTACGTCTACGTGACCAGGTCCGAGAACGTAGAGCCCAAGTCTTTGTGGCTATGTCTACGTGGTCATGCCTGTGAAAGGCCCCACGAGCTAGGTGTTGTGAAGACGGACATGCGTGTTCGTGGTGTTGCATGCATCATGTTGGATAGGATTATGTGTGTGTGTGTATTATTGCATGTCTTGGTAGCCTTTTTAAATATTTTCTCTCTTGTTATATTACATGTCTGTGTAAACATTTTATGACTATTATATTTTGATTATAAATGTACTAACAGGACACCATAGGTTCATTCACTGAGCGTGTGGTAGCTCATCCCTCTTTTCTCAACCTTTCAGATTTAAAGACTTAGATTGGTGGATCTCGTGTAGCTGCGAATGAGGTCGGGGGTGCGAGAACGTTAGACTTGCTTGGTCGAAGGACTTGATCAAACTTTTGACATGTAGTTGGCCCATCTCCCTAGTAACCATATTTGTATCAAGTTGTATATCTTTTTATATATAAGTTATATCCAGAGTAATTGGAAGCATTGTAGAATTTAGATGTTTTATTATCTTTGATGAATGAAATTTATTTTAGTGGTATTTTATTATATCTCTGGATAAAAGGAAAAATAGAACTTTGAGATTCGATGAATTAAATTAACGCAATCGGATTTCACGCTTCAAAATGGAGTGGTTGATCCGGGGCGTTACACATAATCTGTTTAAGATTTCATGTCTCATTTTGTAAGTTAGATGTTGATGAATAACTCCACGTTACACGTGACTTACCTTAAACAATTAAATTTGAATGGACTTGGGAAAAAATTAATTTCTAGACCTCGAATGCTTTATTTTAATATATATGCATTATGCATATATATTACAAAATGTTTTTTTATTTTTAACTCCCCACAAACCATCATATTTAGTGATCAATCCTTCGCTTTTTCGTATTTGGGTTTTACACCCCAGATTTAAAGGATAATTCCTTTCTACTCCTTATTAGGACTAAAAATAAAATTAAATAATTTACAGATAGACCCCTCTCAGGGAGTAAAAAGGAATTATCCTTTAAATCTGAGGAGTAAAATCCAAATACGAAGAAATGAGGGATCCATCACTAAATATGATTGTTTGCGGGGAGTTAAAAATAAAAGACCCATTACAAAAATATGAGATACTTCATCAAAACTAGAAAAGATATAAGAAAATTAGTATTCAGTTCATTTCAATATTTTTATATACATTTCAAATTTTTTTAAAAAAAATGTATCCTGGATTTACAAAAATCATCAGTTAAATCATAAGATCCCAACAAATTATGTGTATTTATTTAGGGATAATTGTAGCAGATTCTATAAATGTAACAACTGTAACTTTTAATCGGGTCAGGCAGTGCCTGACGGATCTTATAGGTGCGTCAGCACCTGGGCAACGGATTCATGAGGAGCCGTCGGATTGCTGGGCGACGGATCCATGAGGAGCTGTCGGATTGCTGGGCGATGGATCCATGAGGAACCGCCGAGTTAGATGGGTGACAGATCCTCAAGGAGCCGTCAGATGTGTGGGCAATGGGCTCAATCAGAGCCGTCAATCTGGGCGAATTTCAAATTCAAATTTGGTCCATTTTTTGTAAGAACAAACGCATTGATTGATGTTTATTGGCTTTAATGGTGTCGTATTTTTGTCCCCACGTGCGTGCGAGATTATTAAGTCTCTCTCTCTCTCTCTCTGGATTGAAACCCTAAAAATATTTTTAATCTTCTTGTTTTCGGCCACTGTGGTGTTGGGGCTCGGGAAGGGCAGTTATTCAATGTTTTGGTGAGTATTTCTTCGGGTTTATGAAGGGTTTTGATAGTCGTGAGTTCCTTTGGTTATTATTTTTCATATGACCTTGTTTTTAAGGGTTTTCAAACAAAAAGAATAAGTTTGTTGTTGTTTTCTTTAGGTCTTGATATGATTTCTGATTTCTTATATTTTTACAGTCAAATGATGATGATTTATGGTGTTTTACAAGTTCCTTTGGTTTCTGATATTGAGTCTCATATGTATACGATAGCAGCTTTGGTTTCTTAAGCTTTCTTGTTAAGTTTTCTTTTATTTATTTTGCATAATCTTTAAGATGATATAAATCGAGTTCTGAATATATTTTTAACTAGGATATTATGATGTCTTGAAGCTTATAAGTTTTTCATATAAAGAAAAAAATACATTGTGACATATCATGTTTAAGGTTATTTGTTTAGGTAGAATCGTGTCGTTTTATCTTTAAATCTTATATCTAAAACTATATATGCATAAATCCGAACCTATGCATGTAATATTGTGGTTTTCATATTTTTAAACGTAGATCTAAAACTATAGATGCATAAATCGTTTCGAAGAAATTTCAATGAGTTTTGATTTGTCGCTTCAATTGGATTTTTGATGTATAGGATCTGATTTCAAATAAGTTTTTCCTCGCTGTTTTCATACGTTTTGAAAGGACTTGTATTCTGTTTTATATGATAAAAGGTTTTAAAAAGTTTTTATAAAGATTTAATTAGGGCTTTGTGTTCTGTCTCGGGATGGCTCCCATAGGAGCCGTCGGGCAGATGTGAGACGGCTCCCAGAGGAGCCATCGATTTTCAAAGCCTGGAACCATCGGGTGTGCTTCAGACAGTTCCTGCTGGATCCTTCGGGTAGGTCAGCGACGGCCCTGTTGGAGCTGTCGGGTCCTGTGTGTACGAGTACATCTGGTTCCGTACAGTATGTACGTATTTTGATCGATTCATATCGTTTTCAGGTCGGGTTAGGGTGCTTTAGACCTTCTAGTATTGTGCAGAATTGTTGGACCTAAGGTGAGTGGGTCTAGTCTCTATGTAGTTTTTAAAATCTACTTATATTTATCATATTCACATCATGCCTATGTTATGAATAAAATTGTTATCTTGAGTATGGAATCACATGAGCATGACATCATGTTTTGAGACGCTATTTTACGTATGAACTGTATATTGATTATTATGTTATTCATGTATGCAAATATGTGAATTGTGGAGGTTATCTTGCATGCATATCATTCGTCTACGTGACATCGTCTATGTGACGAGTGTCTGCGTGACTCTGTCCAGTGGGACCGTATCTGTGTGACACCCGTCTGCGTGATGATTAGTCTACGTGATCAAGCTCTAGTTAGAGCACTTTCGGCTGCGTGCCATACGGGCATGCGTGTCCGTTGCATCATACGCATCATGTAGATAATATGAGATGGTGGTTATTTTCTCTAAAGAGATGCATTCAGTTTTATCGAAATATTTGTGAAAATTTATATTCTGTTGGTTCGGATATTTTAGAATTTATCCTGAAGTTTTAATATTGTTATTATTGTTGTTGTTATTATTATTATTATTACTACTACTACTACTTTCGGCTGCGTAACAAATTATGCAACAGTAAAACATCATCCGGTAACCGCAAAGTAATCTTAGACCTTGTTCAGTAATGAAATAGAAATAAAAGAAATAGCAATAGGAGTTGAACTAAAATTACAGTCTTCAAAAATCCGTTCAATTTTGGCTATATCACTGTCTCTACATTATTAACAAAAACAAAACTCCTCTTTTTTTTGTGTGTGTGGGTGGGTTGGGGGGGTTGAAGAAAAAGTTGAGTTGAATTGTCAATTAAAAAACATCTTGGAATGTCTTATTCCAAACCTCAAACAACCCCCAAACCCAATCTACACACAATTCGACAGGAATAAATCCCAATTCATAAATATCAGAATAAAAAAACAACATCCTAATAATGCTAAACCACTTTCCACAACACAACAAGAACAACATCAACGCATATCCCACCAAATCAAAACTCAATGCATTATCACAGATGATACATCCTGCTTCCATGCACATTTGTTTCACCATATATAAGGTATCTCATACATCACTCTTCGGGTTCTCTCCTAGTCACAATAAACCCTTACTGCATCAATTCTTTCGTAATTCTAGTTTCACAGACTTAAAATTTGAGATAAATCGCAGATGACATACCGAGTTTGTCTTCAATGAATGAAACAAAACTAACAATCAACGCATTCCAAATCAAAGCCGAGAAAAACAAAACAGAGAATGAAAGAGAGCGAAAGATTCCATGGGACCGGGGCAAACAGGCGGAGGTAGCTTTCCTAGCTCGACCATAAGGTCAGCCACGGGGAGTCCCTCCCCCTCCGATATCAAAAAAAAAAAGAGCGAAAGAAGACGCACCGGAGGCAGCGGAAGGGGCCGAGAGACGCAAACGGGCCGAGAGGAAAACGAGCGGGCTGAGAACGAAGATCAAAAGCACGAGCGTCCCAATAATAATAATTATAATAATAATAATAATAATAATAATAATAATAATAATTATTATTATTATTATTATTATTATTATTATTATTATTATTATTATTATTGTGGTAGCTCACCCCTCCTTTTCCCCAACTTTTCAGAGTAATCGTTGGCGATCGTCGATTGTGGTGGGCGTTGGCGGTTTAGTTTCCGTTGCATCGTAGGTGTTGAATAAACCTTCTTCTTGACATGTAGTGGACGTCCTTAGCTTTAGTAGCAAAACCAGGAGATGTTTTATTGTAGCAAATAAAGTACTTGTGTGTAATCATTCGTTTGAGAATGAATTTTTGAGATCCTGGATTGGTTTATGTTTTCAAAACTTTTGGGTTTTGAATTATTATGTTAAACTATTCCTTGAAAAGATTGTGGTTGACGTGACGCACCGTATCGCATGCCTTAATAGAGGATAATGGGTATGGGGGTGTAACGCCCCACATTTACCTAACCGCTTATCGGACGGTAAATGTGTCGCTACTAAACTTAATCCAAATACAAGACAAAAATTTACAGCTTTTTTTTTTTACTTGGAAAAAAACAATACTAATATAAAATAAAAATTGAAAGTGATAAAACATAAAAACAATATCCAAAAGTTACAAACCACTAACGGTCTTACAAAATATCAGAGTCTGACATAAACAAAATACTAGAATGAAAAGACATACTAAACCACCCATGTGAGAGCCATCTAAACTAAACGAACCTAGATAGTTGATCGCAACTATAATTTATCCTCGAACCGCTACGTCGAAGAAATTTTTGAAAGATGCGAAAATTCCAAACTTCATCTTAATCCTCAGAATACGCAATACCTGGTTATGAAACAACCAGCCCATATCGAATAGGGTGAGCAATTAACTCAGTGAATAAGCCCACTGACAAATTACTTCATATGATAGTTACATATAAAAATAAAGTTTTATGAAAATCAGAAGTTCATTTAATAAATATTTTATTTTATTAAATCAATTTAAAATCATAAACTTTAAAAAATTATTTTATGCACACGTGGCCCAAATCATTGGCCCACATCAGAGAAATCATGAGAGTTAAAAAAAATATCATTATATATATATATATATATATATATATATATATATATATAAAAGAATAAGAATTTTCATTAAAAAAAAATAAATTAAATTCATGAGCTTAATAAAATATAGTTTTAATGCAATTACATGGCCCAATCCTTGGTCCACGTCATAGAAATCATGCAGCTTAAATGATATGATCGGGTAGGGTTCTCAATCGGAAGAATCATTCCCCAAAACAGGTGTGCCAAGCCCTAAGCGACTAAATCGCTCAAAAAGCTCCCTCGAGGAGATGTTGGATCTAGAATGATTCTTCGAGTCTTAGACCTTCCTCCCCAAATGCGAAATACAACGGGGGGATTTATTCCAGAAAATATGTCATGATATATACATCTTGATAAAATATCCTAGGACTAGGTTGTCTCCACTAGTCCTAAATTTTTTCCAAAACTCTCGAAATGAAAATCTTTAATCCAAATATTATTTCGAAAGCATAAGCATCAGAAAATATATTATGTTAATTCTTGAAACATAAATAGCATAATTCATGCTATTTTAATGACATGATGAATGAATTAAATCATGCAACTTCATTCAACGAAAATGCAATTTGATCAATATGAAGAAAATATCCAAATCATGTAAATTTATCAAAATATAAATGCATAGATGACACATAATATCACACAAATATGATTGGCATATGAAATTCAATGTTATAGAGCAAAAGCTCACACGAAATAAATCGATAGGCCTACTCACCTTCGGTCCACGCAAGCATCAACGATACACACTCGCACGTTGATAACCTAGCATAACAATTATACAATAATAGATCAGAAAAGCCGATATCTTATAGACCTACAATCAACAACTCACTTCAAATTCCTAATGAAAATCCCAACTTCGAATAAATATTAGAATACTCATATACTCACAATGATCCAATCCGATAATCAATATCCATTTATTCCATAAGACCCATATGATCGATCAATCCTCGAATAAATATTTGAACAAATCCAATAAGGCTCAACTATAATTCCATGATCGAGTAACTCAAATCCAATCAATTTACATCCAAATAACAACAATATCCAATCAATATTTATTGATCCCACTAAACCAAATTATCGATTTAAGATTCTATTTAAGTTCTCAAGATCAATAAAATCATCAAAACCCGCAAAACAAACTATACTTCATTAAACATCAAATTTCGGATCATCTAAATCTCTAACATTCATCAAACTTGGTCATCAAGCTAAATATTTGAATTTCAATAAACTGCACAGAAATCTTTCAAAAACCATAACTTTCTATCCATAACTTCGAATTGGACGATTAATGATTCGTTGGAAAGCTCTTTTCAAAACCTATTTCTGTTTGTCAAATACATTTTTTCCAGAAACGACTCTATCATAGTCAAAAACACGATTTACGTCCAAGAATAAAATCAACCCGAAAATGGCCATTAAATCCCCAAAACTAATAAATCTAATTTGATCTTAAGAATTCCTTTGAGATCCATAAAAATCAAATCAAATAATCATTAAATTAAATCAATCAAACCCTAACCCTAATCCATCAAACTTCTTCCCCAAACAATTACTTGACGTAATCATATCCTAACAAAAATAAATTAAAACTAACAAAATCAATAGGGAATGATATCTCACCTTAGATCCGATTACACCACCCACCATCTCCATCTAGGGTTAGGTCATCACAACCCTTCATAACTTCTGAGATTTGGATGAAAAACCCTAACCCAAACATGTTATCTAAAGGGGTTTACCAAAATTACAAAACGACCCCTGAAGTGTTTCCAGTTTACAATGACATCCCTACCCGATTTACAAACAGATCCCTATCCGATTTACAGAAATGTCCTAGAAGGCTATAAAAATGTATTCTGGATTCGCAACTAGATCCCTGGGCCCAATAACTTGACACTAAGCCTAAAAATCAAATTTTCTGAACTCCGAATCTCACCAAACTTCAACCAAAGTATCTTAACACTATAAAGATCTACAAAAAAATATAAATTAATTATTTCAACATCAATTTATAATTATCATAATTATAAATCAAATTTGACCCATTTGGGCCCACCGCCAAATCTGAAAAATGAAATATAAAAAAATGAAATTTTAAAATTTTCATTATATATTTAAAATAAATATATAAGGCCGAAAAATACCGAAACATTACAGGGGGCGTTACAACATATCCCTAAAATAACACATAACCAATTCCCTAAATCTGAGATCTCTTCTTATCCGTCTGATGAGAGAGAGATCCACTGAGTATTCTAGGGCATCATCAAAGTAATATAAATAGGGTATCAATTCTCCCTATTGAAGGGGGACATATTTTTTTTGCCATTCCCCTAAATCGTACATTTGACTGACTTGAATAGCGTTAGAGGGTCTTTTCCAAGTCACCCCCAATCCTGCTTCCAATGACGCTTGAGGAGAAGAAATATCGGTGACACAATGGAAGCCATCGATATAAGCGAATCAACGGATCTTATCGATACGAACCCGGATCACAATTTTTTGCCCCTCCAAAAAGTATGGGCTTAACATGTACGAGTCCGTTTCAGCATAAAGTATGTTTTTTTGTTTCTCTGTCTTAGGGTGCGTTTGGTTGCGCGATTGCGTTGCGATTGCGATTACAGGAAGCTGCGTTTGCAATCGCGCAACCAAACAGTTTTGTAATCGCAGTTTTAAACCCAGCGATTGCAGGCAAATAGTGCCCAAAAGCTGCGATTTCAAAAAGCTGAGAAAGTGAGCTTTCTGCAGAATCAGGTTTGCAATCGCAGATTCCTGCAGAATCAGTTTTACAATCGCGCAACCAAACGCACCCTAAGTTAAAATAGTATGCCCCACGTTATAAATATCATAATCGCTCTATCTTGATAGAAAAAGTGATTTTTTGTTTAATTGTATTTTGAATTATTCTCATTAGGAAACATAACTATAAAAATTTTGTTATTTAAATAAAATGTGATAAAGGTTATAAAATATGAAAAAATGATGATAATTGATTTTTGAGAGGTGTTGACAATTGATTTTGACAGTTGACCCATATATTCTTTTGGGTTGAATAAACTAGAATAACTTGATTTCATGGATTGGTTGGAATCCATATTAGGTAATTATGATATACAAATTCTCATTTATTCTGGTCTCCTAAACATTGATTTTGAAGTATTTCGATTAAGTTCAACTTATTGTGGGTCCTATATTCTCAAAACAAATGGGGGCCAAGTGTATGGACTTGTGAAAGTTATCTGTTACTTATTTTATTTTTTTGAAAAAGGGTTAGATCTTCTGATACCGCGTAAGGTTATGCTCTTCTGTTGACCCGATCAACATTCACGAATGCGAGATCTGCAGACTCTAACGACAATGTTGATTCATGAAGAATACCAGTACAATGGGTTTCAACGACTTTGTTAATTTATAAGAATACCAGAAAATCTATGTAGTTGTTCATCCTCCTAGGATAACAAAATACAACAGAGAAAACAAAATTTTATTCATCAAAATCTTCTTTTCAATTTTGTGATTACAAAGTTTATTTATAGAGCAGATAAACCTAACAAACTTCGATCTCAACAAATCACCAATCAATCTAACTAAATCTACATTTGAAATCAAATTAAAAAATTCAAATCTAAATTCAAATTCTAAAAATGGAAAAGAAATCCTAACAAACTCATAAATGGTTAAAATTGTAAATCAATATTCATCACCCATTTGGTAGTCCTCAATGTCAATTGAACGGTCCATGATCGCGCTACATCATTCCCTCACCCTTGAGTTTGGTTGAAGTAGTTGGTGATGTAGTTCAAACATTTGATGACCTGATCTACCATATTTTGATTTTTATGGCTTTAAGGTCATTCAACAAATCAACTTTTGCATTCTTTCGATGTCTAATAGTCATTGGATTTTTTTTTAAATCTATATTGGACTTAAATGAAAAGAAATATATGTGGGGTTGAGTGTTTTGGAAGGAAAACTTGGATATGAGGAGTTAAATGAAAATTTTCTTTTTCTTTGTATGAAAAGGAGAGGTCATGTGCACGGGTTGGTTGTGAATTTCTGTTTGGTGATTGGGGTGAAGGGTTATGAGAGGATTTCTTTTTTGAATGGGATGTAATCCGAATAGAAGAGATAAATGAGATGGAAAAGAGAGAAAGGTTCAACAGTGGCAGTAGCTTGGCAATGACAACAACGGCAACGCGCGGCAACTCTCGACAAAAGCGATAGTTGTGCTTGACGGCAGCAGCAACGACAACTATTCAGCAGTGGTGGGGCTTGGAGGCAGTGGCTCTCAACGGTGACGGCGCTCATTAGCAGCGGCAGCTCGTTGTAGTTGTCGCAACTTTGGCTCTAATACCAACTAATGGAGTGTGGGGTTATGATCTTCTGCTGACCTAATTAACCTCAAGGGATGCGAGATTAGCAGACTCCAAGGACGGAATTGATTTGCGAAGAATACCAAGACGATGGACGTCAATGAGTCTATTGATTTCTAAGAATAACAGAAACAATAGAAATCTATGTAATTGTCCAGTTTTGTTCTAAAAGAAAAAACAAAAGACTTTTAAAATCCTTCTAGGATAATGAAATACAATAGAGAAAGTAAAATTCTCTATTCATCAAAATCTTCTTTTTAATTATGTGATTACAAAGTTTATTAATAGGGAATCCTACCAATTTAGGATCTCAACAAATATCTAAATATCTCAAATCACAAATAAATATAACTAAATCCTAACTAAATTCAAATTTGAAATCAAATTCAAAAATTCAAATCTAAATTCAAATTCAAATTCTAAACATAGAAAAGAAATCCCAACAAACTAAAAAATCATTGAAATTGTAAATCAATAATCATCATCAATTGGTAGTCCTCAATGTCGATCAAACGGTTAATGATTGCACTACATCATCTTCCATGCAGTTTTTGGTTGAATTAGATGGTTTTACTGGCATTGTATCACATTAATTAAGTCAACTGTTGAAGTTGGAAAGATTTCACGTTACACATAACTTGTTGACGATTTCGTGTCATATTTTGTAAGTTAGGTGATGCAGCGTGCAACCACGCTCTTCTACGGATTCGTTCAAAAGAACAAGATCGGTAGGCTCCAACGTCGTTGTTGATTCTTCAAAAGAATGCCAGGGGGTTGGGCTTCAATAATCTACTACTTCGGATGAAATAATAGAGAATTGGGAGGTCTTTGCAATTGTTAGTACTCCTAACAAAATACAAGAGATAAAATAACTAAACTTCAAATATTTATAAACTAAATAATCAAATGGGTTCACAAGCTTATTTATAGAAGAGAATCCCAACAAACTAGGATCTCAACTAATTATCTAAATCTAACAAACAAATCTAATAGATCTTTATCTAATCCTAACTAAAATTCAAATTTGAATTCAAATAATGATTTGAAATTCAAATCTAAATATAGTAAATCCTAACAAATAAATAAAATCCTAACAACCTCAAAACAACCCAAAAATAGTAAAAATAACTTTGAACCGTCGATTTGACCCCCAAGTCGATACGAACACGTGGACATATTATAATAGCGATTCTGATCTACGGTTCAAAAGTTATGGCTGTTTGAAGTCACGGTGCTCTCGATTCATCACGATGCCCCTTCTTCTTGTGCTCCATTTGATCTCGGCCGTCCATGTATTGTACGGCTATGATGTCTGCATCATTAGGTGTTGATTAACAACTCCACGTTACACGTGACTTACCTTAAACAATTATATTTATATAAATGGCATGGCACACCCTTTAATTCTTTCAAGACACACACACACAGCAACCAAAATTGGCTTCAATGTTTTCTCTGGCCTTCCGGTAACATATTCCCCTAAAATCATCCCTAGACAAACTTAAGGTTTCTAGCATGGCAACTCAAAATGAGACAGGCAGCTCACATATTGCTATTCCCTGACGATCGGCAAATTATAATCCAAGATCACAGTTTCATCCAGTCCTTGAAGAGCGATTATGCGGTATCGATACATCTAATTCATGCATATTGTCTCTTGGACTACATGCAACTTCTCTTCAATTGTCCTTACTAATGGTTTTGTGTAGGGAGATATCTACACCGACCAAGCCGAGAAATTGAAGAGGTGAGGAATCTATTTGACACTACTGTGGAGCCATTAGCGAGGTTCGAGCTGATAGACGCCCTTCAACATCTTGGCATTGCCTATCACTTCGACAAAGAGATCTAGGAAAGCTTATGAACATATCGAACAATAAAGAAGAGGTTTGTTAAAGGACCTTCATGCTACATCTCTCCTGTTTGTGCTCCTCAGGAGACATGGCCTCAAAGCCTCGCAAGGTAACACGAACTTGTATAATCTCTTCGTGTGTGTATTCATTTTAAAAACATAAAACTAAAGAGTTATGCTTCAAGGAGACTACATGCGATTTTTTGGACAGTCTCTGTGATGACATCAAAGGAATTCAGAGTTTGTATGAGGCCTCTTACCTTGGATTTCAAGGAGAGAAAACACTTGATGAAGCAAGAGCCTTCACTACTAATCAACTCAAGGAGTACTTGATGCAGGATGAAATAAATCCAATTCTAAAAGAGCAAGTGGTTCACTTCTTGGAACTTCCACGGTTTTGGAGGGTGAGAAGGTTGGAGTCCTATTGTTACATTAATATATATGAAAGACAAGGTGATGCGAACTTGGCCTTACTGGAACTGGCTAAGCTTGATGTCAACTTGGTTAAGAGCTCGCACATTACAGATATTCGAAAAATGTCAAGGTATCCTTATCTTACAATAAGGTCAACTATGAGTATACATTTGATGAATTGAAAAGGGTCCCAATTAAGATTAATAATTTTATAATTAACATGTTTGACATTTTTATCTTTTGGTTAATATACTTGGGGCTTGTTGAAAAGTTAAGTTATGCGAGAGACAGGGTGATGGAGAATTTCTTTCGGAGAGTTGGACAGTTAAGCCACAGTTTTCAAAATTTCAGGGAAGGGATTACAAGGGTCAATTGTTTAATAACAACCATTGATAATACTTCCGACATCTATGGCTCAATTGATGAACTTGTTCTCTTCACAGATGATGTTAATAGGTTATTGTTTCTCCTTTTTTTTTTTCATTCCCTTGTTATTTCAAATGTTTAAATAACTATATGACTTGCTATATTTCATCTAACCAACTACATTCCCAAAAACACTTTCAGATGGGAACTTAATGAAACACAAAACTTTCCCGAAAACATGAAGGTACTAATTTATGCGCTATTCAAGACCACCGAGGAAATCGCTCAAGAAATAACGAAAAGGGTGTGGACGCCATATTTTATCTGAAGAAAGGGGTACATACTAAATTACGCCCACAGTAAATTATTGTAAATTCAAGTGAATTTTTTTTATATTCTAAATCATTTTGATGATTCCTCAAAATCTAATTCAAGATTTTTTCCCAACAAATTTTGTTTAATATAGTGGGCAGATTTGTGCAACTCACTACAACAAATTGGGTTATTAGCTACGAACTTTTCAATGCGAAATTGAATTTCATAGTTAAATGTGACTTTGACTAGCGAAAAATTAATTCGTAGGTAATAATAGTTTATCCTTTCTCGACAAAATAAATTTTTGTTGCAGAAAGTATGACATTTCTATGCAAAATACACATTTCGTAGCAAAAGATGTAACTTTTAGCTACCAAATTGTTCCCCGTAGCAACAGATATGACTTTTTGCTGCAGTATTGTATTTCGTAGCAAAAGATAGAAATTTTTGCTACGAAGGTTATTTTCCGCAATAGGCTTTTAGCTGCAAAAAAAAGTTTCACAGCAAAAGATATAAATTTTTGTTTCGCAACAAAAGATATAAGTTTTAGCTAGGAAATTATAATTTTAAAGTAAAATATATAGATTTTTGCTGCGAAATTAACATTTCACATCAAAAGATATGACTTGTGGCCACAAAATTAGATGACTTTTTGCTATGATATCATTTATTTTAGGATGTCAAATCAGAATGTAAAATATACGATGCATCACTATCAAACTAAGATCATTTTGACTATTTCTATCTTTTCATTTGGTTTCACATATATAGTACAATGTTATTTATTATAATGTCATTTTTTAAGTGTCATTTTTTTATTTTCTTTGTCCAGATATGTAAATAGAATATATAGATTAAAAAATTAGTATATCATATTCAATATAGATATATACTTTATTTTCTGCGTTAGTCCTTCATCGAGTTAGATGGTTAATTATATTAATTGTGTTTATTGTAATTAAATCTTCATCATTACATTTTGGATCATGCATGTACTTGATGAACTCATTTCTAGTGAAATTATGTCTTTTCAACCACTGTAATTGATTGAAGTTTGTTGCTATCAAATTTGAACATATTCATTTTGGTGTTATATGCAATTCGCTTGTTCTTGTCTTTAACAAGCCTATTGCCAAGTTACATTTTCAGTTATCGCTCTCTATCTACTTTGTTTTTGACATTCCATTCTGCATAAACCTCATTTCTCTGTGATCTGTGCTTACAGGATAACCAATGCACACCATTATTTCAAAGAAGATGTCATCATCACTGTCATATTCAATGCAACGTCCAACCCCCAAACACCATATAATATCTCCACCATTCAAACGAATTGCATATTGTCTTTTTCTATATTAAACATTTAGTTAGGAGCTAGGAAAATTATTATTTAGGAAAAACAATTTACATGTTAAATTAAATTCCTGTCATAGATTATTATTCACATAAAACGACTAATTTATTAGTTTTTATGGAGATAGAATGAGAAATTCAAAAGCATTAATTACAATAGTTTGTATTGCAATACCCATATTGTTGTATGCTTTAGCAATAAATGACATATTTTAGCCAAGAAAGGATCCTTATATAGTGTTTCTCTTTTTTTATAAAATATAACAATTATAGTCTGTCTCAACTATCATGCTCGTTTATAACACAGAAAAATGATGAAGTAATAAAAAAAAATTTAATCATTTTGTGATCCATGTAAATGTACACCAACTAAAAAAAGTTATAGCATATCTAACATATCCTATTGCGATTGATTTTAAATTTTTTCACAAGATCATGACTCTATAATAATACTCCATTGGAGTTGAAAATTTTAGACAAAAAATTTGAACAATAATATAATGGGATGAGTCAGTTAAATTTTAAACATAAAAAAATAATACTTGCATCAGACGGTTGTCACATTTCGGATCACATACTTTGCGTAATTGTGGCCTAAAAATAAGATAAATATTGTGCTTATTTCTGTCTCTCTGCAGATTGTGGCCTGAAAATATCCTGTCTTGATGTCTGTATTAAGTATTTTTAAAAGTGTGATGTTATGGATTCGAATATGTGTACACATATATTTGTGTTTATGCTTGAATTGCCTCTTCACCTTCTCTATTTTGATCTTCGCAAGATTTATTTTTTGTTGATATAATTATCCCTAGTTTTTATTAGATTATCCTATAATGTTATCCTTGTGTGATTTTTCATTCAGAATTGTAAAAATATTAAACTATGATGCTCTGAGGTGTACATGCTGAAATGATGATGTGTAGTGTATTTGCATTGTTTGTTTCTTTGCATCTTCGCTTCATGTATGTAAACCAGATTTTATCGATGTCTAGTTTGATGACAAAAAAATTGATGCATGTTCATCCAAATACCTCAAGCGAATCATGTAATAATGCAGGACGTGAACCTCATGCTCATAGTAACAAAGTTCGTGTACGACAAATATTCGGCCAGTGTCATGTTCGGTACGGTACGTGTACATTCGTAAATCATTCGGGATAAATACGAAAAAGTACGGTAATAATTAGATTATTTTCTAGATAATTTAAGCATTAGTATATATCATTAAATTTAATATGCATTATGTTCGGTACGGCACGTTTTGTACGTTGAATGTCTAATCAGAGTACTTTAACAAATATTCAGAAAAGTACGGAGTACTTTGTTACTATGTGCATGCTCAGACATACATTGAACTCCCAGTACTGATGTAACCAAACTGAATCAAATGGCACAATGTTATCTAATATATTTTTAACAACCTTTGGGTATTATCTGTCTCTGACTTGTTAAAAAATGTTGATGTTGTATACTCTTTTGATTTTTGATGATTAGATATTTATAAAAACATCCAATCTATGAATTTTAGGCTTTATATGCTCATGATGCACAGTGATTCTTAAATGATTCTTTATTGTGTCTATGTTGTAAGGATTTTCAATTCAGATGTTAATTTATTTTGTTAAATTCAATTTTATAGCGAGGGATGGAGTAGCGACAACAATCGCAGTCCCAGTCCCAGTCTACTGTCTGAGGGAGAGCTAACATCGTTCGATGAGTTGTAAATCACGCAAGAGGTCCTTGGGCATCGGTCAGGGTACAAACGTGGATTAGGATGGGGCTCACGCCCTGCCATGGTCAGTGCAGCGGAATCAACACAATGTCATCATCATCTGCGGCCAGCGAGCAGCGAAAGCAGTTGGAGACACTGGCCAACCTGCAGCCAACGATGACTGCGTTACTGCAAAGATTTCCTAAGTTAGGCAGCCTCACAGGCGTAAGTCCTCAACCTCATATACCTGGGGCTCCTCCGTAACCTGGACTTGAATCAACGCCATCGAACTCTTCTAGAGATCCTTCCTTTCGATCAGATCCATGAGTCGATTCTCTTGTTGTATTTCTATTTAAAAGATGTTATAAAAATATGTAATGTATACAATTAGGTTTTATTAGAAACTTGGAATGTTTTCTTATAATTGTTATCATTAAATATTTAATTATAATATGAAAATATACAAAAAGCTTTTTCAACAAAAATGTGGCCTTTTTCTACGAAATATTTCGTAGGGTTTTCCTATATTTTACTTTTTAATTAAATTTATTTATCTTTAGCTGCGAAATATTTCATTACAAAACGTTACCTTTTGCTATGAATTACATTTTTGATGTAAAAGGTACCTTGCGAATTTATTTCATAGGGAAATGTTATGTATTTGATTCTTCATTAGATTTATACTCTTTTAGCTGCAAAAATATTTTGTCGCAAAAGGTTATATTTTGCAACGGATAACTTTTCGTTGCAAATGATCATTTTACTACGCAAGTTATTTCATAGTAAAAGGGTACCTTTTGCTGCGAAATTTTTTGCGTTGCAAAAAGTGAGCTTTTGCTACGAAGAATTATCTTTTGCGATGAAGTTTTTTCTGTCACAATAGATTACTTTTTTCTGCAAAATTAATTTCATAGCAAAAGGTCTTCCCATACGAGGCAGTTGCTACGAAAATAGATACGAAATAATTTCGTCGAGGAAGATTATTTGCTACAAAAAAGCTCCTTTTTGCTATGAAATATTTCACACCTGATGCCCATATTTCTTGTAGTGACTCCTAATTAGTGGAGGCAAAGTGGTACCATAGTGGATGATAACTCCATCATTCGATGAATACTGGAACAATGGATGGATTTCTATATCCAATCCTCTAATAATGGTTCATGCTTACTTTTACATAACCAAGAAGGTAACAAGCGAGTGTTTTGATGAAATACAATGGCGTAATATATATTTTTTTATTGGTAATCAAGATTTTGTATGGCTATAAAAGGCGTTACAAAGGTGGAGAAAAAAGGAATCACAAAAAGGATATGTTGGACGTCCCTTAGGAGAAATCTTAAACACAAAGGATATGTTTAGATAACTCCCTTAGAATCTAGTAAAAAAATATATACATTAGATCCTTTGGGCACATTATAAATGGCGTAATATGTTGGTCGTCCATGATTTTTAGAGTTATCGATGATCTTGGAATTTCAAAGGTAAGAACTCCTCAATCTCAACTTTATATTTTCAGATGATACATGCATTAATTGTTTTCTTTTATATGTATGATGTCCTAGAAGCCATAGAATGTTATGATGAAAAAAGAGTGTCTGCAGAGGTTGCTGTTGAGCACGTAAGAGGACTAATAAATGAAGCGTGGAAGAAAATGAACGAAGAAAACACTGCTCCATCACCGTTTCATAGAGAATTCGGGGAGTATTTATAAACATCACAAGAATGTTACAGTGCATGTATGAGTATGGAGATGGTCACGGCTGTCCAGAGCAATATGGGACAACAACCAGGATCTTGCTCTCCTTGATCCAACTAATTCCATTGAATTTAGCAAACAATAAGTATCCTGGTGGATATTCTCTCAGACAAGGCACTAAATTGAACATTCAACAAGTCACCTCTACGGGATGTCTGAGATTCATGTTCTGTGGCTGCTCTGAGGTCATCCCATATATGAGATTCTTGTCAATACACTACTACAAAAAAAGTTAAAGATCACGGTTAAAAAATAAATTATGAATATGAAATACATAAAACCGTGATCAAATGTACTAATTTAATCATTTTAAAGATTTGAAAAATAATTTATTCGATCACAGAATTATATAAACCGTGATCTTTTACTTCTTCAGAATTATTAACATAATTTTTAATCACGCTTTGAATATCACCGTGATCGTAGGTTATACAAACCGTAATCAAATATGGTTATTTGATCACGGTCTACTAAAATCGTCGTGATAATATAGTAGATTTAATCATGTTTTTTGTTGTAACCATGATCAAATGGTAATGTCAAAAAATTTAAAATTGATTTGAGGCAAGAAAAGATCACAATTTAACACGAACCATGATCTTTAATAGTTATTATCATGGTTTAATGCGAGCCGTGATCTTTAATACTATGGGTTATTATAGTTTTTGTAGTAGTGACAGGCCAGATGCTCCAATCCAAGAGACCAAAGAGAAGTCCAGGGACTATGATAGAATCAGATTCAATCCAGAGCTTGGAGGCATGCACGAATGGATAAACCCAACAATACTCCATGTTCAATTACCTTGAGTTCCAGCAGATTAATGGAAATTCTGTGGAAAGATCATGGAATAAGTGAATAAGTGATTTTTTGTTTGGTTGTACGTTTAATTATTCTCATTGGAAAGCATAATAATAATTTTTTTATTGTTTGGTTAACCATAGATAAATTGTAGATAAAAATTTATAAAAGTTAAAAAATTGATTTGACATATGAACGCCCGGATTTATAAGAGGTGATGAGGCCAGATTGTGGTCTAAGGAGCAGTTATTTTAGTTGAAAAATTTATAGGAAGGCCAGAGCAAACATAGATGGCAATGGATGAGGCCATTTTCTATATGATGGTTGCTATGTGTCTTTAAACAAAGATCTGCCTCGCCGTTTATACAGAAGGAGAGCAGAGTCCAATGCAAATGCACATCTGCATGGCATCAACAGCTTGGAAACCTACTCCTCATCTTCTTCTGTTGTTCGGGCATTGTTATACGATCTTTTTTACAATCTCAAATGCAGTCCTATATAGCTTCTTTGTCATCCAGTGGCGTACATACATATTTAGGTGAGATATATAACTCGTTAAATTTTTTTACACTTATTAAAAATATGTTTATTGAATTCGAAATTGAACAATATATACTTTTCATTAAAATATATATTTTGTTAAATGAAATTTGCTATTTAAAAATAAAAATAAATGATGTACTGATTATAAGTGAGACTGCATTTATGGTCGCACCTAACGGTATTTTTTTTTAAATAAGCAATTCAAATCAAAATCTCAAACACCTGAAAATAGATCAATCATCCAATTCACGTACGGAAGGAATTGAAATACAGCGAAGAAAATGAAATCGTGTGGCCTGTGTTGCTTGAATCTTGTTTTAGGAAGAAATATATCATGAATTCGATATGGATGACTCAATGCAAGGCCCCTCTGTGGTGGTTGAGATATATGACCACAAATCTAGTACAAGTAGAAGATTAAAATATAAAAAAAGGAAAAAAATGCATATAACCCCCTGTAAGCTATCAACAGTGCATTTCGAGCACAAAATCCTTGAAAAAAATCGCATGTAATGGAGATGGATCAAAGATATCCAAAAATACAAACTCAAGATTATTGAAAATGTTGGATTTAGTGGAGGTTTTGAAGGCTTGACTCCAAACGGGCAGAAAAGTGACCGTTGGAAGAAGAGAAGAAGATATCTTCAAAGACAATGTGTAAAAGGGTAAGTTGGTCATTTAGAGGAATTTTTTTGGATTTTTGTAAAAATTCAGGGGGTTATTTGCATACACATTTTCAATCACAGGTTACGGAATATTCCCAGAGTATTCCCAATAATTTGACAGCAAATTAACTCAGAGGGTGATTTGCTTAACCAAAGCAACTTTCAGGGAGTTACATGCATTTTTAGAAAATATAGGGCGGGATATGGATATAAGCTAACTTATAGGGGGTTATGTGCATTTTTCCCATAATAAAAAGTTGATTGATTGCACATGTAATTGTTTGCACATGCAAGGCCCCTTTGCTTGCACATGTAATTGTTCTATGACTTTCTTGTGGTGGTTGACTGGTTGTGATGAAGATAAATCCAACACATGAAAGAAAATCTAGCTACCTCGAGAAGATCAATGATTGCTATATATACGGATGAATACCCTTTGTTTGGCTTACGTCTCATATTAAAAACGATGAAAATGATATATGTCCGGCAAGTCTTCCACCTATCTTTGATGAACAAATCAAGGAAACAGACATTCCATCGATATTCGATGAAGAGGAGGAGGAGACCGAATCCAAGAACTCCCATAAAATATTTGATCTGATTCAATTCACTCATAACTCTTCATTATATAAAAATTCATCACAAAAAGCATTTTACCAATGCAACCATAATTTTGAGGATCCATATTCTTTTTATAAATCATAGTTACAACTCTTAGATTACCCTTAATGTATGAGTTGTTCATCAACACAATATTGAATTAGATTTGGAGGAACAATCAAAATGATTTAGAATAGGAAAATGATTCACAGGCCCCATTACACAGGCCCCATGTAAGCTCCATGAAGTGACATTGATGACATTACCCATAATACCCTTTTATACATTTCTAAGTCATCTACTAAGCTACTTTAAAAAACCATTCCGGTCTGTCTGTTTATCTCTGGTGACCAACGTCACCACTTCTGGATTCCTCTCGTCGTCCTTTATCATATGAGAGGTGGTTTGACTACCTTTCAAGCCTTCCTCTAGCCTCCACCTCCTCCAACCTTCATCTCCACCGTTTTGTTTTTTTGAAATTCAGATATATTTTAAATGTATCTGACAAACCAATTGCATTAGTTTATGTGATATTTTTTCATATGTTTTTGTGATCTGGTGTTTTGATGTTGAAGTTTGAATCTCGAATGTTATTGTTAATATTTAAAGTCAGTTATATATTCATAATTTTATTGGACTTATATGCATTAATTTTATAAAGATAATTACATTCCAAACTAATTTGTAGATTTATACACTTCTTATAAATAGTTACATTTATGAATGTAACTGTTTTGTTATATGAATATATTGTAAAAGTTAATTATATTCACAAATGTAATTAGCTTTTTTTGTGCAATTGATCGATTTGGCTATCGTTTTCAATGTCCGTTGATTCATGTATGACCTTTCTTTTTGTTTATTTTACATTTATTACAATTTTTTCTTTAATTTGGTGTTTCATATTAAATATGGTAGCAGTTGATATGGTTTTTTGTTATAATTTTATATTTGAATCTAGTGTTTGATGTTAAATATGTTTTTTGAAAGATTTGATAGAGTTTTGATGTTATATTAGCATATAGTTGTATTATATTTTCAAACTAATATGAACATTTATGCATTATATTTTGTAAATCAGTTATATATTTGAAATATAACAAATGTTTACATGCCTTAAATAATAAAATTCAATTAACTGAACTATTTGTGTAATATATTTTGAAACTAAGTTATATACACGAAATATAACTGAATTTTTTATATGATCTCAATGTTTTATCAATAGTTAGTTATATTCATCAAAAAGTAGATATGAAGGTTGAAAAATGTGGAATTCGGAGGAGGACTAAAATGATAGTCGAATCACCTCTCATATGATAGAGAGCATTGAAAGGAATCCAAATGTGGTGACACCGTTCGACGATGATGAATAGGTTGGTCGGAATAGTTTTTTTAAGTGGTGGATATGTATTTGAAAAAACAGTTATAAATAAGGGTAGTTTTGTACTTTGATTTTTTACCATTTTATAAAGGACAACTAGACATCCAATAGAAATTTGACACCTCATGGAGTCTATGAGTGAGATTTATATAATGGAGCCTACATAGCAGAGCTCTTTAAAATATAAAAAAAAATTCACTTGAATTTATAATACTTTACTATGGGCGTAATTTATTGTGCCCCTCCTTTAGATATGATATGACGTCCGCACTAAGAGTTCTTAAGCGATTTCTTCAGTGGTCTTGAATAGCACAGAAATTAGTACGTTCATGTTTTCGAGGAAGTTTTGCGTTTCATTAAGTTCCCATCTGAAAGTGATTTTGGGAATCTATTGGTTCGATGAAATATAGCAAGTCATTTAGTTAATTAAATATTTGAAATAACAAGGGAATGAAAAAAAAAAGAAGCAGACACAATAACCTATTAACAGCATATGTGAAGAGAACAAGTTCATCAATTGAGCCATAGATGTCGTGAGTATCATCAATGGTTATTATTAAACATGTTTAAGACAATAGAAACCTGTTAGTTGATTTGTTGATACCTTGACATTTTGAATATCTGTTTGGTGCGAGCTCTGAACCAAGTTGAAATCAAGCTTAGCCAATTCCAGTAAGGCCGAGTTTGCATCACCTTGTCTTTCATATATATCAATGTACCAATAGGACTTCAACCTTCTAACCCTCGGATGCCTTGGAAATTCCAAAGAATGGACTACTTGCTCTTTGAGAATTGGTTTTATCTCACTCTGCTTCAAGTACTCCTTGAAATGATTAGTAGTGAAGGCTGTTGCTTCATCTAGTGTTTTCTCTCCTTCAAACCCAAGGTAAGAGGCTTCGTACAGGCTCAATGTTCCTTTAATGTTATCATGTAGATGGTCCGTAAAATCACCCGTTGTTGCCTTGAAGCATTGAAAGACATCTGTAGGAGATGGGGATGGGGTGGGGGGTACCATCTGCAGGAGCAGGAGCAGGGCCCTCCGCCTAGGCCATCAAAGTAATGGCCGCTGGCCGGCACAAAAGCCCGGACTGAGCGTTATTTCTTCTTTCAAATGCTTCTAGATATTAAGAAAGAATTAGAGCATAAGATAGAGCTGCCTCCATGATCGGTATAGTTTAATGAAAACATGTATCAAATATTATATAATCATTTGTGAGTCAGAATTTTTTGAACCTGCTTTGGAATACAGCCCTAGGATTTTGAAAAGAAAGAGAGAGAAGCGGGGATTAGATGTATCATAATTATTTACGCAGTCTTTGAAGAGCGATTATGTAGTATGCGTGGATTAGATGTATCAATACCACATAATCTCTCTTCAACTACTGGGTAAAACTATGATCCCATATATCGGGATTGTAATTCCCTGATCGTCATTGGGGAACAACGACGCTTGAGCCACCATCCTCATTTTTGGTGGCAATGCTCGCATCCATGGAGCACCCTAACTATATTACTTGTGTAGATAAGTAGTTTGACCAGACCTAACCTATAATATGCTAGATATTTTGCATACTAGGCTTATATAACATGTACTTGTTTATGTATTGTGTCCATGTAGAGAATATGGTATGCCCTTAGGTAAGACAAAAATACTCCCGTTATTTTTCAACATCCCCATCTATTGATATTTCATCATCATCTGTAAAAAAAAAATATATATATATATATATATATATTCATCGAACCTCATTTGATCTACAAAATTGAGTCATTTTTTAACATCTTCATCTCAATCTCGTTATAGAAATTGAACAAAAAAATTACAGTTTCATCAACTCCATTATAAAATCAATAAAAAAAACAATTTAAAAAGCAAATCAAAATTCTATAATACATTTAACTCAAAATTGCTAGCAATAAAAAGCATAACACTTTGATTATAAAACTATAATTTATTTAATAAAATTTAAATAAATTAGTACATATTTTTAGACAATCACATGGATTTTTTGTGATTTTAAGAAGATTTGAGGGAATTAAGAAGATTTTTATATTTTACAGGGACTTTTTCCAATTTTCATAAGTTTTGAGGGAGTGATATCGATTTTTTCCAACAAAGAAAATAAATTTAAACGGGTATAAGAGTAATTTACCATGCATGGTTAGGGTTAACTACACATCTGGTTAGTTATAGGGACTAAATTAAATATTAGTTAATAAGATAGAGACCTGAGGGGATTTATCAATTTTACAGTGACTTTTTATGATTTTCATAAGTTTTCAAGGAGCTAGATCAATTTTTCCCTAAAAATACATGAATAAAATATTCTAAAAATGTGTAACTTATAAATAGATTGACATTGATAAATCCATAACTGGAATTTGGCTTCACCTTGTGTAAATAGATAAAAATTAATAAATATTAAAAATTTAATAAAATATTAATTGCATGCCACATAGATATGATAATTTAATTCACCTCATGTACACCATATGACATGTAACATCCTTGTTTCTTATCACAAATATTCCTTCTTTATCAATGAGGATTTCAATATTCTCGTCCATTTTGAAAGATTTGACGATAAATCTCTAAAGGCGTGGATGGCCAACTCGATGGGATTGACTTTAGAATTTTCATCTTGATTTTTCTGAAAGCACAAATTATTTTATATGAAATATGCACAAGTAGAATTCAACTTCTTCTTTACATTACCAACATTATTTTTCTACCTTATCGTCAGAAAGAATGAGATGACATGACCAAGCAACAAATAACCCCACCGCTTCTCCTACACTAAACATTTCGTCTACAACTGGTATTGGAGGAGGGGCTGATTGAGATAAGGCTTGGACAATTGTAACTCGCTGATTATGTTCTCCCAATGCAATAGTATGTATAGTTTCTTTGGGTTCATGCCTTATTGCAAACCATGCCCGTCACAACTATGTCACGGTCCATGCCACTCATTAAACGACATAGTGTACACTATAACATAAGAAATAAACAACATAAATGTTATCAACTGACTTTCTCTTCTCTCTTTGATTACTCAAAATGTCTATTTCCTCTCAATTGAACTTTTTCGCTCTAATACCTCTCTCGCTTGAATTCTAACAAACACCACTTTCCAAATATTTTTTCCCACCCTTTCAATTCTCACCACTAACCCCCCTTTCATAGTTGAAAATATGCATTGAAGAATTCAATGGGTAATAGAATGGTTTGGACGAGTGGGTAGGGCTAAGTAACCATGATTGTAAAAGTTAGCACTAAATAGTCCATTGGGTTATACCATAGTTTGGACAAGAGGGTGAGGCTAAGTAAACTTCATAGCTAATTAAAGTTTCTTTATACATGGATCTGTCCAGATGAGGGTTGGCTACTCTAATTCAGTCGACATGGAGAGTCAGTGGGTATCAACTACCCATCTATCATCATTTACAATATTATGTCCCATCTAATCCGGATGGTAGTGGATTAAGTCAGTTACTAGGATTGAGCTAGCAGAGAGGGTCGATTGGTTTGAATTAACCGCCATCATCATATGTACTAAGTGCAAATTTTATGTCAAATCTCAAGGGAGCAGTTGGGGGTCAGCTAGTTGAATTCAGCTAGCATTTGGGGTCGTTTGGTTGTTAGAGGCCATTAGATTTTTGCCTAAGTTTATAGGGTTTATGAGAAAAGGTGTTTGCAGGCTATCGTCGGAGAGGATCGGCTCGTTTCTAGAAGCCGACCCTCCTACTAGTTTGGTCTTTTTGTTTATTTTCCTATCTATCTCCTTGGGTAGCTTTTCTATATGACTCAACTTATTTTAAATTGAAACTATTAATTGAGATATGTATCCATTCTTTGGACGGTCAAAATTGGGGTATCTACAATTATCCCTCATCAGATGGATCTTTCAAGCGAAGCGAGAAAATATCTGATCGAAGATGAGAGAGACCTATATTTTGATTGGCCTGACCTACATGGGCATTGGTCTCATGACCGATAGCATTCCGGAAGTTAGACCTAAAATTAAACTTGGTCTGCTAAAACATTATCCATAGAATGATTCAAATGGGGAAAAGATTACAAGTAAAGGAGCGAGTGATCCTACCTTCGGATGGGTTTCATAGCCTTCATGGTAACAACTTGGTGTCAGATTCCTTGTGCCTAACGTGCGTCTAGTAGAAACTCAATGAACAAGGGGATGTTGCAAGCAGAAAAGTAAAGAAAATTGGATTTGTTGTCGTGAATGGATCATTAAAAGGATAATAATTTCGAATATTAGTTTTTGTGGGAAACTAGACTCGACGGTAATTTTCATTAGAAAACTTTTGGACCTTAAGTGCCCGTTTGGATAAAGACATAAGATGTACTGGGGTTTATACCTTTTCCATGAATTATTGACTTTATCTCCACATTATCACTTTGCGGCAAATCCGGACGTCTCCCGGCAACCGCTACTCTCTCCCGTCACTCTCTCACAAACTCTTTCGGCAAAACCCTCATCTGTAGCCGAGATCCTTTCCCTAATCCTAGCTGTACCCAAACCCAAACCCTAGCCGAACCCTAACCCATTATGTAAACCATCAAACCATGGTCGAATCACCCAAAATAGCATTAGAGAAGAAGAAATCTGTCAATCCGAGGGCAGGTATGCAAGTTCTGATGTATTTTAACTCCATAGATGGTGTAAAATTGTTCTGTATAATAATGAGATGATATTCTATTGGTATTTATCACATTTGTAATTGGTTTATATCTTTTCTGTTATTGGCGTGTGAAGAAAAGGCTGGACAGTGCGGAAGGAAAATGGGTTGATGAACTCTCATCGGTCCTCTGGTCCTGTTGGACCACCTCAAGAAGGTCTACGGGAGAAACTCCCTTCTCACTGACATTTGAGATTGAAGCCGTTCTGCCAGTCGAGACCGACCTATCCACGCACCGGACCCAGAACTTTGATTGAACAGAAAAAGACAGCCAAATAATGCATGACTTGGATCTCCGAGATGAAAGGAGAGAGATTGCGCAATAAGAACCACATATTATCAAAATCAAGTATCTCAATACTACAATCAACGAGTTTCAAGGAGTTTCTGAGCTGGCGACCTGGTCCTCAGGGGAAGTCTTTCCAGAGACCAAGAACAAGAAGGATGGTAAACTTGGACCAAACTAGGAAGGCCCCTTCAAAGTCACATAAGTCTGACCAAACGGAGCTTATCACTTAGAAACTATGGACGGGATTGAGATTCCCCGGCCTTGGAATGTAATCCATCTTTAAAAATATTATCATTGAAAGAGAAGTGTCTTCCTTTCTTCAGTCATCTATGTGCATGAATAACACAACAGGAGTAAGCCGCGCTCAACGGGCTGAACCTGATCGGGGTCGCTCTTTGCACTCAACTCAATTCAGCCCTCGCAGTCGTGCACTAGCCGAATGACACAACTAAGCCGCGCTCAATTGGCTAAACCTGATTGGGGTCACTCTTTGTACTTGACTCAATTCAGCCCTCACAGTTGCGCACTAGCCGAATGGCACAACTAAGCCGTGCTCAACGGGCTGAACCTGATCGGGGTCGCTCTTTGCACTCCACTCAATTTAGCCCTCACAGTCACGCACTAGCCGAATGGCACAACTAAGTCGCGCTCAACATGCTGAACTTAATCAGAAGGCTAATGCTTTATCCATGTCATCCAGCCTCAACTCACCATCAGAAGGGCATTCCAAACCATCCCCTGCATCAAACGAGAAATTATTTACGGATAATTGATAAATAAACAAAGGGTAACTGTAACGTATCGGTATTTTTCGGCCTTATATATTTATTTTAAATATATAATGGAAATTTTAAATTTTGATTTTTTATATTTCATTTTTTCAGATTTGGCGGTGGGCCCAAATGGGTCAAATTTGATTTATAATTATGATAATTATAAATTGATGTTGAAATAATTATTTTATATTTTTTTGTAGATTTTATAGTGTTAAGATACTTTGGTTGAAATTTGGTGAGATTCAGAGTTCGAAAATTTGATTTTTAGGCTTAGTGTCAAGTTATTGGGCCTAGGGATCTAGTTGCGAATCCAGAATACATTTTTATAGCCTTCTAGGACATTTCTGTAAATCGGATAGGGATCTGTTTGTAAATCGGGTAGGGATGTCATTGTAAACTGGAAACACTTCAGGGGTCGTTTTGTAATTTCGGTAAACCCCTTTAAATAACATGTTTGGGTTAGGGTTTTTCATCCAAATCTCAGAAGTTATGAAGGGTTGTGATGACCTAACCCTAGATGGAGATGGTGGGTGGTGTAATCGGATCTAAGGTGAGATATCATTCCCTATTGATTTTGTTAGTTTTAATTTATTTTTGTTAGGATATGATTACGTCAAGTAATTGTTTGGGGAAGAAGTTTGATGGATTAGGGTTAGGGTTTGATTGATTTAATTTAATGATTATTTGATTTGATTTTTATGGATCTCAAAGGAATTCTTAAGATCAAATTAGATTTATTAGTTTTGGGGATTTAATGGCAATTTTCGGGTTGATTTTATGCTTGGACGTAAATCGTGTTTTTGACTATGATAGAGTCGTTTCTGGAAAAAATGTATTTGACAAACAGAAATAGGTTTTGAAAAGAGCTTTCCAACGAATCATTAATCGTCCAATTCGGAGTTACGGATAGAAAGTTATGGTTTTTGAAAGATTTCTGTGCAGTTTATTGAAATTCAAATATTTAGCTTGATGACCAAGTTTGATGAATGTTAGAGATTTAGATGATCCCAAATTTGATGTTTAATGAAGTATAGTTTGTTTTGCGGGTTTTGATGATTTTATTGATCTTGAGAACTTAAATAGAATCTTAAATCGATAATTTGGTTTAGTGGGATCAATGAATATTGATTGGATATTGTTGTTATTTGGATGTAAATTGATTGGATTTGAGTTACTCGATCATGGAATTATAGTTGAGCCTTATTGGATTTGTTCAAATATTTTATGGGTCTTATGGAATAAATGGATATTGATTATCGGATCGGATCATTGTGAGTATATGAGTATTCTAATATTTATTCGAAGTTGGGATTTTCATTAGGACTTTGAAGTGAGTTGTTGATTGTAGGTCTATAAGATATCGGCTTTTGGGATTATTGGACATAGTGCTGTTATAAGTTGGTTGTCAGTTGTTTGGGTCGTGATTGATTGTTTCTGATCTATTATTGTATAATTGTTATGCTAGGTTATCAACGTGCGAGTGTGTATCGTTGATGCTTGTGTGGACCGAAGGTGAGTAGGCCTATCGATTTATTTCGTGTGAGCTTTTGCTCTATAACATTGAATTTCATATGCCAATCATATTTGTGTGATATTATGTGTCATCCATGCATTTATATTTTGATAAATTTGCATGATTTGGATATTTTCTTCATATTGATCAAATTGCATTTTCGTTGAATGAAGTTGCATGATTTAATTCATTCATCATGTCATTAAAATAGCATGAATTATGCTATTCATGTTTCAAGAATTAACATAATATTATTCTGATGCTTATGCTTTCGAAATAATATTTGGATTAAAGATTTTCATTTCGAGAGTTTTGGAAAAATTTAGGACTAGTGGAGACAACCTAGTCCTAGGAGATTTTATCAAGATGCATATCATGACATATTTTCTGGAATAAATCCCCCCGTAGTATTTCGCCTTTGGGGAGGAAGGTCTAGGACTCGAAGAGTCCCAAGATCGGTGAGGGGTGTGGTAAAGCATTCCTTGCAGCGGCGGATTCCTTTGTTTGGAGTCTGCAGCAACCGGGGCATCCTGTGCTGGTGTTCTCGTAGTGATGGCAGCGGCGACCCATCAGCGTCTTCTAGATCCGACGTCTCCTCGAGGGAGCTTTTTGAGCGATTTAGTCGCTTGGGGCTTGGCACACCTGTTTTGGGAAACGGTTCTTCCGATTGAGAACCCTACCCGGTCATATCATTTAAGCTGCATGATTTCTATGACGTGGACAAAGGATTGGGCCACGTGATGCATTAAAATTATATTTTATTAAGCTCATGCATTTAAATTGATTTAGTAAAGAAAATTCTTGTTTTGTTTTTATATATAACTTTATATATATATATATGTTGGTATCATTTAACTCTCATGATTTCTCTAATGTGGGCCAAGGATTGGGCCACGTGCGCATTAAAATATTTTTTTAAAGTTCATGATTTTAAATTGATTTAAAATAAAAGATTTATTAAATGAAATTCTGATTTTCATAAAACTTTATTTTTATATATACTGTCACGTGAGGTAATTTGTCAGCGGGCTTATTCACTGAGTTAATCACTCACCCTTTTCGATATGGGCTGGTTGTTTCATAACCAGGTAGCTCATCTTCTGAGGACCAAGACAAAGCTTGAACTTTTCATGTGCTTCAGGGATCTCGTCGAGGTAGCAGTACTGGAGAATAAATAATAGTCACGGTCAATTATTTGGATTTACTTTAGTTTAGATGGCTCCCACAGGGGTGGTTTAGTATGTCTTTCCATTCGAATATTTTATTTCTGTTAAACTCTGATATTTTGTAAGACAATTGGTGATTTAAAACCCTTTGATATTATTTACTTTATTGCCATCGTTTTTTTTAATTATATTTATATTATATTGGTATCATTCATTTAAAAAAAAAAAAAAGAGTTGCAAATTTTGGTCTTGTAATTGGATTAAGTTTAGTAGCGACCCGTTTACCGTCCGATAAGCGGTTAGGTAAATGTGAGGCATTACGGTAACTCTATAAAGTATGCAGGACTATTAACAAGGAGAGTGCCCCTGAAGACCGTGGAAAGCTGCCATATCGACCTGGCAGGTTTCCATGCAACTGACACCTTCACCGGCCAAGTCTTCCAGCCTATAAAGGCGTCCTCCATATTCAAAATGAGAGGGGGAGGGCTTTCAGGCGCCCTGCAAGATAGTAGGTGCCATATTCCTCGGTGAAGGTTTGACTTGATAGAATCAGTGGATTTCCTTCAACCCAAACCAAACTTTGACCGCGGAGCAGAGCGCTACCACACTCATCAGGATCCTGTAGCCACCAGGGACCAATTGAAGAGGATGGAGTCCGCGAAAAACTCAAGAAAGAGCCCAACTAAATCAGGAAGAGGAAAGTACAATGTCCCCACTTCGATCTGACTATGTTATGGAACACAAGATGATGAGTCAGGAGTCAGCGGCATCCCGCCTTGGTACTGCTCTACTGAAATGTTCTTAGAGGCGTGAGATATGATGATTAAAACAAGGTCAAAAGAGTATTCAGAGAAGTAGGCATCACAATTACAACAACCGGATTTTATATAGCCACAAACGAGCATTAATTATAAATTCAAAATCGCTCTAGTCTCCTCGGAAGATGAATCAAGACCTATAGAATACGAGGAGTCATTCGCGCCATAATGGGGCGCACCTGTCCACCTTTGACTTGAGAAAAGAACCCAACAGTCGGGGTTATTAATAGAATTAATAAAGAGACAGGAAAACTATAAAGGAAAGCAGAGTGTGCAATCATATAGGATAAGCAAAAAGGCATTCATCATACAAACATAAAAATAAAATTCAGAATCACAATAAAAATACAAATTATACGCAGGACGCGGCCTGAATAAACACCTGGTAAAAACTAGAAATTGTTTTTTAACGGGGAAAAAGAGGCACAAAAAGACGTATATTGGAGCCCTTTCATTGACGAGGGCGAGAGGTAGATGGATCTGACCGAGTAGAAGTACTCGGAGAATCCTCCGCATAATGGCCGTAGCGCCTGTCCTAGAGAGAGAGGTCGTAGATCTCTTTCAATCGGGACAAGGAAGGGAAGGCCTCCCTGTCTCGACTGGCCATGTAACTGGTGCAAAAACTGGCACAAAAGTCATTGAACAGTTCACTTTCCTCCTCCTCGATCAGGCGCCTTAGTTTCTCGAGTTCCTTCCTAGAGGTAGTAATGGGTCCCCCAACATGAGAGACTGGCCTTGCGAGGAAAGGCCGGGGTCATTATGAACTAGCCATTGGCCACAATTCGGTGAGGGCTGATGATGTAAACATGATCGGGCACTAATGAAGGAGATAAAGGAGCCGGAGTCGATGTCTGGGGCCCTCTTTCAGCTGCGGGCGAGCCATGGAAGAACTCTGCAAAATCCTCTACCCAAGTAAAGTGATCTAGGAAGTCCGCAGCAGGAGGAGAAGGAGGCACTCGCCTTTGCAAGGGAGAATCACCACTGGGGATCTCCCCCTCGTCCTCTTTCTCTCCTTTGAAGACTGGGGTAAGAAGAGGCTGTTGGTTTAATGGAGAAGGGGGCACCCGTCTATGCAGGGAAGAGCCACCACCAGGGATTTCTCCCTCTACTTCTTCCTACCCTCCAAGGGCCAGGTTAGGGGTAGGCTGCTGAGTCAGGGGTGAAGAGGGAGCTGGACGGTTCAAGGAGCTGCTACTTCCAAAGTAGACCTCCTCTTCTTCTTCTTCTTAGTCTTCTTCGATGTTGATTGGGTGGTTGTAGGGCACGGTTGATCTAACCGCAAACTTGTGTCGATGGCCTGGTCTCCTTAATGCTCCCCCAGCACTGGAAGCAGAGCTTAATGCCTCGCCTCAGGAAGAAGAAGAGGAACCATCTCGGCTAGCCGTTCGACTTGTAGATGGACCAGAAGCCAGAGGAGGAGGAGCTTGAGGGTTCGAGGGCGCCACGCCCAGCAAGGTCTTCCAGCTTCTGCCCTGGAAGCTCAAGGCGCAGTCCATGTCCTTAGTACGGAGAGCCTCCGGAGGAGGGCACGAGTTGAGAGACGACGCACCTAGGAGAGAAAGATGTTACAAACAGAAAATCATATCCAAATAGAAAATATAGCGACCATTGTGACAATAAAAGACCAACCTGAGCCTAACAACGTGTTCCTCATTTCGATTAGAATCCAGAACATGTAATTTTCAGGCATCCAAGGACCTCGAATCCAGAAAACCTTGGATTGCCAATCATAAACGAATTCTGGGCGTCCTTGATTAACATCCTCGACGCTGACTTTCGAGCCAAGTAAAATGTCGAGCCTCCCCTGATGAGGGGCTTCAATACGTAGAGGCTCCTCACTTCATTCAGTCCGAGGCTGATGCCAATGACACGGTTGAGGGCGGTCACCGCCGTCAAAATACGATAGGCGCTTGGGACGAGCTGGAGGGGGTGCAGGCCGAAGAAGTTAAGGAATTCCATTATCAGCATGGATAACGGTAAAATGATCCTGCCGGCTTCCACTTGGCCGGAGTAGATCCAAAGTGACTCGGGATCCAGAGGGGAGGCATCTTTCCCGTATACTCCACCACCACGTTGTCAGGAAATTGTGCCATTGGAGTGAAGTGCGGAAGCAAAGGAGAAGGACAAAGGGGCACTGATCGAAGGCTTTGAAGGATGTAGAAATTCGTAAGAGGTGAGAAAAGGATGCGGGGATGAATGCATATATATAAGGAAGTCTTGAATTGAAAACCTAACCGTCACGACGATTTGGGTGAACGAAGCGGCAAAATTAAATTTCAAAAATCGTTCCCCAAGTGGCATTAAATGAGGAAGCCACGTGGGAAGGTGACAGGTGTTGCGAACGTGAATCGTGAAGCCCAAGGCCTAAAGCACAATCAATCGGGAAGACTTTACGCACAAGCCTTCCAATCAAACGGATCTCCCGGGATTATTTCTTCTGGACTCCCAAGCAATTGAGAGATCAAAAGAAGGGGGCATTTGTAGGAGACAAAATTAATTAAAAAATTGAATAATGGATGGATGTTCAAGCATTTCAGATGTATCTTCAGGGAGACAATTAATTGTTATCTGACCATCCTCAACCGCAGGTTCTATGAGTTCAAGCTCCGTAGCTCTCTGTGTCGGTCCTTGTGAGGGGAGGAGTTGTGCCCAGGATTTCGGAAGGGGTGCCAAGGTTCTGAGCTCGAGCTCTTGCAGCTTGCGTGTTGGGTCGGACGACCAGCGGAGGTGCTTTTGTAGGTGCAGTTCCTCGCATTTCAGCAGTCGAGGAATTTTCCCCCAATACAACTTTACCCTTTGCAGTGAGAGAATGTCTCTGCTGAAGAGTTAGGAGGACACGATTGATCGTCCCCTCCTTTGGAAAATGTGGGCCAGTGATAGGATTCGCCGGGGCATCTGAGGAGGCCGGGACAGAAGCCGATTTCTCATTTGCCAAGGTTGCAGGGGTGACCAGAGGAATGGTCTCCTTCAACGGTGGGGATAAATCAGTCTTGGATTCGGCCGAAGCATCTCCCGTCGCTGTGTCAGACTCCCTCGACGCCGGCATTGAAAAGTCTGCCCTATGTTCGCCGCTCGCAGTCGCCCTCACTCTTCTGTCACGAAGACCTTCAATGTGTTAGACTTAGACTGGCAAAGTAATGGTTGGAGACACATCATACAAACTTTAAAAATTGTTTTTAACCAAATTCATATACACTAACACTGCATAATGCTGGTTTCCTCATCTTTGCTGTTGAAGCTCCTATTAATTTTGCCAGCACAACATATAACAATGTAAGGTGACACAAAATATTCAGTAAGTCCAGTTTAAATATGCAGAGTTCACACAATGAATCTATGGTGATTGATTTTGTTTTGTAGGATTTCAAGGGATATAGAAGATGGAAAAGTAGGGGAACAGCAGCTTGACTTCCATTATGTAATTAGTTTGTCATAATAATAGACTATGAAGAACCATATTTTCTTTTTAGCTGTGAGTGCCTTGGATACAAGTGGGATATCATTTCTAATAGACCTAAAGGAAACAATGGCAAAGAGAGGTCTTGAGGTAACTCAAGAATTTACAATTATATCCACCATAAGAATTTAAAATATATAATAAGGAAAAACTAGGCGATATGACGTTATACAGTTATATGTCAAGATACATATACTCAATGTGCATGTTGATTACTTTTCATGAAGTGTTTCCATATTTTGCATTGTATTAGCTGCATTAAGAGAAATACCGGTAAGAAGGAACACGTTGATTGAAACAAGCTAATTTATATTGTTGGAAACAGGTTCTATAATATGGTTAAAGTTACCTGGTATAGCATCAGTGCTTTTGCTGCATTGAAGCAATAACTTGAAGGGCAATTTGCATAAATAGCATCATTGGAATGAATATTTGCAAAATTAGCTCCCCCATATGAATATTAACAAACAATATACTGGATCCGATTAATATTTTTTTTTAACACTAGAGACGCTGTATATATATATATGGCGCCTCCTTTGTTTTAGGTTGGGATCACTTATTAAATATTAATGACTGAGATTTTTTTATTAAATTTTAATGGCCATGATTTTATTTTTAAGTTGAGAAAAGAGAAAATCATGGAAGATTTGTTGATAAGGCTCATCCTTAAAAATCTTCATTGATTTTCTCTCTTTCAATGGAATATATTTAAAAAAAAAAAAACTCAATCCATACTTTTCTCAAATCTTCCATGATTTTCTCTTTTCTCAATTTAAAAGAATGAAATCCTAGCCATTAAAATTTAATATAAAAAATATGAATCATTGATATTTAATGAAAGAAGTAGTGATCACAACTGAAAAAAAGGAGGCGACAAGCGCCTCCAATGTTAAAAAAAAAGGGATGATGCTTCTTTTTAAAAAAATAAAAAAAGGAGGCGTTATATATATATGACGCCACCCGTGTTAAAAGAAATATGGTCAACTTTGACTAGTGCTATTTTTTACAAATATTCAATTTTTAATGCTATTTTTGTTAATATTCAATTTCTTGGTGCTATTTTTGCTAATTACCCTAACTTGGAGGAAGAACAACCTTGTTAGGCAATCCAGATAAAAGAGGTCCAGATCTCATTTCAAATCTATTATGCAGCTTTTCAGTTTGACTAGTTGGAAGACTAATATCATGAACAAATGCTCGATCTCTGTTAGGCGATCTACAATTTTAAAAGACTGCCAAGCTAATATTGTCTCCTTGCTTCCTTCTTCAGTTTCAAGTGATAAGATGATAAGCAATCTACAATATAAGATTGTCACTAAAATCAACCCAACTTTCTTTCGTATCATCTATTTATGATTAACTATTTACTTAGATAACGGAAATCATATAATACAATGTCGAATTATTGATGCATGCATTAAAGTTTCTTAGTTTAGTTACAATTAATATCAGCTCTATAAAGTATATATAAACACGAATCATCCCAAATAAAACCACGAGAAGAGCCCAAACAGCCGAATAACACCAACAAACACAGAAGACGAAAATCAAAAGGACCCTTCAACAACAATTATTTTTTACCTTCACTCGAACAACCACGAATTTAATTTTTTCCACAGCCCATTCAATAACCAAAACAGCAATGGCAATGTCAAAGCCCATTCGACACCCGGCAAGTCCATTCACCTTTTTCCCATAATCAAATGAGCGCTTATATATGCAATCTGTTTTATAGTCCGTTTTGCAGTCCCATACATTATGATAATGTAATATGTACTGCGTTATCATAGTATATAGGTTCTATCATAAAGACTATGATGCAAATTTTTTTTTTTTTAACTTGAAAAAAAAATGCACTTATATATCTTAGTATATAATTCATTTTATATAACAGCATTCACTTCATTGGAAGTGTGTGTGATTTTTTAAAAAAATAAAAATCAGTGTGAGCTATAATTGGAACTATAATGGGACTAGATATCATGTTCCTAGTCAAATAGAAACCTGGCAAACTCATTCACCACACAATCAAACGGCTGACAACCTTTGACGAAATGACCAAAAAGTCCCTCAATGGTGGAACCAAAAAAAAAAGACCAGCTGTTGTTTTTTTGGCAGCATTATTGTGAAAATTGAAGCATTATTGTGAAAATTGAAGTAACAGTATTTAAGTGAGAGTTTAGTTTTTCTCGTGTTGTTTAATTTTCAACACGTGTTTCTCGTGTTGTTTAATTTTCAACAATTACAAAAGTGACTAATGCAGCAGGTATGGATCCCCATTATTTTGTTTTTTTTTGTTTTTTTTAAGTTCTGTAAAATTTGTATTTAAGTGAAAAATTGAAAAGTACAGGAATCAAAAGGACATTAAAAAAAAAAAAAAAAACAAGGCCAGGAAAAATTGAAAAGTACAGGAATCAAATATCATTTGTTGTTTCTTAGAGTGACCTTCGCCTCTCTGTCCTCTTGCAAGATTTTTTTCTCTATAAAATACTAGAGGTTCATGAATTTTACTCTCTATAGGTGCAGTCCAAAATTTCCTTTTTGTAAGACATGAGTTGTTTTCCATTTAGCTATAGGGGCTACCAATAAAACAAATTTGAAAATTTGAAAAGTACAGGAATCGAAAGGACATTAAAAAAAAAAAGCAAGGCCAGGAAAACAGAAATATCATTTGTTGTTTCTTAGAGTGACCTTCGCCTCTCTTTCCTCTTGCAAGATTTTTTCCTCTCCAAAATACTAGAGGTTCATGAATTTTACTCTCTATAGGGGCAGTCCAAAATTTTCTTTCTGTAAGACATGAGTTGTTTTCCATTCAGATATAGGGGCTAACAATAAAACAAATGAGCGTAAATCTCTAAAAGCAGTCCACGGGATATTGCCTCCTCCGTGTATCCATGCTATCACTGATATGGAGTCAAATTCCTACCACCCAAGTGACATTCAATGTGGAACAGAGGTGCAACCCCTCCACAAGTCATTTGAGCTCAAAGAGATTAATTGAGGTTGCTGTAAGTCTAGTTGACAAGCCTTTGTGGTGGTTCCCATTGCTATCTTTAGTCAGAGCACCATATGCAAAGCTATCGTGATGTAGCATTGGGTACACTCTCCCACGGATCCAATCAACCTTCGCACACAAAGGGATGTGGATCTATAGGCTCCAATGGTTGTTGATTTTTACGTAAAGAATACTAGAACGATTAGCTTTTATGAATTTGCTATTTCACCAAGAATAAGAAAAATAATAGGGAAAAGGATCTCATCAAATCTCCTAAATATCTTTGAAGAGATTTAATTTATTTATTTCTTCAAATGAAATTCTAATTGAATCCAAAATAAAACTAGAAAATAATTTCTTAATGATATCACAAATAATAACTAATCATAAATAATAAGTGATCATAAAAGTAAAACTGCAAATCATCCATAGTCATTGGTTTGGTGATCTTCAACATGATTGTTTTGTGAGCTGACAAGGACTTGTATTTTAAATTTTTTTTTTCTTCTGATAAGGTTTTTTTTTCTGATAAGGACTTGTTGAATACTACATGCATAATTTAATGGCCCCATGTGATGTTAGAACTCCCCAAAATGTATTGCCAAAGTCGGTCGAAAAAGAAAACTTCAATTCTGACTGAATCCAAAATGGAAATCTTTAAAACAAAATGGAAATCTTAGCAACCACGTAGCCCTCCACCAGAAATTTCTTTTAAACACCAGGAACATGTTGGAAAAATGTCTCATATCCAATGTATCAAATTTGGATGATCAGGATTAAGTTATTTAGGGTGACACCTAATTGACTAGATTATCAAATTTGAAAAAGTTTTACTTCTGATAAGATTAATTGAGATTAGATAGTTTGTTAAGATGAGATAAATAGAGCCATTGAGAAACCTATAAATGAAAAAAAAAACATTAAAGAAGGGAGTGACTAATTCACCTTCTAAAATAGGATCTAGAAATTAATTATGTAGAAAGAAATATAACAATTGAATTATATTTGATCGGGTGACAGAACCAGATAGGCTGATTTTCTCAAAAAAAAATTTAAAGATATCTACGACATATAAACATGATTAATCAAATATAAATTCCTATACATCAAAGCTAGGATAAGACATACATGTATGTGAAATTTTTTTTTTTTAAAAAAAAAACCCAAATGCATCCATGTCTTGAACAAATGTTAATCTTGAACCTACTCTTGTTAAATCTAATCTAGATCATGAAATGAAATGATTAAACTACCCTCAAATGGTTAGGGGATGTGTAATGTGCACAAAGTGAAGAAGATGAGAAATATAAGAGTAGAAATGAGCAATTTGGTCTTTTGTTATGACTAATATGCCTTTATTACTATCTATAGGGACTACTATGAGAACACAAATACTTGAATATTTTGTCAGCCTAAAATAGATACCATATGAGTTCGCTTGGTTGTGCAAATTTTGCAGAAATTTGGATTTTAAAACTGATTATGTCTGAGCTTTTAAAAATTATAGTTTTTACTCACTATTTATTTAAAATCTATGTGGAGAAAACTGATAGAGAAAAATTGTTTGGTTATACTATTACAAAAATAATTTTTTACAATCACAGAAGCTGTGAAATGGCACCCAATGTACACTTGTCCATAATCATAAACCCATGTCACATTATCAATTAAAACCCATGTTCGTGTGTCAGATCAAAATAAATATTAGCATATTATACTGTAAACCTGTGTCCATGTGTCAGAGAGAGAATCTGAGAGGGGGCCAAACAGCCACTGATAATAAGGTGATACATATATTTCGCATGTTTCATGATTTTTGCTAGGGCACATCTACTCCCACCAACCAATTCACTGTTCCCACAAACCAAAAAATAAAAAAAATATGTATGTAGATCTAATTTGAACATGATTAATCCCACCAACCATTCGACAATCCTTCTGTCAACCTTTATTCAATATATTCGACAGTCTTCCTGTCAACTATTGTTTAAAACATTCGACAGTCACTATGTCAACCATTATTTATAATATTCGACAGAAGCTCTGTCAATTAATCTTTACAATATTCGACAGTTCATTTGTCGACCTGGCAGGGTTTGTTCGACTGTAAATGTGTCGAACCAAATATTCAAATAACATAGACACTACTCTCATCGTAACTTGTGATTTTAATCAAACTTTATCATTTCACCACCACCACCACCACCACAACAACAACAAACTTCCACAATCACATACTCATGTTTAAAAAAAAACAATTCTCCCCACTCAATCAAAAACCCAATTAAGAAAATAAATAATTTTTTTTTTCATTTGCTCTAACTTCCTCAGCTGAACAATTGAAGTGATTGGTTATATGCACCCATCACCTTCAAATTCCTAACATGCAAATCAAATCCAAAGATGGAAGAGTGAGCATGACATGAAATTTCATCATCCCATCCATAGCTTTTTTTTATGTGGTGGGACTAATATAGTTAGCAAAGCATACATATTCAATGTCATATAATGTGACTCATTTTGTATAGACAGTGTAAAAGACACATAGTGTGACTCATTTTGTATATAATAGCCTAAATGTTTATAGATATATTGTGATCTAATCGTGTTTATGTTTTTTTTAAAGTGTAAATGAATCTGAATGTTGTGGGTTTGTGGTATGTAATTCACTTATTTGCAACTGGGTATGTTTAGATTCATGTTATATTATGGAATCTGATTCTTGGGGGCAAAATTTTTAGGGTGTATTCCGTTCGACAGGACGTTCATCGACCTAGGAAATATAGGTCGACAGAAACCCTGTTTATTTAACTGTCAGAATCCAAGGATGTTTTGTCAATTCTTCTCGACAAACCTTATGTCGACCTGGGGAACAGAGGTCGACAGAACCCCTGTCGATACTCCAAATAGAACTGAGGATGTTCTGTCAATTCTCCTCGGCAAACCTTCTGTCGACTTGGGGAACAGAGGTCGACAAAACCCCTGTCGATACGCCAAACAGAACCGAGGATGTTCTATCAATTCTCCTCGACAGACCTTCTGTCGACCTATGGAACAGAGGTCGACAGAACTCCTGTTGATACTCCAAACAGAACAAAAAAATGTTATCAATTCTCTTCGACAGACCTTCCATCGAGCTGGGGAATAATGATCGACAAGACCCCTGTCGATACACCAAACAGAACAAAAAAATATTCTATCAATCATCTCGACAAACCTTCTGTCGACCTGGGAAATACCGGTCGACAGACCTTCTGTTGACCTGGAAAATACCGGTCGACAGAAACTCTGTTGATTGCCCAAACAAAATTAAAGTCACATTTTGTGTGAATCTTTTCGACATACACCTCGTCGACCTGAAAAATATAGGTTGGCAGAAACCCTATTGATATTCCAATGAGAATCAAACAATGCTATCAAACAATTCCAAAGAGAATCAAACTTCATAGATACTTCAATTACGACAAAGATATAAATAACTGGTATATTTAATACTCATCACACTTCATCATTCAACGATTCATAACATTCAACATTAAGGTTTCAGAAGTTTTACTGAGGCTAGTTTACAAGATCTACATTCAAAGACAAGTACTGATCTTTAGTTTTCCCAACAACCAAAAAGACAAATACTTATTGGGGCACATGGATTGATTGTATTTTGAATCATTCTTCAGTCTTCCGTGTCGACCTTGTCTTTGCTTTGACCACCTTTGTACACTTTGTGCATCGGGGAGTGGCGTGCCATCCTTCAAGTAATGAATAGCATTCCTAAGTAAGGAAATACGAGCATAGAGAATGAGAAGAGGTCTAACAGTCAACAACATTAAAGATTTGTTTGGCTTTTCCATAGTGAAATTGAATTTTTCAAGTTGTTTTTAAATTGCAAGCAGTTTATACAATTAATAGCTTATTTTCTTCTTAATTATTGATGGGAGGGAATCTATAATTACTAGGATCGCTCTGTCAAAAGTCATCTTCATGATAAAACTAATGTTCCTAATGTTCATTTAAACAATTAAGACTATTAAATTTATTAAAACTAAAGATGAAGCTCTATAAGGATTTCTCTACCTCGACAAAGTTCATCAATTTTCCTAAATTTATAGCATACTTAGAAAGAAAATTCAAAAGGCTCACATTTCACACCCTCACCTTTAGAATTACTAGAATATTTTATGAACATAATTCCAAATCTAACTAGAAAAATTTACATAGACCCACAGTAACTTCAACATCATGCATTCCAGAGGAACGCTGCAATAGATGACAAGAGAGACAATGTGCGTGGACTAATTTCATAACCAAATGAAATACGATTGAGAAGAGGTTCCTAGGGAAAGCATACAAAAACAGGGTAGGTAAATAAACTTCATCGGTAAATGAATCAAATCAACCATAACATCATAGTGAGCAAGATACCTCACAACCTGAACTCCTTATGATAATATGCAAAGGAAAGCTAGCAACACCATGATCATGATACATAAGTTGGGATTGTACCTCACAAGAATGGCATCCAACATGTCATCAACAATGGAAATACCCTAGGTTTCTATCCAAAACCCACACAATCCAATTTAAACATAAACCCTATGTGTCCAATGAAAAACCCTAGTTTCTTTTTTGAAATAACTAATCTTTCAATACATATTTTAGTTTTTCTATACACTAAAAATAAGATTTGAGCAATAACATTAATACTCAAATGATTCAAGAAGAAGAAGGAATGATGGATTGCCTACAATGTGATTTGCAGGGATGACTTCCGTTTCCTCCTGATGAATCTCCGGCGATGCACGAGGATGGAAGAGGCGGTCCGAACAAAGGGCTTTCACTATGCAAATCGGCAAAGGGGGAGGAGGAGAGGGAAAGGATGAGAGGGAGAGCAGAGAGAAGAAGAGGGAGAGGAGAGAGTAGTCGGCTATGGGGAAATAAGGGAGGTGGGGGTGGGATTAGATGTTTCAATGAGTGTTATAAAAAGTGTGGTGGGATTAGATATAATAAAATTAGTGGGTTGTGGGAACAGTCAGTAGGGGGGAGAGCAAAATGGCTGGTGGGGTTAGAGGCTCCCTTTTTGCTACACTGTACTATAACTACACCACGTGATTCACATGTTGTTTCATTAACCGACAAGATTTGTTGAATAATAAATACAGAATTAAGGGCCTGTAACTCCCCAAAATGTGAGGTTAGGAGACTTTATCTGAACATGATCTGTTTTATTGGCTCGTACAACTGCACCTTTCAACAAAAGGAGTGAGTAAAAAAGTAAAATAAAAATGTATTGCCAAGTCAGTGACACAAATTAATAAAAATTTAAATTTTGTTTTCAGCCTCCTACGCTATTATAACATATAACATAGTATATATTTATCATAATTTATGAGATTTTATTATAGTAAATGACTTAAATTTTTTTTATTTTTTCATAACAAAAAAAACACTAATATATCTCAATATATACTTTATTTCATAGGGTAAGCGTATGATTTAAAAATAAAAGAAAAAACAGGATGAACTGTAATTAAGATTATAATGGGAGTTGTGTGTATCTTTTCACAAAGTTTGAATGCTAACTGAATCTAAAATGAATATTTTATCTTAACAAATAAAGAATAGCCCACCACTATGTTTTTTTCAATACGAGGGATCTTCCCTCAAATAAAAAAGAATAAAGACAAAGAAAAAATATATATCAAGGATTTTCCATAATAATCTTTGTTTTAAGATATAAAAGGTCTAACATTTTCTCAAAAAAATAAATAATAATAAAGATATTTACATACTTGTAAACATGATTAATCAAATATAAATTCCTATATATCAAAGTTAGGACAAGACATACAAGTTTGTGAAAATTTTATTTAAAAAAAAACCCGAATACATCCATGTCGTGAACAAATGTTAATCCTGAACCTACTCTTGTTAAATCTAATCTAGATCATGAAATGATTAAACTACCATCAAATGTTCAGGGGAAGTGTAGTGTGAACAAAGTAAAGAAGGTGAGAAATATAACAGTAAAAATGAGCAATTTGGTCTTTTGTTGGGACTAATATGCCTTTATTAATATCTATAGGGACTACAATAACAACACAAATACTTGAATATTTTATCAGTCTAAAATGGAAATTTAACAAAAGGATAATATTTGAGTTTTTATTTTGAGTTTTTAGGAACATCCAAACATATATATCCTACCCTAACTTTGATTGAGATTTATACGAGATTTTCTATTTTTCTTATATAGTTATCTTAAATTAAAAAAATATATAGAGAGAAAATATTTATAAAAGAACTTTTAAAGGTCCATGCACGTGCAATTCCCACGGACAATTGCAGTTGTTCAAAGTGAGATTTATACCTCAATAAAAATTTTATATTTGTTAGAAATTAATTCATTTACATATACATTTTTATATCTAATTTGATGAGATTTATTATTTTTATAATATTATATATCGTCGGTATATCTCTGTGTATAACATTTTTCATATTCTAGGTGAAACAAATGTGTCACACTGAGCCACTTCATTGGAAGAGCGCAAATTCCAGATACGCAATAAAATTTAAAAAATTTATAAATGACAGGTGATGTGTTAACCAAAACATGTGTGTTATGGGAAGACGTGTCATTGTGAGATCTTGATTTAATAAATTCCAATGTTAGTCATCAACAATATTTTTTATTAAGAAAAATTGGTAACTAATGATTAATTTTTTTATATATTATGCACGTGAAATATCTGGACAATACAAAAATAAAACAGAAAAAATCATATTTTAAAGCATTTCCATTTTTTTTTTTAATGTCATGGATCCCAAGAACAGTAAAACCATATTAAAAGCCACGCTCATGTGACCAATGATAACTTTTTTGATAAATTGTAGGCATATCTATTTCATTACGTCAAATAGACAATGTTTGAATTGGGGTTGAGAGGAAAAATAAAATCACAGAAAACCGTTCGGAATGAGACCGGCGCGAAAACAAAAACCAAAAACCAAAGAGACAATAGGCCCAGTAGACAAGATATCTACCCGAACCACCATACCATCACACTACTCGCATGAAGTCCTCTCCTAAAGTAATGCGGGTCACCCCCCCAACCCTATACCCCATTCGTTGCTACTTTGGCGCACCATCTCCCACACGGCGTCGAAGTAGAAGGTCGATTCCGCAAAAATCACTGCGTTCCTAACACGCCAAATGGCCCAAGCACATGCTGGAAAGATGGAGAGCATGACCTTGCTGGCGGCGCTCTTGTCTCCCTTCCTCCAAATACCCGTCGCTGCCGTCCAGAAATCGTCCATAGAGCCTAGGTAGAAGGTCTTGTTGGCGAGCTTTTCAGCGATCCTCCAAATACGTACAATCGCCGGACAGTCACAAAATAGGTGTACGTTCGATTCGGGTGCACCTCTACATAGCGCGCATTCAGTAGTAGCCGAAGGTCGCCATTTCGCGTGGTTTTCTTGGGTGACGAGTCTGTGATGGAGAACTTGGATTATAAAAAATAAATTTCGGGTCTTATGTTTACTGCCCTTGTTGTTATATACCTTCCAAATGAATATTTATACTAAATAAATATTAAAATATTTTTCAAATGAATCATGTTAATATTAGTTGAAATAATGATAAATATGAATATATATAAGTAACGCGAATTATAACAACACCCTTTCATTTCAACAAAATTCTACAGATTATGGGATGATTCAAATAACAGCCCTGCACTCTTTTGTTTTATTTTATTTTATTTTGAAGTTGTATTTTTCATGTAAAGAAGCATATGCACATAAGTGTAGTCACCTGTTTGGATATAAGAATAGAAGAAGAATGGAAAAGAGTAGAAGATAATAAGACTAAAAAATTGTTTGTTCCCAAGAAATAAGAGGTATAACTATGTCACTATAAATGATAATAATTGGTGTTGGTATTTGAAGTCTCACTGAAATTGTTTTATTCCATCCAATTTATTTCATTGCTATAAAAGGAGCTCACACGTTAAATTACCTATTATCACTTCTAATAAATGAGGAGTTTCACATATCAAATCCATTTTACATGTTTTATAAATCTTTATTTACATCTTCTTCACTTTTTATCTGTAACTTATTCATTATCAATCAAACAATTAAAACTTTATTATTGCATTTTTCGACTAGAATAACTAAAAAACATAATCAAACAAAGAATGACTTATTTCTTATAAAAAAATGTATGACGCATACACTGAGTGTAACGCCCCACATTTACCTAACCGTTGATCGGATGGTAAACGGGTCGTTACTATAATTAATACATATAGAAGACAAAAATTTGAACTCATTTTTTTTAAATGATACCAATTAAATATAAATATAATAAAATCGAAGATAATAAAATAAATAATATCCTATGTTTTTAAATCACCAATATCTTATAAAATATCAGAGTTTTACGGAAACATGATACATAAAAGAAAATACACAATAAACCACCTCTGTGGGAGCCATCTAAACTGAACAAACCCAAATAGTCGATCACGACTATAATTTATCCTCGAACCGCTGCCTCGAAGAAATTTCTGAAAGATGCGAAAAGTCCAAATTTCATCTTAATCCTCATAATATGCGATACCTGGTTATAAAACAACTAGCCCATATCGAAAATTATGAGCGATTAACTTAGTGAATAAGCTCATTGACAAATTAGTTCACGTGACAGTTATATATATAAAAATAAGTTATATAAAAAAATCAGAATTTCTTTTAATAAATATTTTATTTTATTAAATTAATTTAAAATCATGAACTTAAAAAATTATTTTTATGCAATCACGTGGTCCAATCCTTAGCACACGAAATAGAAATCATGCAGCTTAAATGATATGACCAGGTAGAGTTCTCAATCGAAAGAACCGTTCCCCCAAAACAGGTGTGCCAAGCCCCAAACGACTAAATCGCTCAAAAAGCTCCCTCGAGGAGACGTCGGATCTAGAAGACGCTAATAGGTCGTTGCTGCCACCACTACGAGAACACCAGCACAGGATGCCCCGGTTGTTGCAGAAACCAAACGAAGGTATCCGCCACTGCAAGGAATGCTTTACCACACCCCTCACCGATCTTGGGACTCTTCGAGTCCTAGACGTTCCTCCCCAAAGGTGAAATACAAGAAGGGGATTTATTCATCTTGATAAAATCGCCTAGGAGTAGGTTGTCTGCACTAGTCCTAAATTTTTTCAAAAGTCTCGAAATGAAAATCCTTAATCCAAGTATTATTTCGAAAACATAAGCATCAGAAAATGTATTATGTTTATTCTTGAAACATGAATAGCTTAATTCATGCTATTTTAAATGACATGACAAATGAATTAAATCATGCAACTTATTCAGTAAGAAATGCAATTTGATCAATATGTAAAATATCCAAATCATGCAAAATAATCATAATATAAATGCATGGATATCACATAATATCACACAAATATAATTAATATGTTAAATTCAACGATATAGGGAAAAACTCACATAAAATAAATCGATAGGCCTACTCACCTTGAATGGACCATAGGTCCAGAAAATGAAGCCAACAACAAAAATTACAACCTAGATAAACCAAATAAATTATTAATTAAAACCCATAATTTAAGCCTAAGACCTAATTACCTATCCATAATTAATATGTATAAATTTTTATACCCAACAATCTAAACCCATCTATATATATCATAACCTAAGAAGAAGATAAAAAACCTATTTACAATAAAATCAGACACTAAAAGACAAAACCAGAAAAGATAAAATTCCAGAAATTCAAAATAATAATAAAATAACGAAAATTCATAAAAATAATATGAAAACACATTTTTTCTATAAAAATAAACTATTAATTAGTAAAAAATCAAAAGAAAATAAAGCTTATTAAGTATACGCATAAATCATAACACTAGTATTATTAAAAACTTATATTTTAGAAATCTAAACATAGATCTAATATTTAAAATAAATAATAAATTAAAACCCTAAGTTTATGAAGACTCAAAAATTTAAAAACCTAACATAGATCTAACAATAATAAATAATGGGTCAAAACCCTAGTTTTTTTTAACAACTTAAAAAAAAATCTAATAACATAACATATATATATATCTATCAAAACTCTAATTATATCAGAAACTCAAAATCCCATAAAAATATTTTTAATCTTTAAAATAAATGAAAACCCTAATTTTATTAAAAACCCAAAATCCAAATACTTAAACATGGATCTAATAAATAATAGAAAAATCAAACGATAAAAAGAAGAGATTAAATACCTTTTTTTTTTCTCTCTCGGTTTCTCCCACACTTCCTCACGGATGATCTCTCTCTCTCTCATACATACATATTTAGATAACTAATGTTCTCATTTGATTTTAAATTTAAATTTATAAAAATGGTTATTGGAAAGATTTGAAAGAATATTGATAAAGAAAAGAGAATATATAAAAAAATCAAAATGAGAAGGGACAATTAAAGAAATCATAAATTTTATATTCATCTCATATATCTAATAAAACAAATCGAATCAAATATAATATCAATTGCAATACAGTCATGTAAGATATACATATTTTAGGTGTGAATAAACATTGAGTAGAAAATCATCACAGAAACGGAGGCGTGGAAACATTATACAATAGCCTATGGAATTTTCCTAATTTACAAATAGGTTTCTATCTGAATTACAGATAGGTCCCTGCAGTATACAATAAAATTTCAAGATTCAAAACTAGGTCTTGAAAATCAATAACTATGAAATTTCAAAATTTAATCTTTTGAGATCAAAAGTTTATAAAATTGTAATTATTTGAGATCTTGAAAATCTTCAAAACAAAATATATAAAATTTTTAACATTAACAAATAGTATTTAAAATAGTAAACTAAAATGGACCCATAAAAATACACTAAATGGGTCAAAACTTAAAAACACACAAAACACACTAATTTTAATTCAAATATCATATTTATATATTTAAATCAAATATATAAATAAGAGAAAATGCACAGGTGTTACACTGAGTCATGAGAAACAATTTTTTTTTTATATATTTTATATAATAAATCATATCACTTTTAATTTTCTACCACATTTTGAGTGGTGTAGGAAAGAAGTTCCCTCACTCGTCAAATACCATGATTCATTGTGATCACCAAAAAAAAAAAAAAAGTCAAACAGATAAAATACTCCAAACCAAAGTTTCTATAACAATGACTTAACACCCACATATACCAGTCCTATCCGGTTAGTTCGGTTAATACCGAACTAGACGATGTGAAGATCGAATTGCACCACCTATAAATCAAATTGCACAATCAATTGTTGGCTCTATATTTCACTCTCTTATTGGATACTGATGATATTTATGAATTTATATTTTATCCAATAACTGATTAGATTCAATAATAAAGTGAAATATATACCCAACAATTAGTTGTGCAGCTCGATTTATATGTGCGGCATCCAGTTTGATACTGACCGAACTGACCGGATCGAGTCAGGTCCGGTCCCCATATATAACACCACCCATATCCCCTCTACCCCAAGAAGAGAAGGCCAACAAACAAAAAAAAGAAAAAAAATGTCTCAAGCACCATTGTTGGAGAGCACCAGTGGTGATGGATTGGAGAGTGAGAAGATCAAGAACAGGAGGTGGTGGCGGTGGTTGTCCATGGACATGGAGGAGGCCAAGTTGCAGGTGTTCTTCTCCGTGCCGATGATCCTCACAAACGTCTCTTACTACTCGATAACACTCGTCTCCGTCATGTTCGCCGGACACTTGGGCGAGCTCGAGCTCGCTAGCGCCACCCTCGCAAACTCTTGGGCCATGGTTACTGGTTTCGCTCTCATGGTACCTTCAAATTCTCTCTTCTTAGTTTCTCATGCAAAGATGAAACAATGTGCTTGATTGATTTTGTTGAGTTATCGTTGAAGGTTTTGAATTACCCAGACTTGTAAATGAATCCAGGATTACTATGAAATATTAGAATTTAGTGAAGGAACTCTCTGAAACAGAGAATTTGATCATCCAAATCCTTGACTTTTTTTTTAATTATGTACTGTAAATAATGTTTGGATTTGGATGATCTGATGAAATTCTAATGTTTGATGATGCTTTGCACCTCTATAATGATGCTTTGGAAGAGTTTTGTTTGCTCTATTGTTATTGAAGTTTACGAATGTCTTATTACCAAGTCTTTTATCTTTTGTTTGTGAGATTTTGATGTGATTTTTATTTGAGGATATCTTCAAAACAGAGCTTATATTTGTGACTCACACTATGTTGTGTTTTTTTTTTTTTTTTTTTTTGGTCGATTTGTGACTGACACATTTTTTTTTGGTTGAGGATATCTTCAAAACAGAGCTTATATTTATTTTTGTTTGTTTTTTATTTTGGTTGAGTATATCTTCAAAAAAGAGCTTATATATATATATATTTTTTTTTTTTTGGTTGAGGATATCTTCTGAACAGATCTTATATGTTGTTCGGTATTGCTATTTGAGTATTACAATTTTGAGAGAGCTTGTTCTTGAACTATTTTAGTGAATGATGTATCTAAAACAGAGGATTTGAACTATACATAACAATCTGTAATTTAAAAAGTGATTCTTTGTTTTCCCAAGAGCAGATCTGATGTTGAACTGATCAAAAAACTTATGAGCTTTATATTATGTTCTTTCAGACTGGCCTAAGTGGATCTCTAGAGACATTATGTGGACAAGCATATGGCGCGAAGCTATACAGGATGTTGGGCATATATCTTCAATCATCCATTATAACATCCCTCTTCTTCTCAATCATTGTAGCAATTCTATGGTTCTTCTCAGAACCAATTCTGATTCTACTCCAACAAGATCCTCAAGTATCAAAAATGGCAGCTCTGTACCTGCGATATCTGATACCAGGGGTATTCGCATACGGTTTCCTTCAATGCATTCTTAGGTTTCTTCAAACACAAACAGTGGTGATACCTCTTCTGATTTGCTCTCTTGTCCCCTTCATCGTCCATATCGGAATAGTGTATTTTTTTATTCATGTTCTGGGGCTTGGTTTCGTGGGAGCATCATTGGCGGCTGCGATATCGCTATGGATATCTTTCATTATGTTGGCGCTCTACGTGAATTACTCGCCTACGTTTAAGAATACCTGGCATGGCCCTTCAATGGAGTCCTTCCAATATGTACTTCCAAGCTTCAAGCTCGCCCTTCCTTCTGCGGTTATGGTCTGGTAATTATGTCCTCGACTCGAAGCCTTGTTTTTTATATGTCAACCTTGGAATTGTTCCATGTTCTTTCATCTTTCTTCTAGCATGAAATTCACATAATCATTAAAGTAACATTTGGGAACGATATGGAAAAGTAGATTTGAAATTAGATTCCCAGAAAACATATTTTTGTTTTATTTTGAAAAGCTCATTTTATTCACTTTTTTTTGCAGAAACATAATCATTCAAATTGTGTTTTCAAATTTTCTCATGAGATGTCAATTTTAAGGTGTTAAAAGTCTAATTTCAATCTAGTTATTGCACTAACTTATCAATGTTAAAAATTTAATTTCAATCTAGACATTGCACTTACACCTGAATTACTTGTCACAATACCTATAAATTGAGAAAAAACTGAACTTCTGAAAAGATTTGAAATCTGAATATCTGATTCAATTCAATTACATAATCTTCTCATACTCAAAAATGCAAACTAATGTTTTCTTTTATGAACAGCTTGGAGTACTGGGCTTTCGAAATCTTGGTGTTACTGGCTGGTCTGATGCCAAACTCAGAGGATAGTACTTCGCTCGTCGCTATGTGGTACGACTTTAATTTACACCTTCACTTATAATCCCTACACAATAATATGATCAAAATTGAACTAATTGTTCACTTAAATAATACAAACAGTGTAAACACAGAAGCGGTGGTATACATGATCACATATGGCTTCAGCGCTGCGGTCAGGTAAAGCGTGACTCTTAACTACCAATTCCTTTCATTGTTTCAATTGTCAAAACAAGCTAACAATGCTTATTGCGACAGCACTCGTGTGTCTAATGAGATGGGCGCGGGAAACATCGACAAGGCAAAGAATGCAGTATCAGTGACACTCAAGCTATCTGTTTTTCTTGCTTTGGGTGTTATTCTAGTGCTGGCTTTTGGCCGCAACATCTGGGCTGGTTTCTTCACAAATAGCCCTTCCATCATAAGGGAATTCGCTTATTTGACAGCCTTGCTCGCAGTCTCTATATTATTTGATTCGGCACAAGGCATTTTATCTGGTACAATTAATGATATCTTAATGAATTTAAATAGCTAATGTCTTGCTATAGTTTGTTTTGAAAATGATGTCATTTGAATTTGTTTGAATTTCAGGGGTGGCCAGGGGTTGTGGTTGGCAACACTTAGCAGCTTGGACCAACTTGGGGGCCTTCTACATCATTGGAATGCCGTTGTCCATTCTCTTTGCATTTAAGTTGGAACTATATGCGAAGGTGCGTAATTTTCTCTGATGGCTCCATAGATGTGTCATTCTTTTAATTCATAACTTAGGGCCCGTTTGGCTCGGCGGTGTGGACATCCGCTTTTGGAAAATCGGCCAGGTGGTGGAGAAGCGGTGTTTTAACGCGTTTCAAAAACCAGAAAAAATAGCCTTTCATCGCCACCATTCCTCTTGAAACGCAAAAGCTGAAATTCCGTTTGGATGGGAGGTAGAGTTTGATAGTTTTTTCAAACGCAAAAGCCGGCCTAACGCCGAGCCAAACGGGCCCTAAGACAGGGTTTTAAGCTAATTTCTAAAATTAAACCTCGCGACATGCTTTCAAAAAAAGAAATTGATACACACATCCAAATAATTTGTGAAAACCAATGAGGAGAATTGAGTACCATTGAGAAGATTGGATGCACAGAAGTTTGGTAACATGCAAGTTGCATGATTGGATATTTTGAGCCATGAATTTCACTGTAAAGTTCACTAAATCAGTGGTTGGCAACTTGGCTTGGTTGCTAGCTATGCAGCAGACACACATAAGACACTACTAAATACAAAATATAATATGGACATGGTGTCATATATGTTAGAAAATCAATACTAATATAACGGGCTATGTTTACAAAACAGTATGAATAAATTAACAGAAACACAGTAGATAAATTCAGAGAAGAAGAATAAAATGTACTGGGTTGTCGAATCTGTTCTGAAGAAGGAGACCGAGGCTAGAGTTGGACTCTATGTCTTTAAGACGTAATTCGCCCCGCACAAGTGCTCACGGATGGCGGCGAATGTCTCAAGCACCCATTGATTCAAATAAATTGGTTGAAGAGACTCTTGGAGGAGTCTCTTCCTCTGTTCAGTTTTATTCTGAAACAGAGTTTTAAGCACCCATTGATTCAAATAATCAACGGTCCGATCGTAACCGTCCATCTGACGGTCCACATTGCATCTGTGGATCCATTCGATCAACGGTCCGGATTTAATCCGATCATCCCACATCACATCTACCGATCGACGGCCTGGATTTCATTTGATCCAAATGATCTCCACCGTCCGATCAGACAAAAGGTCCAAAAAGAATGATCTCCACCGTCCAAGTGCGCCCTAAAACGCCCAATACGCCCTCGCGCGCGCGCGTGGTGGCGCTACGCACCACCCCGCTTGGAAAGGTCCACCATAGGGTGTCCACCAAAAGCAATACACTATAGTACAATGAGCCCACCTTATAAATCCTCAATACTTTTTCTTTTTAACCGATATGGGACTATAGCTTTTTCTTTTTCATTCCCAATCACCAATCACTTTCATCATGTTTTAAGGAGAACTTTGGATCCAATTTTCTCATTCACCCAAAATGGGTTTTGAGAATATAAATATACTATGTTCATCTACTCAATGAGAGGAACGTAATCCAATGAGTTTCCACTAAATATAATTAGTAGAACTCAAACTCATTTTAACCAAAACATGATCAAAACCCAAGTTTTTCCAACAATATGCATGATGGATCTTGGAAACATTGGATTCGTCATAGCAAAGACACTGTAGAAACATAAATGGATAAGAAATAGTGACTACAAAACATTAAAAAGGAAGAAATGGGGAGGAGAGATTAAAAGAGATTTAGGGATATTTTTTTATAATTGTATTTGGTGATTGGGTTGGTGAATATCTAATTTTGATTTCAAAATGCAGTCTACAAAAATTAAAAAATAATTAAATTATTTCTTCTTTCATTACTTTAATTTTAAATCAATATTACCATAGATGGTGATGACAAACATAAAGTTCACATCTCTTTTTTTGGATAATGAATGCTCTATTACAACCCCAAATGTTATTCATTCTTAGTAATGTTCACATGGTCTGTAATTAGTTTTTTTTCTTTAAAATGAAATACAGAGCTTTCATTTCTTATTTTTCTTCATTTATTTAATTTGCAGGGATTGTGGATGGCATTGATATGTGGTCTCCTTGGTCAAGCATGTACTCTCTTGGTGATAACACTGCGTAACAAGTGGGAACATCTAGATCTATCTGTCCAAAAAGCACAATATGATGCCCTCGTTTAATTATATTTTTTTATTTGAGGATCATTTTTTATTGGTCCAATTTTATGTATCAGCTGTCCAAGGAAGGAATGTAGGTTTTCAAAAATGATCACTTTGGGAACCTTCAGTTCAAATTTGATGCATGGAACATTATTAGTATTGCACAAATTTGTGATAAAGCAAATTTTTATACAAAGAATAGTACCAATGCAATGACTCAAAATTGATCGAAAATAATTTTATTTTATTGGTAGATGAGGGTAAAATGGTATATGAAATCATAAATAAAATATGAGTGGTGTTAAGATGCAGTATGTGCGGACAGTCTCGTAGACAATCCATGTACTTCTATAGCCATCCACCAAGGTATATGAACACTATTGCACAAATTTTTACATTTATTAAAAATAGATACATTCAATTCATAATGGAATAAACTATTTTAAAAAATCAAAGCATATGCAAACTGTTTGGAGGATTGTCCCTAGCACTATTCATAAAACATATACATACAATCAACTGTGAATTTACTAAATATAATTTAATTTAAAATGATTATTGAAGCATAATATTAGCTTGAAATTAAATAAATATTAAATCATTCAGAGTCCATAAAACCAAAAATTCAACAACTACTTATATTGAATTACACTGAGTGAGATAAAACAGACCATGTTTATTTTAATCCAATCCATAACCATGTGGCAATATAGTTCGGGCGCGTCTATCCCCACTAGGCCTTTCATCTAACCCACCATAAAAATAAAAAATAAACCGGTGTTTTGCTGTTCCCACCAATCCAGATGGATCGAAATTGGTCGTCATTTCAGTTTTGGGCGACTGGATTTGGTCGTCATTTAAAGTTTTGGGCGACCGTAATTGGTCGTCATTTCAGCTTTGGGCGACTGTAATTGGTCGAACAGGGTTCAGAACTATATCTAACTATTTTTGTAAACAAATAAATTTTTGGTTTATTCATCGTATTCTACATTTATTCTTTTATCCAAACAACAACTAAGGGACTGAAAAAAATGTAAGTAGATATACTTTTAATTAATTCAAATTTTTATAGAAAAAATCTTAGTCGACAAATATATATCATTTTTAAGCTTTATTTGAATTCGTAGTTAAGATGATTCTTTATTTGAAAATAAAAAACCTAACAGTTGATCTAAACACATTTTATATTTGACTTTTGAAATTTGTCTGTAACTTATGTAAAAAAAATATTCTTATATGCTACATTTAAGAATAATAATTTATTCTCCCTACATTACAACTCAGATTTGGAGTGATATAAAGGATTCAAGGAGGATACACGTTGTGGGATTATGTTTTCAAAAAAAAAATTATAAATTTTATTACAAATCCTGTTCGACCAGGTTCGGTCGCCCGAAACTTGAAATGATAACCAAATCCAGTCGTTCAAAACCTAAAATGACGATCAAGTCTGGTCGCCTAAAACTTGAAATGATGATCAAATTTGGTTGAATTGGCCGGATCTGTAAAGATAGTAAAACACCATTTTTTTAAAGCCAATTGGTGGGGTAAGAAAAAACATTGATGGGACTAGACGTACCCATATAGTTCACCCAATAAAGATACACTTTTGCGATATTATTCGTTTATTAATTGCTATGACAGTGAAATGGATTGGATCGAGGAAAACAAGATCCAATCTTTCTCCCTTTAATAAATATCCATGTGTTTGGGCCGATTATTTTAGGTAAGGAGGGTTAAAAAAACAATAATGTTACGTGCAGTTCATTTTCTAGTCCCAACATAAGTTTATACATGTGTTTTGAATTTAACTCATCTAACAAAGTACATATTTTTATAAAAAAGAAACATATACCTCTAATAAATTATTACATTGATGCATTTATAGAATAAGATTATTATTTTTAAATTCCTTGTAAACTATGGTATTTAGTGATTGATCTCTCCTTTTTCATATTTCTTTTTAAGTTACCAACCTCAAATGCTATTTCATTATTAGTCCCTCGGCCAAAAGTTCATCTGTTTGGGCTGAAAGATAATTGACATTTAGTATTGAAGTCCCTGTAAACTATGTTATTTAGTAAATAATCCCTCTTTTCTTTGTATTTTTATTTTTAAGTCCTAATAAAGCATTTTCAATTTTTGTATAATCAAGTTATTGGTTTTCTTATTCAAAACACCTTCAACTTCTATCATTTGATACTTCAAATCAATGATGGTATGCAATGACGTAGCCATGATTCTATAATAGTGGGGGAAAATCTAAAATCCTTCGTGCATGAGATTTTTAATATAAATAATTAAATAAATAAAAACTTAAATAACAGTAGCTTAAATGTAAAAAGATAATAATAAAAATATGTTAGATTCCCATAAAATTACTAAATCTTTAATTTAATTTTAATTGTAGAACAATACAAAATAAAATTTTCATTGACAATTTACAAATTTTTTAATGGCATTTAAAATTTGAAATTTAAAAATTTAAATTAATTTGATAATTCAGAATTTTCAACCAAGAAAAAATCATTCAAATCAAAATTCCATGACAAAATCTTCAAATTTGCTAATGTAATAATTGTTCTTCTGCTTACGTAATCAATCATAATTAGATTTATCAATCATAATTAGATTTATGTAATCAATCATAACTCTATAAGATAGTGCAATATCGGATTGGGTAAATATATGCATTGTTGAATAACACAAAAATCATTGAACACTTAACAATGCAAATGCAATTTTATTTTAGTTATTTCACCAAACAATTTGTATACAAGTTTCAAATATTGAAACATTTATAAAATCATACGAACATTTGTGTTGGGACTAATGAAAAAAATAGTTATGAAGTTGGGGACTAAAAATTGGAAAAATGGATAGATTGATCACTAAATAACATAGTTTACAGGGACTTAAAAATAAAAATTACATTTAACAAAATTACGGTATCCAAACGGACGTTTGACACACATACTAATAATGAAATGTGCATTTGAAGTTAGGGACTTAAAAAAAATATATGAAGAAGGGAATGATTGATTACTAAATAACATAATTTACATAGACTTAAAAATAAAATCCCTTATAGAAGATGTTCAAAGCATTACCTCATTGATGAGAATATATGATTTGATGATTATCCGTCGACGAATATGAAACTGAAAATGGAGCTGAAAAAAAGCAGTGTGGCTTAAAAAAATCTCATCAACATGCAAGCCGACCCCCAATGTTTGTCTTTCCTGGAGGTGGGGTTTACGTATCAAAGAGAGAGAGAGAAGAGAGAGAGGGTGGCGGGGGTGGTTGAGGGTGGCAGAGGTAGCTGAGGACAGTGGAGGTAAGGGGGGGGGGGGGAATGCGAAGGACAGGGAGGAAGAAAGAGATAAAGAGGGAGAAAGAGGTATATTAAGGGCGGAGGCGGCGCGCAACAGCAACCAGAGGGATAAAGCCCTCCACCTCCCTCCAAATCCTTCTCTTTTTCTTTTTTATCCTTTTTTATCCTTTTTTTTTTGTACGAGAACCCATCGTTTGTTTTGCTTATTTTGTGGTGTGGGATTTTTACTCAATGGGATAAATTTTAGTTGCATCTGAGAGGTACGTAGTATCACTTTGAGGTTGTCAAATATGCCAAATAGGCTTAGAGCTTGTTGGGTTGAGCAAGGCAGTGACAATGGGCTGGGTCAGTCCGGTCTGTGAAATAGGGCCCAAGCCAGATCCTAGGCCCAAGCCCACGGGCCCTGGCTGGCCTGGGTCCTACCTAATAAAAAAAAATTAGGCACAAGCCCTATCCACTAGCTTGGGCCTAAATGGCCTGCAGGCACAACCCAACCCCATCCCCCCGCCCCCTCTCCCACCCACTCCAATGTCATTTCTAGGCAGATGGGGCACTCCCACCTGGGCTTTCATGGGCCCATGAACCGGGCTCATGGGTGGGTCCACGGGCCAGCATTGGGCTAATATTGGCTTCAAATTATATAAACATTAAAACATTTTTATTCCTTGCACCAAAACTTCAACAAATAAATATATTTTAGACCATATGCATGGACCAAGATTTTTGTTTTTTTTTTCCAATCCAAAACTTTGTTTAAGCAAAGATACACCTGGATATTTATTTATTGGACGCTGTTACACTAAGTTTATTTTACAGTTCAAAATAAAGTCCTACATACCTCTTTACAAATTCAGTGAATCATATATCTTGTTAGATGATGTATATACCTCATTAATTTTTTCTTACACTTACTAAAACTGAGTTCTTCATTCAACTCGAAATGGATCGATATACACTTTTTATTAAAAAATATACCTCATTAGGTCATATATACTATTTAAAAAAATGAAAACATGTGAAGTATAAGTTTTGGTTGATAAAAATGATTGAGTTTAACATTTTCCTTATATATATTGATAAATGGCCCTACTCAAAGGGATCTACATATTTCATCCTCAATTACAAGAGCAGAAGCCTAGCTTTCTTTAAAAAGCTCTAAGCTGTTATGCAATACATACATATGTGGCCTCAATAGGCATGCAATTTTTCTACCTTGTAGTCCTCTTGAAAATATGGATTTCTGTGTTGCACGAGCTTCCCTAACAAGTATGAAGGATACTTGTTTATTGTATTCTAAATTCAATGGAATTGGTTTGATCAAGGAGGACAAGATCCCTGTTTTTTGTCCCATATTGCTCTGGACAGCCGTGACCATCTCCGTACTGATACATGCATTGCGCCATTCTGGTGATGCTTATACATGTTTCAATGAACTCTCTATGAAATGGTGATAGAGCAGCGTATTCTTTGATCATTTTCTTCCAGCCTTCACTTAGTAGTCCTCTTATGTGCTCGACATCAAACTCTTCAGTAACTCCTTTTTTGATCATATAACATTGGATGACTTTCGGTACATCCCCTCTCTCGAGCTTAGTAACAAAATACTCCGTACTTTTTCAAATATTCTTTAAAATACTCCGATTAGACATCAAACGTACAAAACGTGCCATACCGAACATAATGCATATTAAATTCAATGATATATACTAATGTTTCAATTATCTAGAAAATAGTCTAACTATCACCGTCCTTTTCCGTATTTATCCCGTATGATTTACAAATATACACGTACCGTACCGAACATGACACTAGCCGAATATTTGTCGTACACGAACTTTGTTACTATGCTCTCGAGCTTATGCTACATATATAAAAAAAATTTTGCGTCAATCATCTAAAAAAATATTGCTGAGCTTGAGGACTATGAGTTAATGTTAGGAGTTCTTATCTTTGAAGTTCCTAGATCATCGATAAGTCTTGTAATTCATCAAAACATCCAACCTGCCTTCTCTATCGATTGAGAGTCGAAGATGTGGGTCATTTGCTCCTTAATTTCTCTTACTCGAGATTCATTCTGAATGCACTTAGCAAGGGGCTGCAAATCTCATCTCTTATTCCTAGATCCCTTGGGTCCCTACCTCAATGGCTAGACTCCTCTTCAGTCTGCCCAATCCAGAAGTCCCTTTTGCAGATTTCTCTTACCATATTTAGTTGACATATTTATTACTTCCTTCTTCTCAGTCTCAATCTCTGAACTCAATAAACACACTACTCTGGTTAGCTGGTCCCCTCCGGAGGATGGATGGATTCAACTAAATTCAGATGGCTCTCTTTCAGAAGATAGGGGCGGATATGGGGCCCTCCTTCGCAATGACAAGGCGGAATTCATTAGGCTGGACGCAATGATTTACCTTCCATCAACCTCCTTGAGCTCAAAGCCTTTAAGAGGGCCTATGGTAACTACCGCAAGGTGTGGATTGAATATGACTCTGCTACAACAATTGCATGGGTTCAAGGAAAGGATCTCGCCCCTGGTCTTCCATTCGCTCACTGCGTCACATCCTAGCTTCTTTTCAATATGCAAGGGGTGAAACATTTATCCTTCCCTCCCTCTGGCAGGAATTGCGAGCAGCAATCGATCTTGATAAAGATGGGACCTTGTATACCCGATGTAGATGATTTCCCTCCTTTTGGTCCTTCATTAAAATGTAACTTGTCTTCAAAGGGATGCAGGATTTGCTATCCTTCTCCTCCCATTGGAAGCAAGGTTCTCACTGATTTACCTTGCTTTGTATAGCATGGAATACTTTTTGTAAAGTTCAACTTTCGTATAACAATACAGTTTTGATTACCAATAATAATAATAATAATCTTTACACTTGAATTTTCTCAAGGAATCTACAATTGACCATCCAAAAAAGACCCAAGGATAATTTTGGCTTCAAATTAATAAACATTAAAACATTCATGGTCCTTTCACCAAAATTTTAACATATAGATATATTCAGCTGGCGCATCAAAAGTGAGACAATATGCATGGACAACAATCCACACCCATGTAACAATAGAAGTATACAGTGCTTTATTTTAGCAAAGATATATACACCCGACTACTTATTTATTGTATGCTAAATCCAATGGAATTGGTTGGATCAAGGAGAATAAGATCCTGTTCTTTGTCCCATATTGCTCTGGATAGCTGTGACCATCTCCATACTGATACATGCATTGTGCCATTCTTATTTCCTTCATACATGCTTCAATGAATTCTCTATCAAAATGTGATGGAGCAGCGTATTCTTCATTCATTTTCTTCCAACCTTCACTTATTATTCCTCTTACGTGCTCGACGGCAACCTCTTCAGAGACTCCTTTTTCGAGCATATAACATTCGACGGCTTTCAATACATCTCCTCTCTGGAGCTCATGCTACATATATATAAAAAAACCAAAACAATTAATGAAGGCATATCATCTCAAAAAATAAAATTGAGCTTGAGGACTATGAATTAATGTTGGGAGTTCTTACCTTTGATGTTCCTAGATCATCGACAAGTCTGAAAAGAATGGATGCTTGATGTATTATGCCATTATAATTCTTCAAACCATCCAATGCCTCGTTTGTTATATCCTCAGTTACGTAGAAGTATGTATGAACCATTAATACTGGACTGGAGATTGTAAACCATGCATTGTTCAAGTATTCATCGAATGATGGCATGTATCCACTATGATACCACTTTGCCTCCACTAAGTAGGAGTTGCACAAATCTGTCCACTGTGTTCAACAAAATTTGATGGGAAAATCTTGAATTCGATTTCATGGTTAATCAAAATGGTTTCAAACACAAAATTTCGTGTAGATTTTTTATGATTTAGACGTAATTTAGTACCGCTTTCTTTAGGTATGATATGGCATTGACATCCTTTTCGTTTAAAATATCTTGGGCGATTTCCTCTGTGGTCTTGAATAGTGCAGAAATAAGTATCTTCATGTACTCCGGAAGATTTTGCGTTTCATTAGGATCCCATCTGAAAGAGTTTATGGGTCATATGTAATGCTGCATTTGATTTAGTTAAATATTGGAGATAACAAAACGGAAGAATAAATAATAACCTATTAACAGCATCCGTGAAAAGAATGAGTTCATCCAATGAACCATAAACGTCGTAAGTGTCATCAAGGGATGTTATTAAACAATTGACCTTTGTAAGCGTTTCCCTAAAATTTGAAAATTGTGGCTCATATAACCACCCAACTGTCCAAAAGAAATGTTCCATCACTCTATCTCTTGCGTAGCCCAATTTTTCAGCAAGCCCCAAGTCCATCCACCACCTAAAAACCATAACTTAAAACTGTAAATGATGATAATCAATAAATATTCAATCTTATTTCAATCCATTTTAATTCATCAAATATGTATTCATAGTCTTAACTTTATTGTAAGATGAGGTGACAATGAAAACTTGTTTGTTGATATGTGGATTTTAAGGTTACCTTGACATTTTACGGATATCTGCTTGGTGAGTGCTCTGAACCAAGTTGAAATCAAGCTTAGCCAATTCTAGTAAGGTTGGGTTCACATCATCTTGCCTTTCATATATATCCATGTACCTATAGGACTCTATCCTTGTCACCCTCCAATGCCTTGGAATTTCCAAGGAATGAATCACTTGCTCTTTTAGGATTGGATTTATTCCATCCTGCTTCATATACTTCTCAAGAAATTTAGCAGTGAAGGCTCTTGCCTCATCCATTGTTTTCTCTCCTTCAAACCCAAGGTAAGAGGCTTCATACAAACTCAGCATTCCTTTGATGTCATCATGCAGACTGTCCATAAAATCGCCCGATGTTTTCTTGAAGCATTGAAAGATTTCTGCATCGACTAGCCATAACATTTTAGTTTTACACGTTTTTTAAGATAAATTAATGCACACACAGGAGATTAAATTAAGTCTGTGTTACCTTCTGAGGCTTCAAAGCCATGTCCCCTAAGTAGCATAAAGAGGAGAGATGTGGCATGAAGGTCTTTCTTTCCCAGAACATCATCTTTATTGTTCGATATGTTCGATAAGCTTTCCTTGATCTCTTTTTTGAAGTGATACGCGATGCCAAGATTTTGAAGGGTGACGATGAGCTCAAGCCTTGCTAATGGATCTACAGTTGTGTTAAATAGCTTCCTCAGCTCTTCCTTCAATTTCTCAGCCCGGTCGATGTAGATATCTCTCTACACAAAACCATTATATTAACTACTCTTGAAAAGAAGTTGCAAGAATAATTAGATGTATTTGTACCGTATAATCGCTCTTCAAGGACTGGATGAAACTGTGATCCCATAGACTCGGATTGTAATTCCCCGATCGTCGGGGAACAGCAACGACGCTTGAGGTGCTCCCTCCCTCATTTCGAGTGGTGATGCTCAAAACAGTAAGTTTGGACTGAGAGCTAGGGATGATTTTAGGAGAACAGGCTATAGGAAGGCCAGACAAAACATTGAAGCCAATGGATGAGGCCATTTTTAGGTGTTGGTGGCTGTGTGGTGTCTTGAAAGAAGGGTGTGCCATCTCATTTATATAGAAGCTGCGAATGGATGTGCTGTTGCATAATAAACAGCCATTTCAACCCAAAGCTCACGTGTATCAGCCAAACTCAGGTATATCGTATTTTTTTAAATACTATATGATTTTTATTGTATTTATTGGTAAGTGATGATCTTGACTTGCCATCAATGAAAGAGATAATTACTGTGCACAAAATAGGGGAGATGAATGTAAAGATTTTGTGAAGATTTTCAATACAAAGTAAGACCACTAGTGTGTAGTTTGTACATTTCCCCATTTTTTGTAGCAATTCAGCTGTTCTCTCAATAGAGAGTTTTCCTCTAATATATTGTTTTTTAATTTTCATTGTTCAGAATATGACAGTCAAATCGCATTAAACTGGCCAGAGAGAATGATCTTCTATGCAATGAGAATAAATAATTTTTTATTAAAATGTCATGCTAAACCAGTTTAGGGAGAATCCCAAATTGTTGAGTTGAAATATCATAATCCCTAGTGCTTGAAGCCTGTATATACATATATTTAGGGTAAGTCATACGTAGGCTGAAATAAATAAAAAACTAAAATTTAATTATTTAAAGTAAATCACGTGTAATGTGAGTTATTAATTATTCAATATACTTCCAACATCCATACGTCATTATGCCACAAAGACACGCCACACACCAACACAACAACATAAATACAGTACAAAATCCCCATCCACAACAATAGCACTTCCAACCCACTGACACAAGCATGCAGAAGATGGAGTTTGAATAGATATGGAGTTTGAATAGATAGAGGGTGCAGTGGGTGGGTGTTGATAGCTTGCTTTTTTTTTTTTAGTGAGACAGAGAAAGAGAAAGATTGTGTGGGTTTGCCTAGTGAAGGGGGTGGTCATAGCAAGTGGGTGCAGGTGGGGTCTAATCCAAGAATGAAAGGGTCGTGTAAGAATGGGAGAATTCGGTTATATTCCATGAATTGGTGATTAGTAGATCCATTGAGCCTGAAAAGAGGGGTGATTAGTAGCAATCTCTCAAAATCGCACTCCCATTGCACCACTATTTCAGTCACCGAGCCTTTACAAACTCTGCCCCACCTTCTTCAGTTGGTGTACATATTGATTCTCATCGAATGCATGTTGTTTTCTAACCCCCTCCTCAGCATTCTAGAAGAAGTTCCTGAAGAACTTTTCTAGTAGTTTGATGGTCCACCTTGGAATGGAGAAGCTCGCTGTCCAGTAAAGGTTTAAGCTCAGTAAACAGATTTAATGAGATCTATCCTCCCCATTTTTCAGCAAGCCCCAACTCAATAGAGAGTTTTCCTCTGATATATTGTTTCTTCATTTCTGTTGATCAGAATAGCAGTCAAATCACACTACATTGGCCCGGGGAGAATGATCTTCTATGCAATGAGGATTTCCTTTACAGTTGTTGGTTAGATAGAAACATAAATTATTATCAGATTTATGACTATACTAGGAATAAATTATTATACTAGTGGAATAAATAATTTTCTGTTGAAATATCATGCTAAACCGGCCCAAGAAGAATCCTAAATTGTTTGGTTGAAATATCATATTCCCTTGTCCATGAAGCATGTATATATAGAGGGAAGTGCTAGGGTGCGACTGTGCGGTCGTGCACCCAACGTGCGCCCGTGATCTCAACCGTCCGATTGTTGATCTCGCGATCGGACGGCTGATGACTATTTTTTTTAAAGAAACATCAAACCGGATGAAACCGGTTACATCGAGACCCCCAAATCTTCTCCCATTCTCTCTCTCCTCTCATTGCTCTCTTCCTCTCTTTGACCCAATAGAGCTTCTTCTCTTCGACCCAACAGAGGGAAAAAAAAAGAAAAAAAAAATGACGGGAGCACCACCTGCTGTAGCCTCATATGCTCGGCCACCCCCTCCCCTCCCCGTGCTCGACGGCCACCGGCCAGCCCAACCCAATCCAGATTCTATCTGATTTTTTTCAGATCTAGGGTTTTATTTTCATATTTATTTTGGGTCTAGGTTTTTGTTTGATTTTTTTTTCAGTCATAGGGTTTTTTTTTAGATTTATTTTGAAATCTAGGTTTTTATCTTATTTTTTCCAGTTATAGGGTTTTTTGTCATATTATTTTCTGATCTAGAGTTCTTTTTTTAGATTTTTTTTTTCTTTGTAGATGCTTATTGAGGAAGGCATTTGAAGCAAAAAAAAAATGATAGATGAAGCCGGTGGTTGACGAGGAGATCGGTAGCAGCACACCCTGACATTATTGAGAAATGGGTGTAAGTGCATACTATACACATTGGATTACTTTTGATGTTACATCTAAAATGAATATGATTTTTTTTAACATTATATGCAGATCCTTGAGCACATATGATTGTCAATTGTGTAAGTATTATTTAGAAGAAGAGTGTGAGGTTGACTCATTTATTTTTCAATTTATTTTATGAAAATGTCTATCTGAATCATGTTTTGCATTGTTGGGATGTTTTGTTTATATGATTAGTGTGACTGATAATCTGAATTGAAGCATGAAAAGCACTGTTAATGGAAGAAATAGAATGAATAGATTGATTTGATTTTTTGTTTAATTAGCTGAAATCCTACTGAAATCATAACTGTTGATAATGGACAGAACCAATAAAATCATATGTATGTTACATTATAAACGTCACTATAATTTTTTTTTAACTGAATATGTTTAAATCATTTTAAATTGTGGCCGGGTTGCAAATTGTGGATGCATGGCGATATGTACATAACCCTGTGTAGATTGCTTAGGCACCTTAATGTAATCAATATTAGTGGGTGTGTGTTCATGAAATGTATGTTTCTTTTTTGTTTGCAATGAAAACATTACTACTCTCATTCTACTAATAATCTGATATTTGAATGAATGAATGCTTGAAAATCTGATATTTGAATGAAGTATATTTTGTGCATGTGCATAGTAATGAATATCAGGGATTTTCGTATGATTATTTTTATGGAATGTGCATTTTTTACTCATGATTCATGTTTGTTGAGCATTTGACTCACATTGCTCTTTATATTCAGTTAAAATGTGTAATAGATTATCAGTCCCTCCTAGTCTTCTTTATTAATATGTGCTGGTAGATTTGGTTGAATTAGAATCATCCATGCTCTCGATGTATGCTCTCCATAGATCAAATTTGGATCAATACTATATTTCACCTAGATATCAGAGAAAAGCTACCAAGAAATGTGGTAGTCTTTCTCTATTATCCCCTCCCCTGATACAACATAATAAAATTGGAAAAGATATTCCCCTGTTCATCCTTTTGCAATGTTTTCATCCTCGAGATCTTGGAAGAAATCTTTAATGGGTAAATTTTTGTGGGCCTTTTCTTTTTTTGAGCCTACTCCAATTTTCTTGAAAGATGTTGGTTGTTTAGCTTTCTTATTGGCTGCTATCTTTTTCACCTCAAATTTTGATGCCTCTGTTACCATTATTAGGTAGGTGTAGATTGGTTTTTTTAGATTTTTTTTCCTTTGTAGTTGCTTATTGAGGAAAGCATTTCAAACCAAAAAAAAAAAAGATACATTAAGCAATAGATGTAAATTTTTACTTTGTATATACATGTGTTCAAATTTTTTATATTCTTGCTATTGATATGATGTTTTTTAGTGAATGTAAATTATTTGATTTTGTGTTGATCATAAATCTTATATAAATTTGTGGCCATAGATTTTGAAATTTTGCACAATATTGTGTCATAATTGAACTGCATCAAAATTTTGACAGCTGTGATGCACTCTGGTTTGCAGGATCGAATACCAAGCATCAGTGTTGATGCCTTTCAACATCTCAACTGGAGTGATAAAGCCATTTTTGTACCATTATGATGATGAAGCTTATCAATTAGTGTAAGGATTTTTTTTACAATAGTGATATCATCCTCTGCTAGAACAATGGCTTGATTGTTCTACTCGGTAGAAACTGGCACAATATTTTTCAGAGTTTCATCAGCTTGCCTTTGCTTTCTTTGAGCTGCATATCCTAATTTATTCTGAACTAGTTGAGTCAGTGTCAGCTCCGGACACCTCCACTAGAATGGACTCTTCATCTACAATGCTAGCAGCTCGAGGAGAGTTCCCTTTATCTATCCGAGTTCAGCCCTTCTGCCATAGTGACATCTTGAATGGGGAGAATTTGTTAGATGTTTTAGAACGTTGTAAAAGAGCAAACTGATTTGATAGCGATGTTTAATTGTTTGAGAAGTATTTTTTGTTTAATCATTTGTGGTTGATATGGGGATTTAACAGAAAATCAATTTTTTGAAGATGTTTTCATCTAGTGGTGACCTTAGACCATTTTTTTCTTCTGATATATGTTTGTATGCACCTAGATGGGAACAATGTTAAAAGTTGGGTGGATGCACTAGATCATCAATGACACCCAAGATCCACATATTGGTTCCAAAAGATCCACATTTTGGTTCCATATCTTGAATTCAAATTCATTCTCGTTTTATGTTGAATTTTAACTCAAATTCATGTTATTTAGGAAGAGATTCATTTTTTGGTTCCACATCTTGAATTTAAATTCCCACAAATACACTTATTTAGCTTCCCATATATTTCATTGCAAACCATTGAGAACTAAACAATTGATGCTCCAACTGATATAAATAGAACAAACATCAGTTGTTTCCATTCAAAAAAAGAGGAGACTAATGTGAATGTTTCACTAAGCAGCTCCTCTATCAAGAGGAGTAGAAATGGCAATCCAGAGTGAGATAGAAAGAGAGACTTCAATCAATAAACAACATTCACATTCCTTCACATTCAATTAATACTTATTTGATATAAACATCATTCACAATTATTCAAATAAACAACATTCACATTTACAAGTTAACAACATTAACATATTGTAAAAATTGAGATATGTTACATTTGCTGTGGCGGAGGAAAGAAGCCGCTCTATTTCTTTTGATCAAAAGCTCTGAATTGAGGAATGTATTGTGAGTTTGTGGTAGTGGTGGTGGTGTTTGATGAGGAGGCATAGATTTGGACATCCTTGAATGTCCCAAAGTGATCCTCCTCTTAGTTTGCTTGAGACATAGAACCCAAGTGTGGAGCTGTAAAAATAACAAGAACTCACATCACAAAACCATCTGATTAGTTACAAAAGACTCTCCTAACTACTTACAATGATAAAAAAAAAAAAAAAAAAAAAAATTAGTCTGAAAAAATGTGTAAATCTTCCATCTTGTTGATGGCAGTTCATGCATCAAATCCATTATTGAACAAAGAATCTTCAAAAGCTTAAACTTTTAATATGTTCTTTTTTTGGAATATCACTAAATTACCTATGCCAACTGATGGGGATGAATTTTGGTTCACAAGTAGGCTTATTAAAATGCATTCAATAAACATAAACATCCAATCATGTCCCAACCAAATTGGTTTATTTCATTGAAGCTAATCATGAACACTCAGAAATGGAATGACGCAATATTCAGGTTAAGTTCTACAAAACCCGATGGCATTCCTTCCTACAACATGTATAAAAAAAAATTTCACGTGTAATGTGGAGTTATTAATTATTGAAATACACTTTCCAAAATGAGTAGAATACATTTTCCAACATACATTATTCAATAGACAAACCTTCAACACATCACGAGTAGGGGAATTTTTTTGTTGGGATTATGTCTCGATCCGATGTTAATATCAATGGCTATGATGAAACCATATTATGCTGGACACCTAATGAGTATGATATTATTTAAGATTTAATCTTAATTAATATTTAAAGCGAATCTCCTAAAATAGGAAACAATATTTATTTTTTTATTAGGAGAGGGAATATCTCCTAATTAATGAGAACAATATTTGTTTATTAATTGATAGATTACTTAAGGAGGAAGTTAGCTATCTCTATAAATATTTTATAGGGTTTTATGACAAGACAAGGTATACATTATAAAATGTAGAGATCTTAAGGGAAGGTTGAGAAGTTCTAAGAGAGGGTAACTCCATGAGAGAGTTTGTGAGTCTTTTAATGTTTCTCAACTATCAAAAGTGGATTCTTTATTTTTTGCCCCGTGGATGTAGGCCTAGGCTGAACCACATATACCTTGTGTTCTTCATGTGATATGATGTTTCGTTCTTGTGTTTGATCTTGGATTTATTGTTGGCTTCTGTGATTGCCTTCCCAACATCTTTAGCAGTTGAGCTGCCAAAAACTGCATTGAATAATCAAGTTGGATGACAACTTCCTCTCGAATAATATAATGCATAATATAATGCCAGTATTACCATCTAAGACCTCAAATTAAATAAAAAAACAATGACACACAGTCATTACCATATATACAATCATGCTGTGAAATTTGATTTTGACTGACGAGTTATACAAATGTAATGTATAATTGGTTATATTTGTAGGTATATACTTCATTTAAAATAATTGTGCATGTATTGTTATGTGAAATATTGACCAAAAGAAATGTGTAAGATGATTTCTAGCATTATGATCAAATGTCTTTATAAAATGGCAAATAGTCCATGTACATAATTTCTTTTTTTAGATCTAAAACTTGTAATCCATTCATAAACGTATAATATTACAAATGGTGTGAAAGGGATTAAAGGAGTGGTTGAAAAGAAAAAAGAGGGGCGAGTGAAAAGGGAGCAAGAAAAAACAGCCACCACCCGCCATATATAAAAGTCACACCACACAGCAACACAACACATATACACCCATTCATATGCACAAATCCAAACATTCTTTTTTGAGAGCTGATACACTCAATTCATTTTATAGTCCATTTTATCGTCTCATACATTAAGATAGTGAGATATGTACTGCATTATCATAGTGTATACAATAAAAAATATATTATTTTTTATTAAGAAAAAATATGATATTGTATTTCAGCATATATTTTATTTTATGTAACATTATATGCACTTTAATGATAAGTGTATGATATAAAAATAAATGTGAAACTGTAAATAGGGTTGCACAAAGGGTTTGATGTATCATTTTCCCTCTTGAATCTCCTTCCCTTCTCCCTCACTACTTCCAGCATCCACACGTCATTACCCCCGCAAAGACACCACACACCAACACAACAACATAAATAGCTTGATAGCTTGATAGCTTGCTTTGGTTTTTGAGAGAGACAGAGAAAGAAAGAGATTGTGTGGGTTTGCCTAGTGAAGGGGGTGGTCATAACATGTGGGTGTTGGTGGGGTCTAATCCAAGAATGAAAGGGTCGTGTAGGAATGGGAGAGTTCGGTTATATTCCATAAATTGGTGATTAGTAGATCCATTGAGCCCAAAAAGAAGGGTGATTAGTAGCAATCTCCTTGTCTACGGCTCTCTAATTGGCTTCTTTTCTTCCTCCTGTGGAATTCAGCAAGGAGACCCTCTATCACCACTATTATTTACCTAGTCATTGATTCCTTCACTTCATTGCTTAATAAATTGGTTGTAGAGGGTCAGGTTGGTCACTTCATCAAAGACAACCTCAACATAAGCCATCTATGCTTTGCTGACGACCTTCTGGTATTCTCTGACTCAAAGCCAAGCACAGCCATAGGCCTGTCTACTTTATTCCATACTTTTGCATGGGCTTCAGGACTGCATCTCAATCCTGACAAGAGACATATTTGTACATCATGTAGCTCCTCCTCTCCTATATTTTGCTACTTGATGGGCATTCTCCAGCACTCCCTTCCAGTTCGGTATCTTGGACTCCCACTCCTAAATTGTTCTCTTAAATATTTACACTGTGTTTCTTTGGTTGACAAGATCAGGAAAAAAACTCTCTTAGGAGTGCCACTCTCTATTGAGAGTGGGCAGATTAGAACTAATCAAATATGTCCTCTCCTCTTATCAATTATACTAGTCATCCTCTTATTGTCTTCCCCGGCGCATTCAAAAAGATGTGGAGCAGATTCTTTGCAATTTCCTTTGGCAAGGTCACTCTTTGGTTCGATGAATGCATCACATTGCTTGGCCCTCGATATGCAAGCCTATTCTTGAAGGAGGACTTGGGATTAAATCTATTAAAGACTGGAATTATGGAACAGCGGGCGTTCATTTTTGGGAAATTGCTCGCAAATGTCCCTCTATCTAGACTGACCGGATCCATAGAAGATATCTCAAAAACAAGAACATATGGATGGTCAGACCCCTGCAGGAAGTACTAGCTCATGGTCTTGTATTCTAAAAGCCTGAACGTGGATATCCCAAAAGTTAATTACATAATATTTGAGGGAAAAACTATAAATATATGGCATGATCCATGGCTGCACGGTTACGGATTGAAGCACTACCTTATCCGAGTCTCCTATATATGGGGTCCTCCCTCTACAGTAACTTTAGACATACTCATCCGGAATGGTCACTGGGTTAAATCCCATCGTTGGCATGCCCCTCTGGATAGCCTCTGGCCAGACATTTCACAACTGGATGTAGGAGGATGTGGTGAAGATATTCTCATCTAGACTCCTGCAAAATCGGGTTCTCTAAGCCTCTCCACAGCTTGGCAAGCAGTGAGGCAAAATAGCAGTCCTCCTCACTGTACTTCCTGGCTTTGGCTCCCGATTCAGACACCAAAACACACACTCTGTGCTCTACAACAAGTTTCCTGGCTATGGCTTTCCACAATAAGCTTCCCACTAGATCTCGGCTCTACAACAAGCACCTGGTGGTCGATCCAACTTGTATCCTATGTTCGAGCAGTGCCTGAAGATGTAGACCATCTCTTCCTCACTTGCAGTTTCTCTAAGTCTATTTGGCACTCACTGCTTGCTGGTCTTTGCATCACTGGGGCTCCTCCACGCATTGTGATGTCTCTCACTCATTGGATGGAGCAGGTGGTCTCAAATCCCATTCAAAAACTAGTACTGCAACTCTTCATCACCTCTATAATTTGGCATATCTGGCTGGAACAAAATTCTAGAATTTTTAGGACCAAATTTAGGAATACGTCTAATGTCCTTCAACAAATTAAAGACAATCGGAATTTGTTCTTGCAAGACCAAGTTCTTCTCTCCTCCCACTCCTGAGGCCCAAAACATCGCTCAATTCTTTGGCATATCTATTCTCCAGAAACAGGAAACCACAGTAGAGGTCCTTTGGCAGCCCCCTTGCAAAGGATGTCTCAAAGTGAACACTGATGGTTCACTAGCCGATGATAGAGGAGGATATGGTGCGGTTCTTCGAAATAATTATTCTCGATCTATCCAAGATACAGCAGGCCGGAATGATTTACCATCTATAAATCTCTTGGAGCTTAAAGCTATCTAAGTTGGGATTCGGATGGCTATCAATGCAGGAGTCTCAAAACTATGGATTGAAAATTGACTCAACCACAGCCTTAGCATGAGTCAAAGGCGAGGGATGTTGTCCGTGGAGTTCTTTTCGTTGTCTTCGATACATCCACCAAAGCCTAGGGGTCCTCCAGGAGTGGTTAATCTCACATATCCATAGGGAAGGAAATGTTCCAACAGATCTGATGGCGACTTATCGCTCGGACAGAGGTGACTCGATCCATTCTCTCACCAACTCATATTTGGCACGAGTTTCAAGCAGCCCTGGATCGAGACGCCTCAAGCATTCTGTTTGAACGCATAAGAGCCTAAGTTCTTCAGATTCTAGCATGTTCTTTGTTTGAATGCATGGAATGGCTATCCGAGTATCAAGGGATGCAGATTTGACTTTGATCTTTCTTCCCTCCTTTATATAAAGATATCATTCCATGCATTTAAATTTTGTGAAGATCATGACACTTTTTGTAAAGTTTCTCCCTTACATAGCAATACAAATTTGATTACCAATAAAAAAAACCCCAAAATTGCACTCCCATTGCACCACCATTCCAGTCACCAAGCATTTACAAATTGATGCAACGTGATGACCATGCTCTTCTGTTGACTTGATCAACCTTCATGGATGTGAGATTTGCAGGCTCCAATGACACTATTGATTTGTGAAGAATACCAGGATGATGGCTTCAACGAGTTTGTTGATTCCTAAGAACATAGACAGAGCGACGTGGGGACGAGTGGGGTAGCTTCCCCCACTCAATTTTAGCAAACAAAGTATATTAAAACCTTGCATAATAATATAGGACAGATGGCTGAAAATTTGATCTATATTCATAAATTAAGATAAGATAGGATATGATTATTTCTTTTGACATTGCTATTTATAAAAATAGTACGTATTGTCTGAATTGTAGCTTTTTATTATCTGTTTGATTAGAGGATAGCTTATTCAACATAATAAAATAATTATAATTATATAGAGAATAACCCGCCATTTTTTCTACATATTTTTTATTTGATTGGAATAATTTGTGTCTTTTATTTTTAATCTTATTAAGATATAATGACAATTATGAATGGATAAACATGATTACACTATATATTCCAAGGGTTAGTTTGACAGGGGATAACTACTGAGATGAGAAATAAGTGTGGGAATAAATGGAGGAAAACAACATATGCCATTTGTTGTCAAATATAAGGGAGATAAATTGCGGACAATTACCTCAATTTTGAATGAAATGAGTATTTTTTTAATCAATATAAAGATTAGAATGACATTTAAACCAAAATTTTGTCGTGATTTAATTGACAAAAGTGAATAATGATAAAATTGATGGACTTTAAAATTAGGATAATTTATCTCAAAATCTTAACCCCTTGCCAATCCAACCATAAATATAATTGTCAGTGTGTATTCTATTTTATCAAGGTATAATTATTACAGTCCATTATGCTAAACAATATGTTTTTTTAATCCAGAGTTAAATATGTTCTTCCATCACCCATTTCTTTATTTTGCTTGTAAAACAAACATGGTTTAAAGTTTGTAATGTATAAGTTATATAATCATTCAAAGAATCTCATTAAATAGAATTAAACATTTTTGTTAAAATTTGCGCCCACTAAGCTTAATTCCTAGCTCTGCCATTGCCTATGAATACCAGAAACGATGGAACTCTATGTATTTGACAATCATCCTATGATCACAAAAATATAGTAGAGAAAATAAAATTATATCGATCAAAATCCGTTCTAATTTTGTGATTAAAAAGTCTATTTATAGAGTAGAGAATCTTAACAAACTATTATTTCAACAAATCTCTATATCTCTAATCACAAATAAATAAATGCTAACCAAATCCTAACTAAATCTATATTTAAATTCAAATTCAATCCTAACCAATAAAAATAAAAATTCATATCCGGATGATATCTAAATATTAACTAATAATATCAAAAAAATATGATAAACCTAACAAATAAAACAAAAATATTAAAAATTGTAAATCATATATAATCATCATTTGATGGTCCTCAATACCAATCGAACGGTTCATGATCGTACTGCATTTACAAACCCAGCCCACCTTCTTCAGTTGGTGTATATATCAATTCTCATTGAACTGCATGTTGTTTTCTAACACCCTCCTCACCATCCCACAAGAAGTTCCTGAAGAGCTTTTCTAGTAATTTGATGGTTGCCTTGGAAGGAGAAACTCGCTGTCCAGTATAGGTTTAAGCTTAGTAAAAAAAATTTAATGAGCTCTAGCCTCCCCATCCTGGATAGTAAATAGGAAAAGTGAAAGTGAAAGGATGCATAGAGGCGGATAGTCTGAACCAAATCCATCTTTCTTTTTCTTGTCCCCCAGATTCTTTGCAACTCATATTCTATAGTCTCAAATGTAATATTACCAAATCAATTGTCATCTCTTTTTTATTTTTTTTATTAATCTTTATCCACATCTTATATACATTTTATTCAAACAATAAGAACTTTATTATTATAAGTTTCTCAACAAGAGTTCTACTGCCCTGTTTGGATTGAGTCATAAACATGGAATAGCATGGAATAACTTAGAATAAAAACTTTTTGACTGTTTGTATTGATGGAATTAACAGGTATTTGGATGACAGAATTACGGGGTATTAGATGGTATCTGGATTCCACATTTCCCATGGTATAAGCTATTCCACACCATATGCATATGTGGGCCCCACCCGTCATTTTAACTTAACACTTTGCCCTTGCCACAATGCCTATGTCTGACATTTGGTTTGAGACCCCCTTTTGATCCTTCAAATAACTCTAATAGAGTCACAGGTTCTCGTCTTCCCTAACCTCGTCCTCAAGCCAACACCAGACTAATCGTCCTCCATATATATACCTTCATTCTTCCCGTCTGGTTATCTCATCGCCCCCCATTGCTTCATTGTTGACTTCTCAAATGTAATATTATCAAATCAAAATAAATGTGAGCTGTAAATAGGGTTGCACAAGGGGTTAGACGTATCATTTTCCTACTTCTTTCCTTCTTGAATCCCGACCCTTTTTCCTCAATACATCCAAGCATATGGGCATTAACTGCAAAATATTTCATAGTAACAACCTAGATTTTCGTAGCAAAAGGTCTTTCTTGACAAATTAATTTCGTTGCTATTGTTGTTGCAATTGCCTCTGTAACGCCCATATTTTACTCAACCGCTTATCGAACGATAAATGGGTCGCTACTAAATTTAATCCAAATACAAAACCAAAATTTGGATCCCTTTACATATACACACACACACACACACACACACACGATACTAATATAATATGAAATAATAAAACTGCTGATAATAAAATAAATAATATCTAATGATTTTAAATCACCAATGGTCTCATAAAATATTAGAGTTTTACTGAAATAAGATACAAAAAGAAAATACACAATAAACCACCCTTGTGGGAGCCATCTAAACTGAACAAACCCAAATAGTCGATCACGACTATAATTTATCCTCGAACCGCTACCTCGAAGAAATTCTGAAAGATGCGAAAAGTCCAAACTTCATCTTAATCCTCATAATATGCGATACCTAGTTATGAAACAACCAGCCCATATCGAAAAGGGTGAGCGATTAACTCAGTGAATAAGTTCATTGACAAATTACTTTACGTGACAGTTATATATATAAATAAGTTATATAAAAAAATTCAGAATTTTTTTATAAATGTTTTATTTTATTAAATCAATTTAAAATCATGAACTTAAAAAAATATTTTAATTAAATCAAGTGGCCCAATCCTTGGTCCACATCAATAAAATCACGAGAGTTAAATGATCTGATCAAATACGAAAAAATAAAAAAAAAGTTATATTAAAAACAAGAATTTTCTTTAATAAATCAATTTAAATTCATGTGCTTTAGAAATTATTTTTGTAAAATCACGTGGCCCAATCCTTGGCTCACGAAATAGAAATCATGCAACTTAAATGATATGACCGGATAGGGTTCTCAGTCGGAAGAACCGTCCCCCAAAACAGGTTTGCCAACCCCCAAGCGATTAAATCGCTCAAAAAACTCCCTCGAGGAGACATCAGATCTACAAGACGCTGATGGATCGCCACTACCATCACTACGAGAACACCAGCACAGGATGCCCCGATTGCTACAAACTCCAAACAAAGGAATCCGCCGCAACAAGGAATATTTTACTACACCCCTCACCGATCTTGGGATTCTTCGAGTCCTAGACCTTCCTCCCAAAGGCGAAATACGACGGGGGAGTTATTCCAGAAATGTGTCATTATATGCATCTTGATAAAAAAAAATCTCCTCGGACTAGGTTGTCTCCACTAGTCCTAAATTTTTCAAAAATCTCAGAAGTACCAAAATCCTTAATTCAAATTTTATCTAAAAAAAATATAAGCATCAATAAATGCGTTTTATTAAATTTTGAAACACAAACAACATTATTCATGTTGTATTAATTGTCATCATAAAGAAATGAAATCATGCAATTTTATTCAATAATAAAATGCAATTTGATCAAATATGAAAAATATCCAAATCATGCACATAATATTACACAAATAAGATTAGCATGTGAAATTCAACAATATAGAGAAAAACTCACAAAAAATAAATTGATAAGCCTACTTATCTCGAATGCACCCTAGGTTAGGAGAATGAATCCCATAACAAAAATTACAATCTAGATAAACCAAATAAATTATTAATTAAAACCTATAATTTAAGCTTAAACCAAAACCTAATTATATAATTTTTATACCCAATAATCTAAATCCATCCATATATACCACAACCTAAGAAGAAGATCAAAAATCTATTTATAATAAAACCAGACACTAAAAGACAAAACCAGAACAGACAAAAATACAGAATTCAAAATAATAATAAAATAACGAAAATTCATAAAAGAATATAAAACACCTTTTTTCTATAAAAATATACTATTAATTAGTAAAAATCGAAAATAAATAAAGCTTGTTAAGTATATGCATAAATCATAACTCTAATATTATTAAAAAATCTTATATTTTAGAAATCTAAACATAAATCTAATATTTAAAATAAATAATAAATCGAAACCTTAAGTTTATGAAGACTCAAAATCGAAATATCTAATATGCATCTAATAATAATAAATAATAGATCAAAACCCTTGTTTTTTTATTATAAAATCATAAAAATCTAACAACATGAACATATACATATCAAAACTTTGACTTGATTAAAAACTAAAAATCCCATAACATAAAACTATATTTAACCATGAAAATAAATCAAAACCCGAATTTTATTTATTTATTTTTTAAAAGAAAGACTAAATAACCTAAACATAAATTTAATATTACCCATAAATAACAATAACTTAAAAGAAAATCAAAGGCTAAGAAGAGTACCTCTCTCTCTCTCTCTCTCTCTCTCTCTCTCTCTCTCTCGAAGAGGATACACATCCACTTTTTTTTTCTTTCATCCCAACATATATATTTAGATATCTAAACCTAACAAAAATTACAAAATGATCCCCAGGTTGTTTCAGATTTACAAATAGCTCCCTACCCGAATTCCAGATAAGTCCCTAAAGTCTATAATAAAAAAAATTCAAGTTTCAAAACTGGGTCCCTGAAAATCAATAAGAGTGAAATTTTAAAAAATTTAATCTCTTGAGATAAAATTATAACCATTTAACATCTTGAAAATCTTCGAAAGAAAAAATATAAAATTTTTAACATTAACAAATAGTATTTAAAATTATGAACTGAAATAGGACCATAAGGATACTCTAAATGAGCTAAAACTTAAAAACACACAAAACACATTAATTTTAATTCAAATATCCTATTTATATATTTAAATCAAATATATAAATATGAGAAAATACACCAGTGTTACATACTTTCCCCCTTTAGGAATTTAATCCTCTAAATTTAGGGGAGAACACCAAAAAAGGTATATAACATCCAATGATAATAATCATTCAACCAATAGTTGTAAGAGTAGTCTTACAATTCCAACTCAAAACAACATCTATACAATCATTTCATCGGTAGGTTTACATGTCCGTGTAATACTTAACAAGCACAATAATATAGAAAATGGTATAAGAATCCAACTTATACCCCAAAAACAATCAAATAATTATATAAGTCAGCTTACAGGTCTGACTCATACCCAACAAGCTCAATAATATGAAAAATGGTATAAGATTCTAACTTATACCCTACAAATAATATTCAATCGGATGCACAAGAAAAACTATCAATGTTTTGCATTGAAGTTCCAACAAGTATCAATACAACTAACATACAATCATACAACAAAATAACCATATAAATCAGATCTACAATTCTTCCGTTGCGTCACTCTGCTAGTGACCCAAATCACAATGAATGAACTTATACATCAGAAACAATGACAACAATCATCAACGATCATTTACATCAATAACTGTATAGGTCAAATACACTCATGCCCCATATCATAGGTTTTATAACTCATACAGAGCATAAGCAATGGCAACAATACAATAAAATATACAAGTCACGCTCACCCATATCCCATACCATGGGTGATTCGATTTGTACGGAACAAGCAAAGACATTACAAGCAATCAAATGCATAAGGCCCACATATATCCCATACCATAGGTGGTCCAACTAATACAATGCAAATATTGTCAATAAGAAAAACAATCACATCAAACAATTTCATACATATTTGTACAAGTTAGGCTCATCTACGTCCTATACCATAAATGATTCAACTTATACTGTCAACATAAGGGCAATAATAATCACAACAAGCTGAAACTAAAGATATTTAAAATCTTTAAAATTATATATATATATATATATATATATATATATATATATATATATATATATATATATATATATATATATGATATAGTGCGGTCCGTGTGAACCATGCATATACCTCACTTATCGAGGTATATGCGTCGATAGAGAAAGCATATCAACTCATCGAAGCATATGCATCATTTATCGACGCATATACACTTTTAAGGGGTGTATATACGTAGTTCGCATGGACAGCATATTATCACTCAACTATATATATAATCATCCATTGACATGGACATTCACGGATTAATTAAACCATCCATGACACTATACAAAACGTGAAAATCATCATAATAGAATTGTGAATACATGGCCATATTGAGCAATTTGAGAAATATCGGTTGTTAAGGTATGCCTCCCATGTGTGCACGCTTCGACGTATATATAGTATGAGCGATCATCCACCATATAATGCTCTTACATAGAGTAACATCTAATAAGAATTCAAATCCTATATGTATCAATCCTAATTGACTCAATTTATCATAGGCATCAAAGGAATGACTCTCATATTGGCTTATCTCGAGGCTCTAACAAAAAATAATAATTTACAATGAACCAAAATAACTAAGTTCTATAAGATATGGTATCCAAAAACTCAGGTGGGATATCCTAAGTCCAATAATGCAATCTAAACTTTTAAAAATATAGCTAGATCTATACACATTCTAAATGCACATAAATCTGAATTTACAAGATGCAATTGTAATATCGACATGCATAGCATGATGTAGAAAAAAATTTAACATATTAAAATATTGTATATAAAAATAAAATCTTCATGATAAACAAGTATAAATAATATATTAAAAGAATTTAAAGCTCATTCCATATAATATATATCATAATAAATTTGTAGGCCATGTAAAATATATATAGAGTTACATTGTAATAAATTAAACGTAACAAATATGTAGAGAGTTTAATTAAAAAAGATCTAGTAATATCTTTATTTTTGAATTATTAAGATTTGAATCGATATGATTTACTTAAATTTGACTTTGAAAACTTAAAATATAATTACAATTTATATAAATCTGATTTGAAATCTTTCATTCCAATAAATATATATAAATAAATATAGTAACAACTAAATTTATGGCAATATATATATATATATATATAATGGGTCACTTCCCCCCTTTAATAAGAAATTAATAGATTTAGGCTCTAGTATAATAAAAGTAATCAAATAATTTTTTTAATATAAACTAATATAATCTCTTTAGGATGATCAAACATAAGCCCTAAACTTCACATGCTAACTAAGCTTAGACTAATAGAAAATCAAGAATAAGATCACTAGAAAACACGATGTTACGATCAGGAGAAGACAAGGCAATTCATCTGGAAATATTCAAGAAATTAGGAAGCAATAAGAGTTACACTAACTTAGGCCTTCAAGTCAATAGTAGTATCCACAATGATGGCTAGATATCCCTCACATTGTTTGTTTAGTCAATAGTCCGATCGGTATGATCCACAAAACTCCAAAAGCGGAACGCTTGTTAGCAGAGAAAACGAAAGGTCACAACTTTTGAAAAATAATCAACACTTGTATGGAAGGCTAACAACAAATCCATGCCCAAGATAACATTGAAATCAAGAATATCGAGAATGAAGAGATTAGTAAACATCTAATGCCCATTGATCTGAACCAAGCAAGAGGGAAAGCAAACCTTGGTGACAACTTGTTCACCAATAACAATGGTTATGTGAATTGTAAACATCGAGATTGTAAACTTCTTTACTAATAGTTTAACAAATCCGATAAAGCGAATGAAATGCGGAACCCCAAAAAGAACATACGATGATGACCAGAATAGAGATAACACTACAATCTCCTACGTCACAAAAAAAATCCAAAATGAAATAACAGATGTCACAAATAATAAAACTTTTTTTTTTCAAAACACAAACCCTAACCTAGGCTCCAACAGGACATGGCTCTGATACCATCAGTAATGCCCCACATTTTACCTAACCGCTTATCCAACGGTAAATGGGTCGATATTAAATTTAATCCAAATACAAGACCAAAATTTGGACCCCTTTATATATATATATATATATATATATATTTTATACGATACCAATATAATATGAATATAATAAAACCGATGATAATAAAATAAATAATATCCAATGGGTTTAAATCACCAATGGTCTTATAAAATATCAGAATCTTGTGATAACAAGATACAAAAAGAAAATACATAATAAACCACCCATGTGGGAGCCATCTAAACTGAACAAACCCAAATAGTCGATCACGACTATAATTTATCCTCGAACCGCTACCTCGAAGAAAATTCTGAAAGACGCAAAAAGTCAAAACTTCATCTTAATCCTCATAATATGCGATACCTGGTTATGAAACAACCAGCCCATATCGAAAAGGGTGAGCGATTAACTCAGTGAATAAGATCACTGACAAATTACTTCACGTGATAGTTATATATATAAAAATAAGTTATATTTATAAAAAATTCAGAATTTTTTTTATAAATATTTTATTTGATTAAATCAATTTAAAATCATGAACTTAAAAAAATATTTTAATGAAATCAAGTGGCCCAATCCTTGGCCCACATTCAATAAAATCAAGAGAATTAAATGATCTGATCAAATACGAAAAAAAATAAAAATAAAATTATATGAAAAACAAAAATTTTCTTCAATAAATAAATTTAAATTCATGAGCTTAAGAAATTATTTTTATGCAATCCTTGCCTCACGAAATATAAATCATGCAGCTTAAATAATATGACCGTGTTGGGTTCTCAATCGGAAGAACCGTTCTCAAAAAATAGGTGTGCCAAGTTCAAAGCGACTAAATCGCTCAAAAAGCTCCCTCGAGGAGACGTCGGATCTAGAAGACGCTGATGAGCTATCATCACTACGAGAACACCAGCACAGGATGGCCCGATTGCTGCAAACTCCAAACAAAGGAATCTGTTGTTGCAATGAATGCTTTACCACACCCCTCATCAATCTTAGGACTCCTCGAGTTCTAGACCTTTCTCCCCAAAGGCGAAATACGACGGGGGGATTTATTCCAGAAATGTGTCATGATATGCATTTTGATAAAAAAAATCTCCTCGTACTAGGTTGTCTCCACTAGTCCTAAATTACTTTTCAAAAAATCTCAGAGGTACCAAAATCCTTAATTCAAATATTTATCTAAAAAAATATAAGCATCAATATATGCGTTTTATTAATTCTTGAAACACGAACAACATAATTCATGCTGTATTAATTGTCATCATAAAGAAATGAAATCATGCAATTTTATTCAATAATAAAATGCAATTTGATCAAATATGAAAAATATCCAAATCATGCACATAATATCACACAAATATGATTAGCATGTGAAATTCAACGATATAGAGAAAAACTCACATAAAATAAATTGATAGGCCTACACTCATCTCGAATGGACCTAGGTCTGAAGAATGGCCATAACAAAAATTACAACCTAGATAAACCAAATAAAATATTAATTAAAACCTATAATTTAAGCCTAAACCCAAGACCTAATTACCTATCAATAATTAATAGGCATAAATTTTTATATCCAACAATCTAAACCCATCCATACTTACCACAACCGAAGAAGAAGATCAAAAATCTATTTACAATAAAACCAGAAACTAAAAGACAAAACTAGAAAAGATAAAACATAAAAGATAAAAATCCAGAATTCAAAATAATAATAAAATAACAAAAATTCATAAAATAATATGAAAACACCTTTTTCTATAAAAATAAACTATTAATTAGTAAAAAATAAAATAAATAAAGCTTATTAAGTATACGCATAAATCATAACCCTAGTAGTATTGAAAAACTTATATTTTAGAAATCTAAACATAAATCTAATCTTTAAAATAAATAATAAATCGAAACCTTAAGTTTATGAAGACTCAAAAATCTAAATATCTAATATAGATCTAATAATAATAAATAATAGATCAAAACCCTTGTTTTTTTATATAAAATAATAAGAATCTAATAACATGAACATATACATATAAAAACTTTAACTTGATAGAAAACTAAAAATCCCATAATATAAAAATATATTTAACCATGAAAATAAATAAAAAAACCTAATTTTATTTATTTATTTTTTTAAAAGAAAGACTAAATAACCTATACATAAATCTAAAATCACCCATAAATAACAATAACTTAAAATAAAATCAAAAGCTAAGAAGTGTACTCTCTCTCTCTCTCTCTCGAACAGGATACACAGCCATTTTTTTTCTTTCACCCCAACATATATATTTAGATATCTAAACCAAACGAAAATTAAGAAAAAGGCCCCAAATTGTTTTAGATTTACAAATAGGTTCTTACCCGAATTCCGAAAAAGTCCCTACAGTCTATAATAAAAAAATTCAAGTTTTAAAACTGGGTCCCTGATAATCAATAACAGTGAAATTTTAAAAAATTTAATCTTTTGAGAAATAATTATAACTATTTAAGATCTTGAAAATCTTCGAAAGAAAAAATATAAAATTTTTAACATTAATAAATAATATTTAAAATTATGAATTGAAATGGGCCCATAAGAATATTCTAAATGGGCCAAAAATTAAAAATATACAACACACACTAATTTTAATTCAAATATCCTATTTATATATTTAAATCAAATATATAAATAAGAGAAAATGCACCGGTGTTACAGCTTCCTATGGGAAAATCTTTTGTTGCGAACTTTTATTTTATCTAGCAGTATAACTTTGATGTCTCCGATTGCATTCCATTTGCTTATTAAAAGTAGATTGTCTATTTATCTGACACAAGAGGAGGATATCCAAGGTACACTCATGACCAGATAGCTAGAATTAAACTTGGTATTTGCTAACGCTAGAACGTTAACACAGATGTCTCCAACTGTGTGTTGCGCACAACCTTTTACAAGTAAGGCTTGCAATTGACTCTGAGGTTGTTGCTCCAGGATCAAAGGAAGGGTTCTCCCCACTGGACTTCAATCAGAATTTTGAGACAAAACAAATGCCTTTTATATGTGAGCTGTTTTACACTCAATCTTTTGTGTAATCTCAAATGTAATCTCATATATCTAATTAGCCCTCTCCATTCACTATAACAAAGTATATATCTCATTAGAAATTTTTCATATTTCTACAGAGGATACCGTTTAACTAAAGAAGTGAGGAATCAATTACTAAATCATATAGTTTATAGAGGATTCAAAAAAAATTATTTATTAATTGAAATATATACTTCACCTTTTATGAAAGTGTTTAAAAAAAATGAAAACAAGAATGGAATACACAGTTTGATGAATAGACGTATATACGATTGATAGTTATAATATGTATTTAATAATAAACTTTTTCGTATCAAAAGATGGTGAAGTTCCCGAAGGCGACGTAGATGACCGACTTGGGTGGCTGCCAGTCAAGCCACTCCTCGCACGACCAGTCTTCGGGCCAGTATCGACCGACAGGCCTCTCAGGCTTGAGCCCAGGTAGCAGCGACCCAATCGAACGGATCCTCAAAGCTTGCTCAAACACGGGGCGTTCGACATGGGCGAACGAGGACCCACTTGGCGGACTCGATTGACTTGTTCCCTCATACGATGTATTCAAAGATGACTCTCTTGGTGAATGGGTCACCGAGATTGTACCACCAAAAGTGGCCCGTGTTCAACATTGGCATCTCCGGACCTAGCTGGACCATCCAATTTTCCATCGGAATACCTGGTAAGAATTTTTGTCACTTGTCTAAAAAAGTAAAAGGAAAGTGGTCCACACACGCGTAAGCGCGTGTGCGTGCATTTTTAGGTGCACTTATGCATTGATTTTCTTTTCTAAGAATAGCAAACTGAACTTTTGTTAAGTCCGTAAGCAATTTTCATCTCTATGAAACAGACCAAAGGATCTAAAAAAAAATAATATATGTGTCACTAACGAGAAGATTGAAGTTTTTTGTCCCTTACCATTGGCGTCATCAATCATGTTGGGTATGTTGAGGGTAGTCTCGACCATGGCAGCAGAGCTGGGCCAGAACTCGGCGGTCCACAGGCCCATCTTCCTGGCCACGTCAAGCGCCCACGGCATGCACTGGTCGGCGATGACGCACGTGACCAGACCCCGTTTGGGCTTGGCTGAGACGGCCTGTATCAGCTCCTTCAGGTGCCCAGGCATGTGCTTAATTTTCTAGGGGGAGATTGAGCCTCCCTATGTCGTTGTGGTCTGCACAGGGCTCCAGCCCGTTCAGGATCGACACCAGTTGCAGCGTCCCGGTTTTGGCCCGTGGGCTGGCCAGGGAGGACAGGAAGCGCGCGTGGTCGAAGTGGCACTACTACAATTTTTGACATTGATTGCCATTTTACTGGAAAAAAAAAAGATCTGTATATATACACACCTCTTCAGGGATGCATCCTCAGACTGAAACTGTCAAGCCTTTGTTCGTTGTTCCGTCAAGAATATCATTGGGAGCTTGGAAAAAACTAACGACCTGCAAATTAAATTTACATATGTTTATCAAAAAGATGTAAAAGAAAATCGATTAAGAAACTGGTGAAAGATTTATCATACTATTAACACAGGGAACTGTATTTTGTGCAGCAAGTGTATGTGATACAAAATAGAGATATGAGATAATATGCAAATGAGATAATTGTGTATTTTTTATGCACTGAACATAAAAGATCATCCAATGTCAAACTTTATGCAAAATTCATTATAGGGATAAACCCACACTCTAAAAAAAAAAAAGAGATTCATTAATTGTTCAACCTTGACCTGCAGAAGGAACCCAATATAGTCCCAAAGGACAGTTACATAGTACCTTCTTTAATGTTATCAAGTATTATGACGCAGTATATGCATGAAAAGTTGAGTTGAAAGAAAAGGTCCCTAATTGCCCTTTTCTGATATCACATTGCCTCATATATATATAGTTCCTGATATATAGCTAATTAGATCCCAACATTCAAGGAGCAATTTGGACTCTCTCATATTTTTACATGTTGTAAGCAACAGAAAATAGGATAATCACCTGATGATACAATTGCTGTAGTTCTTCAGTATCATCCTCAAAATGAATGATAGCTTCAACCTGGAAATGAATTTTCACTATCAAGTGCATACCAAATCTAGACATGGGCCACATTAGCCTACTGACATAAACAAGATTTTTTTCAAGAGTGGACTTGAAAAAAGTTATTCTAAAATACAAAATAAAACACCATAAATATGCACTATTGGGTTAGATTTCAAATAGAAATCTATTCATATGAGATCCAGATTATCATGTCCATTATTCTAAGTGCAAAGCTGTAATTCTAAACTCAAAACAAAAAAAAAAAATCAACTTGTAAGGGGCAAAAAGATACATTATCAATAATTCCTAGGTAGTCTGAAGATGATTAAAGCTTGCAAAACATACCTGATCAATTGATCCTCTCATCCTATCTTCATATATCATGCGTGATGCTATCTTTTCAGCTTGCAAATCATAAGTTGACAAGAGACAATTAACTCAAGATGATCTGTGCATATGATCAACATTTTTTCATGTCAATCACAACCAATATTTTGCATAAAAAAAACAATAACCAAGTAACTCTCCTAATATACCATTCAAAAGAAACATGAATAAATTGTATATGATGAAAGACACACAAACACATACAAATTAACCAATTTCACAAATCAGAGATATCCAATTTTCACAAACCTAACCATATCTAACTTTAAATCAATCAATCCAAAAGGACATAATTCTCCATTCAAACCTTAAGATCCACAAAATCAAATGAAATCCTTCAAATTTCTATTCATGACAATGAAAATTGAGATTAAGAGAGAGAGTGATGACTGAAGACCTTCTATGTGGGAGGGAGGAGGAGGAGGAGAGGGGGGGAATGTGGATCTGATGTGGGAGAGATCAGCCATGGCTGATCCGCCGGAGGAGATGAAAGAAGAGGAGGAGGAGGAGGAGGAGGGAGAGAGAGAGAGAGATTTACGCGTGGGTGGCGGCTACGACCTTCGTCGGCAGAGGGGGAAGGGGCGGTGGCTGTCACTACGTCGACGGAGAAGGAATGGATGGCGGTGGCTGGGTCGGCGGCGGAGGAAGGTGCGAACGGCAGAGGAACATGTGAGAGAAGTGGGGTCGATCGGGATTTGAGAACATTAGTTAGGTTTTTTAATTACGAATGATCATAGTTTTAAAAAAACTGTAATCATAATTATTATTATGACGAGTTTTTAACAAACGTGATCAAAACAACCATGATCAATGTTAATAATTGTAGTAGTGTGGGTGTTGACAAAGGTGATTGTGACCGCCGCATGCAGTGGAGGTGGAGCGAAGGTGACGATCCCATGTGTGTAGTGGTAATAGATGTGGCTCTGTTTATCAGTGTTGTTATTAGTGACCGACATTAGAGGGCCCTCTGTTTATGTAGGGAATGTTTATGTAGCGAAGGTGCAGGTTTTTCTCATGAGGCATTTTTTAAATTTGGAAAATGTTATGAAAATATCAAAACATCACTTATCGGAGAATACACTAAAATATTTTTAAATTTAAGCGAATTATCCATGAGGCATGTTTTAAATTTGAAAAATGAGATGTCCAGCTACTTGTGTAGCCCCATTCGAGTCTTTTTTTTAAATTATAAACTCTTCAATTGATGTACATGTTGTTATTCGAAATGTAGTATGTATTGATATACATTATTGTATTTTTTTGCATTGAAAAAATATAAAAAAAATATTTCGTCATACACTATATTTGAACATTATTCACTATGAAAATGCATTATATACTATACTATTTTGAAGCGTGGGACTGCAAAACGGACTGAGTATATCAACGCTCTTTTATTTTTTAAGAAAAATGAGGTGTTTAACCCTATTTCAAGTAATTCACTCCGGTTTTTTTTTGAATTATATACTCTTTTCTTGAAATGTACTATATATAAAATGAATTATACGATGAGATACAATAGTTTTTTTTATTTAAATAAAAATATATTTTTTTCTTCATACACTATAATAGAACCTTAATCGTAGTGCATACTAATGCAAAACAAATTGAATGCATTTTTACATGATTTATTGATTCCGTTGGCTGTAATAATTGCAACAGACAACGCAACAAATTATTGATCGAGGTGTCTTTATTTGATTTTGATAGTTTAAAACACACTTGTTTTTTCAGTGATTAATTAGATTGGCTGAGTGGCGTGCAACAATACCATCCACTCAAATATTGAAAAAACACAACTGTTTTTTCAGTGATTAATTAGATTGAATCACACCGCTTCTAATCAATTCATAATGATTTCTCATGTACGTACACTCCAGCTTCTAATCAATTCATTATGAAAAACATGTAAATCAAACTGACATCTTCAGCTCACCGATATTCATTAAGACATTTTCAGAAGGGCATACTTGTCGTTCTACAAAAATAATTTGCTGAAGGAGGTTCGAATTAGTGAGGCAATGTGGACTGAATTTTAAGGGCTGAAATGGACGTTTATTTTTTGCTCCCAGCCAAACACACTAAAAATGCTGAAATGCACTCATTTTCAGCTTTCAACTGAATAAGCTCTGAAGACAGATCCAACCATACAGCCCCTACTCACATTTATTGGCCTGCAACTCCCACATTTCTTCCGTTCGAGTTCTGATGAAGTTCAACTGAAAAAATATCGTTCAACTGATTTGTTTGTTATTAATTTCCTTCTAATCTCGTTACGTGAACCAAGAAATATGTCCCTATAAATTTCATATTCACTTTAAAATGCATTAATACAGTTTCCAACACTCAACAAGGATGATTCTGAGTTTCCCAAAAAAGGTGAGTTTCTTCAAGGCGTATTTAGTGTAACATTGGAGTAAACCCTAGGCGGAGAAGGCCACATTCGAAACCCAGTTTCTCCTGTCGTCCGGTGGGGCGCCTGACCCACCCATGTCGGCCTCCGAGGGGGGTCCTCCACTACTGAACCCCCCCCCTCTCTCCTGCCCTTCCACCCTCCGCAGCTCCTGTCACTACACCTTCAGCTCCAAAACCACCCCTTCCTCCCCGAGGAGGTTCTATTGACAGTGTCCTCCTGGCTCTCTCAGGACAGCCACCTCCCAAGACCAACATTGGCTCTATCAAGGCTCCTCTGCCTAACCAGGGCCGCTCTAGGCAAGAAGTTCGCCCTGCCCCCTTGGACAAAGGAAAGGGTCTTCAAAGGGGGGAATCATCCATGCTGCCTCTGCAATCCCTTCTCTCCACAATGTGGGCTATTCACAAAAGCAAGGGTCTTCTAATAGACAAACTGGAGGTCCCAGCCCCCCTCCACCCAAATTTGCAGCTGAAAGCAAAAGCTGGGCTCAATTGTTTCCAGCACATGAGTTCAGCCATCAAGATAAGAAGCTCTCCTTTATTGAACCAGCTCTTGAAGATGGTGAACCAGTAGTTCCTTCTGAAGAGGCGGACCTAGTTGAAATGGACGATCACTGGAGGCTCTCCCTTATCGGGTATGTTATTGGTAAAAAACCATTCTATAGAGCTTTCATTGAATACCTCAATCGTGTTTGGAAACCAAAGGGACATCTTGATTTGTTAATGAGAGGAGGAGGCTTTTTTGTGGTGAGGTTTACATGCGAGGATGACCTGAATAAGGTTATAGAAGGGGGCCCCTGGCTGATGGGGGGGAGACCTATAGTTCTTCGTCAGTGGCACCGAGGTATGCAAATGGAGATGGAGAGATTGGAAACGATTCCAATTTGGATTCGCTTCCCCCAACTTCCTCTTCACCTATGGGGAAAAAGAATGCTTAGTAAACTATCCAGTGTTGTGGGGGTGCCTCTTTACATGGATTCTGCTACAGCAAACTACACACGTATAGAATATGCACGAATCTGTGTCGAGATCTCAGCTCTCTCTATACTGCCCGAATCAATTCGTCTCAAAGAGGATGGAGCTTTTAAAGAAATCAAGGTTGAGTATGAATGGAAACCATCTCCATGTAAAGCCTGCAACACCTTTGGACATTCTGAGTCACAATGTATTCACAATGGTGGCCTCCAAGCTCAAAAATTCCCAAAGGCAGTCCCTGTTACCCAGGGAATACAGCGAAATGAAATCCCTCCTAATGGTGGGATTGCGGGTGTCTGGGTTCCCATAATGCACCCACAGACCAAAACAGCACCCTCACCTCATGCTTCCCAACAAGTTTCCCAAAACAACTCTTTTACAGTCTTAGCTAATGTAACTGAAGAGGAGCTGATCTCAGAAGCTCACACATCTGGCGAAAGGTCTTTACTTGAGAAAGAAGCCGTTAAAGAGCATCCAGAGGCATCCACTACCAAGGCACAATTAGCCACTGTTGAGGGTCTGTCTTCATCTATTGCAATTCAGCCTTCCAAGGCGGAATTAAATCCTAAATCTCATGCTGCTCCCCCAACTCAACCCATTATTGAAACGACTTTGGTTACCTCCCTTGTTTCTTCGGAACCAATGCCGAAGCTAATTATTGATCTCTATGAAGAGCCCTCCCAGTTAGTCAAATCAGGTGGCCTTCATGAAACTCAGGGGCACAAAGATAAGGCTGAGCCTCTTCAAGTGGCACAAAACACAGTGAAACCAAAGACCATGGAAGTCAATTCAACTGGTAAAGACCGTGGCACAGGGGATGCTCATCCTTCCAAGAATAAGAGAAGAAGTAAAAAGTCCAATGACTCAGACTCTCACTCAAAAAAGACAACCAAAAGTGCTTCCTCAATGACTTCTCATGAGGAAGACTCTTCTTCTAAATGTTAGTCACCTTATCCAAGGGATGCAATTTATTCTGTCAACATCCATCTATTTAATGATGAACTGCATCTTCTGGAACATTAGGGGAGTGAAAGGAACAGAAAAGCAGCTTGATTTAAAAGCCTTTCTGAACAACCACAAGCCTCATCTTGTAAGTATCCTAGAATCCAAGCTTGATGAAATTTCGCTGCGCACTTTAAAAAGGAAGCTGGGGTGCTATCCATCATCTTTCTTGGCGCCAGAGGCGCGTATTTGCCTTCTTTGGCACCCTGCCCAGGTAGATGTCCAGGTACTTGAATATTCACGCCAACTCCTCCACTGCTCAGTGCTCTTCAAACAAAGTAACGTGAGGCACTTAATCACTTCGGTATATGCCTCCAACAGCAGCTCAGAAAGACAACTATTATGGGATTCCATCAAACGCATATCTGCATCGGTCGGTAGCCAAGGGTGGATAGTTGGGGGGGATTTCAATGAGGTACGATTCAGCAATGAAAAGGTGGGGGGCCAACCTGCTCACTCCCGTCGCCTCCGCAAGTTTAACTCATGTGTTCTTCATGCTGGAATCGAGGATCTGAAATCCATCGGGCACACTCTTTCTTGGAATAATCGTCAGGACAATCGTATTATGTGCAGGCTTGATAGAGTGATGGGAAACCAAGCTTACATTTCTTCTCACCCTAACTCATTTGTTGAGTATCTCCCCCCTGGCATCTCTGACCACTCACCTTTGAAGGTAGTTAGTGATCCCCCTATGTCTCTGGGTCCCCGACCCTTCAAATATTTTGAAGCTTGGGAGGCATCTCCGTCCTTCGCTCCCATGGTTCATGAGGCATGGCAAACTCCAATTTATGGAGACCCGATGTTTCAATTTGTAAAAAAGCTTGCAAACACCAAGATGGCCCTCAAGCGTTGGAACAAGGACATTTATGGGCCTATTCAGTATAACCTCTCTATTCACAAACGGGAGTTAGCAGAAATTCAAGCAGCTCTTCAGCAGTCTCCAGCAGATCCTTTTTTGATTGCATCGGAAGGAGAGGCTAGACTCAAGTACTCCAATCTTCTTCATCAGGAAGAGAAATTTGCGAGACAGAAATCTCGTCAATTATGGCTTGCGGCTGGAGACTCTAACTCCAAATTCTTTTATAACTCCATCAAGTCCCGATCAGTGAGGAATTCTATCTGCTGTCTTCGTCGTCCTAATGGTAGTCTATGCTCTGAGTCAGAGGAAATCAGGGATCTTACTGTCCAGTACTACAAGGGTCTTCTTAATCAGAACTCGTCACCTGCTCAGCCATTTCCACCTTCGTCTGGAGGTGTCTCGGAAGCTGAAAGCACTGGTCTCTGTTCCCTTGCATCTGAATTTGAAGTACGAAATGCTCTTTTCCAGATGAAAGCTTTGAGTTCGCCGGGTCCGGATGGCTTCCCAGCAAAGTTCTATCAAGTTTTTTGGGAATTAATCAAGGAGGATCTCTTGAATGCTATCAATCACTTCTTTCAAAAGGGGAAACTCCTACGGCAGGTCAATCATTCATTTATTGCTTTAATCCCTAAATCTCTTACTGCAGATTCCCTTGATCAATATAGGCCTATATCTTTGTGCAACACTTTTTATAAACTCATCACCAAAGTCATGGCCTCGCGACTCCAACCTCTGCTTCCAAAGCTGATCAGCCCCCACCAATCTGCATTTATTAAAGGCCGTAGCATCCACCATAACATTCTCCTTGCTCATGAATTGATTAAAAACATCAGCCAAAGTCCTCTAGAGCTTGCATCAAAGTTGATCTAAAGAAAGCATTTGATAGCATCAGCTGGGATTATCTGGCACAAGTTCTGAAGAAATGCAACTTTAGTGATCAATGGATCTCTTTATGTATGGAATGTGTAACTACACCAAAATTTTCAGTCTTGATCAATGGATCTCCAGCAGGGTTCTTCTCCTCCTCTTGTGGGATCCGCCAAGGTGATCCTTTATCTCCTCTCCTCTTCGTTCTTGTTATGGATTCCTTCTCTACGCGGATTAACAAGCTTGTCGAGGATGGAAAGATTGGCCCATTTATTCAAGGATCTCTCAATGTAAGCCATCTCTGCTTTGCGGATGACCTGCTGGTTTTTTCTGACACCAAACCAAGCACTGCTACAGCATTAAAGGACTTATTCAGCTCTTTTGCTTCTATCTCGGGTCTCTCATTGAATTCGTCAAAGAGCCAGATATTTTTGTCTTGCAGCTCATCATCTCAAATATTTTGCAGAATTCTAAATATATCTCTTCAATCCCTTCCGGTCAGATATCTTGGGCTCCCCTTATTGAATGGCTCGCTTAGATATTCCCATTGCTTGCCTCTTATTGACAAGGTCCGAAAACGTATTCAATCTTGGGAAGGGCACTCTCTGTCCCGAGCTGGAAGGATCGAACTCATTAAATCGGTTCTATCCTCATTTCATATCTTCTGGTCATCCTCGTTCTGCCTCCCTAGCAAGTTGATGCGTGATATCGAAATGGTTCTTCGAACATTCCTTTGGCAAGGACATTCTACATCCCGGCAAATGCATCACATTGCTTGGGAATCTATTTGTAAGCCCCTCTCGGAAGGTGGTTTGGGTATCAAATCAATCAAAGAATGGAATAAGGGAGCAGCGGGTGTCCGATTTTGGGAAATCCTTCACAATCACCATTCACTATGGACTGTCTGGGTATCCAAAAGATATTTAAAAGGCAGAAATATTTGGACGGTCCACCCCCCATTAGGCAGTTCAAGCTCTTGGATCTCAATTCTTAATTCTCGGCAATGGATTGCTCCTAAAGTCCAATATATAATCTTTGAAGGAAAGACCATTAATATATGGTCAGACCCATGGCTCCATGGCAAGGGGCTAAAACATTACTATGGTCGTACCTCCTATATGTGGGGTCCTCCTCAGATTACTCAACTGAACTGTCTGATTCACAATGGGAAGTGGAAGAAGCCGTCACGCTGGCCTCCAACTCTTGATCCCCTTTGGGCTGACATAGAACAACTGGAGGTAGGAGGTGTTGGAGATGATGTCCTAGTTTGGACCCCCTCTAAATCTGGTTCACTAGGCCTTTCATCAGCTTGGCAATCTGTTCGTTTTTCTGCTGGCACTGTAAATTGGTCCTCATGGCTCTGGATGCAGAATCAAACTCCGCGACATACTCTTTGCGCTTGGCTTGCCTTCCACAATAAACTTCCAACTCGAGCTCGGTTGATAAGAAAGGGTCTCATCCGCGACTCATCTTGTCTGCTCTGTTTTTCGCAAATAGAAGATGTTGACCACCTTTTCTAAAAGTGCTCTTTCTCTAGATATCTTTGGACTTCTATTTCTAAGGGGATGCATATCAGGCTTTCTCCTCCCAAATCATTCCTTGATCTCCCCAGGTGGCTAGACAAGGCAGCCACATCCTCTATCCAAAAGGCTCTTTTACAGACTTCATTGACTACCATCATTTGGTACATTTGGACTGAACGTAATGCTAGAGCATTTAAGAATCTCTCGACTCGCAAACAGGTTGTCCTTCGGTGGATCAAAGATTCAATTAAGTCTCGCTTCTCCACCATAACAATCAAGTCTCTTTTGTCCCCAGAGGTACTTCAAATTGCTGCCTTCTTTGGTGTTACTATCTCAGAACGCCAAGAAATATCTACTCTGGTCCGGTGGATTCCTCCAAGAATGGGTTGGTTCAAACTTAATACTGATGGCTCCTTAGCCAACGATAGAGGAGGCTATGGCGCTCTTCTTCGGGATGATGCTTCAGAATTCATTAGAGGAATTGCAGGACGAGAGGACCTTCCCACAATCAATCTTTTGGAACTGAAGGCCATCGAAGCAGGGGTTCAACTAGCAAACTCTGCTCTGGTCCGTAAACTATGGATCGAATCAGACTCCACCACGGCGGTCGCTTGGATTAAAGGAAAAGGCACCCGTCCATGGAGTGCTATTCGCAGCCTCCGCATCATTCGCCAAGCGCTTGATTCTTTAGATGAGTGGGAAGCTTCCCACATCCACAGGGAGGGCAACGCCCCGGCTGACCTGTTGGCTTCATTTAAATCAGACCGGGGGGAAGCCACCCTATCCAACTATGATGTATGGCCTGCATTAAGGACAGCAATCCAAGCAGACAAAACAGGGCTCCCTTACACCCGCAAAAATCTCTAATATGGCCCTTTTTTTGGTCATTTTTTGTGCTTGGATTCTAAGGAGATTTTAATCTATTTCCCCTTGAAACCAGGATTGTGTAACCCTTATTACTCCACTGTAAATTTCTTTCCTTTTCATATAGCAATACAAAAATTGATTTAACCATCAAAAAAAAACAAGGATGATTCAAAAATCAATTGACACTAAAAAATTAAATCACCATGGAAAGGTAAAAACTATTACGCCAGACAGTTTGAGTATTCCATTAATTCTAATATTTAATTACTACATTCTTCATAAAGAAATTAAAATTAACCCTAATTAACGTAATTTGTATCACCTATTAGTGACAGACACTATTAGTACTAAGGAGATGTGAACTAGTGAGGACAAAGAATAAACAGTGGACCAAAGACAAATCATAAAAATGTTTTCTTGGATCCAACGAAGTCATTGGAAATTGTCCTACGACTACCCCTCTTTGACAATGCACATCGCCGCCATCTCCTTCAACTCCAAAGCCCTCCCAGCCCCACCTCCCCATCGCCGAGCAATGCCTCCACCTTTGCCTCAATCTCCTCCTCCATAATAATCCCTCCTGTATCTTGGCCCAGCCTAAGCTTGATCTTCCACGAGTTGTAAATGAAGCTCTCATTGAGGAATTAATCAGCGAAATATGATAAACAAAGGAAAGGCACCCTATTAGTGACAACTTCCATGTTCGAATCTGATGCAGACATCATAGCCACACATTTTATGGACGGCCGAGATCAGATGTAACAGAAGAAGAGAAGACATCTTGATCGTTTGGGAGGATTATAACTTAAAACGGTCATAACTTTCAAACCGTATATCAAAATCGTTATTAAAATATGTCCAAGCGTTCATATCGACGAGCTGTACAAGAATAGTACTATTTTCAGAGCATTCTGAGATCGTCTTGGAGGTCAAACGACGGTTGAAAGTTATTTTTACTATTTTTGGTAGTTTTGAGTTTGTTAAGATGTTATGCATTTGTTAGGATTTGTTATATTTAGATTTGAATTTCGAATATTAATTTGAATTCCAATTTGAATATTAGTTCTAATTAAATAAAGATGTATTAGTTATTTTTGCAAATTTAAATAATCTGTTAGGATCATAATTAATTTAGATTGGAATAATCAGTTGAAATCCTAATCTGTTAAGGATTCTCTTATATAAATAGGCATGTAAACCAATTGATTATTCATATTATTGATTATTAGAGTTTATTTATTTTTATATTGTATTTTGTTATCCCAAGTGGGAGAATGTTGGATTTTTTAATGTGGTCTTGCAACTCCCACACTTTGGTTTTGAAGTCCAGGATCAAGTAATGCAATTTGTAAAAGTTTATGATAATGATACATTTATGTAATTTATTGAGTCCATCAAAATGGATGGTCACGATTGACTATTTAAAGATGCATAAGATGTGTTGTGTTTTGATGAGAACACACATAGTTGATTATATATTTAAAGAGAGGATCCCTGTCTCCATTACCTTGTTTTATACACCCCAAAAGTGAATACACGTGGATATCATACACAAAAAAATTCTTAATAAGAGAAGAAGAGAAGCACCGACTTCATTGAGGCAAATAAAAAAAAATAAAAAATAAAGCTCTCTCTCTTCACTATATTAAGGATTCTTGTTGGGGTCAAGAGTTCCATCACAAAAGGGTAAAAGGAGAGAGAAGGTCTTCTTCTTCAAAGATTGATCAAGTTCTCAAGCTTTCCAGGTATGAAAGAAACCCTCCCACTCATCTACAAAATCTGAAATTTTTACATCTATTTGTCAAAGTTTTGGTGCAAGGAATGTGAATGTCTTAATGTTTATTTAATTTGAACATGCATATTGTGATGGGAGTAAACCAAGATCAACACATAAACTCAGATTTGAAAAGCATAAAAAGACAAAAAATTTCAGATTTTGTAGATGAGTGGGAGGGTTTCACCCCTGTAACAATAGAACTTTGCCCCACAGAGTGATAGGCTGGTCGATACTCCATCCACCTCTGCTGCAGTAACAGAGAACAGTCAAAGGATTCAGACAAGGTCGCACTCCAACATGCTCCTTTCGCAATCGCAGTGCAAATCTCAGGTAGATCATGCGTCATCCTATGTTCTCCCTATTGAAACAACTTTATCTGATGGTCCGGCCCATCCCATGAAGCAGTCATCTTTAGAGGATGAGATTTTTCCTCCTCCCTATCTATTCGACTCTCCTCGATTGGCCAGTGAGGTTAGACTACCAAATATTGATATTCCCCTCGAAATCGTTCTCTCCTCAACTGCTCCAGAGACATTAGTGGCTAGTCAAGCTACTCGGGTCAAGAAAGGAAGTGGGAAGAATCACAAAAATAAAAATAATGGTTGTGGGTCTCCACAGGCAGCAAAGAAAAATAAAGCAGCCTCCAAAGATGTTCTCCCCACAAAGAAGAGCATCAAGTCATATTTGGCATGATTCGTTCCACCCCAACTCTTATGATGAACTGTCTATTTTGGAACGTTCGAGGTCTTAACAGTAGAGAAAAGCAACATGATATCAAGAATTTTCTAAATAAAATTCTATCGCCCATTGTTTGCTTGGTTGAAACCAAAGTTGATCAACTAAATGCGGATAGAATCAGTGGAAACATCCTGCCACACTATAGCTTGTTGAACCCTCTTCATGGGGGCAGAATCTGGATCTTATGGCAACCAGCCCTTATTAAGGTGGAACTCCTGGCCTCCTCCTCACAATTTCTGCATTGCAAAGTAACCCCTGTGACAGGACAACAAAGCTACTTTCTGTCTGCCATATATGCCTCAAATCTGGCTTCAGAACGTCTCTCTTTATGGCAGGATCTTCGTGGTATAGCCCAAAGCATTGTTCATGCACAATGGCTCATCGGAGGAGACTTCAATGAGGTTCGCTTTTGTCATGAAAAACTGGGCAGCAATCTCATTCACTCAAGGTGCATGACACGATTTAATGATTGTATTACGGATTGTCATCTTAACGACCTTAGGGCCATGGGCCCCTCTTTCTCTTGGAGCAACAATCAAGATCAAAGAATTGTTTGCAAGCTTGACAGGGTCCTAGTTAATTTGGCATGGTTACACCTGAACACAAATAGCTATGTTCAATCTCTTCCTGCAGGTCTCTCTGATCACACGCCGCTTCACGTTATCATCAACCCTCCATCTCCTTCAGGTCCTCGTCCCTTTAAATATTTTTCGGCTTGGGAATCCCATCCGGAGCTTGGCGAGGTGATTCACAAGGCATGGTGCATCAAGATCCGAGGCTCCTCTATGTTTATTCTTGCAAAAAAGCTTCATCATCTGAAAATAGTCTTGAAAGACTGGAATAAAGAGGTATGTGGGCCTATTGAATCCTCTCTTCAACTATGCAGGCAAAGATTGGAATCTCTACATAATGCACCTACAAATTCAAAATTGCTGGATCTTGAAAGAGAGGCCAAAGAACACTATCTTATCATGCTGCAGCGAGAGGAGTTATTCTTAAGACAAAAATCCCGCCAATTGTGGCTCTCTGAAGGCGATAGGAACTCTAAGTTCTTCTACTCTTCCATTAAATCCAGAATTGCAAAAAACACCATTCGAAAGGTGCTACTACCTGATGGAACGTCCTCTGAAGATCCAAGCTTCATCAAAGATTTTGCAGTGGAATATTTTAAAAAGCTGTTAAACACATCTGCCTCATCTATGATCCCTAAATTGGAAAATTTGGTCCCTATCACCAGTCTAGAAGGGGAAGCTCTGTGTGCTCCTGTCTCAGAAGCTGAAGTAAAGCAGGCCCTATTCTCAATGAAGCCGGAAGGTAGTCCTGGTCCCGATGGCTTCTCAGCCCACTTTTTCCAGAAGTTCTGGGCTGTGGTGAAGCAAGATTTCATCGAAGCAGTCCTCTCTTTCTTTCGCTCGGGGAATCTGCTGAAACAACTGAACCACTCTTTCATCTCACTCATTCCGAAAGTTCAGCATGCCGAATCCTTTGATAACTTTCGACCCATTTCTCTATGTAATGTGGTCTATAAGACCATTACCCAAATTATGGCAGAGAGGCTCCAACTAGTTCTCCCGAGGATCATAAGTCCTAACCAGTCGGCCTTCGTGAGGGGTAGGAACATAGTTCATAGCACTTTACTGGCTCATGAGCTAACATGTGCTTTGAACTATCCAACCATTAAAGGACGGACCTGTCTAAAAATTGATCTCCGGAAAGCTTTCGACAGTGTGCGGTGGGACTTCTTAGAGGAGGTCTTGAAAGGAATGTGCTTTCCAGCCCAATGGATTCAGCTAGTGCTTCAATGTGTGGGAACAGCGTCCTTCTCTGTCTTAATCAATGGTAGTCCACAAGGTTTCTTCACCGCCCGCTGTGGCCTCCGACAAGGAGACCCCCTATCTCCTTTGCTTTTTGTTATTACAATGCAGGCTCTCTCAGTGCGGATTGATCAAGCTATTGCTACGGGTTCGGTTGGCCTATACCTCAAAGCCGAATTGAATATCTCTCATCTTTCATTTGCAGACGACCTTATCATATTTACTGATGGTGAAGCCTCCTCTGCACATGGGTTACGGTCTCTACTCGAATCATTCTCCCAGATGTCGGGTCTTCAACTTAATCCACATAAAAGTCAGTTTTTCTCTTCTAGTAACACTGGAGATTTCGAGCAAATTATTGGCATTACCTTGTGCCGTCTCCCTGTTAAGCATCTCGGACTGCCACTTACGCAAAAATCCCTCACCCACTCATTATGCATGCCCCTTATTGAAAAAATCCGCCACAAGATCCATTCCTGGTCCCCCTCTCTCCTTTCAAAGGCTGGCAGACTGGAGTTAGTGCATTCGGTCCTTCAGAGCTACAGTTATTACTGGACCGCAGGGTTTTCTCTACCAAAAAAGACACACAAGGTAATTAAGCAAATTCTTCGAAACTTCTTGTGGGCAGGAGATAGCAGCAACTTCAAACAATGTGCAGTGAAATGGTCGCAAGTATGTCTCCCCAAAAATGAAGGCGGCTTGGGTCTCAGACGTTTGCAGGACTGGAACGAAGCTGCCATGGGAGTTCGTTTCTGGGAGATTGCGTCTGACCACCACTCTCTATGGGCTGCCTGGATGAGGAAAAAATACCTTTCAAAATCAAATATCTGGTCTACTTCACCAAGGTCCACTGCCTCTAGCGTTTGGAAGTCAATCCTTCATGCAGGAACTTGGATCCGAGGCTCCACACAATACATTATCTTCTCAGGGGATACAATTAACATCTGGACTGACCCTTGGCTCCATGGTTTTGGTCTCCAACACTATCTCCAGGGTTCTACTCTCCTTTGTTGGGGACCTCCTAGGGAGGTACTACTTAACACTCTAATCCAAGATGGGAAATGGCACAAACCTCATAGATGGCCGTCCAAGAATGATGAATTGTGGAATGACATTGTTGAACTCGAAGTCGGAGGAGAGGGCAGGGATATACTAGTTTGGACAGGTTCAAAATCAGGAAAAATCTCTTGCTTCTCTGCCTGGGAAAACATTCGAAAAAAGGGACCATCTACTCCATGGACGAGAGCACTTTGGAATCCGATACAACCACCAAGACAAAGCTTCCTCTGTTGGCAAGCAGCCCTTGACAGACTCCCTACTCTCCAAAGACTTTTCAGTCGTCAGCTAGTGCAGAACACCACATGCTCTCTATGCTCATCGGGATTGGAAAGTACTGTTCACCTGTTCTTGTTATGCCCCTTCTCAGCATATATCTGGAGAGCAATCACAAAGTCCTTCAGCTCCTCGCATGCTAGGCACCAGTTGCTGACAGACCATTTCTCTTGGTTTATATCTTTGGGAGTTACTAAAATCGAAAAAACAGTTCTCCAATTTCTTTTATCACAAATCATGTGGTCCATTTGGCTCGAGCGCAATGACAGGTTGTTTCGGCAGAAAAAGTGTTTCAAACCACTTCTAGTTCGTCGTATTCTTTCGACAACGAGAGCAACTTTTGTGGGGCAAAAATATGAGGATGAAATCACCCCGATGACAACCAAAATGTGTGACCTGTTCAGTTTTTCAGTCCAAGAAAAACAGCAACTAGAGAAGGAAGTTATTTGGGAACCGCCACAGGATGGATGGGTAAAACTTAACTCGGATGGTTCTAAAGCGGATGACCGTTTTGCATATGGTGCTCTCATTCGAGATAGTTCAGGTAATTGTTGCAAAGCCATTTCAGCCAGAGTTCGGGCAGCCTCTATAAACCTCCTTGAACTAAAGGGTTTGGTCGAAGGTCTACGACTATGTTCCTCTGTAAAGGCTTCGCGGGTTTGGCTCGAATTTTGACTCTACAACCGTCATTGCATGGGTTTGTGGTCGTGGCACCATCCCATGGACGGCGTTGAGAGACTTACGCACCTTCTCCTCACTCTCATCACACCTTGAAGATTGGAAAGTCTCCCATGTGTATAGAGAAGGAAATCAGGCTGCTGACCACCTGGCAGCCTATCAATCAAACATGGGCACCTCAATTTATGATCCCCCAAACTTCTGGCCAAAGCTTCTCCAGCTCTTAAAGGAGGACGCACAAGGCAGGGTGACTATTCGAATCAGTTAATACTTTTTGAAAAGGATCCCTGTTTTGCATAAACAGGTGTTTAATTATTGTACTCCATTGTAAACAATGGGACTGATTTTGTAGTCCCTTGTTCTTTTTCCTTTAATCTTCCTCAATGTATATATTCAAGTTCACAGGAATACAAAAAAAAAAAAAAAAATTTACCAATCGAAAAAAAAAAACAATAGAACTTTGTTTAAGGAAAGACCCATCGGGATACTTATTTATTGTATTCTAAATTCAATGGAATTGGTTGGATCAAGGAGAACATGATCCTGTTCTTTGTCCCATATTGCTCTGGACAACCGTGACCATCTCCATACTGATACATGCATTGTGCCATTCTTATTTCGTTCATACATACTTCAACGAATTCTCTATGAAACAATGATGGAGCAGCGTATTCTTTGTTCATTTTCTTCCAGGCTTTACTTATTATTCCTCTTATGTGCTCAACAGCAACCTCTTCAGATACTCCTTTTTCGAGCATATAACATTCAACAGCTTTCGGTACATCTCCTCTCTGGAGCTCATGCTACATACAACAAAAAAAAACTATTAATGGATGCATATCATCTCAAACAATAAAGTTGAGCTTGAAATTATGAAATAATGTTAGGAGTTCTTACCTTTGAAGTTCCTAGATCATCGATGAGTCTGAAAAGAATGGACGACCAGCGTAATATGCCATTGTAATTCTTTAAACCATCCAACGCCTCGTTAGTTATATCCTCGGTTACGTAAAAGTAAGCATGACCCATTAATACGCCATCGGAGATTGAAATCCATGCATTGTTCAAGTATTCATCGAATGTTGGCGTGTATCCACTGTGATACCACTCTGCCTCCACAAAGTAGGAGTTGCACAAATCCGCCCACTATGTTGAACAAAATTTCATGGAAAAACCTTGAATAAGGTTCATGGTAAATCAAAATGATTTAAAATACACAAATGTCATGTGAATGTTTTATGATTTATTATGGACGTAATTTAATACCCCTTTCTTTAGGCATGATAGGACGTCCACGCCTTTTTGGTTAAAGATTTCTTCAGCGATTTCCTCTGTGGTCTTGAATAGTGCAGAAATTAGTATCTTCATGTACTCAGGAAGATTTTGCGATTCATTAAGTTCCCATCTGAAAGATTTATTGAGAATGTAGTTGGTCATATGTAATGCTGGAAGTGATTTAGTTAAATATTTAGGATAAGAGAAATAATAACCTGTTAACTGCATCAGTGAAAAGAGTGAGTTCATCCAATGAACCATAGACATCGTAAGTGTCATCAAGGCATGTTATTAAACAATTGACCTTTGTAAGTGTTTCCCTGAAATTTGAAAATTGTGGCTCACATAACCACCCAACTGTCCAAAAGAAATGTTCCATCACTCTATCTCTTGCGTAGCCCAATTTTTCAGCAAGTCCCAAGTCCATCCACCACCTAAAAACCACATAACTTAAATCTGTCAATGATTTGGATCAGTAAATATTCAATCTTATTTCAATCCATTTTAATTCATCAAATATGCAATCACAGTAGTCAACTTTATTGCAAAATGGGGTGACAATGAAAACTTGTTAGTTGATGTTGATTTTAAGGTTACCTTGACATTTTTCGGATATCTGCTTGGTGAGTGCTCTGAACCAAGTTGAAATCAAGCTTAGCAAATTCTAGTAAGATTGGGTTCACATCACCTTGTCTTTCATATATATCCATGTACCAATTGGAGTCTATCCTTGTCACCCTCCAATGCCTGGGAAGTTCCAAGGAATGAACCACTTGCTCTTTTAGAATTGGATTTATCTCATCTTGCTTCAAGTACTCCTCTAGAAACTTGGCAGTGAATGCTCTTGCCTCATCCAGTGTTTTCTCTCCTTCAAACCCAAGGTAAGAGGCTTCATACAAACTCAGCATTCCTTTGATGTCATCACAGAGACTGTCCATAAAATCGCCAGATGTTTTCTTGAAGGATTGAAAGATGTCTGCATTGACTAGCCATAACAATTTAGTTTTACACGTTTTTTAAGATAAATTAATGCACACACTAGGAGATTAAATTAAGTTTGTGTTACCCTGCGAGGCTTCGAAGCCATGTCCCCTAAGTAGCATAAAGAGGAGAGATGTGGCATGAAGGTCCTTCTTTTCCAGAACATCATCTTTATTGTTCAATATGTTCAATAAGCTTTCCTTGATCTCTTTTTTGAAGTGATATGCGATGCCAAGATTTTGAAGGGTGAAGATGAGCTCGAGCCTCGCTAATGGTTCCATAGTTTTGTCAAATAGATTCCTCACCTCTTCCTTCAATTGCCCGGCCCGGTTGATGTAGATATCTCCCTACACAAAACCATTATTAACCACTATTCAAAAGAAGTTGCAAGAGTTAGATGTAGTTGTACCGTATAGTCATTCTTCAAGGACTGGATGAAACTGTGATCCCATAGACTCGGATTGTAATTCCCTGATCGTCGGGGAACAGCAACGACGACGCTTGAGTTGCCTCCCTCATTTTGAGTGGCAATGCTCGAAACCTTAAGTTTGGTCTGAGAGGAAGGGGTGATTTTAGGGGAAAGTGTCATAGGAAGGCCAGACAAAACAGTGAAGCCAATGGATAAGGCCATTTTTAGGTGTTGTTAATGTGTGGTGTCTTGAAACAAGGGTGTGTCATGCCATTTATATAGAAAAAGCCAGTGGATTTGCTATTGCATAATAAATTAATATCATAATCCCTAGTGCATGAAGCATTTGTATATATATATATATATCATAATTTAATTATTTTACGTAAGTCACGTGTAATGTTGAGTTATTGAATATTCAAGCTCCACCTAAAAAAAAAAAGTCATTCCAAACTGTCAGTAATCTTACCAAAAAAAAGAAAACTTGTAATCTTCAGCAGTTGAGCTCTCAAATTCTTGCACTTCATTGGAAAAAATATATTATGTTTAGAAAATGTTGATACTGCAAAAGTTCATGATTGCATGAAATATATGTTGATAAAATCATTTAAATCAAAAGGTGGTATTGGCATTATACTTATTGAAAAATAGAACAAAATCATCAGATATTCTGCACTGCATTGTATTTCAAGTTCAATAATTTTTCACTCAAAAATGCAGGCAAAGACTACTGTCTAGTAAATGCACGAGATTAAAAAGAGTCAGGCCGTGCTGTTCTACTGTCTTGACTGATGAGTTATGTGTATGCTTCATTACACAAGTGGTTATATATATAATTGATTATATTAGCATATACTTCATTTAAAATAATTGTGCATTATTGTTATGTAAAATATAGACCAAAAGAAACACGTAAGATGGCTTCTAGCATTATGATTAAATGTCCTAAAATGGCACATAGCCCATATTCTTAAATTCATATGCACAAATGACAGACGACATGCCAACACAACACATAAACATCCATTCATATTCACAAATTAATCCGAACATTACAGTGCATCCATGTTCTTCTTTGATCGCTGATATACTCAGATAATTTTAATTTATTGATCGTTTTAAAGCTCCATACACTATAATAATGAAATATGTAATGTGTTATGATAGTGTATATACAATGGGGTAATTTTCTTTTCTAAGAGAAGAAAATGTACTATTATATTTTAATATATATAATTCATTTCATATAGCAAAATGTACTTCACTAGAGAGTATGATTTTAAAAAAAAAAAGAAAAACGATATGGACCGTAAATGGGCTGGGCTCCTTGATTGCAACAAAAGACACATGTCATTACTCCACAAAAACACACCACACACCAACACAACACATGAACAAAAACAAAAACAAAAACAAAAAAACAAGCTCCACCCTTAAAAAAATTATGTTGATAAAATCTCCTCTCTGGAGCTCATGCTACATATAACAAAAACAAACAAAAAAAAGTTAATGGATGCATATCATCTCAAACAATAAAGACCAACGTAATTCTTTAAACCATCAAACGCCTCATTAGTTATATCCTCGGTTACGTAGAAGTAAGCATGACCCATTAATACGTCATCGGAGATTGTAATCCATGCATTGTTCAATTATGTATATATATATCATAATCCCTAGTGCATGAAGCATGTATATATATATATCATAATTTAATTATTTTACGTAAGTCGTGTGTAATGTGGAGTTATTGAATATTCAAGCTCCACCCTTAAAAAAAAGTCATTCCAAACTGTATCAGTAAACTTACCAAAAAAAAAAAACTTGTAATCTTCAGCAGTTGAGCTCTCAAATTCATGCACTTCCTTAGACAAAAATATTTTTGTTTAGAAAATGTTGATACTGCAAAAGTTCTTGATTGCATGTAATATATGTTGATAAAATCATTTAAATCAAAAGGTGGTATTGGCATTATACTTATCGAAAAGTAGAACAAAATCATCAGATATTCTGCACTGCATTGTATTTCAAGTTCAATAATTTTTCACTCAAAAAATGCAGTCAAAGACTACTGTCTAGTAAATGCACGAGATTAAAAAGAGTCCGGCCGTGCTGTTATGTATATGATTCATTACATAAGGGGTTATATATATAATTGATTATATTATCATGTATACTTCATTTAAAATAATTGTGCATTATTGTTATGTAAAATATAGACCAAAAGAAAGGCGTAAAATGTCCTAAAATGGCACATAGTCCATATATATTGTTAAATTCATAGGCACACCACACACCAACACAACACATGAACACCCTACAAAATCACCATCCATAACAACAGCACCTCCCATAGATAAGAAGGTGGGTGGGTGTTGATAGCGTGTTTTTTTTAGTGAGAGAGAGATATTGTGTGAGTTTGCTTAGTGAAGGGGGTGGTCATAGCAAGTGGGTGATAGCAATTCTAGAAGCATGCTCCTCTTATCCATCAGTATGAAAGGATGTTGCTTTTGCCAGATGGTGATAGCAATTCTAGAAGCATGCTCCTCTTATCCATCTCCCCCCTGAGGACTTGCACGCGATGACAGTTCCGTGGTCATTTTCTCAATGGGAGACGGATATTGCATGACTCTTCCTGGCTATCACAGGGGGCAAAAGGTATGTGCTTTTAGATACTGGCTATTTCACTAAATGGGTGGAAAAAGAAGCTTACAGGACTATCAAGCACTATGATGTCTTGAACTTCATGTGGAAGCACATCATCTGCAGATTTAAGGTACCCAAAACCTCAGCTGTTAGGCCTCATGTCATTTTATTAATAATTTATGTGGTAATGGTCGTATTACACAAGTATTATCATAGAAGAAGTGATGAATAGTACAATCATGTGTTGTTTCATATTTCCATGCATTTGGTGTGTGTTAGGCCCATGTATGCTTGACTTATATCCTAAGTTCCATATTTGGCATGATAGGATTAAATTTTGTTAGTATCTAAGATGATGTGGTTTGATTTTGATTTCTTCATGGGATATTTAATTTTGAGTTAGCTTTCATACAAAATTGAAATTAAGTCATTTGGATTCATGTAACAAAAGTTATGAGTGTTTTTCCAATTATACCCCGGGGATGAGAAAAACCTGACAGCAGCCCTGTTTTGTGTTAATTGTATGATTCGGAATAGTTAGAGGGGTTTTTGAAGATTGGCTTAAACATAAGAGGTGTAGATAATCTTCTTGACTTTCCAATGAAAGTTGAATTGCACAATTCGGAGTTAAATTGTAGAAGTTATGACTGTTTTAGCAAAGGCTGTGCAGAATTTTAAGTCAGGGGTAGTTTTGTCATTTCTCATTTCTCTCTACACCCTTCCACTTACTTAAAAAGGGGGTTTTCTTTTCTGCTGTTCTCCAGCATCTGATCTGGAAAAAAAAATATATATAGTAGAGAAGAAGAGGAGGAGAGGAAGAGAAGAGATTGAAGAGAGTTTTAGGTGAGATCATTTAAACCTTTGTTTTCCTTTTTGTGACTTGTTTTGATTTGTTGATTTGGATCCTTATTTAGGGAAAGATTTCATTCATTTTTTTTGCTCTAGGGTTTTAGTTCTTGATTTGGAGAAGAAGAAGAAGGATAGGTTGGAGTTAGGACTATTATTGATGCTTGGTGAGTCTTTTTTTTTTATATTTTTCTTTTCCATAGTTGTGGTTATTTGTTAGATGTGCTTTTGGGGACTAAAATGTGGTGTTATTAGTGAGTGTTGAATATTTATGAGTGGTGTTGAATATTTATGAGTGAGTTGGAGAAATTGTAGGACACAAGGTTCATTCTTTGATTTCATATCATTAAAATTGTATGTTCATTATCATATATATGAAGTTTATGAATTTTTGGGCATGGAGATGAATTATTTTTGTGATGTTTTAGTTGCTAACTCATGTTCTATGGGATTGGGCTGATGTATATACTATGAATTTTGAAGTTTGATATGTAATTGGTTTAAATTGAGTGATTTTGGGTTCACATAATTACTGCCCAGATATATGTTATTGCTGTCCAGATTTTTTTTATAGGTGCTGCCCAGGTTCTTTTGTGAGGTGTGATGTTTAATTGCTGCCCAGATATATGTTATTGCTGTCCAGATTTTTATAGGTGCTGCCCAGGTTCTTTTGTGAGGTGTGATGTTTAATTGCTGCCCAGATATATGTTATTGATGTCCAGATTTTTTTTATAGGTGCTGCCCAGGTCATTTTTGAGTTGGTGTGATGTTTTTGTTGATTTATAGGGAATTTAATTGTGGGATGGCCTATGGATGAATGGCTTTTGATGGTGTAGAACAATTAGTTTATATAGTTGGAAGTCTAGGATGTGCTTTGCAATTGTTGGATAGGACTTTTGAATGTGTTCTAGATTAGTTTTTCATGCATGGACACTTTAGTTCATGGCTGATTTGATTATATTGTGTATCAGAGGGGGGAGTCACCTCAATGTGAAAATGTGGTGACCTTATATTCAAGCATGTGATTCATCGCAAGATGTAGTACTCGTCTCGGTGAGTGGATCTAACTTGGCATTCTGATAGTATAGTTCTATACTAAGTCATGTTTATGAAAGTATAAGATTATTAAGGTATGCATGACCATAATCTATTATAGTTAACTCTTGCTTGTTAAATTATGTTTTCTTCATGTGTTATAGATCTTCATTTCATAATCTAGTTAGAGACATCATTAGGAATAGGGGATCTGATCGGATGGATCGATCCTATTGCCTGTTATGGGTCATCTCATAAGGCCTCGATCGATGTGTGTCGAACCTATTTGGGATAGCCCTGATTATGATGCTTCGTGTGAGTTGAGTGCGCACCTACGACTGAGGCGAGGGTAAACTCTGGGTGTCCTTCACGAGGGAGCGTTTTCAAGGTTCATCCTGGACGCCCACGGTATCCGGTAGATCAAATCGGCTACACGTCAGAGTGGTTGGATGACGGAGAGCCTTAGCCAATGTTGTGGGTTTGACGACCCTGTTCGCAAAGTGATGATGCCTAAGGCGGGTTCCATTGGTGTGGTTTATGTTGCAGTCGGGCTTTGGTGGACTTAACGGGTGGAGTGATACTCCCTGTATTGGCCGAGCTGATGCAATTGCATAAATGGGTCGCCTAGGAGAAGTCATTGCGCGACAGGAGAATAATGTGAGACGTTTGTGTGTAGTGACATTTCAGTCACTAAAGTATATATACATATAGAGTTGCTAACATGGGATGGATCCCCTGTGGTATGGGACGCAGACGAATCTGTCTTTATGTTAGGGACATAATAAGGTAAGTGTGAGTAGGCCTCTTGTGGTATGGGACTCAGGTTGGTCGGCTTGTGCTAACCAAATCATTCAAAAAAATTATTTTTTTTTTATGAGAACTGTACTCTGAGGTGTCTTGTAGTTAGTTTCATTCACTAGGCCTTCACCGGCTTACCCCTCTATTGTTGTGGGTTTCTTCCAGGTGCTGCACAGGGTGGGGGACAGGATCAGTGATTTTGGGGTACTGCAGGAGTTTTTGTGTGCCTCCCGGTGATCAGACTAGAGCCTGTCAGCTATTTTGTGATCCTTTTTTATCAAGTCATTTGTATCTTTTGTTGGTATGTATCATATGCTCTGTAATTATGACTTATGTTCACACGGGACGGCGATTGTGTATTCTTTTGAGAGCCAATGTTATATGTTTCTTGGCCTTGTGTTGTTTATATATATATAAACTCTTCCGCTGTTATCTCTTGTGCTTCAGTCATCTGTTATTTTGTAATTTAAATCTGGTCTTGACATACTCGGTATCATACACTTGTCATCCCTTGGAGACGGCCGCTCTAGGGGCGTGACATCAGCAACTCTTATATCCGCAACTTATGCACCAATATGGCAAAAAGCAATGCATCTCCTCATGAGTCTACCGAAGTGACCGATTGGATGATCTTCAACTGCTTGAAAACAAGGCTCAACAACAAGAAAGGTCAATGGCTTGAAGAGCTCCCCGGTGTGCTCTGAGCTTATCGTACCACTCGGAAGAAGCTTCACGGAGAGACCCCATTCGCCCTAACCTAGTCATGGAAGCTGTCATCCCCACCAACGTCGGATTCCCACACCTTGCGATGCACTATCGCCGACTCTCCACAGAATGACGTGGCCCTCAATATTTATATAGATAAATAATTTCCTCCCCAAGTAATCTCTTAATTAACAAACAAATATTATTATCTTATTTTAGGAGATTCATTTTCCTAATTAACAAATAAAAATTGATTCCTATTTTAGGGTATCACTTTAAATATTAATATTTTATAAATTTGATGTTCATCCTAATATGGTTTCATCATAGCCATCTGATATGATACACCGAATCGAGATATAATTCTAACATAGATGAGGCAATTTTTAAGTTTTGATTTCTGTGTGGTGTCTTGAGAGAAGGGGGTGCCATGCCATTTATATAGTAGCTACCAATGGATGTGCTGTTGCATAATAAGGAGCCATTTCAATCCAAAGATTACGTGTATCAGCTAAACTCAGGTATAGTAGCAACTCACATCATACTTAAAGTATGATTACTTTTAGAGAAAAATTGATCTAGCTCCCTGAAAATTTATGAAGATCTGAAAAAGTTCATGTAAAATTGATAAATTCCTTCAAGTCCCTATCTTATTAAATATATTTATTTTAGTCTCTATAACTAACCAGATGTGTGATTAAACCTAACCATGAATGGTAAATTACTGTTATACCATTTTATAATTTATTTTCTTTGTTGGAAAAAATCGATATAACTCCCTCAAAACTTATAAAAATCGAAAAAAGTCCCTATGAAATTTAAAAATTAACTTAACTCCATAAGATCTTCTAAAAATCACAAAAAATTCATGTGATTATCTGAAAATATATATTGATTTATTTAAATTTTAACAAATTATAGTTTTATAATAAAGGTGTTATGCTTTTTATTGCTAGTAATTTTGAATTAAGAATGCATTATAGAATTTTGATTTGGTTTAAATATTATTTTCTCTACTGATTTTATATTGGAGTTGATGAAACTGTAATTTTTTTGTTCAGTCTTTATAATGAGTTGAGAAAAATGACTCAATTTTATAGATCAAATGCGGTTTAATGGATTTTTTTTTTTACAGATGAGGATGATATATTAGGAGATGGGGATGTTGATAAATAACAGGGGTATTTTTGTCTTACAAAAGAACTAAATCTGGTTTTGTAAAGTTTGTAGGGACTAAATCCAATTTTAGTAAGTTTTTAAGTACTTATTTCAATATACTCTTGACCGGAGGACTAAATTCGCTAATCATATACACTTTTTGGGGACCTATAATGATTTTGTGATTTTAGAGGGACTTTTTGTGATTTCAAGAAGATTTCAGGGAGTTAAAGAAGATTTTTCCCTTACTTTTAATTTTTTTTTTTGGTAAGAGATCATCTTGACTTTCTATATATACACAAAAGAGACAATTACCAGTGCATAAAATAGGGGAGATGCATGTAAAGATTTTGTTCGTGTAGCAATATTAAATAGGGGAGATGTACCTATCAAAAAACATAGGACACGATGGTGTAGATTTTGTAAAAATTTAGTGGCCCCTCATGTGTACAGTGGCTTCTAGTGTAGGGTTTGTAAAGATTTTATTTGTATAGCAATACAAATTTAATTATCAATAAAAAAAAAATAGTGATGTATAAAATAGCATAATGCAATATTATTTAGAGCAGGCTCCATCAAATGAGGGAACCCAATCCAATTTGTAGCAATTTCGATGTACTCTCACTAGAGAGTTTTCCTCATGTATATATTGTCAAATCGGGCTAAACTGGCCTGGGGATCGAAAAATGATCTTCTATCCAATGAGGATTTCCTTTACAGTTGGTGTTTAGAAAGAAACATAAATTATTCTCGATTTTATGACTATTCTATGAATAAATTATTACTACATCAATGTATAAGCTGTTAAAATATTGAGCTAAACGGGCCCCGGGAGAATCCCAAGTTGTTCGGTTGAAATATCATAATCCTTGGTGCATGAAGCATGTATATATTTAAGGACCCAGATGGTAATACTGGCATTATATTTGAGAGCTCAACTGCTAAAGATTCCAAGTTCGGTTACAGTTTGGAATGACAAGTTCACATTACTCGTGAAGTTTGTCTTATTTTGTAAGTTGGATGTTTAATAATAACTCCACATTACACGACACTTACATTAAATAATTAAATTTTATTTTTTTTATTTTATTTTCCAGTCCTTGTAGGGACTGGAAATGGCAATACTCTATTAGATAAAAATGTAAGCTATGCATTCGATTCAATTGAGTAATATTTCATATTTTTGTAAAAGCATGCACTTCATTAATGTTTGCATATAGCATCTTTTAAGTCAAAGATTGGTATGGAAAGTTAAAAAAGAAGAAGAAACAATTAATGTGACAATAATTTGGATGTTCATAGTTTAAAGAATTAAAATTACATTGAACTATCCTTATTTATTTATTTATTTTATTGCTAATCGAGTTTTTTTCTAACTTCACAAAAAAAAGGTCTAGAACTTTACAAAAGGTATCTAGAACTTTACAAAATATGATTCAATTAGAAGATCATGAAATCACGCAAGGGAAGCCCTAACTAAATCGAACTGCATCTCCATGGTTTAAGAGAGCTTCCATTAAAACCTGAAGCAAATGAAATGTCATCATTTCCTTGTACTGATAAACGGAAGGCTAGATTTATCCGTTGCATGGGCATTGCAAAGTTTTGGCCATAATGATGAAGGTTGGATAATGGTTTCTCTTGTGTCCGAACGAAAAGAGGCAAGGATTTCTGTTGGCATGGCTTTCTCTGTGTGCATGTGAGACTTCCCATTCATGAAACTTGTCAAGCCTTGGTGAATTCCTCGAAGACAGCGAATAGCACTCCAAGGACGACTTCTTTAATTTTGTGTTTGAGCCAAGCAATTGTGGTGGTCAAGTTGCATACAAGTTGCATACACCAACTTGTTTGAGGCAAGCAATTGCTTCTTATTTTTAGTCACATTAATTGCCTATTGTTTGAGTATTAAGTTACCTATTACTTGAGTATTAAGTTAGGAGCAATATAAAATATATTAGAAGCAGGAACTAAAAGAGGCAAGGATTTCTGTTGGCATGGCTTTCTCTGTGTGCGTGTGAGACTTCCCATTCATGAAACTTGTCAAGCCTTGGTGAATTCCTCGAAGACAGCGAATAGCACTCCAAGGACGACTTCTTTAATTTTGTGTTTGAGCCAAGCAATTGCGGTGGTCAAGTTGCATACAAGTTGCATACACCAACTTGTTTGAGGCAAGCAATTGCTCCTTATTTTTAGTCACATTAATTGCCTATTGTTTGAGTATTAAGTTACCTATTACTTGAGTATTAAGTTAGAGCAATATAAAATATATTAAAAGCAGGAACTACACATTCTATTTTAAAAATGTGTGGAAATATTTGATACAATGCGTTCGGAATTGAGCATCTTGGGGCGTGTGGTTTCGATTGCTTGGCTAGGTACAAATCTTTTCTACTCAGTTTGGAAACAGATGTATTTTTCCCTTGCTTTTCCTACTTATGCTCTATTCTTCTCACCTCACTCCTTTGTTAGGACATTCTCTATTTTTAATTAGGGAAAAATCCATATATCCCCCTGTAAACTGACTAAAATCCATATAACCTCTTGGTTTTTCTTAAAATCAATATAACCCCCTGAAAACACCTTGTAAATCCAAGTAACCCCCTTAAAAAAATTTACGTTTACAGATGATGAATATTTTGTGAATATTATGTTTGGTTAACCCTGGTAAAAAACACAGATGCCAAAAAAAAATCTTACAATGTATTAAAAATGTGAAAAATCTTCTATTGCGGAGTGTTAACTGTGTACTAGAGATATTTAACAATATATTGCGGAGTGTTAATTGTGTACTAAAATAATTGGGCGAGGGCATTTTCTATATTTTTGAATAACATCCAGCTAGAGGGACCTAAAGATAATTTTTCATCGCCTTAGGCATTTATAAAACAACTTAAAAAATTTCAGGGACCTCAAAATAATAGGCGGGTGACCACAGGGACTCTAATTAATTTTTTCTTATTATATTATAATACTATCAATAATATTAATTTATTATTTATAATACTAATTTTAACAATCTTGAGCAACATTACTATAATTTTTTATATTGATCAAGGTTTAAAAATGTGATTAAATACTTTTGATCACGGTTTTGAACTGTGATCTACGAGGGCATGATTGTTTGTATCATATTTTTTATCACGGTCTTAAAGCATGATCAAAAGAGATAAATGATCACGATTTTTCAATAAACTGTGATGGTTGTATATGAATCGATCACGCTTATATTATCCAAAAGAGCACAGTTTTAAGAAGAACTGTGATCGTTATATTATTTAAGATCACGCTTTATAAACTGTGGCGGCCCGTGTCCCAAAACGCTGACATGAGCGCGTCACGTGCCTAAAAACCCACCATAATCTTTTCTTCTTATTTTTTTTTATAAAACATCGAAATGTTCATCCTATATAATCACATATGATAACAACACTGGGATAACAGATAATCAATAAGATATATATAATCACCTATATCACAACACACCCAGGAAAGTTTAAGCAGTCAACAGAGCATCTAATACACCCCATATACAGTCATCCATATATACAGAGCAGTTTAACATAGGCCTAGTTTATCAGACCAGCCTCTACCAAAATAACTATATACAGATCCAAAACATCAACATATACACATCTATATATATACCTATCACCAGCTGGACGTGGCACCAAAAGAAGACTAAGCCAACGTCCACCAACCCCGTCTCTACTCTGCAAAAATAAGAAAAAATAGAATGGAATGAGCGAAAGATGCTCAGTAAGTAACCCAGACATTCCACGCACAATAACTCAAAGGTGAAGTTCAAATACAATGGAATATCAGCTCAAACATCTCAATAAACATGAGGCCAAATAATATCAATTGAAACCACTGAATGAATATTCAATGAAAGGAAAAAGAATAACATCGCTGATCAACTCTCCAAAGAACAAGAAATGAATACACAACTACCAAGTCACAACTGACACTGTCAATAGATATCACTAGGGTGCACCTTAATGATTGAGAAATAATACTCTGAAACACAACTTATACTTAAGAAGGAATGCACTGATACTCTCAAATTCTCTCTGATCTAGAGAACACCAACAATGTCAAATATACTCACTATGGCCCTCGAAACATCTACAATCCATGGATCGACCACTTCCACAACCTCACCTCAGCCCCCGCGTCTAAGTTGTACTCAACATATACCCATATCTACAAAAACCTCGCGCGTGGCCCTCAGAACGTCCACCGCGGATATCACGCTACCTGCCCCCCGTCGTGCAGGCACGATAGGGTTTATCTCCGAGCCACCCTACAAGACCCATACATACTCATACGCACTGAGGAAGTGAGATCAATAATCATCCATGGTCATCCATCTCCAATCAAACCAATATAATATATGATAAACAATGATACCAAGCACACTATAGGGCTCAACCAATAATAAGAAGTATTACGAACTCAAATGATATATAACCAACAATAATGAAGAGTAGAACTGGAAGGAACAAACAAATAATAATTGGATCGCTTACAACAATACCACGTGGAATGAAATGGTAGAAACAAATATCGATCAGGTTACTTACCTCGCAATTCACAACCCCGAGCTGGACTCACCCTATTCTAACTCCTAATTCATGCAGAAAAGAAACCCACTGATCAAAATATAACCTCAATCAGATACTAAAATATAATCCATTCAATCAAGAAATTCCCAAATCCACCAAGACAAATATAACATCCCCACTACAAAACCTAAATTGATATAGTAAAATCAACCCTCAAATACCTATTTCTCCAACCCCAAAAACATAATCATATTTCAGCCCCAAATCACAAATTTGATTCAAAACTGAAATAAAACAACCCTAGACGAAGAATAACAATGAAAAGAATAAGAATCTTTACCCAATGCAGCATGAAAAATACTCCACGAAGCTTTTCCCAATTTTTCTAATTTTTCCCCTGATTCCCCTTTGAAATGAGTCTCGGACTCTCTCTGTCACCATATATAACCAACACACTCTCCACCGACTAACCCATTAAATGAAATTAAGAATTCCAAGAAATTACCAAAATGCCCTCCCTTAGAATTATGCGCAGCCTCGACTCAAACCGCCAGAACTTCTTGTAGGATAGTCCACTTCAAGTGAAACAACTTCTGTTGGAAAGCTGACGAAAATATCTACAACTCTATCATTAGGCCAAGATCAGAAGAGCCTCCAACTATATTAAAAATAGCAACGAATAGAAGACCTCGTGATTTCTTCTTCTAAGAGCAAAAATGATAAAACCACCATAACTTTTCCAATACAGCTCCAAATAACACCAAACCAATTTTACATGAAAGATAACAAAAAATGAAGACTTCATGTGTTGAGCATGAATCCCAAGTATACTTCGAAGGTGCTTTTCAAAGATTAAACCAAATACAGGACTTCAGGGAGAATAAACTCCAAAAGCCCAAGAGCATAAAATTATCCTCTACTACAATCCAAACACGTAAATATTAGCATAAACCGGCATAAGAGGGTACGGGTCGTTACATAAACAATCTGTGATTTTTACATTATTTAAGATTACGCTTTATAAACAATCTGTGATCTTTAAATTATTAAAAAATTACAATTTACTGAACAATTATACAATTTCATATATTAGTTGTACCTGCTTTTACAATTCAATTCACACAACGAAAGAGAAATGTTGTTAAAAATATTTTCATTTCTCTAATATGAATCAAACTCCATACAAATATTGTTTCACACACACAATTGTTTTATAAATAACTAAAAGTTAAAAAAACCAATAAGTGTAACTTGTACTTCTTCCATCACAAAAAAAACACTTCGGTCAATGACCTTCGCCTCGCAATTCTACACACAAAAAGAGATTATCTGATCGAGCCACAAAGTAAATAAATTTTATGACCACCTGAAATGACAAACATAATTATCAAAATCAAATGCATATATATATATATATATATATATATATATATATATATATATATATATATATATCACATTTAATGTAATGTAAAAATCAATAAGTACATGGATAGCATAAAAAAAACAATTCTGAAAATTAGATAATTGATTTGTGAGATTCAATAACAATTAAGTAAAGAGCAAAATGTTGCTAAGGTCCAAAAGAGATTATAATAACAATTAAGTAAAGAGAAAAAATTTGAATGGGTATGTTTTGATCATCGATAAGGTCCTTCATATACTTTATAACAAAATAACCACACTCGAAGTTCCCCCTTTGTTTTGGGCACTAAAATTTTACATATGAAAAAAAAATCAAATTTATGATTAAAAATAAAATTTAAAATAGGGTAAGTCATACCGAGACAAGAATCCATTGTGAATTTTTCTTTGAAGAAACACCGATGATTGTATTATACGATTTCACTCCCCTTCAAATCAAGGAAAATATAAAATTCATAAATATGTTAAATATATCAAATGCTTAAATTGAACAATATAATACTTACAAGTTTATGACTATTTTGATGCGCTTTATAATGCCATTGTTTAATGGATCCAGATAATAAATAATCTGTTGTTTTGGATTAATGATCAACAAGATCCAATGATTCCTAAATTATAAAAAAATATGATCAACAAGATCCAATGATTAGAAATAACACATGAATATGACCTTCATAAATATTATAATAATTTATAGAATAAAGAAAATTACCTAGGGTTGAGAGGAACAAAAAATACTTTGTGAGAGTCAGAAGCTTTGAGAAATCATTATTGTAGCTCTCGTGCGTTTTCTTCATATTTGTTGGAGGTGAATATGAATGGATTGACAAATCCATACCTTAATAGTTGACATGAATATACCACCAACTTATGCAAGTAGTTGAAAATTATGGAACAATTGTTATAACAAATAATATGTGCGTGTGTGTGTGTCAACAATTTACTTAAATTTTCATCACCTCATATACACAACTAACAAGACCACTAAAGTACTCATCTATATCCAATCCGTGATGTTTACGTTGGTGGGTTTTGAAATTGAATGAAAAACTTCATTTGTTGATATTTTCCGAAAGCTCGATCAGTGAATTATTTGTCTTGGTGTGAAATGTATTTTTCCCTAATAAATCCATTCTTGAGGCACCGGTCTTCTTTCTTCTTCAACTGTTGTTTTAATTACCAGATTCCCTATAAAATGTTGGCATCGGATTCCCTATAATATTTTTATTTTCAGAATTTAATGTTTATGAAAAACTTTATTTGAGATTTTTTTAAGATGTCTATAATTTTTTATCTATATATATATATTATTATTATTATTAGGTTTTGATCATTCATTTTGAATATAATGGAGGACTAAGATTTTTGTTTGGATAAACAGGATTGGGTTTGATTAGATGGATGGTTAATCTCACCAATGGTCAATTACTTACATATCCTAAACAAATTCCGATTTTGCATATGAAATCAAAAATTTATTTAACAAATCTCAAAGCAATCTAAACAACTTTGTGAGGGAAAAAATTTTCTTCTCAAACGTTTAGATATAAGAAAGAAATATTTCATCATTCTCCATCCATGCACATGAGACCTCTACATGGTGATTTGTTTGTAAGGGTTTCGTTTGTGTATGTTATTCCAATCAGAATTAAATTTTTTGCAACACTATATGATATTATAATTAATTAAATTGATTATATTTAATCATTTTTACTATACGATTTTGGGGAAGTGATGCCATGCATCATGGATTTGCAGTCACTTTTTTTTAAAACAAGTCAAATATTCATACAATCTCTAATTACAAATCAATTAATCCAAAAGGACATATTTCTCCATTCAAATCCTAAAATCCACAAAATCAAATAAAATCCTTCAAATCAGAAACCCTAGATCTCAATCTAAAGACAATATTGATCTATTACTTTATAAAGGAACCCCAAATCACAATATCCAAAGAAACCACCCAATCAAGATCAAAATCTACAATGGATCATCAAATCAAATCTAAACAAAAAATTATCGATTGGAATGTTTAATTGTGTTTACAATAAGGTGAAACCCATCATATTCGTCACTCTAGATAATGAAATCACAACATATTCCGTGTGGAGAGGGAGAGATGCAGAGAAAAAAATGGATACTTACCCGGCTCAGTTATCGGCGGAGGACGAAGGGGCGGCAATGGCCGCGGCTATGTCGACAGAGGATGAGTCATCGTCGGAGGAGGAGAAGCGGCAACAGCAATAGCGGTGGTGGCTGAGTTGTCATCGACAAAGGGGAAGTGTCGGCAGGGATTGGATTAGCAGAGGATGTGGGGTCAGCAGAGGGTATGGTGTGGGTCGAATGGGATTTCATTTGGAGACCACATTAGGTTTTTTATTTAGGAAACGATCTCGCTTCCAATTAAAACGTGATCTTTTGTTTAAGAAACGAACATGCTTTACATTAAAATGTGATCTTTTATTTAGAAAACAATAACGCTTTCATTAAAACGTGACCTTTTATTTAAAAAACAATCACGATTTCATTAAAATGCGATATTTTATTTAGGAAATAATCACGCTTCCATTTAAAACATAATCATTTATTTAAAAACAATCACGCTTTGAGTTAACTGTGATCAAATATTTATTAAACGATCACAGTTTTAAGTAAACCGTGATCTTTATGGTATCAAATATCACGTTTTACTAAAAACTGTAATCATATATTTAATAAAGATCACAGTTTCAAAGAAACTGTGAGCGAAATTATTAAGATCATAGTTTTTTTGAAAGCGTGATCAAAACAACCGTAATGAATGTCAAAAATTGTAGTAGTGCAACCAGGGACAATTGTCATGTCTGGATTTATCTTCAAAGATCTTATAATCATTTCTTTTCATTGGGGTCCCCCACATTGTGAATGAGCAGTAGTCAAAGCCGACTCGGTGGCCTGTGGGTTTCGATCACGTTTGGACTGACATTTCCTCTCTTCAAATGGGAGGATTGCGTGGGGACTCCTTCACCTAGAAGCCCTCAAATTCTGGGTATCATTCCTCCATATCAGGTTGGGATTCAGGTGTAGTTTCCATTGGTGGAGTGGGGGCGATGGGTTTGTCCAACTTCCTCAACATGCTTATTCCCTCTGGCTTGTGCTCACAACATCCTCCTTTCTCCTTCGAAAAGGCATCTGCACTGTTTGCAAAATTTGTTTAGAGCGCCATGAGGATGTCTATTTAGCTGGCCACAACGATGTCGATCACCTTTTCTTCCAATGTGGTTATGCTGCTTTCATTTGGAATGCCCTGCTTCGCAAATTTGCCCCCCTAGAGTCTTTTGCAATTCCCTCCTTGAATGTTTTTTTTTTGTCGGAGGGACCTCCCTTATCTTACCTTATGATGAAAATTGGAATGTTACCACTGCTTGTTTGTCACGGCCCCACAGAAAATTCTTTTAAAAATTTTATCAACAAACATGTAAATAAGTCAACGCCAAGACTCGAATCCAAGATCAACCCTTAATACAGGTAAACCATTAACCGTAGTGCTATAGGCACTAGTAACATCCTTCTTGAATTGGTTGGATGGCTGAATACCTTACAAATGCCGAGCATCATCAAGCATGTGCACAAGGTTGTCCTTTCTTTAACCTGTCGGCATGTTGTGGCATGAATGCTATCTACGAGTCTTCCATGACAACTATCCAAGCATAAATCTGCCTCCCTCAAGGAATTTATTGCCACATTCCGTCTCTGACTCATCAAGTTCAAGCTATCCTGCCCTCCCTTTGTGGGAACAGAGCATATTATTGTGCACTTGGGAATTCATTTCCATGATTCTAAGTATCAGAACCTCCTCTTTTCTTGGTATCCCCCAAACACACCCCCCCCCCCCCCGACCGGTTGAGTCAAAAGTAAATCTGATGGCTCTCTCTCATCAAAACGTGATGAACACCGGGCTCTTATTCGTGATACTTATGGATTGGAGAAGCTTCTCGGGCCCCCTTAACAAGCATCAATCATCTTGAACTCTTGGGTGTCAAACAAGGCATTGCTCTATGCCTACATACAGCACAATTATGATATCCATTTTGATGCTATATCTATTTCCCTTGGGACACCCTCCTGTGTAATTTTATAATTTTCTTTGTTTTTCCTACTTTTATTTTTTTTAGACGTGCCCACCAGGGGAGGGTACATTGAATTGGGCTCATGTTCAACGGCCCAAAGTTACAGCCCACAGGTGCCAACAGGAGTCGAACACAGGACCTCCACAAAAGGTAGGTGCAATCCAACCACCCGGCCAAGCAAGGTGTGGTGCTTTCATAGTTTTGGGCAATACAATTCATTTCCTTTTGCGATGGTTCCGCCATATCAAACGGCGTCATAAATACCCTTTTGCGACGGTTCTACGGGGGTTTGTGTTCCGCCATATCAAACGGCGTCGTAAAATATTAGCATTGATTTTTAACCATCGCAAATATCTTTTATAGAGGTTTTTCTACAGTAGCAAACTTACTTTTTTTGCTATAGTCGTATAAACTACATCTTTTGCGAAGGATAAGCTAGCTATCGCAAAAAACATTTTTTTTTATTTTTTGACTTTTATGACATGGGCCTAAACCGTCGCAAATAATATTTTTTCCATACATAATTTTCAACGGAGTGTACTTATTAGAAAACTTACAAATTATGTCATCACCGCATAAATAAGAAAAGAAAATGTAGGACCAGGCCATCAATTATATATTCATTTATGAGTGGACCTCAAAAAACTAATTAGTGCTCTTTAGAACATTAGTTGACAGTTGCTAGTCCAATAAAAGTTGAGATAGAAACGAATAGGACAGATGATTCAACAATGACAGTTTTATGAACCTACATCTTCATCATCCAGCACACCCAAATGAGCATTAAGGACTTGTTTGACAGGGGAATTCTCATATAATTCTACAAGTTAAACATCACCCAACAAGAATGGAAAAGAAATCCTTTAGAACATGAAATATTTGAAGACATGGGGTATATCAAGAAAGGAAAGAGTCCAAAGCCACAATATATGTGTAACAAGGTATATTCAAAAGGAACGGACCATATTATAATACACTACATATCTCATGTTCACATGCTCGCATTCTTGTACAGGAAATTAACATTCGCATTAAGAAAAAAAATGTGAATAACCCATATAATGACATGCATCGTACTATGAATCTTTCAAAACTACGTGATAAGGTCGACTTGAGTCCCACTCAACTCTGATCCACGCAATACAAACCTCTCCAAACAAGTTATACCTTTCTTTCCTCCTCTCCATCCCAGGCATTGCTCTATCCCAGGCATCGACAATGGGCTGCCCGGCCCACTGAAACAAGGCCCAAGATCGGCCGTGGGTCCAGGCCCGCGCACCGGCCCGTGACTAAATAACCACACCCAGCCCTGCCCATGGGGGCCCAGGCATGAATGAAGCTACCCGGTCGGGCCTGGGCTTTGGGCCCATGGGCAAACTTGCAGACCAAGATTTGAAGCATGTTTTATTTTTTGTTTTAAGATTTAAGTTGTTCAATTTTATATATTAATTGAAATAACACAAAAAATTGAAAATATAATGTCGACAAATAATATTTAACATTCATTGAATTTTAAAAATAAAAATTAATTAGTTGAAAAACTACAATACTACGTGTTTTGTACATTCCAACTAGGTTGTCGCCTACATACATGTCAATCATTTGCATAACTCAACCACAATCAAATAAAAATTATGCAAAATTATATGTGATCCCCCTACATCACAATCCCCCCAAGGGCCTACAAGCTGGGTCCATGCCGATCCTTCAAGCCAGCCTGAACGGGCCCGACCCGTCCTGACAACTGGCCAAGTCAGCCGGGCGGCCCTGGCTGGGTGGGTCAGGTTTTCGATCTTCAGGCCAAATGGTGACCCTTACTCTCTTCTGGTTATCTCTCTTTCTCTCTCTATTTTTTCTTCCTCTCAAATCTCATTCTTCATCATCTGGTCTTTCAAGTTCGCTCTCAAAGTAAAAGCTTTTCTTTACACTGTTTATATGGAAAAGCTACTAACTGAAGTTCGTAGAGCCAGATGGCCCTGGGGGAGGATGTTCATTGTGTTCTATATAGGAACGATCCCGAGACATTTGAGCATCTTTTGGTGACATGCACGATGGTCGGGTGAAAGAAAAAGATTCCAGGGGATCGAAGCATCCATGCAAAGATCTCACAATCCTTTGTTTCAGCGATAGTGTAGTCCACGAGGCTTGTTCACAATCATGCCTTGTTTAGAGGTATTATGTCATATGAGGAAAACATTTGATAGGGCGTCGATTTGAAATGTCCATGATTGGGGTAGGTTCTACGCTGGAGCAGGTTTCATGATCTTGGTGGGGGGCAGATTCTCGATCCAGGTGTAATCGTGGTTTAGCGTGGTGGACTTTTTTGCAGTACATATCTCCTCTACAGGGAAGGATGTCCCACTGGGTCTTTCTTTTTCGATTTTATGTATGTTTTTCCGGCGTTGAGCATTCAGTCCTAATGTCCTATTAATATAAGGAGACGGGATGCCTACCTTCATTTCAAAATGAAAGAAAAAGAATAGGTGAGAGAGGGCTTATATTTAGTGCATTGGGGATGCGGAGGGTTAATTTGCAAAAGTGATTGGTGTAATGCAGGTATCTGGTGGTAGGTAGGTGCAGGGACAATAATTAAATTAAGAAATTAACAACTACAACAGATAGATCTAGGGTTAGGACGCCAACGTGTTTTGTCAATCTCTAAAACCGCTAATAAAATTTTATCTCAAATCGTCCCAAACCAGTGACAGGATTTGTTATTCCGTTCCTAACCTATGACGGGATTTATTATGACATCTCACACCCCTCCCAACTGATTTTCTAAAGAAGGGTATGAATTTAAATAATTATTTTTATTCGTTATGTTATATAGTATTACTTAATACATGCTTAAATATTTTATAAATAATAATAATATATGATATGCTAGTTTAATTTATCTATCAGATCATTTGAAATCATATAAATAATTATTTAAACGGGGTATAATAGGGACTTGAATCTAATACCCGTCCCATATCTTCATCGAGTTGGGACGAGTCGGGTTCGGATTTGATATTTAGGGGACCAAGCGCGTCCCAATAGGGTTGGGTTGGGGCGGGTTTCCTGTTTATCCCGTCCCACTGCCATTACTAAACAGAGCCGCTGCTTGATTGCCAATTCTAGTAAGGTTGGGTTGGGTTCACTTCACCTTGTCTTTCATGTATATCCCCACCTACCAATAAGACTATCCTTGTCACCCTCTAATGACTTGGACTTTCTAAGGAATGAACCACTTTCTCTTTTAGAATTGGATTAATCTCATCCTGCTACAAGTACTCCTCTATAAACTTTTCATAGTGAAGGATCTTGTCTCATTCACAGATCCAAATTCAACATTGAACCCGTCGACCTGGATTTGAAAAGGATCCAATGGATTTGAAACTTCGCATCTCCGAATGCTTTCATTGGCGTCTTTACAGTCCTCCGACATGTGAGATACAATGCTGACCCTCAAAGAGGCTTCCTTATTTCACCAGCAACCATCAGGGAAGCACGGCGCACCAGGGGTGTGGAAGGAGTGGGCGCCGGAGAGAATGATGGCCCTAGGGTTCAGGCGGGTGATGGAATGTGGTTTTGGAGAGCAGAGAGAGAAGATGGAGAGCTTCCGGATATGGCGGTGATGAGATGGGTGTATTGGGAGCCGTAGTCGAGGATCAATACGAGGTTAGCGTCTTTGGCATTTGTTGGGATTTCCATTGTTTCTCAGTGGGGGAGGAGGGTTTGGGAGGGTTTAGGGTTATGGGGATGGGGGAGATGAAGAGAGTAGAAACTAGGAGAGAGAGTTTGTGTAATAGAAAAGGGAGGGCGTGGGTTTACTGACTTAGAATTTTAGTATTTATAGGATAGTGAATTTGGTAAGAAAATAAATGATGGTTGGTGAATATAGCTTGTTGGCGGGGTCAGTCAAAAGGTGTGTGGGGATAGATGCGCCCTATTTCAAAACAACTGTCAGATGGGAACCTCAGGCAATGCAAAATCTTCCAGAGTATATGAAGGTGCTAATTTCTGCACTATTCAAAACCGGGCCCGTCTATCCCCACTAAACAATTTTCCAATCCCACCGATCAAAAAAAAAAAAATCGGTGTTTGGCTGTTCCCACCGAATTCGGTCGCCATTTCAGGTTTTGGGCGACCGTAATTGGTCGTCATTTCGGGTTTTGGGCGACCATAATTGGTCGAATAGGGTTCAAAACTATATCTACTTATTTTTTGTAAACAAATAAATTTTTGGATTTATCCATCATATTCTACATTTATTCTTTCATCCAAACAACAACTAAGGGATTAAAAAAAATGTAAGTAGATATACTTTCAATTAATTCAAATTTTTATAGAAAAATATCTTATTAGACAAATATATATCATTTTTAAGCTTCGTTTGAATTCGTAGTTAAGATGAATTTTTGTTTGAAAACAAAAAAACGTACCAGTTGATCCAAACACATTTTATATTTAGCTTTTAAAATTTGTCTGTAACTTATGTAAAATAAATTGTTCTTATATTCTACATTTTAGAATAATGATTTATTCTCCCTACATTACAACTCAGACTTTGAGTGATATGAAAGATTCAAGAAGGATACACGTCGTGAGATTATGTTTTCAAGAAAAAAAATTATAAACTTTATTACAAATCCTGTTCGACCAGATTCGGTCGCGCGAAACCTGAAATGGCGACCAAACCGGTCGCGCGAAACCTGAAATGGCGACCAAATCCGGTCGAACTGGTCGGATCGGTGAGGATAGCAAAACACCGGATTTTTTTTTTATTGATTGGTTGGGTAAGAAAATCGGTGGGTGGGGCTAGACGGGTCCTTCAAAACCATCGAGGAATTGGCTTCTGATGTCTAAAAGGACACGGACATCTTGTCATACCCAAAAAATGAGGTACAAATCACCTCTTTTTTTCAATCATCAGTAACCTATTTCATGTTAAGAGTTTAATTATATCGAAAATAAATAATCCTTAGAAGCTCACATGAAATATATGTCTCATAAAGCAATTTGATTATAATTGACAAAAAAAAATTCAATCATGGGGCCTTGGGTTCAAATCCCATCCGTTACCTAACATAAAAAAAACATACATTTTGTTCAATTTCCCACATCTAATTCAAGACACTCTTCATCCAAATTAATTTGTTTACTACAGTGGGCAGGTTTGTGCAAGGCATACTTAATGGAGGCAGAGTGGTACCACAGTGGATACACACCTACACTGGATGAATACTTGAACAATGCATACATTTCCATCTCTACTCCTTTATTACTGGGTCATGCCTATTTTTACTTGACTGAAGAGATAACCAAAGAAGGCTTGGATAATTTGGAGAATCATAATGATATGATTCACTGGTCATCCGTAATAATGAGACTTGTCGATGAACTAGGGACTTCAAAGGCGAAAACTCTCAACATTCATATATTCCTCATAAAGCGAGTCTTTTTTTATGTTGAAATGGTGCCTGTAAAATTAGTATACATTGAAAGTTAGAAGCTACAGTTAGTTATTATGAAGAAATTGATTGATTTTACCTTGACCATTTCCGATTTCATAAGTTTTCAATGAGTTATATCGATTTTTCTCAGGAAATAAAATAAAATTTAAAAGTGTATTACAGTAATTTATTATGTATAGTTAGTTTCAATTTTAGTAAGGTATACAATAAATATTATCAAATAAGATAAAGATCTGATTTGATTTATCGATTTTACATAGACCTTTTTTGATATTTATAAGCTTTTAGAAAGCTATATTGATTTTTTCCATGAAAATAAGGGGTGAGGGATTCTGGTAACTTTTAATATATGGTTAGAGTTAATCATATACCTAGATTAGTTGCGGTAATTGAAATATTTTTTTTTTAATAACACAGGTGCATGTAATCATTTTTCAACTTTAGAGAGATTAAAACCGATTTAGTTAACTTAATATAGAGTTATATCGATTTTTTTCCTTTTTTTACGCTGAGTTGGTCCATAATTTTTTTTGTGTGTAGCCCTAGCTCGGGAGAGGGGACATCCCAAAATCAATCTAATGTTACTGTACGAAAAAGGAATACCTGAAGAGGTTGCCTGTGATCACATAAAAGGAATAATCAGTAAAGCATTAAAAAAATTGAATGAAGCACGTGCTGCTCCATCCCCATTTCCTAAAACGTTTTTTTGATACCTGTTTTAATATCATACCGGCGGCCCAATGCGTGTGACAAAACACCCCATCTTATCATCCGTGATTCAACCTATCCTAGTCAAATAGTATGAGAAACTAGGCCGCACGTGCCAGAATTTTCTAGTTCAAAATGTAACACTGTGAAAATCACCGATATGTAAATTAAAAACATTATGGTTGAATCTTTTTTTTCATGTATAATGTATTAGGTACGCTCTGTTGTGATATGGTTATGGAGTGGATTAAATAATTATAATGGTCGTCCTATTTCATCATTTTTCTTCTTTTTTTCAATTCTTTCTTTTTTGTAGTGTGAGAAGATGCATTTCCTCTTAGTACATAGGCATGACCAGATGCAATTCACCTTAAATACATTTCAAGCAACTCTCTCTCTCTTGTTAAATTGTTCAATACATTCTCTTACAATTAATGTCACGTATGTATGTTGAGATTATATCTTGATCTGATATACAAATCGAACGATCATGATGAAACTATATTAGGGTGAGCACTTAATTGGTATATATATTAATTAAAATTTGATCTTAATTGATATTTGAAATGAATCTCCTAAAGTCAAGGAACAATATTTATTTATTAATTAGGAGATTACATAGGAAGGAAGTTATTTTTATCTATAAATATCATCTTGGGTTCCACGGCAAAACTTAGCATGATGCAATATAGAGATCCAAGGGTGAAGTTGAGAAGGTTCTAAGAGGGGATAACTCCATGAAAGTATTTGTGAATCTCTTAATGTATTTTTATATCTCAACTATTATAGTGGATAATCTGTTTGGGCCACGTGGATGTAGGCCTATTTCAATCAAAGTATGACATATGCTAGACTGTGACAATTTTAAAATTTCCCCAAGGAAGATATTACCATCACCCCATTCACCCCTTCTTTTATTTTACTGCAGTGAGGCTGAAATTAAATCATGTCTATTTGGAAAGGTGAAATTTCAACCAAAGGTGAATCTTCCCTATGTTTACAATCACACACACCCTCACATGAGTTCACTTAAGGTCTTGTCTATTTAAACAGAAGCTTATTTGATTTGATTCTTGGCACACTCATGGATTTCCCAGCATTTTTAGAATATAACATCAAGCATTTGAGAGTCACGGACTTGAGAAATTGTCACTTTAAGCCAAAACATTTCAAATGTAATCTTGGGTTACACATAGGTGACCGCAAGGGCCCCTCCTCAAAGGACTTAATGATATATTTTACTTTGAAAAGAGATTGAAAGCATTGCCCTCTCACATGAAAAGATAATTGAAGCATTAAAATACTCCCATATGCCACTCAGACTTATGCATAAGCTTGTATTTTTATTTTTTAAACACCTAGGCATTCAATCTCTTCAAAATATCACAATAAACTCCTCATACCAAAAAGAAATTGCCCCTATTACTTTTATTTCACACCCTTCCACACATATTTGAAGGAAAATTGTCCCACTCTCACACGAACTTGAAAATTTTCCACTTTCACATGCCCTTACAATTGGAGTCACTTGAACTCCCTCCTTTTTATATGCCAGGCAGGACTTTTACACCTATTTACTCTCACTTTATTCTCAACCACCTCAGATGTGTTGTAGCACTTGACAATTCGAGCAAGAGGGGCTCGAAAATCAATGCAGGTGCACAATCTGAATCGATATAACACTTCATTCATGGAAAGAATGTTTTTACAGGTTTTAAAGGTTGACCAAGCACTCATAAAACTTTCAACAATGGCAGCAAGACAGCAAAATCAAAAGTGTGCCTCAGGCCAGGGGCGGCTAACCAGCCCTAGCCGCCTGATCTCCGACGGCCCATTAAGACGGCTAAAAGGTCCAAAACCACCAATCTCGGGGCGGCTACTACAAACATGTCGCCAGGGCCCGAACGGCTAAAAGCAACATGCTGGCGCCCATCCAGGTTTAAAAGCACTGCCTCTAGGCGGCTTCTTAAACTAGCCGTCTGTTCCTGAACAACTAATTAGGACTAGCCGCCCCTTACCTGCTACGTAACCTGCACCTGTCAGTCAATTTTTAATCAACTCTTGAACCTTTCAAGACCCCCTAGGAATATTTCTTTCCAAAAACCTGTACATACGCATTCTATATACAAATATACTCTCAAAACCTGTATAAATATGAATAAAAAATAGCCAAAAACCAAAACCATATACCAATCCAAACATTCATCCATACACCAATCTCTACACATTCATACATTCAATCACACGCCAAATAAATATAGAACATCCCATATATACACCCACCAATTAAAATCGATAAATAACCTTTCAAACCAAACTTAAACAAGCCATCTCTGTCCATAATCCGAAAGAGGAGTATAAATTTTTCATAAAGCAAAAGATAAATAAAAAACACAAACAATTCAAAAATTAAATTGAAAATAGTCAGTTGGGATCCAAAAATGAGACATCTCGAGAAACACATGGCAAAAGGGTCACCTGAGCCTAAAGAAAGGAAGAAAACTTAAGGTCCATTACCATAAACTCCAAAGTTTTCTATCAAAAGCAAAGAAAAGGTATACCTCAGCGTACCATCATCTCTGGGAGGCTGGGTTGAAGGAGGAGCATCCTGACCTGGCTGAGAAGATGGCGTGGCTGGTAAGAGGAATGAACCCCAGAGCATCCTGAGTCAGGGGAGTCTCTCGCACTGAAGAAGCCACCCTCGCATATCTCCCACGACTTTGAGTCACCGAAGGACGAGAAGCTCTACTGAAGGTGGCCCCGTTGGCAAAGGAAGTAGAGATGGAATCTCATGGTCATATTTTAACTGCTCTTTTTTTAATAGTCATATTTTAACAGTAATATTGTAATGGTCATATTTTTTACAACTACATTATAACGGTCTTATTTTGATAACTATATCTTAACGTTCACATTTTAACGGCTATATTTTAATGGTAGATTATAAATAAATTCATATCATTTTTCATTCATCAATCCCAACTCAATTATCTCTCTCTATTTCCAAATAGTATCTATGTCTTGTAACCGTTTTCTCCAAATGGTTCTTAAAGATGAACAAGGTGCGGATGAGTATGGAATGTTATTAGCAATGGCAGCAATTGATGAATAACAACGAACTAACTAGAGACATACATCACGTCGTCTTGGTCCTGTTCCAGGCCACGCTGTCATTCAACATGGTAGAGTTCAAGGTCATGAAAGACTTTATCGTGACTATTTTGCTAAAATGCCTGTGTATCCTCCACATCTATTCTGGAGGAGGTTTCGAATGAATCAATCTCTTTTTTATCGGATTCAATCTGCGTTGGAAAACCATGATCCTTATTTTGTTCAAAGAAGGGATGCTTCTGGGATTGTCGGTTTATCTTCATTTCAAAATATTACTTTCGCTCTGAGGATGCTTGCTTATGGAGTATCTGCAGATTCTGTAGATGACTACGTGAGGATTGATGAAAGCACCTCTATAGAGATTCTTAAAAGGTTTGTTAAAGCAGTTGTTGCAATGTTTGGCGATGAGTATTTGAGGCCACCAAACAATGCCGATATTACTAGATTGTTAGCGCTTGGCGAACAACATGGCTTTCCTGGGATGTTAGGGAGCATTGATTGTATGCATTGGAAATAAAAAAAATTGTCCAACTACATGGCATGGGATGTATACTGGTCATGTTCATGAACTAATGATTATTCTGGAATTGGTAGCTTCATATAATCTTTGAATATGGCTTGCCTTCTTCGCGTTACTTGGATCTCTTACTGACATTAACATGTTAGACCAATCTTCAGTTTTTGCTTAACTAACTAAAGGACATGCTCCTCCCATCAGGTATTCAATTAATGGTCACGAGTACACAGTGGGTTATTTCTCGCTAATAGTATATACCCCTCATGGTCAACGTTTGTAAAAACAATTCCATCTCCACAAGAAAATAAGAGAAAGTACTTTGCTGCAGCTCAAGAATCGGCTTGGAAGGATGTCGAGCAAGCATTTGGGGTGCTTCAAGAATGTTTTGCGATCATACGTGGACCAGCACATTTTTGGGATCAAGAAACACTCAAAGATATTATGACAGCATGCATAATAATGCATAATATGATCGTGGAGAATGAGCGACATGCGGACTAGATCGACTTCAACTATGATTCAATTGATAAAATTCCATCTGTGTCAGTGTCTCATGAGTGTACACCTAAATTACTTGAATTTATTCAAACCCATTATCGCATCAGAGACAGACAAACCCGTTCTCAACTTCACTCAGATCTTATCGACCACATGTGGAATCTACATGGTGGAGATTAGAAAGTATTTCCTAAAGTATTTCCTAAGTTATTTATTGCATTTGTAATTTACGTTTTCAACTGTTGTATTTGCATCCAGAGGGCCTTGTAATAATAAGATAGATTGTCATTTTTTTAAGTATAATACAAAATAATTAAAACTACTTCAAAACTATTGTTGCATCATTTTTGCAATGATTTGCATCTGGAGGGCCTTGTAATAATCTGCTTGCAGTGAATGCATGTTAGAAGTATCAATCACCATTATTCTCTCCTCCTCTTTTATTTCTTCTGGTCAAAGTTTTTCTTTCTTAATAAAAATCATCTCCTCCTCTTGAGCATATAATTTGTCAAACTGCTCTTTTCTCTCTTGTTTGGTCATTTTTTGCTCTTCCATGTAATCTTCAAACAACTTCATGATGGGCATTCCATCCATGTTCTCAGCTATTTGTTTGCATGTTCCTGTTTCAATCGCTCCTTTGCAGCCTTTCTAACTAGTGGTCTCTCCAAACCAACAATAGTATCATCAACAACTGGTCTAGCATTTCTTGAATTTTTGAACTTCTTATTGGAACTTTCGGTGCACCACTTTGGTGAACTTTTCAAATCATTCCAACAATGTAAAATTGAAAGGTTGAATGATAAAACTTAGATACATTTCAATTGCTTGACAGACCTAATTTTCAAAAAATATATAAAATAACTTAATTATAAATTGAAAAAATAAGGAGTATGAACTTATGAATTTTAATAAGATAAATAACTTGTCCTGTTCATTGATATCGCTCTGTTGTCTTGCTTCAATCTGCATAAAATAGCCATGAAACTTACCTACCACGAGTTGAATTGAAGACCAACGATGCATCATAGAATTGGCAGTATGCTCGTATTTAAATTGTTTGTACTGTTGGTAATAGGAATGGACTCATTCCCAATATGTGCGATTCTTTTTCTCAGTTCCATGCACTGCAGCTATGCTAATATTGAGCTAGGCGGATATAGGCATCATGTCTTTGAAAAGTTTTTACTCTTGTGTTTTTCTTTTGGGTAGATTTTTCTTTGACACGAATTTGAGATGACCTGGAGGGTTGAGTGGAATATTCACCAAATAGATCAAAAGAGTCTTCATTGTTAAGAAGATTGCTGTAAAATACATTACGACAAGGATCCATCTGCACAAAAAGAATTAAAATAAATTAATAAAAATAATACTTGAAAAAATAAAATGATAACAAATGAGAAATTCAGATGAAATGTAAAACTTAGAGATAAAAAAAACTATAATTTGGAACAACAAAACTTGTAGATTGAGAGTGTTAAAATTGTATGAATGAGAATGTAGTTAAACAGATAAAATTATATCCGTTGAGATATAGCCGTTACATATATACATACAAAACATCTTTTTATCTTTTTACTTTCTATGGGACACAACAAAATTTAATGAGAACAAATTATTTTTTTTTTTTTAATGTGGGGCAACATCTGGGAGCTCCTCGTTGTCTCCCCTGTTTGTTGAGCATGCATGCTCGTCCACCCAAATTGTTGAGAGATGAGGAGCAGGTTAGAGCCGTTTTTCCTTCCATGCTCGTTGGTTGAGCGAAGGAGCCAAATTAATTCGGCCCTTGGAGATTCTCTCAGTGAACGGGGATGGCCATAGTGACCGTAGTGGGGTCAAATCCAAGAAATAAAAGGGTCAAGGATAGGACAGAGAGGGGTTATATATATCCAGTGCATTAGAGATGAGGAGGGTTTGGATATGTGATTGGATAGTGCAGGAATGTGGTGCATGGTAGGTAGGTGCAGGGACAATAATCAATCAGGAACTGATGGAAGCAACCGAATTGATCATATATGCAGTGAATGGGATCAAATTTGTCTTCCCTTAGCTGAAGGAGCTCTTGGAATGAAGAAGATCCTTGATTTGAACAATGCTGCTACGAGCACTTGCTTTTGGGAGATTGCTAGCAAGAATGGGTCCCGTTGGTCTCTATGGATGACAAAGCGATCTCTCTCTAAGTATTCGATATGGGAGGCTCTTCTTTTATCTTCCAATTCTTTTGCATAACGTAAAATCATTTAGGCCCGTTTGATTTGAGAATAGTGCTCAGAATAAATGATAATTAGTCAGAATATATTCAAAATAGGAGTTTAGAAAGCTAGAAAAAATGAGAATTTGTACTCCATAATTAACTGGTATAAACTTGTATATGGATTTCAACCAACCCCTGGATTTAAATAATTACAAGTTATTTAACTCAAAATAATATGTGGGTCCACTATCAAATCACATGTCATCTTCTCTTATAAGTCAACTGTCATCATTTTTTCATCTTTTATAAATCTTTATCCACACACCTTGTTAACAATTTATTCAAACAACAAAAAAATTTTATTACATTTCCAAATGACAATAATTCAAAAGACAAACAAACAAAAATCATTATATTCTTATTTATAATAGAATAGCCATAAACTTCAAATAACTTATAACTTATAATTCTCGATCCCTGGCTTAACGCTAATAATGGGATGAAAGCTTACTTCAATGGTCATCATATGCTGCCCTGGTGGCCACCAGTGGCGGAGCCACCATGGGCCCGGGGGGGGGGGGGGGGGGGCATGTGCCCCCCTTGGATTTTTTTAATTTATTTGTATATCCTTTTAATTTATTTCTAGGTCTTTGTAATTTTTTATGGTAAGTTAATTTTAATTAAGGTCCATAGATCATAGGCCCCATCTACATATGAAATTCTCTAAACAACAACCACTCACAACTAAATAAAATAAAAATAAAATAAAATTAAAACAATCATCTATTATCCATCTGGATCATCCATGTGTATGGTTGCACTCACCCTTTCTTTTAATTAACCATCTCTCATCCACATAACACAAAAGTCATTTTTAACTCTCCTTTTTCATTTACCCCCGAATCTCCTTTTATCCATATCACACAAGCAATTATAGAGGTATGGATTCCACTTCTCAGCGTCTTCAACTAGGTGCCCATCTTGAAAAAAATAAATTTTTGAACCTCTTTTTTTCTTTTTCTTTTTATATCTCAACGGCTCCTAATATCAATCTTTATCTCTAAATAATTTTTACTTTTTGTTCTCTTAAATGTCTCACAATTGTTACTAATTTATTTAAAGTTTAAAATATTTGTATAAATATCTAAAATAATCAAATCATTCAACATTTTCAAAATATGAAACCTCATCGAACTCAAATTTAAAGTTATGTATTGCTTATTAGATTTATGTTTTGACATTTTTTTATGAATTATCAATATGAAATATGACATATCGTTTTAAAATATGATAATTATTTTTTATAATTATTCAGTGATATATTTTTTATAAATGTCTTTATTTCATTTTATACGTGTTGAAATAAAAAACATAATGATATAATTTTAAAAAATATTTATATAAATCAAATTAGGTCCCCTTTGTAAAAATCCTAACTCCGCCACTGGTGGCCACTGAAGTCCATCATTGTCAGTCAGCTTCTTGACAATGGAAAATGGGTTTAAATCGGACAAATGGTCTGCCGAGCTAAATGGCTTGTGGGTGGAAATTTGGGAAATTGAAGCTGGATGTGATGACGAGGATATCTTCTCTAGACCGGAAACAAAACAGGTCGGGAAACCACTTCCTCTGTTTGGAACTCCATTCGATCTCATCGTATCTCCAAAAAGAAGGTGATGTTGTTTCTCTTCTCCCATACAGAATTGAGAGGAATGAGAGTATTCAGAGGGATTTAAACACAAAAAATCCCTTGTGAATTGAAGAACATTTCTCGTCCACCAAATTCCGTTTTAAAAATGAATCAATGCAGGATGTTTGGCTTCCCTGATGGAAAAAATCTACCAAAGATTTGACTTTACCTTTCGAAGCAGCATTTCTCCAGTCAAACGGGTGATTTTGGACCCTCCTATACAAGGGATGGCTCAAATCCAACTCTGATGGCTCTCTCAACAATGACAGATATGGATATGGAGCCATTGTTCGCGATCGTGCGGGGTCACTATGCTAATGTCTTCGCACACTGGTGGCAAGATCGGCAGATTCCTCCATCAATTTCTTGAAGTAAATGGTGTGGTAGCTGGTCTATCTGTTGCAGAACAGGTGGCCAATGGCCCGACGAATTCGTGGAGCGATGGGACCACCAAAAGAACTCCACTAAATAATTATGAAAATACTAGATGGTAGAAATCAAAAGCCCCGATCTTGAAATTCCAACGAATTTTACGTAGAGATAGATAAATAATAGACATCGAAGATTAGTGTCTATGCCACCAAAAATCCTCAGTTTACAAAAGTCCCTTTTTTGGGGTATTCAAATCAGTGATTTTGCTAGTTTTTGTAATTTGTATAATTGCAATTTCGCTTTGCTAATAAGTCGGTATCTAAGATCTCGTAGAATCAGAAATAACTATTATTCTGATTTTGCTATTTTCAGTATTTTTTATTTTTTGCAATTAGTTTAATAGACAAACAATTTTTTATCAATAATATTTTGAAATTTCTGGTGTTTTCAGATTTGTGAATTGTGTTTAAGGATCTTAACATTGATTGGACATTTTCTTAATTCTATGGTGCATTACTGTCTCTAAACCCCTCAAAAGTTTGAAGTGAGTGATTCCACCACGCATGGGCGAAGGGTAGGGGAAATATTCCCTGGACTACTTTCAGAGACCTTCATCACTGATGCTGGGGAACTATTTAGTAATTCCACTCTATATCCTTATCACCACAATGGATTCTTTGTTACCCAGCAAAAATAAAGTAAAAAAAAATACAACGGATCGATCAAGTAATCATATTTTGCTATATTAGCTACAGTGTTCAAGATGATTGATTCATATTCTAAATTTTATTTTTCCCCTTACGACTTCTGCAAGCTGGTTCCAGCCATATATAGTTGTTCATATCAGCTATAGAAATCATTTACCAAGAAAAAAATAATTAAATAAATAAATCATCCAGAGCAAAATGTTCAAATTAAATAAACATTAAGACATTCATATTCCTTGCACCAAAACTTTGACAAATAGATGTAACAATAGAGCTTTGTTTAAGAAAAGACCCACCAGGATACTTATTTATTATATTCTAAATTAAATGGTATTGGTTGGATGAAGGAGAACAAGATCCTGTTCTTTGTCCCATATTGCTCTGGACAACCGTGACCATCTCCATACTGATACATGCATTGTGCCATTCTTATTTCGTTCATACATACTTCAACGAATTCTCTATGAAACAATGATGGAGCAGCGTATTCTCTGTTCATTTCCTTCCAAGCTTTACTTGTTAGTCCTCTTATGTGCTCAACAGCAACCTCTTCAGAAACTCCTTTTTCGAGCATATAACATTCAACGGCTTTCGGTACATCTCCTCTCTGGAGCTCATGCTACATATAACAAAAACAAAAACAAAAGTTAATGGATGCATATCATCTCAAACAATAAAGACCAACGTAATTCTTTAAACCATCAAACGCCTCATTAGTTATATCCTCGGTTACGTAGAAGTAAGCATGACCCATTAATACGTCATCGGAGATTGTAATCCATGCATTGTTCAATTATGTATATATATATCATAATCCCTAGTGCATGAAGCATGTATATATATATATATCATAATTTAATTATTTTACGTAAGTCGTGTGTAATGTGGAGTTATTGAATATTCAAGCTCCACCCTTAAAAAAAAGTCATTCCAAACTGTATCAGTAAACTTACCAAAAAAAAAAAAAAAAAACTTGTAATCTTCAGCAGTTGAGCTCTCAAATTCATGCACTTCCTAATTAGACAAAAATATTTTTGTTTAGAAAATGTTGATACTGCAAAAGTTCTTGATTGCATGTAATATATGTTGATAAAATCATTTAAATCAAAAGGTGGTATTGGCATTATACTTATCGAAAAGTAGAACAAAATCATCAGATATTCTGCACTGCATTGTATTTCAAGTTGAATAATTTTTCACTCAAAAAATGCAGTCAAAGACTACTGTCTAGTAAATGCACGAGATTAAAAAGAGTCCGGCCGTGCTGTTATGTATATGATTCATTACATAAGGGGTTATATATATAATTGATTATATTAGCATGTATACTTCATTTAAAATAATTGTGCATTATTGTTATGTAAAATATAGACCAAAGAAAGGCGTAAAATGTCCTAAAATGGCACATAGTCCATATATATTGTTAAATCATAGGCACACCACACACCAACACAACACATGAACACCCTACAAAATCACCATCCATAACAACAGCACCTCCCATAGATAAGAAGGTGGGTGGGTGTTGATAGCGTGTTTTTTTTAGTGAGAGAGAGATATTGTGTGAGTTTGCTTAGTGAAGGGGGTGGTCATAGCAAGTGGGTGATAGCAATTCTAGAAGCATGCTCCTCTTATCCATCAGTATGAAAGGATGTTGCTTTTGCCAGATGGTGATAGCAATTCTAGAAGCATGCTCCTCTTATCCATCTCCCTCCTGAGGACTTGCACGCGCTGACTGTTCCATGGTCATTTTCCCAATGAGAGACAAATATTTCATGACTCTTCCTGGCTGCCACATGGGGCAAAAGGTATGTGCTTTTAAATACGGGCTATTTCACTAAATGATTTAGGGTACCCAAAACCTCAGCAACTCTTATATCCGCGACTTATGCACCAATATGGCAAAAAGCAATGCAGCTCCTCACGTGTCTACTTGCAGGGGAAGGAACAGCCGAAGTGACCAATCGGATGATCTGCAACTGCTTGTAAATGAGGCTACAAGAAAGGTCAATGGCTCGAAGAGCTCCCCGGTGTGCTCTGTGCCTATTGTACCACTTGGAAGAAGCTGCACGGAGAGACCCCATTCGCCCTAACCTACGGTCATGGAAGCTGTCATCCCAGCCGACGTCGGATTCCCACACCTTGCGATGCACTATCGCCGACTCTCCATAGAATGACGTGGCCCTTCGATATTTATATAGATACATAATTTTCTCCCCGAGTAATCTCTTAATTAACAAACAAATATTATTATCTTATTTTAGGATATTCATTTTCCTAATTAACAAACAAATATTGATTCTTATTTTAGGGATTCACTTTAAATATTAATATTTTATCAACTTGATGTTCATCCTAATATGGTTTCATCATAGCCATCCGATATCATACACCGGATCGAGATATAATCCTAACATAGATGAGGCCATTTTTAGGTGTTGATTTCTGTGTGGTGTCTTGAGAGAAGGGGGTGCCATGCCATTTATATATTAGCTGCCAATGGATGTGCTATTGCATAATAAGGAGCCATTTCAATCCAAAGATTACGTGTATCAGCTAAACTCAGGTATAGTAGCAACTCACATTAAAGTACGATTACTTTTAATTTTTATTTTTTTGGTAAGTGATGATCTTGACTTGCTATATATACACAAAAGAGACAATTAACAGTGCATAAAATAGGGGAGATGCATGTAAAGATTTTGTTAGTGTAGCAATATTAAATAGGGGAGATGTACCTATCAAAAAACATAGGGCACGCTGGTGTAGATTTTGTAAAAATTTAGTGGCCCCTCAGGTATACAGTGGCTTCTGGTGTAGAGTTTGTAAAGATTTTATTTGTATAGCAATACAAATTTAAGTATCAATAAAAAAAATAGTGATGTATAAAATAGCAGAATGCAATATTATTTAGAGCAAGCTCCATCAAGTGAGGGAACCCTAATCCAATTTTGTAGCAATTTCGATGTACAATCACTAGAGAGTTTTCCTCATATATATATATATATATATATATATATATATATATATATATATATATATATATATATATATATATATATACGCGAGTGATAGCGTGCGGGTCGTGCGGTCGTGCGGATCCGACGTGAGTCGTCCGATCGCGGGTCCATCGCATCCAACGGTCGAGATGAATCGCCCCTGACCGTCTGATGCGATGGACCCGTGATCAACGGCCCGTGGTCGACGCCGCACGACCGCACGACCCGCACCTAATCACTCCTCTATATATATATATATATATATAGTCAAAATAGGCTAAACTGGCCTGGGGATCGGAGAATGATCTTCTATCCAATGCGGATTTCCTTTACAGTTGTTGTTTAGAAAGAAACATAAATGATTCTCGGTTTTACAGTTTGGATGACAAGTTCACATTACTCGTGAAGTTTGTCTTATTTTGTAAGTTGGATGTTTAATAATAACTCCACATTACACGACACTGACATTAAATAATTATATTTTATTTTATTTTCAGTTCTTGTAGGGTCTGGAAATGGCAATACTCTATTAGATAAAAATGTAAGAAGCTATGCCTTCGATTCAATTGAGTAATATTTTATATTTTTGTAAAAGCATATGCACTTCATTAGCTCTGTGTATGTGAGACCTCTCATTCATGAAACTTGTCAAGCCTTGGTGAATTCTTGTTTGAGTATTAAGTTACCTGTTACTTGAGTATTAAGTTAGAAGCAATATATTATATTAGAAGCAAGAACTACACATTCTATTTTAAAAATGTGTGGGAATATTTGATGCAATGCGTTCGGAATTGAGCAAGACACCTAGCAGGATTATTGAGTAATCGGCATCTTGGGGCGCGTGGTTTCGATTGCATCGCTAGGTAGAAATCTTTTCTATTCGGTTTGGAATCAGATGTATTTTTCCCTTGCTTTTCCTATTTATGCTCTATTCTTCTCACCTCAAAGGCAACTCACTCCTTTGTAATTTTCCTTGTTTTTCCTACTTTTTTTTTTTTTTGTAGACATGTGCCCACAAGGGACGGGTACATTGAACAGGGCTCATGTTCAACGGCCCAAAGTTACAGCCCACGAGTGTGAACAGGAATCGAACATGGGACATCGACAAAAGGCAGGTGCAATCCAACCACCCGGCCAAGCAAGGTGTGGTGCTTTCATAGTTTTGGGCAATACAATTCATTTACTTCCAAATAAAAAAAATATTAACAATCATATGATAATACTCATTAGTAGTGATATTAATGTTTTTGGTAATATTAGTGGCAGGACTTGAGATTTTTAAAAGGGTGGGCTTGAAGAAAATTACTCGAAAAATGAAGGGAAAATTAATGTCAAATGTTTTTAATTCTTTTTTTTAGATCCCTCGACTTTTAAAATATGAGAACATCCCCAAAATGGCAGTTACATTTTTTTTAAGAATGTTGTTACACTCAGTTTTCTTTACAGTTCAAATTACAATCTTATATGCCTCATTACAGATTTAGTGAAGCATATATCTTGTTAGACAATGTATATACCTCGCTAAATGTTTTCTTACAATTACCAATAATGGGTTCGTTCAATTCGAAATGTGATCGATATACACTTTGTATTAAAACATATACCTCATTAGGTGATGTTTACTGATTAAAAAAAATGAAAACATGTGTGGACTGCATTGGGATGATCCTTGGCTCCAAGTTATGGACTTCGCCATCATTTCCATAATCAGGTGCTCCATTCTTGGGGTCCTATTGATCAAGCAAAGGGTTAGTCACTTTATAAAGGATGGAAAATGGGTTAAACTTGGTCGTTGAAATGGAAATTGGTGGATCAAGTACAGACATATTAATCTAGACAAGTCACAAAACTGGGCAGATCACCACCTCTTCAGCCTGGAATCATGATTCGTAAGCATCACCCCCTTCTTGTGTGGACCTCCGAGGTTTGGAACTCAATTCATTTCAACCTCCTCGATATAGCTTTCTTCTTTGGCAGGAAGATCTTAACCGACTCCCTACCAAGGGCAGACTATGGAAATGGCAAATTATCTCATCCCAGCAATGCTCTCTCTGCTCTTCAGCTGAGGAATCATTCCTTCATCTCTTCAATGACTGCCCATACTCTTCTTGTGTCTGGTCATCTATTCACGAATTGCTCAAGCTACAGCGACTGTGATTTCCAAATTTGGGTGAATTGTATTTTGGTTTTATGAAGTTTGCCACCTCAAGAAAAGCTGATTTGTTACTTCCTTCTCGCTCAGACCATATAGCTTATTTGGAAGGCCAGCAACGAAAAGATATTCAAAGGCTCTTTCACTCCGAAGAAGAAGCTAGTGCATCAAATCATTCTCTCTACCAAATTCAGGTTCTCAGATAAAGAGATCGAAGGTGACTCTCCTCTCTCTAAGGTTCTTAGCAATCTCCTCAATCTCTCTCTGATCCAAAAGCAAGAGTCCATCACTAAGGTCACACGGGAACCACCTCCTCTTGGGATGGGTTAAAATTAACTCGGATGGTTCTTTGGAAAATGATTGTTTTGCATTTGGTGTTGTCCTTCATGATCCCTCGGGCGATTGCATAATGGCCTTGGCAGCACGCACTTGGGTTGCCTCCATTAATGTGCTAGAATTGAAACGTATTGCAGAAGGTCTCAAACTATGTCTTCAACTGGGAAATCTAAATCTTTTGAAGGTTTGGTCTGAGTCAGATGTTTCCACGGCAATTGCATGGGCCAAGGGCAAAGGAATGATCCATTGAACTTCTCTACGTGATATCTGTGTAATCCATCGCATTTCTAGTCAACTTGCCGAGTGGAAAGTGTCACATATTTTTCGAGAAGGGAATAGAGTAGCAGACCGCCTAGCCTCACTGCAATCCAATATGGTTACATCTTATTTTTAGCCGACTCAACTCTCTTCAATAGTATTACCTTTGATGGTAGAAGACAAATCTCGAGTACCCCATATCAGAAAATCTTGACAGGGAACTTTTCTACTCTTTTTATAGTATCTATCCCATGTTTTTAGTCTAATTTTGCTAGCCCTCTCATGTGCATCAATGTATGCTACGGACTCTCTATATGGTCCTAATTCTATCTTCATTTTTTTCTGAAGTAAATATGTAATCTTTTTTTATAATAATGATATCATCAATTACCAAGAAAAAAAAATTATTTCAGTGTTTTGATATAATAATATATTTTTTACTTTCGTACCTTCTTCTGGGTGGTGGGTGGAATTAGGGTTTGCAGATAGATTGAGTTATGCAATGAAAACCAGACTATTGAAGATTTTGATGAAGTTCTGAAATCAGTTGGTGGTGTTGCAGATTTAACACTGATTCCTTTTCCAATTCAACCAGCTACTAATGGAGAGGAGGCAAGAAATGAAGATAGTGATAAGGTGCCAAAGATACCTAATGTTGATGAAGATTCAAAGCAGGAAGCTCTTGAGCAAGGGAGCGGTGCCATCAGTCAAAGACAGAGATTCCGGGGAAGAAGTCATCGAGAGAGTTAGAGACAGATATTCCGGGGAAGAAGTCATCGAGAGAGTTAGAGACATATATATATTCCGGGGAAGAAGTCATCGAGAGAGTTAGAGACATATATATATTCCGATGAAGAGGTCATTGAAAGAGTCAAATACTACAGATATTCCAATGAAGAGAACATTCGAGAGAGTCAGAGACTATTGATATTCCAATGAAGAAATTATCAAGAGAGCATATACCATCATTGAGATACTCTATCTTTTAGTGTATATTTTTTACTGAAGAGGGGGCAAGTAGGAATTAAAGAGGCGGTAAGCTACCGCTCGTAGCTTGAAATCAGACGTTTAGGCTTGCTATCCAAAGGCACAATCTCATGAAGAATATGATGGGTTCGTTCTTTGCAAGAAGCTAGACAGTACGGACTCCAGGTGAGAAGCAGGCTGGGTTCCTCCCTCAATGGGTTGGAGGGGGAGATTGTTGGGTTTGTGGCACATTAGTGGGTCCAACCCACAAGGGCTTTTGGGCAAAACTTGAGAGGACATTATTATTAATACAATAATGATTTTTGTGCCCCAATTGGTAGACCCCATCCCAAAACCCATGAGGTGAGAAGATTGAATTCCCCAAACTACCCTTTTATGTTATATTCACATTTTTATCTAATATATCGTAACCGATCCACCATATCCTAACTGTCCCCTTAATTAATGGAGGTGAAACCATAATTTCGTTGTTCTTTCTTTTTATGGGAACAATTAATTCAATTGGAGAATTCAATTGAAAGCAATTGTGTATACAAAATACATTAATTAATTTAGATTGATTGGAGGAACAGAAGAAAAAAAAAGTCAATTCTCTGTTTTGGGGGATTCCATTTATTTTTATTTTTGTTTCAGTTTGATCAGTGGAGAAGATAAGAATTTTAATTTATTTAGTTTTTTTGTAACCAGTTTTTTGTGCAAACAATGGCAATCCATTCAGGCTAGTTCTTTTTTTATCTAATATATTATTTTAATTTTGGTTTTTCGTCATTCCTTTGAATCATCATATACATGTATTGAATCTGAATTTCATTTTAAATTCATATACATGACATATATTTTGATTTACATACATTGTTGTGTACCAAATTTGATCTGTACAATCGTTTATGATTGTTGTGTTTGTGTATAATTATGTATAATGTGTCATTCATCATATTTTTTTAACTATGTATCAGCATTATTCGACTCATTCAGATTCAAGATTTTCAAATACAGTGCACATTCACTTGTATGGAATGTGTATTTATTATTTCAAATTCCAGATACACCTGTATCTGAATTGAATTTCAGCCCATTTTTTTAATGTATTTGTTAATTCAAATTTCAGATACACATGCATTTGAATTTGAATTACAACCCATTTTTTAAAGGTTGTTATTCTTATTTTTATGGATTTGATTAATGTATAGTTAATTAATATTTAATTGTTTATTGTTGGCATTTTGAAAACTTTTTATGAATTTTCTATACAGTTCTCAATAACATGTAAACCATATTTGTTTATTTGAATTTTCATATACATTACTGTATCTTAATTGATAATATGTGATTGATGTTTTTTTTTTTACCAAGGCAGTGATGGTGTTTTATATTTTTTGAAAATATGTTTCGTCAGGGAGAGGATTTAATGGTGCCGTATTTTGTGGGATTCAGTTACATGGTTTAATAAGGATATTAGTTAGTTAGAACCAATTTTTAAAATTATAAAAAGAGTAGGCTTGTCATTGTCATTTTGATGGTTAGAAAAGTCAAATAAGAACCAATAGGAGAGTGCCACATATTGGGGTTCACAAATAGAACTTAATTTCTGGGCCCAAGGTAGCATCTCCCTTATCATTATTATTTGATATAGCGAATTGTTGCCAAAGTGTCTCATGTATGTAGGCTTAAGCCGAACCATGTTAAATTGAGTGTTTCTTTATGGTTTGCATGCATTTATATTATTTTGCTTATGTCGGTTATTGATTCAGGCGTCGAATATATTTCTCCACAATTGGTATTATTTATTTAACACAAATAAAATTATTAAAAATCCCAATAAATGGTATCAGAGCTCCAGGTTCTCCCTAGGAGGATGAGATCTAAAGAACGATGATCGATGATGGGATGGGTCGATGGCATATTTACTGTTAGAAGATCCAACAATGGTGGTATCGTATCAAGTTCCACATGGAAGTAAAGAAAAGGGGGGGGGGGGGGGGGAGTGAGGTCCCTGGTTCTCGTTTCATAATAATAATAATAATAATACCCATGCAGAGAGCATGGATGAATCCCCAATGTACGCAGCGAAGACGATGGTGGGCATACCGCGGGACCAAGGTCTTCTCGACTATAGCTGAATGGCATCGGCACGTGTGGGTTCGACGTGCGAGTCGAGGGCACAGGGACACACGTGAAGGAATGTGTGAAGAAGCTATACACGAGGTGACTGGCAACAACAAGCACAAAGTCACCTACGCGAGGCACGCTATGTAGCTATCGAGTTCGTGTAGAATAAGAAGCAGATGAAGATACTTATATAGTGTGACGAGAGAGGAATATACATTCTGTATTTACAATTTACATTGCTAAGGCTCTGCTCCAAGGAACCTCAAAAGTTTATCTTTATCAATGAATCCACCATGAGGACGAAAAACTAAACTGTAACACAAGAATCTTCGATGTGGTGACTAGACACCAGCCCAACATAGAAGAAACAAACAAAGAATGGTACGCAGTCATTGATCAAGACAGCAATGGAGGGGCGCTCTCACGAGTCGGTGACTTATCATGAACACGGTATGGTCTGGTCATTTGCACGTCACACACAAATTGAGTTCTCGCTTTTGCATAAGGTGTCTCCCTACCTGAAAAGAGCAAGAATCTGACCACACCCGCAAAGGAAAATTTTCAAGGAAATAAATGTAAAATTTTCACCAGCACGAAGCGAGACTTACCAGAAGCAATTTTTTGGGCTCGGAGGATGTTCTGTCTTCGTTTCCACCAACATGTCAAGCAGACAAGCATAAGCAGAATTGCTATCAAGCTACCAAATCCAATGCCCACCTTATCCTTGATAGAGAGTTGTGGCCCACATGAGGGGAGCCCAGGGATCCCGCAGATTCCTGCATTGCCTGTAAAACTGTGCATGACAAAGTAGATATACCTATATCAGGCACTGTTGCACACAGTCCCGTTCGTAGCCTTTAATGTAGTTGTGTTAGTGAATATACAATTCATTAGAGTATATAATATTCAAATCATGTGAAGACACGTAGGGAAATGTCCCTAACATTATCCTTAACCTAAAGAGGTCATATAACAGATGTCTTTTAGAATGCTTTGTCATAAATTTACATTATTTAAATGTGGCTCAAATTTACCTAGGATATGTGATAATGCTATGCGAATGGAAACTCATAATGCTATGCGAATGGAAACTTACTTGAAGCTGGCTCCATGTAGAGGCCTTCCACCAAGGGCTGATGGAACTTTACCAGATAGGGAGTTCCCATTAAGATTCCTGTATACAGACAAACAGTCATGGAAATAAATATTAATCCTGCCACTATAAATTCATAGACAAAAAAAAAGGTATTGTTGCCAGAAAGATTTATCTCACAGTATATGCAATGACGATAACTGGCCGAGACTTTCCGGAATTGAACCATTGAGCAGATTGTATGATAGGTCTCTACATGAAGGCACACAGACTTAATATGAAGGTTATAAGGGCAGGTATATGAACATCAGGAATATCCATTTTATTATAGAGTCAGTGACAAAGCAAGATGTGAAATCACATTTAAATAACACTTGCAAATAGGAATATGTTATATATACTCAATCATTCATGCTGACACTTTTTGCAGACTGCACATGGTTTGAATGTTTTATTGAAATATATATACACTTGTCTAATGAGGTCATACTTGTACACAAAAAAAATGACGCTCATGCTACATTGAATGCATACATTTTTATGTTTTTTGTAATAGAATATATACTACTAACATAGTAGAGTATATAGTGTTAGCAGATTTCATATACTATGACAATATGGTGACTACAGGAAATAACTGTAGAAGTGTCTGAATGTAAAAGTGCCTTTGAAAAAGCATCGGAACCCAAACTATGAAATTGACCAAATTTGCCACAAGCCACGTAAATGAGAGATACAGTGGACAACTATAAAGTCAGACAACCTCCACTCATGATCAATGCCTATCAAGAAATGGAGGAGAAGAAAACTGCACTATTATACGTTAATATTTATTTGCAAGAAATAAAGAAGGGTGACATTATTTTCCTAGAATTCCTTCTGCTCAACATCTGAATTATTCAACTAAGATTTATAAAGCAAGCCATTTGATATATGATGCATCTGACAAATCGAGAACACACTGTCTGTTTGGGCTTCATGGCATTATGATTTATAGTATGGATATATCATCATATTCCCCATTCGATTAGTGAGCAGCTATATATTTAATATAAGATCTGGATGTGACCTCCGAGTGTAAGTTCTTCAATTGTAGAACTCAGTTTGGAACTGAATCTACAATCGTAGTGATATTGCCAGCAATTTAGCAATGAAAAACATCCATATGACACAACAGGTGTTTTTCTCTTCTGGTGGAGCCCGAAAATATCCTTAACCAGTGATAATGAACTCTCTGGTGTTTTTGAGTGCCGCCCTACAGGTTACATGGTGGAAATGTTTTAGATAGTATAAATATTCCATTTTTTTAAATGATATGAATCATTTCCATCATTGGTATTAGATGATATGGATCCATATATTTTTTTGTCTATTTTATGCATTATATGATGCAAGAATATGGTAAATCAATATAGATATAAATTATGTATAGTATAATTGCTTTCCAATAAATCTTGGATAACTAATAACAGATGAGTATGGAGTCTAACCTACTTGCTAATTATTTTATCACATTGAAATTATCGGCAAGACTCTTTTAAATAATGTCAAGCAAAATCTTAAAACAAAGAAATAAGGAAATAACATGAAAACAGACCTACTTGACAGATATGTTTTTACTTCTCACTTCTATAAATACACTTCTGTTCCTCAGAACCACATTTGACAAGAAGTTATTCTAATTTGGTTGTTCCCTTGAATGTACAACAAAATGGACTCCTATTCCTTCTCCTTCTTCAAAAAGCACTTTCCAATTAATCAAAAAATTTGCAGTTGTTTATATAGTTTTTTCTTATTTAAGGCACATTATATTTATTATAAAAAAAATTATCAAGCTTTACCCAACAAAAAAAAGAAAAGCACATTTGTTTTAACTTACTAGCAGCGGAGATCTAAAAACTCTAATTTCATATTTTTACTAACAACCTAAACTATGAAGAATTATCTTCATAGGGTGTGTTTGGTTGCGTGATTACAAAATTGATTCCATAGGAATCTGAGTTTTAAAACTGATTCTACAAAAAGCTCACCCCCCAGCTGTTGGAAATCGTAGCTTTTGAATAATATTTGTCTAAATTTGTCTACTATAGTAACACTGTTTGATTGCACTATTACAGAAGCAACTTCCTACAAATACAAAAGTTTTTCAATCATGCAACCAAACACTACCATAGTATCAGAAGGGCGTAATATATCTCAGAATTTTGAGACACATGGAAAAAAAAATTATCAGTGACATCAAGTAAAATTTAGTAAAATGTAATCACTATCATATCATTGGAATATTTTTATATAAAAAATAAAATATCACATTTGTTTCTATCATTGCGCTATTCATACAGGAAGCTGGAATATTTTGTAATATAAAAATAGTAAAATATCAAAAAGCATTTCTTTCTAAATCTGCAATCGCGCAACAACCCCCCCCCCCCCCAACCCTCCAAAAAAAAAATTATATCCAAAGGGGAAATCCTAAACATTGTTCCTGCTTCTCATTTCCACAGTGGAAAAAATGTTTTCATTCCCTATCTTCACTTGTACTACATAAGTAGCAGCTTTAGCTGACTTTCTCATGAAAAAAAAAGGCAGTTATTGCCCATTACTAAAATTGGACTACACACTGTATATTAATTATAAGATAATACCTAAAAGATGATCATTTGAAAAGACATAGAAATCAGCAAAAATGAACCATCAAGGATAACAAATGCTAAAACAGAGGTGAAAATGAATGAAATATAAGTGTATAATGACATGTATTTACTTTAGACTGATTTTGAAATATTTCTGCAATATTTTTCATGAGCCAGAAAATGGAAAAATTATAGTTGCACTTATGAACAGATTAAGTAATAAAAAAAATCTAAGCAAAGGTATATCGCATTATGTAATCAAGAACTCACAATATTTGTAGGCCAGCAATCAATCCAAGTGATGATGGAATGCTTCCATGAATGCTGTTTCCACTCAAGTTTCTGTTGACAAAAAAGCATAGGAACAAGAATGGGCATGCAAATTAATATTAAAAAAAAAAACTTCATTCAGATATGGGGCACAAAAAAACATAGAAAAAAAAGGGCATTCAAACTAATTAAAAAATACAGATATGGAGCACAAATGAAGAAGTCATTCTAATGCAAGTAGGAGATGAATCCAGATATCCGCACAAAGAAAACACGTAAGACCATTCAAGGAGAACATGAAATAAACTCAAGTAGAATTTAGATACTTCGACCAACAAGATTTATAGGTTGATAATTTGTCGTACTATGAACAAAAGATCAGATAAATGCAGTGTATATGAGTATATCCATGTGTTTGGACATGGATGCAGATAAAAATGAGGGTACAAGTTAACTTCTATGAATACAATATACAGACCCAAGGGTGTGATACATTTAATGTAATATTTTGTGCACTTCCATAAGAATGTGGAATGCAAAATCTATAATCAAAAGACAGCACTGTAACAGACATACATAGTCTGAAGATGACGCAGCTTAGAAATTTCATTTGGTAAGACCCCACGTAAGCCTTGATTATCAAGACCTCTGCAAATGTGGAAGCAAAATTGTAGTCAATTGAATGAGCAATAAAAATAAATAAAAATAAAAAAGTGAACTTCATCAGAAATAAAGACAAACATTCAGAAGACCATACAAAGAGTACACAAAACCAATAAATATGGACCATTTTATATCCTATACCCATATGGAAGTTATAAATGAACCAAGCCACTCATGAATAGGCAACACTCAGCTTTTTTAGAGCTTGGCACATCTCAACAGATGCACAGCTACGCTCCGATTTCCAACTGAGGCTCTTCTAATGCTTAAGAAGATCTTACGTAGTTGAGTACTTGTCTCAGTTGAGGAGGCGAATAATTAATCTTTTGGTGATGAGGAACCCCAACATTAGTTGAGAAAACCCAGGATGCTCAAAATCACACATAAACCCTATGTATCAGATAAGTCCAGGGAGATTTGAACTTGAGACCTAACAGGAAGCAAAAACTCAAGGCTCTATCCAAAAGCCAACCATGTATGAGTCGCCACAATAACGAATTAGTACTTGCATAAAAATTAGAATGATTATGATTATGGTTTAATCCCTACATATAAGGTTGTTTGAGTGTAATCATTTCGGACACAGACATTGCAAGGACACAACAATAAATAAATCAATGATACATAATATATTGCATACATTAAAAGTATTATCTTTGTATGCTTCATGTGTATCCATGCTTTAGAGCATTATCATCATCAAACCTCCAACCTTCCCCACACTGCCTACTATAAATCTCACTTTATGTTCCCTTCTGTCACCATTTCCCACCACCAGAACCATAATTGCCACCATCTGACCTCATCTTCTGTTATTTAATCCACATTCCCCATCCTCAACACCAAACAAAGTCCACTGACCATCTCTCTCACCCAAGAATTGCTAAAGAAAGTATTGACCTTAACAAATCCAAAAAACTAACTTATATTTCTTAGAAATCTTGATGCAGATTAGACCCTAGAGACGGAAAAATTAGATCAAGAAGTATGGTTAGCAGGTTAGGCATAGAACACGCTTAACAGAGAAAGGAAGCAACAGCAGAGGAGGTTGCTACTAGGAAGGAGTCATTGCAGGAGGTGACACATGTCCCTTAGCCATTGATCAGTGTGAGGGGTGACGCCCTTTCTCCAAATACCATCAGATGACAGCATACACAAACATAGTAGTTAGTTTGTTTGGATTTTATTTAGATGTTTAATCCATTAGTAATCATGAACTTAAATCCACGAATAAGTTATTAAGATGGAAGAATTTAGTGGTAAGTTTGTTCTAACTTCCACACAATGAACGGCTATATGAAAGCACCTGCCAGTGTGGGCCGGTAGTCTAAGAGGATACTGGCATGGCCGGCATATATAGTAACCTTCATTTGTTACAACTGTCTAACAGTTCCAGAGCATTCCATGTTGCAGTGAAACCAAGAGCAATATATAAACCCCTTAAACCAATTGTTAGAAAAAGGCAGAGAGAAATGAGGGCAAAATATTTAAAAGAGTCACAGCAATTATTTATTAAGAACCAAAATAATAATGCAAAATAGATGACCAAAAGGATCAATGAAACAAGTACATACAGTCCATCAATGACCCAACTGCCATCACTAAACTGGCAGTCTGCTCCACTCCATGGATGCTGCTGGGGAACACACGGATCACCATTCCACCCGAACCGGAGTGGGAGACCCAATGAATTCTTCAGTGTCAGCAAAACTCTAACTGTGCAGGGAAGTAGAAGAACAGTTAGGTTTCAGAGATCTTCAACAAAACTTGGTGATATTCAGACCCTAAGACATATGTTTGAAATAAAAACAAAAAAACTGAATTGCAATATTCTTTCTTTCAAGTCCTAACCAACACACACCAAACAAACTATTAAAATGTTACCCAGGTATGATGAGATGAACAAGAATTTGGTTCTTTACAACCGTTTCCTCCTAGACCCTGATGCAGGCACCAGACTGCTTTAGTTTATAGAACTAAAGATAATAGTATTAAAAATAAGATACAGATAGATCTTTTATTTATGTGCTTATAAATAGAAAGACCAGTCAGACTCTAGACATGCATATAAATTTTAATTAATAAATTTAAATAAAAAATAAAAACATGTAAAGGAGACCATTTATTTCAAGAGATGTGATCGAATCAGTTATTTTCAATTATCCCAGTCTGCAATAGGAGGTTGGCAATGCCTGATGGGATTCAATCAGTGCTGAATCCCATCCCAGATTTCAATATTTGGATATTAGGGGTGATATATGTGGTTGACCTTGGTATTGGCTGGATTTGTTAATAGTTTTTTTTTTTTCCGAGACACCTTATCACCCTTTTTTCTTTGGAGGAGACACCTATTTTCCTCACCCATGTTGGAGTTTGCCTCTGTATTTATATAAAATTACAGGTAATGAGCTCCCACCATCCCTCGAATGAAAAGAGAAAAACAAGATATCATGAACTTCAATTTTGTTTTATTATCACCCATCACTGTTTCATTTTAATACTTATTTCTATCTAAAAGTTAAAATACTTCAACTTCCAGATAAAAGGATGTAATCTATATTAGGGCAAGAAAAAAAAAATCCCCAATGCATCATATGAAAGAATCTTAATCACATAAACAGAATTGTAAGAGCAAGTCAACTAACTAATACATAAAAGTCATTCTTAAAAAGAGGTCAAAACTCAAAAAAGATTACCATTTTTGGTATATGGGAAAAAAATGCCTACCTTCTTTAGCTGCTGTTTTGGATTCCATAGCAATAATTTCAAAAATCTCTATTGCATTGATGATGGCATGACTTCCATTCATGGGGTGTATGGTAATCGTCAGCGTCCTCCCAGTCATGGAGATGGTCTTATTCAGAACAAGAGCAGCATTAGGCGCCCCGGTCATATGAATAACATCAACATTTTTAAATGCAATATCTCCATTTATTAGTACGTCAAAGATATGTTTTCCTTCAGCAGTGATTCTGGGATCAATCTCTGCAAAGTGAAGCCATATTGAATAGTTCTTGTTCGGATCCACATCGATGTTAAATGACAAATCAGGCTGGCTATCTGTGCTTACAATTGCTGTCTGATAGAGCTTCATTGGATAAAAATTTGGAGATATTGAAACATGAGTGATGTTGTCTTCAGTTGATATAGCTTGATCGGAACTTTGTCCAAAAGTTTTAATTGAAGTCCATATTCTATCCCCGCCCCAATTATCTCCATCATAATCTTCATCAAATGCAGATCTTCCAGAACCACACGTCAGCCTTTTGGCTGTTCTAAGAATTGTTCCTTTACCCCAAAGAGGACCAAAATTGTAAGCATTATCGTCAACCTGAAGTATCTCAATTGAAAGGATGGAAGGATCCCCACGACCAGTGCTATGAAAACATGAAGAAACAGAATTATCTGATATAAATACCAAGGATTCGGCAAATGACTTATCATCACTGCTGCTCCAACCAGACTTCAGAGTATAGATTTGAGTACCCTCCACAGAAACATCAAATATAGGCTCCTTCTCAAAATTGGGGTCATCGACTAGCGCGAAGAAGACCCTCACTTGGTAGTGCCCGTTGGGAATGTTTCTCACGTTGTAACAATTCTCCGGACCATCTGAAAGGAAAGTAACGAAGGGTTTTAAGAGGAGGAACGATGTAACTTGAACGTGTGGCATTCGCAAGTCTGCCCCCTGTATATGCAAAATCCTTGTACCAGAAGGTACCAGAAGGGGTCTGAGTATTTTGACGGGCACCACAACTGATGCGAATGGAAAATGGATCTGTAGATTAGTCAGAGAAACCAAAGAACAGATCAATCAAGGTTGCTATATAAGTAAGTAAATTAGTACGCCAAGTGAATAACAAAGACTAACTCTCATAGTACAAATCACATATCAATAGAAATTTCATGAAGCCATCCAAGTGAAGACCCAGATATTTCATTTCACAAATATCAAATTATCAAAAAAGAAAAAAATTTAGATCGAATCTCCTCTTAATAGGATGGTAGAGGTAACCCCCCTCCCCCCAATGAGGGGACCTGGGTTCGAGTCTTTTCGCCTGCTGATAGAGATAGATTTGACCAGGAATAATACTCACCAATCAAAAAAAAAAATAAGAAAACAATCTAAAACCACATAAGCATGATGGGATAACCTAATATAATTTTTCCTAAATTCTTCTTCTTATGCCTATATTCTTCATGACATTCAGCTTTTAGAATAAGAACCAGACATTGCAATTAGGGACTGTTTAAGAGTCAATATCTTTTTATTTGTTGTACTTACACTTAGAGTAACAGGTTTGGAAATGAGGCATGCAAAATTATATTTTACTTGCACATAAGTTATTAGCCACCCCATCTCTATCCAAAGTTCCTGAAAATGATATCTACACCTATTTCCAATTTAACTCAGTATAATTGGTTGCTGTTGATAGACACCTCCTATCACTGGTTCTATCCCCTATTGCACACCCTAGTTCATTTCATGTAGCTGTAACTCATATACCAATTGAAGGCGAAGAATGAAGTGCAATATGAGAAAAGGCTACAGATGATAAGCTCAAAGCCGACTTACTTTTATCCAAAACAAACAAAAAAAAAAAAAAACTGGTTGTAATGAGAGAGAATGATGACCTTGAAAAGTTACAATTCTGAGAATTTAAGGATGACGAGCTTGAAGAAACTTCACGTCAGCCATTCTTGGTAGAGGTATCTCAGACAAAATATGATTATGAGGATTACAAGGCATGGTGATGGTATAAGCATATTAAAATTTTAAAGTAATTCTCTTATGGTTTCCCTGCAGATGGCAGATAAAGAAGGTTCAGCTGAAAGTCACTCCCAATTGATAGATGATGGAATGAGTGCCATAAACTGCAACATCCTCAGGCTTTTAATTTAAGTTATCCTCCATTTTACTGTACTAAGATCAACAAAATTAGCAGATACAGATCACTCTGTCAATAAAGATGGAAACAACAACAGAGATGGGTTTAGAAAGTCTTGTTTTATGACATCAATAGCCTGACTAATGCAAAACACAGTATAAAAAATATAATGAGTCTAAAAATATAACGATCCGTGGCTAGACAAAAATTATAGACATTTTTTCAACCACCATTTAATATTTTTTAAAACAAAATTAACTGAGTCAAGGGGGCAAAAAGTCCTGATTCACTGACCCAAAATGTGACCGATTTGATGACCCAAACCTCAAACTCACTCCCGAAAAAGAAAAACAAGAAACACATATCATCTCAAAACAGCTTCTAACAATAACACTCAATCCACCAATACAGTACAAGATATCTACACATTGGCATTGTTTTCATCATTGGGGAATTTCTTCATCCAAAATTGGATAGCAAGCCACCCAAAATAAAAACAGAACCTTTGAAGAATAATTCAATTCCAACCTCCACCAACATAAACAACAGTTAAAAAAAAAAACCCTCAAATTCATTCTTCAAAAACAAAAAAAACAAGAAACCCAAATCAAATCAACTCTTCTAACAATAACATTGCATCACTGCCATGTTCTTCTCACTCTCAGAAACAACACCCAGAACTGAATTTAGCCAATGCCCACCCAAAAAAACAGAATGAACAACATAATCAAACAAAAGAGCAAGAACAAGAAAGAAAGCGATTGCATTACCTCCCTTTCGAGGTGGTGCGGACTCACAGAGCTGTAAGAAGAGAAGTAGAAAAAGAAGTGATGACAATCTAACAATGCCCATCTCTCTGTCTCTCTCTTGAACACAACACACACATGCACATACTCTCTTTCTCTCTCTTTATTGATTTCATGTAATTTGATTTCATAAGGATTTCATTTTACGTGGAAAAACTTTTTCTGGAAAAAGAAATCCATTTCTGGTGTTTGGTTGTATAGAAATCATTTTACGGAAAACAATATTCATCGTTTGTTTTCCCGTAAAATGTTAACATAAAATTGTTTCTACTGTTTGGTTCTATAAATTCAAAAATATTGATTTTCATATGTATGCATTAAAACGAAATTATGAATATAAAAAAAATTACACCATAATCATAATGCACACCACATATTATTAAAAACACACTATTACAAATCAGAATGCACAACAAACATTTTAAGCTTATCCATTTATTAAAATAAACATATGACCAATTCAAAATTGAATCTTAAGTTTATCTCATCTAATCTTATCGATTAGCTTTAAAAAAAATTTCAAGGTGGCATTTATTAGTGGATTTTTAAACATGATTATTTTTCAAAATATAAAGTTTCATAAAATTATGAAAAGTTGAAAGAATAACCATATCACCTAAAATTTTTCCTACACAATAGATAGTCTATCCTTTTTTAAAAAATATCAAATATATGACAAATTCAAAGTTCACAATTAACCTTATCTTATTAAATCTGATCAATTTTTTACTCACCGTGGCCTTTTTTGTTAAAATTATTTTTATTTAAAGTATATAAATTTAATAGTTTGGGATAAATTCAACTATCTTTAAGGATTTTAAATTATCTTATGAAATATTTATTATTTGAAATAACCTTATCATTTAAAATAATATCCTACACATCTGATTATTTATCCCATTTTTCATCAATTCAAATCTTTCCAATTGATATGAGCAAAAAAAAAATTAAACGTGGCATTTATTGGTAGATTTTATTTTCAGATTTGATATTTCAATGTTATCGTTTAGGAATTAAACATTATTGGATTATTTAGTGGGGTGGGGTGGGGTGGGTCATTAAAATCCCTATGACCCTTAAAAATTCAATTTTACGGTAAATTTTAAATCATATAATTTATGTATTTTGATCAATAAGATATCATGTCTAACATTGCATTAATAAAACATACAAATCAGATGTTCAAAACATTTTGGATTAAAAACTATTATATGCATCCAACATTTTTAAAATGAAATTTTTTTTTTCAGAATTCATTTTTTAAAATTAAGATATGAATTCACAAACATAAACTTAACATATGAAAAAATAAATAGAAAGAGAGGAATGATGTACCTTTTCTTTTTTGATGCTCTAACAAAAAAATGAAAGAAAAATGAGGCAGATAAAAAATGGAGGAGAAAGTTGAGGGCATTTAAGGATTTCAAGATTCAAGGAAAACGGCGTACGCACCCTTCACTCTGTATCACAAAATCAGGATTTTGAGGTAGTTAGGGATTTTATTTTATGTTGACTTTATTTTCAAATACACCCAAACAGAAATCTGTAACTGATTTTCCTGAAAACTTATTACATGCAGAAGTTTTACATGAAAACAAACAGACCCTAAGTGGAAGTTGAAAGCACGATTGGTGTTGAGGAGAGAGAGAGAGAGACATTCGTGTTTGGACTCGGGATGATCACAGGGTGATGTTTTTTTTGTTTTTTTTTTTTTTTTTGCTGGGAAGGGGAGTGGAGGGTGTTTTGGTCATTTTGATTCGTTGGATTGACGTTGACGTCCGAACCGATTGATTCCTTTGGTGGTTGGGGGAGGGGGGGGGGTTAGATTTGGTTTCCTTTTTTTCTTTTTTACGGCTGTTGGCAGCTGGGGTTTGACCATGGTTGGCAAGAGGTGCAATGTCTTACTATCGAACTGACAAGTTATTCTAGCCCCCATTTATAACGGGAATATGATTTATTTTCTTATATATATTTATTTTGATATAAATTAGTATAAATAAGAATAAAGTAATTTTATGTTTAGTTGTGTTTTAAATTATTTTTATTAGTAAACGTAAGAATAAATATTTTATTGTTTATTAATAAACGTAAGAATAAAGAATGTTTGAATAAAATGTAAATAAAATATGGATAATGATTTATAAAATGTGAAAAAATAATGATAGTTGATTTGACAAGTGATTTATAAAAGATGATGACAGTTGATTTGACTGTTGACCCACGTATTCTTTGGGTAGAATAATCTATGATAACTTTAATTTGAGAGGTTGGTTGGAATCCATATACCATTTTATACCAGTTTATTCTGCATAAGATATCTCAGGTTATACCAGGCAAACAAACGGGTTAAAACCCCTATTCCAATCAATACCAGGTTATCCAGGGGCTTATTCCCATTCCAAATGGGGGCCTAGGATTTATAGCTATTTTATTGATTTTCTGTTTGGTTGTGTTTTCTGTTATTCTCATTTAGAAACATAATAATAAAAGTTAAGTTGTTTGGTTGATGAAGAATAATATGTGAATATAAAATGTTGATTTGACATGTGGTATTCATTGATGTATAAGAAGTGATGACAAATGATTTGATGTGTAAAAGGTATTTTTCCCCTTCCGTTAATTTTATCAGTTGGAGCCTCCTTCTCGAATAGAGACCAGTTGAACGTGGATCCTGCACTCAAAAGAGAATCAGAGAGACACCGATGTGGTGTCAGCCAAAGGGACTCCGAAGAGATGTATTCGTAAGGGAATTCAAAGGAGGATAATCTCACTCTAAAGGTAGCTTATTAGCTAAGTGAACTCAAACCTCAATTTGTTGTTAACCTTCCCTTTTATAGGGTTTATGGGCTAGATAGCCATTGTTACTAACCCCATTAATAATTCTCTCTTAATGGGTGTTTAGTGGGCAAGTTTTGTGGTAACCACCTTACTTTATTGTAGTTGAATGTGCTCTTAATTACCTATGTTTTATGAGTAATGGACCTTAATCATTCACCTGACAATTATAGGAGTTGGCGTTATGGGTGTCTGATCGTTTCTGAGACTCTCCTTGTGGTCTTGGTTTGGTCGGTACACACACTCGGCGTGTATTTAGTCATTCATCAACAAGGTATAAGACCGTCCAACCAGACCTGACAATCTGGTCGTATCTCACATACTTAGGATGGCATTCGCCAGTGAGGTATAAGATCGCCCGACCAGACCTAATTCAATCTAGTCGTGTTTCATCTACTCAGGAGTGCTCGGTATTTCACTTGTAGGTTCAGGTTCATAGATGTCGGATATGGTGGCACATACCCATCTAAGCCCTAACACGTGTCGTCTTTTAACACGGTGCATATTTTTCCTCCACATATGTGATGACATGTGATTTGACAAGCGGGTCTGCTTGTACCAGTGGAGGAATAATGCAATTCCAGGAGGGGGTTGGAATACAAATACCAGCTTATTCTCACTTAACTCTGCATAGCTAGACCCACTTATTCTATCTATCCAAACACTTTTTTTTTCTTCTTTATTCTTCTATATTCCCACCTATTCCTTCCATATTCCTTTACCCAAATGCCCTATATGGAATGTCATATAGAAAATTTTCATATCAGTATGTATTGATGGAAATCATATCGGTACATTTTTAATGGGCGATGCGTATCCATCAAAGAGTTAAAAATCTTTTATTAAGTAAAATTCATTAAAAAAAATTTCATTAATGCACTTTGGAGGACACACATCATTTACTGTAGGTGCCATTTTTCCTGGCGCACTAGAATGGGCCGGATGGCTTGTGACCCTATTGCACGGATCCGCGACCCGATCAACCCGAACCTGATGCAGCCTGGCCTATCAGCCCGCTAAGATCCGACAACAGTGTCCCAAGCCAGTATATTTTGAATTAATGGATTATCAAGAATGGTTTCTTGATACTCTTAAATATATTCATTTGATTTGAAATTATCACTATTCAATTTTCAAATCAAAATAATATATCATAGAATTAAAGTCATCATTGATTGATACTTGAAATTCCAACAAAATATATATCTTTTCCAGGATATAATTAACAAATTCCTTGAGATATATACTTGATCCCCAGAACATCATGGATCTTTTCTCATCATCTGATGAGGAAGCGATCGACCACTAATCCTAGGACAACCCTAAATATGGAGCTAATTCTCTCTAGAGAGGTATGTAAAATTCTTTTTCAATAACCCTAATTGGCCATCAATACTGACTTGAGCGTCGGAAGGTCTTCTGCATTTCCGCACCTCCCTGTGTCTTCGACGTTCGAGGTGGAGAGCTCACCGACAGATATCAACAAACGGAGCGGATGAGAGCGGGAGCGGACAAATCTGATTACCTATACCCGATATATCGATTTTTGACCCTTCATCATCTATGGGTTAAATTTTCATCTAAATTTGATAGAATATTTATAAAATATTTCATCACTATGTTATTGTGTAGACATTATAGTCCCTATAGGTAATCATAAAAATAATTAGTCCTTACAAAAGATCAAATTTACGCTGTAGGACTTTTATATTTATTCATTCTTAGAGACATTATTTAGAGGGGTAAAAAAGTTGAGTGGCAATTTAGTCATTTTATGGTATAGGTTGGGGTTCATTAGGGTAGGAGGGTTAACCTCTGAAGATTGCATGAATGTATATGGATTTTTAATGAGTTTTCAAGTACTTATACGTTTGTCCCAATGTTGAGAATGACTTATATGAGATTATCCATGGTTGTAGGGAGGTGAATGTTTTTAACCCTAAGAGAAATCTAGACTATAATTAACATACCATGTTGACTCTAATACATAAATGTCAAAATAAAAAATAAGAATAAGATTCACAATTATTTTTAAAAATTTTCCTTTTAAATTTTCTTTTGGTGCAGGTTAGATAGAGATGAGCTATTCTGTGGTTTATGACTAATTTAGAAATACATTTCTATATTAGTGAAATAATTAATTTTCTGTTTCGTTATGTTTTTAGTTATTTTCATTAGGAAACGTAATAATAAAATTTTTGTTGTTTGGTTGACCATAGATAAGTTTTGGATAAAAAATGAATAAGGTGTGAATAAATATTTATAAAAAATGAAAAAATGATTTGACTTTTGGATCCACTGATTTATAGATGGTGATGATAATTGATTTAACAATGGAACTCTTTAAATCAGTGGAATGGATTGGGTGGAATAACACAATTCTCAACGTATTCCCATTTATTCTGATATAGTTACATCCATCTATTCATTCCACCCAAACAGATTTTTAGATCTATTCTCTTCTTATTCCCTTCTATTCTCCCCCTATTCAATTATCCAAATGGCACTGATGATTAGTTCCTCCATGTCTCACATTTCCTTGATCCAGGTTGCTTTTCAAAAAGTGGTTATAATGAACTTAATAAAATTTTCATATCTAACAAGTTTTTTTTTTGTGGGTAATTTTTTTTTTCTTGGTCAAATCTTCCATTATGAGTTGGCAACTAGATTCGAATCCAAGTCCCTCTCCTCCTACGAAGAGGAAGTTTTGTATATTTTAACAAATTATCCTACTTCTAATAGATTATTCTAAACTTAATAATCTTATTAAAAAAAGGGTTAAAATCAATGCTTCCAAAATAAATATTCAACTAGCTAATCAAATAAGTGGTTACTATTTAATATTTATTTAACTCCTTTTTGTAATTGTCAAAAAGATCATTTAACCCATCAAAAAGTTCACTAAGAGCTAGTCTATATACGCTTAAATTGTTATAGTTTGTTAGTTAATTTCCATCACCACCCATTAAGAATATTTTAATCCCATTAGTTTACAATGGAGCCCATCAAGATGTATAGCAAGTGCACAATTCATTGGAACTGAGTTTATGTATGTACATTATTTATATATGCAAAAAACCTTCCATAATGAGCCTGTATAAATGTAAATACATCTATATATGCGGCCAATGTGAAGTATCCATATGCTTTGATTTTATTTATATTTATTTTTCATAAAATCTGTACTTGCTGTAATGAAGCATGTATTTTTTTTTTTTGGATGATAATGATGTTCGTATTCACAAAGAAGGGATCACAAAAGGCTAGATGCTAGACATAACCACAAAAAGTTATGTCTTGGAGGTAAAAGCTAAAAAAGGAGGGAAAACCACCATTAAAGGTGATTACATCCCTTCTAATAAATGATCTATTAAGATATTTTTTAAACTAAGGTGTGCACATGTCAAATCATTCTTTTACTTAAAAATTTATTCATATCTTCTTCACTTGTTATCTACATTTTATTCCTGATCAATCAAATAATATTTTTTATTATTATTATATTTTTCAATAATAATAATTAAAAAGACAACCAAATAGAAAATGATTTATTCTATTGGTATAACTATCTATATCAAAATAGCTTATGTCGCTATTCAAATGGGGCCTCGAGAATTAGTGTGCCTTGAGAAAAAGATATGAAGTTTTAGAATTTACCTCATCTTTGTCTTCAGTTGGACAACTGCCTTTTGTCTTCCTGTATTTTATTTGCAAGACCTAATTAATTAACCACCAATCCTTATATTGAAAATACTTTGTGACGAGGTCCTAGTTATGTGAAGCCATCAACTGCCCTGTTTTCTTCCCTTGAAATCATATGGGAGGACTTTCCATTGAGAGAGAGATTGAAGTGGTGGCATTTGAATTCTCTTAATAATCTGGTTGCAGTCCATGGAGGCTGTCTCTTGTCATGCAGCCAAGAAGCTATGATTTCATAGTCTTGACTCCAGTTGGACATTCCTGAATCCCATAGATATTGCACCCCTCAGGCCATCAACTAAACTATGCAGTTCTAACAAATATATTGTCCATTCTTGAGACAGTGACAAAGACAAAGTTAAGAGTGAACCATCTGTTGTGCATGACAAAAAAAATTAGGCTATTCATTTTTTGTCACAAAATACCCACACCATCTGCATTAACTTTCATCCAAAACTGAGGAGACCACATGGAAAAGGATTTAGTCTAAACTTTGTCCAATAGAGGGATTGAAAAGTTGACTGAAAGAGACCTCAACCATAGAGTTGGGACGATGCATATCAAAAGCATCATCACCAAAGAGGATTTTGATGATACGATTTAAAGATTAGCCAGGCTGCTTTGGCAATGAGTTAATATTTTGAAGATAAATTATCTTATATTTATTGGATAAAAAGCTCATCAATTTTATTTTTAGTCACATGCATTATCAAAAGCATCATCACCAAAGTTGAGTATTTTGGAAGATTAGTCGGGCAGTGTTGTCAATTAGTTAATGTTTTTAAGATAAGTTAACCTAAATTTATTAAATAAAAAATTTATCAATTTTGTTCTTATTCACATTATCAAAATTGAGTTAAGAAGTAGGGGTAAATGTTATTCCAGTCTTTAAATGGAACAAAAAAAATTCTATTTATATTTTAAAATTAGGATAACTTTCCACACTTTATATTGGTTATTTTTTTTTATACTAAATGGTATAATTTGTTCTCCACTCACTATTTATTTTCTTATCCTAATATTTATCGCTTTATCAAACTAACCTCGAGTACATACAAGTTGGGGATTAATCTTGTTCCTCCCCTTCATATGAACTATGGTGGCTGAGAAAGAGTGGTTTTGATGATGAGTTTTTGAGGATTTGTAAGAATGATGGTTTTGAGCTTCATAGACCATAGTACATTCTTGGAGAAACTGACATCTAGGCTTTCTCATCCCCCATTCTTTTCAGCAGATTCCCCTGGATGAAGGCAAAATATGGCCACGGAAGAGAGGGTTTATATTTTCAGAGCCATGTTGACTTAAACACACATGAAGTGGATGGAGTGAGATTCCTCTTGAACAAGGCCTCGCAACAATGAGGCCTTGGACCTGATTTTTTTTTATAAGACCCTAACCAAAGATATGGACCCTTGAGGACTGTTTTGGTTGCCTATATTTAGGACTCGTTTGAAACGGTAATAAGTCCCTGGATAACCTGGTATTGACTGTAATAGGGGTTAATCCGTTTGTTTGCCTAGTATAACCTGAAATATCTTATGCATAATAAACAGGTATAAAGTGGTATATGAATTCCAACCAACCCCTGGAATTAAAGTTATCTTAGGTTATTTCACCCAAAGAATATGTGGGTCAACTGTCAAATTAACTATCATCACCTTTTATAAATCACTTGTCAAATCAACTATCATTATTTTTTCACCATTTATAAATTTTTATCCATACTTTATTCACATTTTATCTAAACAATAGAATATTTATTCTTACGTTTACCAATGAAAATAATTCAAAACACAACTAAACACAAAATCATTTTATTTTTATTTATACTCACTTATACCAGAATAAATGTATACAAAAAAATAAATCATATTCCCGTTCCAAACGGGGCGTAAAAATAAAAAAAGTGTTTAAAAGTGTAGTCACATGATTTCGACTTGGAAATGTTACGCTCAGTCCTGTTTTTACCCAAATGTAATACAATTTAACGGAATTGTAAAAAAAGACTATGCGTTATAGTGCACTTTGGACATTCATGCATATAGAGAGATCACTCTCCCCAAGTAGATTAATTTTTTTTTTCATATTTTATAATTTCTTATCTATATCTTATTTACATTTTATCCATAACATATTCATATCAATTAAACAATTAAAAGTTCTTTATTATGTTTTTCAACACGAATAACTAAAAATAAAATCAAACAGAGAATGACTTATTTTTTATCTATATTAAAATAATTATCAATTACAGAATAGATTATTGAGTTTACCCCCTGTTTGGGGTGAGATATAACTGAAGAATAAGATAGAATATAGAGATTAAGGAAAATATTATTTTTTATTTTGAGAGAATAAAACTTGATAGCTATTGGATAAGTTAGGAATATGTTCGATCAGGGGGTGCTAGAATTGTTTATCAAAACTTATCTATGCTAATAGATAAAAGTACCATTTTGTGTCATTAAAATATCTCTCCCTTTACACTCTCACATGTATCCAAAAAACATGTCGAATTTATCATATCACATACATATCTCACATTCATTCCGAAACACATACAATTTTATGCACGGGTATAATTATCATCTAAAAAATCATAAACCCCTGAAAATAACATAAAAGACAACCAGACAAAGATTTGTTAATTCTGCATTACCGTATTATAGCTAATTAGCTATTAGAATAATTTCATATGACACTACAAACGGGAAAATTTTTGTATTAATTAGTACGTACTGATGTGTATCGTATAAGTCTGTAAATTTTTTTATCCCAATTTTGACAGGGATTTATATAGGATTATCTATATTTTGTTATTTTTATAAGGATTTATGTATTTACTTTCGTCTTTATTTTGTTGAATTTTCCTTATTGAGAAAACACCAATCAGGATAAATAGTCCAGACATAAGTTTTGTAGGCCACACATTTTTATCAGGGCACTTTCAATCAGACCAGACATTTTTATTAATTTTTTTAGAGTTGTTTAGGATTTCTTTTATTGAGTTTCTTTTAAATTTTTATATATCTAAATTTTAAAAAATTTAAAAATTGATATTTGAAATAAATGCATAAATCCTAATATAACAAAATTCCTACGCAATTCAATAAAAAAAAAATTCAAGAAACAAATACAAAAGTACATCATTTGCCTACAACATAAATAATAAAAAAAAATAATAAAAATATGGTTTAAGATATAATGACATTAACATGTCATGATTCAATTTGAAGACTAGATTTGCCAATAAATTTTGACGAGTGTAAAAAAGTGAAGATAGTGCAAAATATAATCTCAAAACCATGGTAATTTTTAAAAATTACAGGTGAAGATAGTGCAAAATAAAGCCCTTTAGCAACAACCATTTTTAAATTAGATGGTTTTCAATGCATTGTTTTCAGAGTTAGTGATTATAGCTTTTAGCTTAAAATAAATCATTGTTACATGTTTACGCTAAAAACATATTAAAAAAATTATAATATAAGCTGGAAAAGAAATACTTTTGATAGTGTTCATGTTTGTTGCACTTGAATTACATATTATAAATTGAAACTTGTAGAGTACAGCTAAATTTTACAAATATTATACAACGGAACTGTAATAAAATATTGATGACCCACTCGTCCTCTGTAAATAATATGTAAAAAAGAATATTATGAAATCATGGATTCCACGTTAATTAAAAAAGAGAGAGAAAAAATAGAACTTGATCTCTGTTAATCAAGTTCTTTATTTCTTTATTTTTCCCCTTCCCCCTCTCTCTTTTAAGTTCAATTTTTTTTTCACTCTCATTCTCTGGTGCTTTTGGAAGAGAAAGGAGTTAGAAAAGATGAATGATTTGGACATAATTAGTAAATAAAGTGAAATGTAATTATGTCAAAAAAAAAAATTTAAGATAATCCATAAGTTATTATTTGAAAAGCACACCTAACGCAGCTTAGAGAATATGAATATTTTTAATATTATTTTTAATTTAAATAAATTTCAATAAATTTAAACAAATATGTAATAACTGTTTATTTTAAGCTAAATGGGGGTGGACATGATTTTCCAAAAAAAAAAAGGGAAAATGATACATCCAGTCCCATTGTAGCTCCAATTGCAGTTTACACTAGTTTTTTTCTTTTTAACCATACATCCTTCAAATGAAGTATATACTAAGATACATTAGTGTATTTTTTAAAATTAAAAAGAATGATAAAAAATTTTGTGTCATGTCTTATGATAGAACCTCATATAATATGATAGTGAAGTATATATTACGTTATGATAATTTATGGGGCTGCAAAAACGGACTGAGTGTATTAATGCTAATTGCTCAAAGATAAATGGATCGCACCACACCCACTACCATGATAGATGCATATAATAAGGCCCATGAGCCATAAAACATAGGAAAATGATACACCTAGTCCATATGCGGCCTCCAACCTTTTTTATTTTTTTACTTGAAGTATTTATTCATCAAGGACAATTATTATTATTATTATTAGAAAAATAAGTAAATACATATTTAGATAAACTATTACTATTTTTTTTAAATGAAATAAATTACTTTTTATACACGCATTAGTGGAATATATATTATAGGCGATTGGGGAACCGTCACACTGTAGACGATGCTGCAACACGCCCTCATACATCAGGGAAATGTTAAACTCAAATTTCTTTTTCAACCTCAAATGCAGTCCACGCCTCATTTTAAAAAAGAGATTTTTAGTTTTAAGTCCCCGTAAACCATCGAATTTAGCGATTGATCCCTCACTTATTCATATTTTGATTTTAGTCCCTACATTTAAATGATAATTTAGAAATAGGTCATCTCAGGAACTAAAAAACAAACTTAGTAATTTAGGAATAAGTCTCTGGGAGAGACTTATTCCTAAATTATCATTTAAATGTAGGGACTAAAACCAAAATATGAAGAAGTGAGAGATCAATCGTTAAATTTGATAGTTTACGGGGACTTAAAATTAAAAATCCCTTTAAAAAAATATTACGACTCATCTAATTAGACAGTTAATTTAATAAATGAAATATATACTTTAATAAATTATATGTACTCACCATGTATATACGTTGTTATACTTTGCACAGCACGGTCTAATGTGTGCGTACGTGACACCCGACGTGCAAAGACTATCCGGGTCATGGTTTTCATGGGCCCCATCCACCCCCAAAGAATCCGTCAAATCCAATCTGACCGTACTAACCAATTTCCCTGTATCTTTCTCAATTTCTCTATATATACAATAAAATAAAATAAAATAAAATATATATATATATATATATATATATATATATATATATATATATCTCAATTTAATATGAGGCAGCATTTGATTATATAATTGAACAATTTTTACATTTACAGAAAGCTGATTCTGTAATTGTACAACCACTTTTGTAATCGCATGTTACTACAGAAGGAATCAGGTAAATAGTATCTAAGAACTGCGATTGAAAAAAGATAGGGAGAGACAGCTTTTTGTTGAATCAGTTTTAAACTCAGTATTTGTAGAAAATCAATTATGCAAACTTGGTAACACACGCTACCTCAAATCTTAAAAAATTTAGAGGTTTATATATATACACTTTTGTCATGCCTAGATAGAGGAATAAGAGAAAATTATAATAGAATATGAGGAATAAACCAAAAATCATGTTTGTTTACAAGAAATAGTTGAAAATATAGTTATGTTAACAAAGTAAAAATAAGTTAGTATTGATATTTCAGACCATTCCTGAAATTTTGTTATTTCACTCAATCTATGCCACTTGTACAAAGAGGGTGTATAGGTCAAATCACCTATCAAATTCGTCTTACATTTTATAAATTTTTATCTACATATTATTTACTGTTTATCCATGATTAATCAAACATTAAAAATTTTATTATTACATTTTTCAACTAGAATAATAAAATATCATAATAAAAAAAAGGAAACTTAATTAGAAGTCCTTGTGATCATCCATCTATTATTTTTAAATCTCTGTAATTTTTCAAGTTTTTTTTAAGTCTCTTAAAAAAATGAAAAATTATCTTTAGGTCCCTCCAGTCGAATGTTGTTCAAAAATATAAAAGATGTCTCCATCCAATAATTTTAGTACACTGTTAACACTATCCAATACATTATTAACTATCTCCAATACATTGTTAGCATTCCCTAATACATTATCAAGTATCTCTAATACACTGTTAACATTCCCCATTACATAGTTAATCTTCACATAAAATACTCACCGTCCAATTATTTCAGTACACTATAAACATTTTCCATTACAACGTTAAGTATCTCTAGTACATTGTTAACACTTCCTAGTACATAGTTGAACTTCTCACAATTGAGTGAGGACATTTTCAATATTTTTTAACATCATCCGGCTTGAGGGGCCTAAAGATAATTTTTTAACACCTTATAGACCTAAAAAAAATTAAAAAGTTTCAGTGTTCTAAAAATATTAGATGAGTGATCATATGGTCCCCTAATTAATTTCTCTTTAACAAAATAAAGAATATATCAAAGGTATATATCTAAAATCTAAATAAATAAATAAATAAAAGGAAAAATTAATTAGGGGTCCCAGGGGATACCCTTGTATTAACTATTAGTCCCTAAAATATTTTATCATAGCAATAAGCCCCCAAGTAACAAAACATTTTATCTTTGGGTCCCTTTAACTAACAGATCTCAGATAGACGTTAAAAATACATATTCGACCCTCCCATTTAAATCCATTCTCTCCCCCAAAAAAAAACCCATTATCTATGCCCTCTCTTTCCCAAAATAACCCTTGTCACTCTCCCATTCTCTCCTGAATCTCACCGATTTGTTCAGGGTATTTCAGTATGTCCCAGCCACGGAGTCTTTGGGTGGGTTTGGTGGAGGGCATTTGAGGAGTTTGTAGAGAGCACAAGGAGGCAAAGGGAGGAGGCGAATGTGATCAGGAGGGGTGGATTGGGAGTTCTAGGGAGAGGATGAGTGAGATTTTGGTGGATGGGTTTGGGAGAGGTGGTGATGGGTCAGATTGGGTGTTTTAGGGAGAGGATAAGTGCATTTTGGTGGATGGGTTTGGGAGAGGTGGTGATGGGTCAAATTGAGTGTTCTAGGGAGAGGATGAGTGAGATTTTGGTGGATAGGTTTGAGAGAGGTAGTGATGGGTCATATTGGGTATTCTAGGGAGAGGATGAATGAATTTTGGTGGATGTATTTAGGAGAGGTGGTGATGGGTCGTCATCCATTGGGGCAGGGGTTGTTTGCCTGTCTTTTGAGGATTATAGTTATATGAGGTATATTTTTTTGTCTAGATTTATTAATTCAATCTTGAGTGGTTGCATGTATTGTTTGGGATGATTACTTATTACTTGCATATTCATTTGTGTTATCATTTTAGATGGTCCATGCTTGAATTTTTTTTGCTATCTGGGGCCTTAATGACCAATTAAAATTTTATATATGTTGTTTTTTATGTGAGGGATTGTCTATTCAACCCATATGCACACATAGGTTTGTACACTATTATCACAAGTCAGATGGCTATATACATTGTTTTTATATGAGATATTGTCTTTGCACTATTGTTAGGCCTCCAAAATATATATCCCATCCAACTATTATTATGTGAAGGAATATGGGAAGTATGATAGATGGGTAAGTTCATTGTTAAGTCACTATACATATAATAAGTAGCATATCATATGTGAAGGAATGTTATCCTTTCTGTCACTATTACAATTTCTAACATTGATCACGGTTGTTTTGATCACGCTTTTAAAAAAAGCGTGATCGTAATAATTATGATCACGCTTTTCTTAAAACCGTGATCTTTATAACTTTGTTGACCACTTATTATAATCATTTTCTATACACATTGTTGGCATTGAAAAACACCATGGTTCTTCTTAAGAACACCTTGAAGGGATTTGAGGAACGTAAGAAGATGATTTGAGAAGGGGAGAATGGGTTGTTGGTGGTGGAGATGGTGTTGGCGGGGTTGACAAATATGAAGCTTCCACCACCAATTCCAATGGAGACCTTCATCTCTTCGACTCCTCCAATAACTAGCCTATGAGGTTTGACAATGGAAAATATGTTTCATGTTAACATTATTATGAATACATTGTTATGCTTCATTTGTACACCCCTAACCTCTCTTGATTATGTATCCCTAACCCTAGGTGATTATGAAATGTTATATAAATCTAGTTTATATGTTAAATTGGTTATGGAGGTTCGATTGACAATAAAAAATGTGAATTTTATATGTTTATATTGTTATTAGTATACTGTTATGCTTCATATGTACATTGTTAAATCTTTCTTTTGATTATGTAGTACATTGATAACATTTTAGACTTTTCATTGGTATGGGAGACTGTACACAACACAAGAACATCATGTTAGTCTTAAACATGCACTAGTGAAAGGAAAAAGGACACAAAGGAATGGAGCAAGAGGGTCTTATTAGACTGTGGAGGCATGTGGGGAACCTCTTGAATATTTTTCAATGTCTTTATTTGCACTTTGCATGTTGGATAGTGTATAGGGGTAGAAAATGATTATATGCCTCTGTTAAAACAAAATGAGGTGATAATAAAACATAATAGGATGATTTGGTAATGGGATACATGTTTCATGTTTACATTATTATGAGTATACTGTTATACTTTATCTGTACATCCTTAACCGCATTTGATTGTGTATTATTAATCTTAGGTGACTATACAATATTATCTAAACCTATATTACATGTTATATTGGTTAGAGAGATTTGATTAGCAATGAAAAATATAGGTTTTATATTTACTTATATGTACACTGATAATCCTTCTGATTATGTAGCATATTGATATTTTTTAAGAGTCTCCATTGGTCTAGGAGACTGTTCACCACTGATCCCGACTACTATTTTTGCACATTGTCAACATGATTCTAACTTTGTATATATTTAATTTGTAACGCCCCCGAATCCGCCACCCATATTAGGTGAGGGTGACGGTGCGCTACGTGTCATAATCCTCGAATCTCAGAGTAATTTAAGATTAATCATCATTCATCCAAGCATAATTAAATAATCAACTAAACTACACTGATTAATTATTACTTAAGACATCACAAAGATCTATCAATAATTCATCCCAAGTTTGGATGATTACACACATAATAATTATTAAACTTAACAAACTCTACGGTTTTGTTGATCTACTACATGTCAAAAAGAAAAGTTTTATTCATCCTAATGAAAGTAAAACTAAACAATCAAGGACGATGACCCAACTTGATCTCGCTAACGCTTTCAAGATCTACAAACGTTACTATTCGATCCTCAAATCTGAAAGGGAAAAAGGAGGGGTGGGTTACAACACACTCAGTGAATTGACCATCATCATCCCATTAGTACATTTATATTCAAAGTGTCAATATCATAATATGTCTACACAGACATTTAATATATCAAGAAAATAAATATACAACAGGGCCACCAAGACATGCAATAATAATATATACACACACACAATCCTATCCAACATGATGCATGCAACACCACAAACACGCATGTCCGTCTTCGCAACACCTAGCTCGTGGGGCCTTTCGCAGGCATGGCCACGCAGACATAGCCACAAAGACTTGGGTCCTACGTTCTCAGACCTGGCCACGTAGACATACGTCCACCAAGACCGAGCCACCTAGACAGAATGGATGCATTGATAGCCTATCATATCTTTAGAATCACAAAAGAATAGAGCATGCAAAAATCTCAACATACCAATCATACCAAGATAAATATCTCAAAAAAAGGCATGCTCACATTTTTATATTTGAACTAGCAGTTGTATTCCACAAAATAGATGGTCCTAGCATGAATACATAATATATTCTTTTGAAATTATATATGATACTCAAGTCCACTCACCTCCGGTCCAACGAAATGACTCCAGAAAGTCTAAGTCAACCTAACGCGTCCTGAAACGATATGACTTGGTCACAATACGCACAAACAGTACGGGACCTGATGGTACCCGTACACACATAAAACTGACGGCTCTAGGTAGAGTCGTCCAGAGGCAGACTAACAACACCCACAGGGGCCGTCCAGAAGCATACCCAACGGCTCTTAATGGAGCCGTCCCGAACATAAAACAACAATGTCACAGTCTTAAACTCTTATCCAATGCAGGTTTTGTAATTTCTTCATCATGAGTGACAATGTGTTATTTGTTTATGAGTTCATGTGGTAGCTAATAGTGTATGCTATGATAGACAAAAATATAAAAAGACATTCATTAAATTCACTTGACCATATACTTATTTTCTGTGAAAAAAAAACCTGAAATATGTTGGGATTGCTATGTTTTTGAGGTTTCATGTAACTTCTGGCCTAGTGTTACAAGGAGGAGAATATGTAGTACTTTATAATCCATAAATAAAAAACTAATCCACACATAAATTTGGTCTCATATGTGATTGTTTTTTCCTTCTCTGTTCCAATTCATAGATCAATTCTTCAACACAAGGTCCGAAAAGCCCAAGTCGAGATACAGAGGGTCACCCTCCCCTTTAGAGGACCGGGGTCGCGAGGGGTCGCTGATTGTCGCAGGTGCTCGCCGATGGTCGTCAGGGTCACGTGTGATCGACGGGGGTCCCGGATGCTCTTCGAGTGGTTTTTGTGAGAGAGAACCGAGAGAGACGGTCGAGAGAGAGAGAGAGAGAGAGAGAGAGAGAGAGAGTCGAGAGAGGCATATCTGGGGGTATTTATTTGAATGTTTTGGACCATCCGATTACACGTGATCAGACGGTCGAGTACGATTCAATCCTTTCTAATTCGTGGTGGTCCCTTTTTGGTCTGTATTTTTCAAATTTTTTGATCCGCGCGATCAGACGGCTGTCACTCGATCCCGTGCGATCAGACGGCTGCCAAGCGATCCGCACGTAAAGCCCCGTCCGCACGTCCGCAGGGTATCAAAACTCTCTGTCTCTCTCTCTCTCTCTATATATATATATGTATATGCGGCAGGTGCAAACCGTGTATATACATCATTTATTGAGGTATATGCGTCGATTAAGATAATACATCAAATCATTGAAACATATAATTCATTGAAGCTTATCAATGTATATACTTTCTTTATTGACGCATATACCACGATAAGTGATGTATATACGCATTTCACACCTGCCGCACCTATATATATATATATATATATATATATATATATATATATATATATATAGTCGTGTGATTCAGTGCGGGAATGCGGGAATGCGGGAAACGACGTCGATCGTTCGATCGCGGGTCCATCGCATCCAACGGTCGAGATGAATCGCTCCCGACCGTCCGATGCGATGGACCCGTGATCGACGGCCCGTGATCGCTTCCCGCACAACCGCATTCCCGCACCGAATCACTTCCCTATACATATATATATATCTGTGTGTGTGTGTGTGTGAGATTGGGTGAGGCGGAACGGCAGCTGCAGATTGAATTAGAGCCGTTCGATTAGGTGGTCTTAGATCTAGATCTGACAATGGAGATCAATGCACTAAAAAATATGAAACCGGATGCAACCGGTCACCCAAAAAACACTCGGTGACTCAAAAAAAAAAAAAAAAACACTAATCAAAAGGTCCACCATACTCTTGACCGTTAGATGGGATATGATCAGATGGCCCAAAACACCCCAATAAATACCCAAATCCCTTTCTCTCTCTCTCTCTCTCTCTCTCTATTCACTCTCTCTCGACTCTCTCTTCTCTATCAAAACTAACCCCCTTCACCCCCTTCACCCCCTTTGACCACCGTGACCCCCCGGTGACCACACGTGACTCCGGCAAGCATCGGCGAGCACCCGCGACCAAAGGCAACCCCGATTCGAGGTTGAGTGCTCTCTCTCTCTCTCTCTATGATTAGGGTTTAATCTTTGTAAAAAAGGTTTTTTTATCTAGGGTTTTTCATCTAGGGTTTGTGATTGAAATGCTATTTTTTTTATTATTGATATTAGTAATTTAGGAGGTGTTAATCAGTCTATATGTGTCATCCGTCCTCCTCTGATGGAATCTATCCTCCTCTGTATGTTAGTAATTTAAGAGGTGTTAATCAGTTTATCAGTCCATATAATCAGTCTAAGTATGTGTTTTTTTGTTTATATATGCAAAAATATGTCCTCTGATGGAAGAAAAAAAATTATGAACTTTAATGCTATACATGAATTGTAAGTGTTCTGTGCTTTCTATGTAGATGCATCATTTGAATGTTTATTTTAAAAAAAAAATGCACGAGTTCAACTCAACAATAGTTTAAGAAATTTTCATTAAATTTTTCACATCTAGGGCTTGATTTTGGAAAGATGTTTAAAATCCAGTTTTTGTTGCATTCCTGAAAAATTGTTTCTTTCTTCAAAAGTTAGAATGTAATGGCATTTAAAAATTTGTTTAGATCCACAAAGCCTTCCAAACTTGAACCGACAGAGACCTTTTGACTGTTTTTTTTCTTTTCTTTTGAATCCACAATTTGGAAATTCTAAAAAAAATTAATTCGTGGACTTTTAATTTTTTATAAGAAATTGATATTATGGTGTTGAATCCACAATTTGTATTGAATAGGTTGTGGTGTTATGGTGTTGGTCACATTGTTGATGGTGTTAGGGTGCAGATGTTTAGGTTGTCTTTTTGGTTGTATAGTTTTTATGGAAAGAACTTAAGAATCTTATTCAAGAGAATAAGCTAGGAAGAGCCTAGATCTGCAGGTGTTTGACTTTGTCATGTGGCCTTTATGTCAAGTAGTTAAGCAATTTACCCACTTTCAGATATCCAGTTCATGGGAGTTTGCATTGGTATTATTTTATCTCATTCAACTTTGTGGTTAGTGAGCTTTTAGCAAGGTGCTTTGCTAATTTTTATACATCACATGCAGAATTTTAATTATGAACATGGTTTAAATGGAGTCAATATTGATCCTTCGGAGTTGCAATTAGAGCATTCATCAAAAATTCAGCAGGTACAAGTATGACTTTGAGGCACCAATTCTGTCTTAGCTTTGTGTGTGTGTTAATTTTTTATATAGCCAAGTTGTTTTTCAAAAATGACTCGATGTACAAGGCCTGCAACTTCGGAAAAGGAAAAATAATCACAACCATTTATTAACTCTCTCTATTCACTCTATTTCAGATCCAGAAATTGGTGATTATAGAAGTGGTCCACACATGGGAAGTTTAGATGTTGAACTTGCTAAATGTAATAGTTGAACTAATTGTAATGGCTGAACTCTGAAGTAGAACTTCTTGTAATAGTTGAACTTGTTGAATATATCTTATTCCATTTAATTTAATCACTAAAAATGCATGAACATGCATATGACAAACAACACCAATGTCAGATAGTTGACAAAAACATACTTCCAATCAAAATTGTTGGGTCCTGTGTCAGATAGTTGACAAAAACACACTTCCAATAAAAATGCCCATAGTTAATCATCATTTACAAGGAAAAAAAACTGTCATTGCACATTCTAAGTAGATTTGTTTGTTTCATTTACATGTCTATGTAAGGATCACATGTGGATGTAGAAACATGTTCAAAACATAACTGAAAGTCTGATCTGAATTATGATTTGGCTAAAGATTACAAAAAACGTTGGCCAATTTTGTTGGCTCAAGTTTAGATTAGTAAAAACCAAGTACATGTAGATTACAATTAAGACTTTATGAACACGAATGTTGAGCATGTTTTTATTGATGTTTAAGCCGTTTGGAGGGCCCTTGGTCAATGATAGGATCAGGAGGGTGCTGAGACTCTGAAGGCTGCTGTGCCTCTGTGGTGTTTTTTGTCCCCATGGTCTACGGGGGAACGTAGCCCTCCGGGAATGGTGGCAGTGGTGGGGCTGGCAGACGCTGCAAATATAAGATCTACAAGGTTAACAATTCAGTAAAAACATGAAAAAGAAAGATGATGGAATGAATAATAAAATGATACTATAAGATGGAGAATGGATCATGCACATATGCGACTTTCTCAAAGGTTTTGTGGACCAATCTGTGCTCAGGAACACATGACCAGTATGAACTAGAAACACATTTATGCATTCTTCTTTCAATTCCCTTCATTATGAGAAGCCAAAATGGTTTGAGACTAGCAGAAACATTTGTAGACCATAAGCTCCCACTTCAAAAAACAACACTTTGATGCTACCTTTTTCTTTATTATTGTACCACCATATATGAAAAAATGAAAGTTGAATAGCTAATGACCATTAAAATATAATAGTTAATGATTGCGTGGACATTTCATAGAGAAAGCTAACTATTAATTACTCCACAATGCTTCAATGGTAGTCAGTCTTCAAAACCCTAATGCATGTGAGGGTTCCGTTTAATGTTAGGCATAGAAATGTACTGATCATAGAATAGTATATAACGATTCAAATACAGGCATTCAAAACACTTAAAGCTTCTTCAATCTTCAACAACCAGATTTTCTTACTGGAGATGCATAATATTTGCAAAAGGATAGATTTCTGACTTTAGTAAGCTACACCAGACTACCTAAAGACAACCCATACCATGTGTTTGTAACTAAACATATTTGGAATTGAATAATTCTGTACTATTCTATTTTGCATATAGGTGGAAAAGCCCTAATAAATCAACAAAAAAACTCCATTTTCTTTACATTTAGTAAGAGTTGCAAAACTCAAATAATGATACAAGAGATCATACGGAATTTCCAAATTGTGGATTCAAAAGAAAAGAAAAAAACTGTAAAAAGGTCTCTGTCTGTTCAAGTTTGGAAGGCTTTGTGGATCTAAATAAATTTTTAAATGCCATTACATTCTAACTTTTGAAGAAAGAAACAATTTTTCAGGAATCCAACAAAAACTAGATTTTAAACATCTTTCCAAAATCAAGCCCTAGATGTGAAAAATTTGATGAAATTTCTTAAACTACTGTTGAGTTGAACTCGTGCATTTAAAAAAAAAACAAACATTCAAATGATGCATCTACATAGAAAGCACAGAACACTTACAATTCATGTATAGCATTAAAGTTCATAATTTTTCTTTCTTCCATTAGAGGAGGACATATTTTTGCATATATAAACAAAAAAACACATATTTAGACTGATTATATAGACTGATAAACTGATTAACACCTCTTAAATTACTAATATACAGAGGAGGATAGATTCCATCAGATGAGGACGGATGACATATATAGACTGATTAACACCTCCTAAATTACTAATATCAATAATAAAAAAACAGCATTTCAATCACAAACCCTAGATGAAAAACCCTCGATAAAAAAACCTCTAATCATCATAAACCCTATATGAAAAACAAATAATCAGCAGAAACCCTGTTGTGATTTAAGCAATAAACATAACTAAATTAGGAGTTATTATGTCCCTAATCACCTTTTTTACAAAGATCAAACCCTAATCATAGAGAGAGAAAGAGAGAACGCTCAACCTCGAATCGGGGTCGCCTTTGGTCGCGGGTGCTCGCCAATGGTCGCCGGAGTTACGTGTGGTCGCCGGGGGGTCGCGGTTGTCAAAGGGGTTGAAGGGGGTGAAGAGGGTTAGTTTTGACAGAGAAGAGAGAGTCGAGAGAGAGTGAATCGAGAGAGAGAGAGAGAGAGCGAGAGAGAGAGAGAGAGAGGGATTTGGGTATTTGTTGGGGTGTTTTGGGCCATCCGATCATATCCCATCCAACGGTCAAGAGTATGGTGGACCTTTCGATTAGTGTTTTTTTTATTTTCTGAGACACCGAGTGCTTTTTGGGTGACCGGTTGCATCCGGTTTCATTTTTTTAGTGCATCGATCTCCACCGTCAGATCTAAGACCACTTGATCGAACGGCTGTAATTCAATCCGCAGTTGCCGTTCCGCCTCACCCAATCACCTCTATATATATATATATACACACACACACATATATATATATATATGTGCGGCAGGTGCGAAATGCGTATATACATCACTTATCGTGGTATATGCATCAATAAAGAAAGTATATACATTGATAAGCTTCAATGAGGTATATGTTTCAATGATTTGATATATTATCTTAATCGACGCATATATCTCAATAAATAATGTATATACGCGGTTCGCACCTGCCGCATATATATATATATATATATATATATATATATATATATATATATAGAGAGAGAGAGAGAGAGAGAGTTTTGATACCCTGCGGACGGGGCTTTACGTGCGGATCGTGTGGCAGCCGTCCGATTGCACGGGATTGAGTGACAACCGTCTGATCGCGCGGATCAAAAATTTTGAAAAATACAAACCAAAAAAGGACCACCACGAATTAGAAAGGATTGAAGCGTACTTGACCGTCCGATCATGTGTAATCGGATGGTTCAAAACATTCAAATAAATACCCCCAGATATGCCTCTCTCGACTCTCTCTCTCTCTCTCTCTCTCGACCGTCTCTCTCGACTCTCTCTCACAAAAATCACTCGAAGAGCACCCGGGACCCCCGTCGATCACATGTGACTCCGACGACCATCGGCGAGCACCTGCGACCATCGGCGACCCCTCGAGACCCCGATTCCAGGTTGAGCCTTCTCTCTCTCTCTCTCTCTCTCTCTCTCTCTCTCTCTCTCTTTATATATATATATATATATATATATATATATATATATATATATACTATGATTAAGGTTTTTATCTAGGGTTTGTAATGTTTAGGGTTGTATCATCTAGGGTTCTGTGATGATTGGGGGTTTTTTTTCTAGGTTTTTTGGTGATTGAAGTTTTTCATCTAGGGTTTGTTTGGTTGTTGGTTGAGAAGGATAGGGGAGGGTGACCCTCTGTATGAACTGAATCCCGGTCCTCTAAAGGGGAGGGTGACCCTCTGTATCTAGACTTGGGCTTTTCGGACCTTGTGTTGAAGAATTGATCTATGAATTGGAACAGAGATGGAAAAAACAGTCACATATGAGACCAAATTTATGTGTGGATTAGTTTTTTTATTTATAGATTACAAAGTACTACATATTCTCCTCCTTGTAACACTAGGCCAAAAGTTACATGAAACCTCAAAAACATAGCAATCCCAACATGTTTCAAGTTTTTTTTCACAGAAAATAAGTATATGGTCAAGTGAATTTAATGAATGTCTTTTTATATTTTTTTTCTATCATAGCATACACTATTAGCTACCATATGAACTCATAAAAAATCACATATTGTCTCTCATGACGCAGAAATTACAAAACCTGCATTGGATAAGAGTATAAGACTGTGACATTGTTGTTTTTATGTCCAGTCACATGAATACAAATATCAACTCAACATCTTCATGGCATTGAATTTGAGTGACTGAAACACGCCATATTGAATTTGGACCTTGTTTGGTTGTTGGTTGAGAAGGAGAGGGGCTCATGTGGTCATGTTAATATGTTACAGTTTTATAAAACTATGTTGGGTACTTCGATGGTGGTTTAACTTTTTTTTTGGTTGAGTTTTCCTCTGTTTCTCGGTTGATTTATATATGTCAATGGTCAAAAAATCTTTCACCTCTCTAACAAGTAACAACTCACAAGACAAGGACTCAAGGTCCTCTGTTTTTTTATTGTTGTGATTTGTGTGTTGAGTTTTGATTTATGTGAATCTGGGATAGTCATTGAATGGATTTCGATATGATGAAGTGATCATGAATGTTTGTTTTTAATTTAGTGATTATGTTTACATGATGTTTTATTATTGTGATATGTAAAAAATATTATGAACTTTGATGCTATACATGATTTATAAGTGTTATGTGCTTTATATGTAGATGCATCATTTGAATTGAATCATTCCTATCAGACCCACTAACTTATCATTGAATTGATCCCCATTACATGCCTTTTTTTCATGTTTCTATCTCATAAGATAGACACATAACCATGAGTTTTAATGATCCATGATGTGGAAATTTCAAAACAAACATCAATTACAATCAAAATCAACAAGTGGTCTGATATTGACTATTTTAAAAAAAGTGAAAACTGCAGATACCAACACTTCCTGCTTAGTTGTTGTTTAGTAATGCAAGTAACCACCTATATTATCTGATCCATGACAACTTTCATAACTGATATAATACCTGATGCAGGAAGACCATTTTGATTAGTCTAAGTATTTCTTTTTCAAAAAATTTAACCATTTCAGATAATTTTATAATCAATGAATGAATAGTGTTCTGTGTTTTCAATGTAAGTGTTTTGCTTTCAATGTAGATGCATCATTTGAATGTTTTTTTTTATTTTTTAAATGCATGAGTTCAACTCAACAGTCATGTAGATCTTTGATGGCTCATTAACTTTTGGTTAAAGTTGGCATATCTTGTGTACATTGCTAGCTTTTCAATTTCTTTGATCTATGGATAGCGCATGATTGTGATAGTACATAATTGATTTAATTGCTAATTTTCTGTTAAACAGGTTTCATACAGATAAGTATTAATGAGGGAGAGGAAGTTGGAAGTTTTGAGCAGATATTTGAGGAACAGGGGGTTTGGATTCCATATACTCATGATAATGTTAAATCAGTTATTGGAATGTGTTTTGACACAATTGAGGATGGAGAGAAATTTTATACCTCTTATGTTACAGTAGCAGGATTTGGAGTTCGAAAATCCACTACTAAGTATCGTAAGGGCACAAAAGAGTTGATTAAAAGAGAGATGGTTTGTGCAAAGGAAGGATTCAAAAACATAGATGTTGATAAACAAATTAGAATAAGAAATAGACGACATATAAGGGTGGGGTGTAAGGCCAGAATACAATTTTGGAAAAATGAAGATGGAAAATGGATAGTACATGATTTCATTGAGAGTCATGTTCATGTATTATCAATTCCTCGTAAAACACATCTTTTGAGCTCCCATAGAGAGGTTACTGGTACTCAAAATCCTTGACTGATTCCTTTCGAGAAGCAAATGTTTGCCCTTCACAGACGATGACCATATTGGAGATGGATTCAGGAGGATATGATAGAGTTGGTTGTACAGAAAGAGTTATCAAGAACTACCAAGGGAAAATTCAGAATGAAATAAGAGAATATGATGCCCAAATATTCATTAATTCTTTTAAAGAAAAAGCTGAAATGAATCCTTCTTTTTATTTTGCATATGAGGTGGATGAAGACAATCGGCTCACACACTGTTTTTGGGTGGATGGTGGTGCAAGGAAGGCTTATGCTCACTTTGGTGATGTAGTTGTGTTTGACACAACTTATGAAATCAACCATTGTTCCTTAATTTTTGCACCATTCACGAGAGTTAATCATCATTTTCAGTCCATTTCTCTTGGTTGTGGAATCTTAAAAAATGAAAGAATTGAGTCATTTGTGTGGTTGTTTACAAAATGGCAAGATGCAATGGGAAGATGTGCACCGAAGGCTACTATTACATATGAAGACCCTGTTATGGCTACTGCAGTTGTAAGAATGCTACCACAAACCTATAATCGGTTTTGCATTTGGCACATAATGAAGAAGTTACCAGAAAAATTGGGTGCATTATCTTGCAGATCTGATTTTCTGATGTCTTTTAAAAAATGTATTTATGGATCAGAGACTCATGAGGAATTTGAGAAGGCATGGAAGCAAATAATAACACAATGTTCCTTGAATTCTAATGAATGGTTGTCTAAACCGTATAGGAATTGTGAGAAGTGGATCCCAACATTTCTCAATCACATTTTCATGGCAGGGATGAGAAGTACTCAGTGTGCTGAGGGTTAGAATGCATTCTTCGATAGGTTCTTGAATAAGAAAGACAGTCTAGTCGAGTTTGCTCATCATTTGCAAAGAGCTATTGAACGTCAGAGGTATACTGAATTAGTTGCAAATCATGAGTCACTTTATAAGACTCCCAATCTCGTTACTCCCCTTTTCATTGAGCAGCAAATGTCAAAATGGTACACCAAAGCAGTCTTCCACATTTTTCAAGAAGAAGTTCAAGCCTCTTTGAAGATGGATCAAAATCTTTGGGCCCTCCAGAGTTGACAAAAGATTGGGGGAAATCAGTAGAACGCATGAAGTTATACATGATCCATCAAATGAAAAACTTCTTTGCACATGTAAACAATTTGAGAGCGAAGGAATTCCATGTGCACATATGCTTGTCATGTTGAGAAATGATTTCACTGATGAGTTGCCTGAATATCTTATTCTCCAACATTGGACAATGATAGCCAAAGATAAGTGTGTGTTTGATTTTGATGATGTGGAGCTTCGAGAAAGCCAAAGCACACATTTAGGGGAAAGAAACATTGAGCTTGTACGTGCATTTGTTGATTGTTTGAACAATGCCCCAATTTAAGTATACAACAAAGCAAAGGAGTTCGTGTATTCTCTTCAAAAAAAGAAGGAATCACTTAGTGCGTGTGGTAGCAATGATCCAACAACATGGAGCACGATGTCAATCCCTTCCTCCATAGATGTCCGACCTCCAAACATTTCGAAGACCAAAGGAAGTGGTAAAAGGCTGATGGGGGGGAATGGATTTAGCAATGGAGGAGAAGGAAAAACAAAGGAGAATGTGTAGCGTGTGTGGCAAGAAAGATAAGCATAACAAAAGGAGTTGTCCGATGTTGAAAGAAATGGAAAATTCAATTAAACGCTCTCTATTAAGATTGATATATATGTCATTTTTTATTTGTTGATATAATTGATATATTTCAGGTTAGCACTTAACACACAATAAGACTCCCAAGTATATAGAGACACCCAAAATTCCATCATTTTGTGAGGTACCTACAAACTATTGATTTCTATCATTTTTGCTCTTTGAAAAGATTGTGTATGGATGTCTTTTTTGTGTTGTAATTTGCATGGAAAATATTAAGTATTTTCATGTGTGAGGTATGTTGCTATTATTTAGTGTGATATAATTTCATGAAAGCATTGCTTTAGAGTTTGCAATTAATACAGTTTCTTGATTTTTTTTTATTTGTTAAACAGGTTATTCGGTTCTTCTTTGATGTAGACATGGTAGAACAATAGCTTTGGACGGCCTAATTTTGATGGGACACTTTTTGAAGGGATAAATATAGTTGAAACTTTATTAGCCTACTATATCCATGTTTTGTTGTTAAAAATAAATGGGAATTGCTAGTACCTGTAATTTAGCATGCTCAGGGGAATTCTAAAATGACATGCGGTCGAACGTCCAGTAAGACCATTGAATATTGCTTATGGTGTTTGTGTGACCCTTTTTTCTCTAGCACAAGGTGTTATATCTGTTATTTCGCTTAACAGAAGAGGAATATGTGTTTTACGATTTTATGAATTTTAGATCCGGGAGGACAAATGTACACGGATCTTGGGCTGACAGTGTTGAATGGAACCAAGTCAAAACAATTTTTTTTCCAACATATAACTCATGCATATGTATAGAGCTGAGGAACCCTGTAATTTTTTGGTGCAGGAAACATGCTTGTACCTGAGTCATTGAAAGATGTGCTAAATGGAGTTACTTCTGTTGTATGTCATTGCTGCCCTTTAAGCTTAGGCATAATTTGACAGTCTGAAAATTTCATGCCTTAGTATGATCTGAAGAAGCAAAATAAACACACAAAAGCGGCTCAGATGAGAAAACATCATAATTTTTCACAATCAATTTGAAAATTTAGACATGAAAAGAGGTGGTCTCTTTAGCTGCCTTTTGCATGTTTGGCTGACTACTACTACTACTATTATTTTCTTTCATTATTTCTTAGTGCCAGAACATATAGACAGATATTCCGGTCAGATTAGCTTTGGTACAGAGGGAAGCGTACTAAATACATGAACTGATGTAGTGGAAAGTTTGTTGTGGTTACCATGAATATAGGCATAGCACTATATTCTAGCCATGAAATTTGTTGATACCGTGCAGCTGGAAAATTTCAATTGTGTTGAATTGGTGTGGTAAGGTTTGCCTATTGCCCATGGATAGGCTTTCCTAATATAAATAATTCAATCACTATGCGTACTATTACTTGAGATTTCATTGCCAGCATTTTGATGTAGTCAAATTTTTGAATTGTTTCTCTTCTTTATTAACTCCATAGAAACCATCAGACTTAGACACCATCAGACTTTCTTAGACAGACTTTATTAATTCCATAGTCACTTTATCAGACTTTTTGAATTGTTTCTCTCCCTTCTGTTGATAGTATTAATTACTTGTTTCATAATATTAATTCTTGTTGTATTGGAATCCAAACAGTCCATGGTAACCCACACCTTGAAAGACATGCTTTTATGCTCCAAATCATCACAACACCACCACTACCAGAAGAAGAATCCACAGCAGCAGCAGCAAGAGAGGAAGGTGAGGCCCCAACCAGAACACTCCCTCAATTGTCCAAGATGTGATTCCAACAACACAAAGTTTCTCACGTGTGTGTTTGTGTCTGTGTGTTCTCTCGTTGTGGTTGCTTTGATCCGTGTAGGTGTAAGATTGTGTGTTTTGGTTGGTTAGTTGTGGTTGTAATAATGCAGTCATGCCTGTATATTTTTTTTCTTCTTGACTGTTTTCAAGGGATGAAATAAGGTTAATAAAATTCCACCTTGTGCAATATTAAAATTTCTTAGTTTTGTGAACTGGTTAGGAGGATTTGTTCTTCCTCAAATTCTCATATTGATAGATTTCGTAAGGATGAGGAATGAAAGATTTGGATCCATGTTCATTTGGGCAGTCACATTTTGCAACCCTTGGGTCCAGGACCTCTTGTGATTCAAACAAAGGGTAACTAGTATTTCTGCAAGGGCTGTAGAAGGTACTGGACCCAAGGTGGCTCCTTGAGAAATGTCCCTGTTTGTGGGGGCTGCAGGAAAAACAAGAGGTCCTCCTCTTCAAAGAAATCCCAAGAAGATCCACAACACAATTTAATTCTCCCCACCACCACCAACCCAAACCTTATTCAAAATCTGGTCAACTATTCACATTTCACTATTTATACATGGTTTTCAACTGTTCTGCACATACCTGCATAATTGAAATATATATATATCCTGTACATCTCATAAAACAAAAGGAGCATATTCTCATAATCCAATATGTAGTATCCAACTTTCTCATCATGGCAAAATCAAATTTAAGTACTTATATGCTTGCTTTGATGTTTTACAGAAAAGTGAGAAAAAACAACTACTGGTAACCTCAAACTGTGATGTCTTCCAAAGCCTGGCTTTAGTTGGGAGTCATCCTGGACCTTGCTTATTACCTATTTCTGGGAACCTTACTTGAATAAAAAAAATCAAAACCAACAACATTCTTGAACACCATCCATTCATTATATAATCTACTTAACACCTTTCATTCATTACATGATCTGAACCATCAAGTTTTATTACAAGATCAGAACCTATAATATTGCATAATCTAAACTAATATTCAAAATGATTACAATATGAATAAAAGTTACACATTTGTTCTAAATAAAATTGTACAAATTACAACAAGTAAGAATAAAAACACAAGCCTTATTATGCTCCTTATATCCTCTATAGCCGACTTCATTAAAACTTGGGTAGTCTTGAGCTCCACAAGTTCGCTTTGTAGTTTTGAAAATGGATTACGAGAAATCCCCACCTCTTGTCTTGATTCTTCTTCTTGAATTGATAGAGTTTCACCATGCTTGTTGGCATATTCCACACCTTTATACGGATACACCCATTCAAAAAATTTGCATTTGGCATATTCCACACCTTTATACGGATACACCCATTCAAAAAAATTGCATTTTCTCTCATTTGATCCCATACAAGTGTACTAATTTTATCTGGATTTATCAGACTATGAACATTTTATGGTTGTTTTACACCGACAATAGCAAATTCTATTTTTTGAAACTCAATTCACAGGCCCTGTTTGTGGAGGAATATTTGTTGCTTGATGATGCCATTTCAAATATGTTCTATGATATGTAGCGAATTGCACAGTAGGAACTGAAAAAAAAGGGCTTCATGTATAATAATGATAACATAATAATGAAAGATAAACAATAGAAAGACTTAAGTAGATCATGATGTTATTCACCATGGAAAGATTGATGTACCTTCTTAGTGCCATGCAATTTAATGTGATAAATGATTATAGCTTCTTTTTTTTTAAAGATGGTGGTCCATATATAACTTGAGCAAACTGTTACAATGGTCAAATAAACCCCTAGGGGATAAAACTACTACATGTGGGAAGGAAACAAAACTCAAGAGTTTTGAGTCCATCTTCCTTCCTCCCACCAAGTAGATCTCCATCTACCCAAAGCTAAACGTGGGAACAACCTCCCAGAAGCTAAAAAAGAAAAAACCAAAAAACAAAATACTGAAACTTAAAACTAAAGCAACTGACCGTTGTTGGGGAGGATTATAAAACTTAAACTAAAAAGGAATCTTAAAACAACATACTAAATTATAATTGCACTATGTCTTCAAAATTTATGGATAAAGCAAAGATAATGTCTACGTTGGGCCATAAAAGGAAGAATAATTGCATATGCTATGCTTTTTCCAGAACTTTCCACTGATGCCAATCATGTCACGACCTTAGATCATCACAATCCTTCTCTCCCTAGACCACCAAACCATGGGAGCAAAACCAATTGATTCATGTGATTGTTTTTTTCCTTCTCCGTTCCAATTCATAGATCAATTATTCAACACAAGGTCCGAAAATCCCAAGTCTAGATACAGAGGGTCACCCTCCTCTTTAGAGGACTGGGATTCAGTTCATACAGAGGGTCACCCTCCTCTCTCCTTCTAAACCCACAACCAAACAAACCCTAGATGAAAACCCCCAATCACCAAAAACCATAGATAAAAAAAAACCCAATCATCACATAACCCTAGATGATAAAACCCTAAACATCACAAACCCTAGATAAAAACCCTAATCATAGTCATATATATATAGAGAGAGAGAGGGCTCAACTTGGAATTGGGGTCGCGAGGGGTCGCCGATGATCGCGGGTGCTCGCCGGGGGTCGCCAAAGTCACGTGTGATCAGCGGGGGTCGCGGGTGCTCGTCGAGTGATTTTCGTGAGAGAGAGCCGAGAGAAACGGTCGAGAGAGAGAGAGAGTCGAGAGAGGCATATATGGGGGTATTTATTAGAATGTTTTCGACCATTCGATTACACGCGATCGGACGGTCGAGTATACTTCAGTCCTTTTTAATACACGGTGGTCCTTTTTTTGTTCTGTGTTTTTCAAAATTTTTGATCCACGCGATCGGACGGTTGTCACTCGATCCCGCGCAATCGGACGGCTGCCACGCGACGCACGTAAAGCCCCGTCCGCACGTCCGCAATGTATCAAAACTCTCTCTCTCTCTCTCTCTCTATCTCTCTCTATATATATATGTTAAAGAAATACCCTAAAACATTCTATCATTGGAAAACCCTACACAAGTCATTTAAAACGATGTAAAACAGCAATGAACTCATATCGAAAAATAAATCATGCCTATGAAAATATCCAATTAAAACCAATCAAAATCCATTGATAACATCTTTGAAAAAACGTATATCTAACATAGGTATAAAAGTAATATATAATAGGTAAGATGACACAAAAACATTTACGAGATACATCGAAGGTCATACAAGGAAATTCCATTCGAAACCCTAGCTTATGGAGAAATGATAAAAACATCGATGAAACTTAAAACGCTTGATACACCCAAGGATCTGAATATACTTTATAAAATCCTTCGAAAACCGCAAGAGGTATCACATTATTATACCTAGCATGATATTCTTCTATTCAAAACCCTAGATCTAAAAGGATTCAAAAATAAATAAACATATATACAAACCATTAAATCATATTACAAAATCTTTGAAAACCATATATCTATTATATGTAGAAACAACTAACATGGATCTATGATAAAAACTCTTAAAAATTATAAAAACATGTATAGATTCGGGTCTATGCATATAAGGGTCAAAACAAAATTTTAAATGATTATAAACATGAGTTCTACCTTTAATAAACAACCCAAGGTACATGATGTATACATATCCCCTTTCTTTGACATGAAAGATTTGTAAAATACTTTGAAAACTTTATGATTTCATAGCTATAACATAAGGATCCAAAACTCATATGAAATCCATCAAAACTATGAAAAACTCAAGAAGAAGACTTCAGAGATCAATGAAATCCGAAGTACATACATGATCCGATACATCATCAAAAACTTATAAAAGCATCATGAAATCATCGACATATCATTGGTATAATATAAGACCCGAAATCATATAAAGACTTTCAAAAACCAAGAAGAAAACCTATTCTTTTTTTTTGAAAAACCTAAAAACGTTAACACATACAAAAGACTTCTAAAGGAGATCTATATCATTTAAAAACTCTTCAAATAGGGGATAATACTCACAAGAACCCTCTGTTTAATCCCATTCCCCAGCTTCTCAACAAAGGTTCCGAAAACAAGAGAAGAAGAAGAGGAAGACTTTAGGGTTATAGGGTTTCAATGCAATGAGGGAGGAAAAGAGGGTATATACACATGGGGAAATCAAAACCGACCGTATCTCAAATATATTAATCAATCATACACATTAAACATTTTTAAAACTGAAAATATTACAATTTGGAACCGTTTCCAGATCGACGGGTCCTATTGAATCCATCGAAAAATCGACGGCTCCCCCTAGAGCCGTCACTATTTCTCTGCCCGACCTCCCAGCATAGTTTGGCATATAACTTGATCGATACTCATCCGATTCACGATCCGTAAAAAGCATTGGAATGCTAACAGAACAAGGATTCTAACCATATCTTAAATTCTAAATTTAGACATATATAAGTCCTCCAAAACCTTATAGGAATAAGATCCAATGCACAAAAACGAAGAAACGACTTGGAAAAATCATAGTCGTTACATAATTAAGATCTCTAGGTTTGTATAATTTTACTGAAAATGTCAAATTTATATAAACTCATATTTGAACTTGATTGTGAGGAATGCATCTGAATGAGATATTCAGATGAGGATGGTGAAGGATAAATGAGTATAGAGATGAGTAAATGCTTTGTGGATTTGTTTGGAATTGATGCGACTGTTTATTGGGTTTCGAATTTTTGTTCTTATGGTTATGTGTTTAGTTCTGAATTGAGTTATGATTTTTTGTTTTTATGGTTATGAATTGTGTTCTAAATTTTTATTTTTATGATTATGAATTGGGTTCTAAATTTTTATTCTTATGGTTCTAAATTGGGTTATGAATCATGTGTATACATAGACGAATAAAGGTATATACAGAGACAAATAACAATGTACACAGATGATATACATATGTACTATGTGTAATCATCAGACTATATAGTCATTTGTGTACACCTATAAGTCATCTGTGTACACTGATAATTCACCTCAGTACACTGTTAATTCAAATGTGTAAATTGTAATGTATGACATGTGTAAGTCTGTGTAATACTGACATACATGTGTCAACTTGTTGCATGTTGTGACAGACCTCCAGGTTGATGATGGAGAGATATGGCTCTCCTCCATAGAGGTAGAGTGGATGAAGTCAAGGGGATGAACACCCCCTTGAACCTCATCTGATGTGTTACAGTCCTAAAGGAGTTACGAAAGTCCTTGGATAATGTGATTGAGGCACTTGTAAGAAGAGTATGAAAGATATAAACAACATATCTAAATATTACTATGTGGTTATACAATTGTAAATATTACTACGTGGTTATTTTGTAAATTGGTAGTTGTAATTTAAATAGCAGATGTTAATATTTTATATATCAGGTTGAAATGGTGACTATATTGTGTACACCATTATGCATTGTGCAAACACTGTTAGACAATAAAAAAATGAACTACATTGGTATACCATCTGTGTACATTGTTATCAATGTTATGCTCCTCTTATGCTCTACTTATATAGATTGGTCAATATATTTTTTAGGTGGTGGTGATTTAAACAACAGATGTAAATGTCTGATATATCAGTTTCAAATGATGCTTGAAATGTTTGTCTGTGATTACAATTAAATAGGTTTATATGGACTATCTATGTACACCGTTATGCATGGTGTGTACACTGTTACACACACATAAAAAGACAAATGGTCTGTTATATTGGAAGGGGAGGAAAACAAAGTAGAGATGGGGTTGAGGTTAAGAAAGGAAAAAAAAATGGGTGGCTAACTGAAGATGGATGGAATGACCTAAACAAAATGGATGGATGGCTGGAGAGACTTAAAGAAAAATAAAAACAAATTAAGGTACATATTTGAGGAGGATATTTTCCCCTCACAGTTAGATTTGTATTTTGCGGGATTAGGAACTTCAAAGAGGATTTGGTTAATGGATTTTTAGTGGTAGGATTATATGGAAACGGGATTTTGTGGTGGAGGGGGAAAGACTGTGCCTGGCTGTTGGAAATGACTATGTTGTCACTTCTCAACTTTCAACTTCTTGATTGCCTTCAGTGAGGAATCTCGAAATTAATCTCCTGCCAAGAGTGCTGTCGCGCGACCTCTTTTATAGGCTTGCTACGTACCCACTGGGGGATCAAATCTCACGTAGTTCAATTAGTTACTTTGTAACCGTTTTCCCACTAACTAGTAGTGGGCTATTTCTTAGGAAAACGTTCCCTGCATTTACTCACCATGTCACCCTTATTACCCACGTTCTGTGAGTAATGGGCCTTAAATGCTGCCATGGCAGTTACGTACGTTCATGGTCCTTTGACCGTTTCTGGACCTGTTCGGGGTCTCTTCACTTGCGTAACGTCGATGGATAACAAGGTCACCCGACCAGACCTATCGTCTAGTCGTGTCTTAGATTATTCGCACCAAACCGATAAGGTCACCCAACTAGACCTGTCGTCTAGTCGTGCCTTACCTCGCACCTGAGTGATAAGGTCGTCCGACTACACCTGTCATCTAGTCGTGCCTTAGATCACTCGTACCCGAGGAGTAAGGTCGAATGACACCATACGACAATATCCTCTAGTCTAGTCGTGTCGACTCGTCGGGTGACGTCACCGTAATGTCATCTTTCGTGGACTGGGCATGATGGGCTTTCGGCCGGGTGGCCCATGTTTTACTGTTCTGCCTTATCATGACACTTGTCCTGGTGCAGATTTTTACCTACACAGATACCCCTCTCCTGTTCTTTTGAAGTGTCGAGAGAGCAGGAGATATGAGGAGATCCGATCATCTTTCATCCTTCTTCGGGAGTCAAAGATCTGGTCGCCTGGCCCCTCGGGATTCTCTGCTCTGTTGCGGATTTAGCGGCTGATTTGTTGAGTTAGCTCTTAATGCCGCTGGCTTCCCACGTCATTCTTCTTTGATTACCCAAACATCGGCCCCCCTTAGGGTTTCGTGAAACACTTTTTTCAAAGCATTGATTACTCCTCAATATCCGCAGTGAATTATTGCTGCCATCCTTTCAAAGTGTCGCCGATGCCCTATTTAAAGGCCGAAGCGGGAAGCACTTCTCATCCCAACTCGTCTTCTTCCTCTTGAAGCTTTTGTTCCCCCTGACAATGGAGAACACCGCTCCTGTTTTAGATCTTCATAAGGAGTTGGGGATTTCTTCAATCTTCTCAGTTGATGAGCTGCCTAAGGATGAGATCCCCACCCTTTCTTTTGATTCTGTTCTCCTCCATCCGAGTTATTTCAAGGATGGATGTCTTTCTCTGCCCTTACCATGCCTGATAGTCAAATTTCTTGACTTTTTTCGTCTTCACCCCATCTTGATCGTCCCCAACGTATACCGCATCCTGATGTGCGTGATTGAGTTGGGGAAGATGACGGAGGCTGAATTGGGCCTGTCGGAGATCCGGTGAATTTACCAGATCAAGGGCTCGATCTCGAGGCGTTCTCCATATTTCTATGTCTCCCGCTGTGCTGGGGCACCAGAACTGGTACTCGGCATGTCCCAGGGGGGATATTTATGACTGGGAGGGCCGTCGGGTTCTGGTCCGGGGTCCATGGATACCGGTTGGTTGGGATATCTCCCAACGCCACTTGTGCCGTCCCCGGAGGCCGATGGTGGATGCCCCCAGGTCGGAGGTCGAGGAGGTGAATATGGACACCATCTCCCGACAGATGGAGTATCCGGATCGATTGTGGTGGGTGCTGCTCGGGTTGGAGGAACCGAGACGAGCTCCTCCGGTTGCAACCTCCCCTGCCGGTGTGGTTGAGCCGTTGGGGGTCAGGGTTTGGTTCATCCTTCTCCCGGACTGCGATTTGGGGCGAGCCGGCACTCTCAAAGGCTCCTACGGTTGGGTTCTGGATCGTGTTCCACTGCCCAACCGGTGGATCTGACGTCGATACCGCCTTCTCCTGACTCACCCACTCCATCCCTCACCGTTCGATCGTCCTCCTCCTCTTCTTCTCAATCTTCTCCATCTTCTGTGGCGCCTGTTGATGGTAAGGGAATTGTCCTTAGCCCTCGCCGTATGGAGATTGATCCGCCCAAAACAATGTCACCTGCGGACTTGGGTGTTGGGGCAGATGCTGCTCCTACGCCTGAAGAACGCTTACACGGGGTCCTTCTCCCCTCCGGTGGTCCTTCGAGGAACTTGCAAGCCTCAATCCGTGCCATTGCCATCTCCATAGATCATCCGCTGCTTTCTCTTCGTGAAGCTTACGAGGGTGATGAAGCAGAACATCTTTCGGACTTCGTCAGTGGCTATCGCCTGGGCTATTTTGACCACTCACGTGATTTTCGAGAGATGAGCAACGAGGAGCTACCCATGTTCTTCCGTGCGGCACGGGAGAAGAGACTTCGAGGAAATGACCGAGCAGAAGATATGACAGAAGATTGAATTCGCCTTGTATTTTTTTTTTTGGTAATCTTTATCCATCAAATGAATAAAATATTACTATTTCTTTTCAACCTTGTGCATATCGTTACTCGTCTGCCCTTTCAATACAAAAATTTGACTCTCATGGCACCTCCATGTATGTACGCTGAACTGAGGTACCTGGTCATTGAAATAATCGCCGCTGATATGCTTTTCAAATAGCGCCTACGAGTAGACTTTGCGATCAGACTTCCCGAACTGCTTTCGTTGACCCGAAGTGCTTCTTATCTCCGTGACACGCAAGGATGTAGCAATTAAATACTTGCCACGTGTCTGAAACCGTCACTTCGCCTTTTGCGCCAGCAGTGCCTCGATATTTACAGAAGATTTTGACGGCAAATCTTCCCACGATCTTGATCTTTGCACCCCTTCTTTATGATTACGGGGGGCTCTTGAGGAGACGCTTCTCTCCCATAAAAGCCCTCCCATGTCGGGAAAATAGCGGGCACTACAATCTAAAGAAAAGAATACCTCTTCTCTTTTCGTCCTTAGCCCTTCTTCTTTCACGATTTCTACCATGTCGATGGATATAGCTCAGAGGTTGCGGTCCGCCTTGTGTAACGCCCTCGTACCCATTATCCTCTATTAAGGCATGCGATACGGTGCGTCACGTCAACCTCAAACTTTTTCAATAAAATAAATTAACATATTAATTCAAAACACATAAGTTTTTAAAACATAAACATAAACCAAATTCAGGATCATAATAATTCATTCTTAGACGAATGCTTACACACGAGTACTTTATTTGCTTAAAATAAAACATCTCCTGGTTTTGCTGCTAAAGCTAAGGACGTCCACTACATGCCAAGAAGAAGGCTTATTCAAGCACCTAGGAATGCTGAATTAACGAGAACTAGATCGCCAACGCCCACCACGAACGACGATCGCCAACGGCTACTCTGAAAGGTTGGGAAAAGGAGGGGTGAGCTACCACACGCTCAGTGAATGGACCTTAGCGTCCCAATAGTAATAATAATAATAATATTACAACTTCAGAAAGATTTCTAAAATATCTGAACCAACAGAATATAAATTTTCACAAATATTACGATAAAATGGAATGCTTCTCATTAAAGTAAATAACCATCATCTCATACTATCTACATGATGCGTATGATGCAACGGACACGCATGCCCGTATGGCACGCAGCCAAAAGTGCTCCAACTAGAGCTTGATCACGCAGACCAATCGTCACGCAGACGGGTGTCACGCAGACACGGTCCTACTGGACTGAGTCACGCAGATCCTCGTCACGCATACGATGTCACGCAGACGAATGATATGCATGCAAGATGACCTCTACAATTCACATATTTGCATCAAGAATAACATAATAATCATTATACAGTTCATACGCAAAATAACGTCTCAAAACATGTTGTCATGCTTATGCAATTCTATACTCAAGATAACAGTCGTATTCATAACATAAGCATGATGCGAATATGATAAATATAGGTAGTTTTTCAAAAGCTACTAGAGACTAGACCCACTCACTTCCGGTCATACGCAAGACTACCGGACTAACAAGGAAGCTAACGAGAGTCTACTGCTCCTGAAGATTTTCATACCCATGAACTAGATCAGAAATTGAATATAATGATTAACTAAATTAAAGATCGCCAAAAATATTGGCTCAGTCGGCTACTCAAATGTAGCCGCCTGACTTCTGACAGCTACTCAAACCTAGGCGCCTGATCTCAGACGGCTACTTTCAAGTAGCCACCCCTCGACAGACCCAAAACAGCAAATATGCCCTTAATGACCCCGACTTCCCACCCAAACCTTCAAAAACACGTACAGAAAATACAGATAAAAACACATTGAAAATATTTAATTTTGATCCCCTAAATGATCGATTCGATGATAAATCAAAATACCCAAAAAAAATGATGAAACCTCTATAGAACAAATTTGAAAAATGGTAATATTAACACCATATATTTTCATACCTTAAAATAGTGTTTAAGTATTAAATAACAGTATGTTGATGGTGATAAAATATCCTAATACATGTTTCTATCATGCATGAAAAATTTGTGTAGACCTAGGCATGTTTTTATTCAAACATCGATAAATCAAAAATATCTAAATAATAATAATATAAATCTGAATACATAAAAACTAGAAAACATCATAACCATACAAGGATCTAGATCTAATAAATTTAATATGATGATCATGTCTTCCTAACCCTAGATCCATGCAAGGCAATGAGTAATGCATCGAAAGCTTATGTAATCCATCCGAAAAACCTTGAAAACCATAGATCTAATATATATACAAATAAATCACATTAATCAGCAATAAAAATCATCAAAATAGTGATGAAATCATATGAGGTTCGGATTCATGCAAGGTGGTACCCAAAACAAGATATTAGAAACCCTAAACAAGCTTTCTATCTTAAGAAAAATATTCCTAACCATGATCTATGTATAAATGTTCTAAAACAGCATGTAAATCTCGCAAAAACATCTTAAAAACCTCATCAATGGATTAACATAACATCAAGATCCAAAACAATTCAATATCAAATAAAACCATGGAATAAAATGAAGGAAAAACCCATAAAACCACACAAACCCGAATCACCTCAGGATGAACCCATCATTGGTGATCAGTAGCAATTAAAACTATAATATTATTAAAGAAAAATGAAGTAAAAGAACCCACCTTATTCCACAAAGGACTTTCTTTCAAAAATCAGCCAAAACACCTCTTCTAGGGTTTGATAAAACAAGAGAGAGAGAGAGGACTCATATTAGGGTTTTCTAATGGGTCCTAGGGCATCCAAAACTAGTCATTTATAAGGTTAAACACGTGCAATGACTTACCCCCAAAGAAAACAATAAAATATTCGACAGTTTCATCAAATCTCTAAATTTCTGCGTTTCTGCGCACAGGTGCCTGACGGCTTGTTGAATTGAGCCGCCTGATGAGGGACGGCTACTTTCGAGTAGCCACCCCTCGACAGGGACGGCTACTTTCAAGTAGCCACCTCTGGGCAGTTTTTCCCAAGGCACAAAAATGGCTATAACTTGCTCAATACAAGTCTGATTTATGATCCGTAAAAAGCGTTGGAAAGCTAACAACACAAAGATTCCAACCATGCCAAATTATAAAAATTTAGAATATCAAAAACATGACTAAGAATTAGTTTAATTGCTGTCTGAAAGTCTTAGTTGTCACACCTTGTCCATCCCAGATTCCATCAGCATCTCCCCAACGCCTTACAAATTTTTCGACGGCGTGAAGATGTTGCTCCGGATAAGCTGTACATGTATCCCTCCCAGATGCTGAGAAATGCTCTCTTCTTCCCTCTCCCTGAACTGGTGAAGGATTTCATGTGTCGGTTCAGGCTTCACCCTCTTCAGTGCTCCCCCAATTTATTGAGGGTGCTGATGTGCATCGTCACGATCAACCGCGAGATGCAGCTTGATCTTGGTGTCGACGACATCTTTCATTTGTATGACCTCCGGAAGATGGAGCATGCGTACTATCTTCGAGCTACGACCAACGCCATTCCTCTTGTAGAAATACTCCCATCTTTCGATAGCGGATGGCGAGACTAGACTTTGGTGCAGCTGATTGGCCTATGGGTGCTTCTAGCCCCTATGGTGGATGGGAAGGTGATTGTCCCATACATATTTCATCATGACCGTCTCGGTGAGTACTAAACCAGTGACTTTGCAATTCCTTCGGTTTTCATCAGGCTGACCGCTCTTTTATTCTTCTTGTAGACGAGTCAGAGAAAAGGACCCCTGACCTGTCTTTGGTCAAGCTCGATCAGATTGCTCGAGCTCAGTTTCTTCCGGATAGGGATTTCTGAAAAATCCTTAGCCTTCCACCTCTCAGAGCTACTGGCTCTTCTTCGAGATCTGCTGGCTCCGATGCTCCATCTGCCTCGATCCCCACCACGAATGAAGAGGTGGCACAACGTTCTACCGCTGCCAAGGGCAAGTCAGTATCCACGAAGCGGCCAAGGTTGCCGCTTATTTCAAAGTCTCACACTAAGGTTTCGCGACGTGGATCGTCGCCTGATGAAACGGGTGTGGTGACTGGGGTCGAGAGCACTGGTGCTGCAGCGCCAACCTCCTTTGTCCCAGGGGGTGATTTGCCCTCAGCCATCGCTGAGGTGGCAGCTGCCGGGTCCCCTTCATCAGTTCGGGGAGCCGGACATCCATCCAGTTCGCTGGTTCATCGCGCGCTGGAGATGGTGATGGTCCCTTCTTCGCCGGAGGTGGTTGTGATTGACGCTTCCATCTTCGGTCCCCCTATGACACCTTTCGACGATCCGATCGATGCGGGGATACCCCCAGTCGTTCAGACTGTGGAGGAGGCATTCCCGGTGGATTCTGGTACAGGGAGGATACCCCCAGCCGCTTCGACTAAGGCGGGGATACCCCCAGTGGTGGGTGCGAAGCCCCACCATGCGGACGTCTCGGATGTGCCCGCTGCTCTGTTGGCTTCGGCTTCTATCCCGACGACATCGACTGGTACTTCCTCCAGAGATCCCTCTGCTGATCGCGCTAGCAGGGAATATGTTAGCGCTCTGCTCAGGGGCTGCCTTCTTGAGGATGATCTGGTGTGCGCACGTCGGGCTACTACGGACGCACTTTTTGCTCGGCTGGGTTTGAGCCTTTACAATGTGAGTAGCCCGAGCCCCCTTCTTCATAGATTTCTTTCTTCAAGGTGCTAAACAATTTTTCTTCAGAATTCTGTCATCTGGCAGGTGTTGGGTGAGCGTAGCTCAGAGACCGTGAAGCTCAAAGCCTTGTTGAAGTTGACCCAAGGACTTGCCCATCGAAAGGAGGCACAGCTGAGGTCGGTGGATGAGCAGTTGGCGGTGGCGAACTAAGCTCACCATTCCTTGGAGCTCGCTAAATCCGCTGCTCGCAGAGAAGCCGCTATCGCCCTGGCTTGGGCCAAAGCTGCTGAAGAACGTGCTAGAGAACTCCTCGAGCAAAGGTTCTCTCATTCCTTCGATCAGACCTCCCTTTCTCTGCGGGCGCAGAATGGTGAGCTGCGAGTTGAATCCTTGGCAAAAGAACTGCAGGAGATGCAAGTCAAACTCTGTGAACTTCGAGCTGACCGCGCCTCTTCATTGGATGATGGTTTGGCAAGGGGGCAAGGTGAGGCCCTGGCGATGCTGAAGGACCAAGTGAAGGAGATCACAAATTTCTTGACGTCTTACGCCGTGAAGAGCTACGATCGTAGATATCTTCAGGGATATGAAGATAGATCCAACAATGTATCTCCTCGAGTTGTAATCGTGTCTCCTTCCAGTGCTTTTGTTGGCCCTGAGACCTAGATTAGGGCCTGAGCCTCTCTTTGTAAAGAACAGTGTGTTTTTATAAATGACTTGTCCTTGTATTTGCTTGATTGTTCTCTGATTGATTTATAATGTTTAGAGTGCTTGGGTTGAGAGGGTCATCACCCTTTCAGAATTTAAGCCTCGGGGCTAATTTTGTTCGCTCTTTTTATGCGACCTCCATATTTCGGTCGTATGGCCTTAGCCCGTTTAGACCTTGCAAACTTTTCGATCGTCGAACATGTTAGTCGTATGGCTTGAGCCCGTTTAGACATTGCGAGCCTCTGATAGTTTGCGAATCTCTTTCTGTTTCATCCTTATCGTACAAGAAAGTCTCGTGCGCTCCTCACGCTACAACGATGGTGCAGTGCTTGGAACGAGAGGGCCTGGACCCTTTCAGAATTTAAGCCCTGGGGCTAATTCCGTTCGTCCCTACCGCATGACCTCCAAATGTCGGTCGTATAGCCTGAGCCCGTTTAGACCTTGTGAGCTTAGGGGAAGCTTTACTTCAAATGACTCCCCTTCGTGAGTGTGACCTATGTGTCTCACTGTGAGCATAGGGGAAGCTTATACTTCGAATGACCTCACCTTCGTGAGTGTAACCTATGTGTCTCACTATTTGCCTTTTACTCGAGTGTTAATCGAAGGATGGGGCGTCCCCCGCGCGATCTCTCAGCGCGAGTGCTCATCCAACGACCTGAACTGGTCCATCGCGCGACCTCCATAGAGTGCTATATCTCGTGATCTCTTAGGAGTGCAACATCCTATCTGAGAGTGCTTATCTCGCGACCTCCCGTAAGAATGTCATGTCTGAAAACCAGTTGCCACAGCGCGACCTCGAACGGGCTTTTATTCTCTTGGCATACAATGCATGTACTAACTAGAGATAATGCAACTAACTTTTATTTTAAAAGTAGTATTTTTTCAGATGCATTACATTACAAGGTCTTATGAGTGCCTCTCCATTCATTCGTTCTAGATAGTAAGCACCTTTGGAGCCCAATCTGGCGACCTTGTAGGTTCCCTCCCAACTGGGTCCGAGCTTACCATCTGATCATTTTCAGGATTCAGGGAATACCTCTTGAAGGACCAGGTCGTCGATTAGAAAGCTTCATCGTGAAACACTTTTGTTGTAGCTTCGAGCAGTCTGGTTCCGGTAATTGGCCATCTTGATGGAGGCCGCTTCCCTTCGTTCGTCTCTCAGATCGAGTTCGGACGTCAAGACTTCTTCGTTGGTCTGAGGTTCAAAGCTTTCAGTCCGAGAGATTAGAATCCCAATCTCTACTGGGATAACCGCTTCAACGCTGAAGGCCAGAGAGAATGGAGTCTCCCCTGTGGCTCTCCGCACCGTGGTGCGATATGCCCAAAGTACTGAGCGGAGTTCGTCCACCTAGTTGCCTTTGGCTGCATCAAGCAGCTTCTTTATCCCGTCCAGGATGGTTCGGTTGGTGATCTCCGCTTGGCCGTTCGCTTGAGGGTAGCGAGGGGAGGAGAAGAGATGTTTTATCCCCAGCTCCTCGCAAAATTTCCTGATCGTGGCATTGTCAAGTTGTGTCCCGTTGTCGGAGATTATAGTGTTCGGTACCCCGAATCGACATACAATCTCTTTCCAAAGGAAACTCCGCACTTCGGTGTCGCGGATTCTGGCCAGGGCCACAGCCTCCATACACTTGGTGAAGTAATCGGTGGAGACAAGGAGGAACCTATTCTGTGATGGTTCTAACGGCATGGTTCCAACGATGTCGAACCCCCATTGTGAAAATGGCCAAGGACTTGTCAGGGTATTCGAGTCCCCTGCCTGTCGGTGGATCAACGGGCTGAACTGCTGGCACTTGTCGCAATTTATGACCAGGTTAAGTGCGTCTTTCGCCAAAGTGGGCCAGAAGTATCATGCGGTCAATACGCGCTTTCCAAAGACCTTGAGACCGTATGGCAACCGCATATTCCGGAATGCAATTCTTCTAGCACTTCTTGAGCCTCTTCGATGGTGACGCATCTGAGGAGTGGACCTTTGAAGCTTTATTTGTACAACACTCCTTGTTTGGAGATCAAGAACCGAGTTGATCGGGTCCTGATCTTCCTGTCTTCTTCTTTGTCTGTCGGGAGGTGTCCATTCTTCAAGAACGATAGTATAGGGTCCATCCAAGTCATTCCTGGGGGTTCTGACTCCATCGCCATAACCTGCTTGAGGTGAGCGATGCTCCCCCAAGAATTCGACCCTGATTTCATGAGACTGTCTTCCTTCTAGAGCGCTCACCAGATTCGTCGGGGCGTCAGCTTGAGTGTTGTGATCACGGTCGATGGCACAGGTCTCTCAGTGGTCGATCCATGCGAGCAAAGTACGTGAGTGGTTTTGATAGGCCGCCATGCGATCATCCTTCGTTCGATATTCTACTGTGCTCTGACAAATCACGAGTTGGGAATCTCTGCAGATTAACAATTTTTCGATGCCATGGTCTATCACGAATTCCAAGCCAACGATGAGAGCCTCATATTCGGCCTCATTGTTGGAAGCATCGAATCCCAGCTTGATCGCGTGCTCGAAGAGGAATCCATCTTCATTTTGTAAAATAAACCTAGCTCCTGACCCTTTTCAGTTGGATGCCCCATCGACATGGAGTGTCCAAGAAAAGGGTCTGTAGTCAAAGATGGCGCAGATTTGTTGTTCTTCGGGTGTTAGGTCGGCGATGATGTCAGCAACTACCTGTCCCTTGATAGCGTTTTTGGGCCGATAGTGGATGTCAAAGGCTGACAGCTCCACTGCCCATTTTAGCAGTCTACCCACAACGTCTGCCTTTCTCAACACGACTTTGAGACGCGAGTCGGTGATGACATGTATCGAGTGGGCCTGAAAGTAGTGGCACAGTTTTTAAGCAGAAATAAGTAGATAAAACGCAAGTTTCTCAATACGGGAGTGTAGATACCCCAATTTTGACCGTCCAGAGAGACAGAAATACTTCAAGTAACACACGGAAATATCCCACAAGTGGACACCAATAGAGAACCAAAGGTTCGGTAAACCAGAAACCCTAAACCTAGCCTTGACCTAAACCTAAACCGGAAACCCTAAAGCCTTGACCTAACCCCAAACCCTAGCCCAAACCCTAACCTAAACCCAAACCCTAGCCCAAACCCTAACCTAAACCCAAACCCTAGCTCAAACCCTAAACCTAAGCCAAACCCTAACCCAGACCTAAACCAAAACCAAAACCCTAAAAACCTAAAGTCCCTGGAAAGGGGCGGCTATCCCTAACTAGCCGCCCCTCACTGGGCGGCTAGTTTACACTAGCCGCCCCCCTAACCGCCCCCTGGCCGACTTTGGACCAGTTCCCTGGATGGGACATAAAGCAATATTAAATGCTGATCATTGCGGCGGGTCATGACCTTTAGCCGCCCTCTCTTGGCCGGATCAAACCAAGTAGCCGATCCAAGCCACCGCTTGTCAGAGATGGGACGTTTGGCAGGTCATGATAGGGGCGGCTACCAGGAAGTAGCCGCCCCATCCCGAGCGGCTAGTTAGCACTAGCCGCCCTTCACCTGGTCTCTGGCAGAAGAACCAGAGCATTAATGAGAGGTCCAATCAAAGCCAACCCACTCCATTACCCTCGGGATATTTTCCTACCTCTCTTTTACTATAAATATAGGAGGTCCCAAGCCTTCAACAACAACCAACACACCCAACAAAATCCACAACAATCACCAATTCATCCTCAAACCCTTCCACCACCAGAAATCCCAAGAGAGAGAGAGAGAGCCCCTTTTGTGAGAGAAACACCCATTCCCCACAGAAAATACCCTCTCATCCCACCCTCCATAAACCCAGGCTAAACCTAGCTTAGCCTCTGCCCAAGACCCCACCCTTCACCTACCAAACCCCTGTCTAAATTCCCCCAGACCCTGGACGGCTAACCCTAGCTAGCTGCCCCCTGGCCGACGGCTAACCACAACTAGCCGCCCCCTATCCACACCCCATATCAACATCCCTTCGACCCATAACTCCTTTAGTCAAGCCCGGAAGCGGAATAGGATTACCTGTTTTTCACCTCGTCAAAAACAACAAAAGGTAATCCTCTTCTGCCCCTTTTACAAACTTGACTAAAATGCTGTCAACCCCCTAGGAAGGTTAGAGTTTCTCACTCCTTGAATTAAATCCTCTTCTACTGTGCATTATAACATCATTTACTGCTTTCGTAAGTCGCACACAGCTGCGCAATCCTTTACTGCTTTCGTAAGTCGCACACAGCTGCGCAATCCTTTACTGCTTTATTTACCGCTTTCAATCTGCATTCATCCTCCCACTATACGTCATGGAATCCCACATAGAAGAGGAGATATTAGAGGAAAGGAATCACCAAGAGGGTCAGGCCACACAGTTCCTGACCCATCTAGAGGAAAGGATGGCTAGTCTAGGGTATCAAACGGTAGAGGACATGTTTCATGACCTCGTTGACTACCGTCATGCCAAGACCTCGAGACAGGAAACCCCTGTCGAAACCCCTAAATCCACTCCCAAAGCCCCATCCACACCCAGTCACCCGATAAACCCGAGCGTCTTTTCATTCACCCCCCTTTCCCCTGCGAATCCAAAATTCCCAGTTGTTTCCACCCCAGGCCCCTACCAGACCACCCCAAACCCGGGACCGCTAGGCAGCCCTCCCCGGGGAGAAACACTGGACGATACCATCCGGAGAATTCTCTCCGAGACTGGTCCCTCGGCCCCCAAACACATGTCTCTACATAACCTGAGACAAATCCCGTCAGTCCACCTACCGGAGGGATTCAAAGTCCCCAAATTCCGCCGGTACAACGGTCGTGGAGACCCAGACATTCATTTAACTGCCTTTTATCTAGACGCACGCCCGTTTCTAGATAATCAACCTCTACTAGTCTTCCTCTTCCAGAAATCATTGGAAGGAGAAGCACTACAATGGTTCTCCACCCTCCCTGTAGATCACTTGTCGAATTTCTCGGCTGTAAGCGAGAAATTCTTGGGCCGCTACGGTTACCAGAGGATTAGGACCCCCTCTATTTCAGATCTAACCGTAGAGAGAATGAGGCCTAGGGAGGAATTCGAACAATACGTGTCTCGGTGGCGCACCCTTGTCCACCGAACCGGTCTGCAACTCACAGAATGTCAAGAAATTGACATGATGTTACAGAGCCTGAGTCCAGAGCTCCGTACGAGCCTTTCGTACGGAGACTGCACTACGTATCAACTTCTGATTGACCGCCACAACAGGATTTCCCGTTGTGCAGCCCCAGCAGTCCAAACCCAGTCCCCACCTATCAGCCATAGGGTTGGACAACCGCCTCGTAAGGCGCAAACCCCCACGGTAGAGGGGATCATTAACCAAGTATCGGCACTCTACCCGAACGGAGCACGAGTTCCTGACCGAGGAACAGCTCCGAGACAGTACACGCCCGGATCATCCGGATATGCACCGCCTCGGCAAGCGAATCAAATTTTACCCCTCGATCAGTACCCGTCCCCGTGCCAATACGACAAAACCTCACAACCCATGATTCCCCAATTCAGGCCCCCTCAATCCATAACCAGGACCAAAACAGGAGATCCTCTTATCCTATCCCCCCAAGAACGCAAGGTAGAGCCCTCAGTGAACCCGTATACGGCCCCCATGGTAAGGCCACACCTTCCCCCTCCTACGGCCCAAGATGGCCAAACGGAAGAGATAGCTGTTCCCCCCTCCCGGAAACCCTAGGGAACATCCTCAGAGCCTTATTAAAGGCCAATAGCATTTCCCTACCCACGGCTAGACCTTCGCCTATCGGTGCTGACCCAACCCGTTTTTGTCAGTATCATCGGCATCACGGCCACACCATCGAGCAATGCTCCTTGTTTAGAGACATTGTCTACACCCTTGACGAAGAGAGGCGCTTAGACTGGGCCACCATTAGGGGACTCAACAACCCATTTACAAGATCACTAGAAGTCAAGAAGGTCCCAGAAACCCATAACCCCGTAGAAACCACAATCCAAAACCCGAGGCCAGCTACGAAGGCTCCCTTGACAGAACCAGAAAACCTGAGCTATGAAAGCGTCTACACCATAGAAGTCGCTGACCATGAAGAGTCACCCAGAATCGTTCCAGGTGGCATAATCTTACCAGCCTCTTCCCCCATCCTACCAACCCCCTCACCTATTCTCCCCAAACCCACAAGACTCTTTTCCCCCAAAAAAGACCGACCAATATCCCCCTTACAAATCAACAGGAGCCTGCGCCCAATAACACAAAGCCCCCGAACCACCATTGACGCACTAAACCATCATACTACTAGAGCAGGCAGAATCTTCAACACTGTACCCTCTTATAGACACCCCCTGCCTGAAACCGAAACTGAGGAGCCCCGCGCCGGGGATAGGATCGACATCCTAGACCAACTCCGAAAAATCCCCGCGAAAATTTCCATTTTAGAGCTGATCGAAACCTCGGAACACCACCAGCAGGCTCTAAGAACGTTCCTAGAAAGAACTCAAGTCGACCCGCAAATCTCTACCCTAGGCATACCAATAGCTCTAGCCACCGCAGGACTAGGGCCCGTCATCACCTTTAGACCTAAGGAAGAAGTTCATGATAAAGTCGTCAACACCTCAACCCTATGTATAACAATCAACCTCGAAGGACACCCGGTGGATAAAGTTCTAATTGACACCGGGGCAGGAGTAAACCTCATGTCATTACAAACCTTCGAGCACATCGATGGGTGCATAACCACACTCTTTGAAACGGACACCCGTATATTTGCCTATGACAAAACGGCTCGTCCAGTTCTAGGCTTCAAGGACTTCCGATTAAAAGTGGGGCCGCTGGAAACTAGCACTAAAGCTTATGTCCTAGAAATGGATTCAGATTATAATATGATCCTAGGACGTAAATGGCTAGCATCCATAAAGGGGGTCTCCTCTCCCCTGCACCAGTGCTTGAAATTTCCCTTGGGAGGTCGGATAATCAAAATACAAGGGGATGCGATCAGAGAACCTAAGCCAAGGTTCGCCGATAATGAAACCACCGCCATAAAAACCAGTAGCTCAAAACCCATGGAAACCACCATCCACATCTTAGATTTCCCGGCCAATTGGCTAAATCCCCGGAACACTCCCCCCGTTACCTCAAAGACAAGCCACCCTAGGTTTGAAAATCCTGGCTGGCGTATAATGGGGACCATGGGTTACCTTCCTGGGGAAACTCTGGGACACAAAAATGGGATCCTGGACCCCATCGACCTCCCGGCATGGCTAGACAAGAGGGGGATCGGCTCACCCAAACACAAATCTAAATTAGAGGGAAAATATAATTGGAAGTTGTACGAACATTTCGTGAGGGAAATAATCGTAGAACCCTCCGAAGAAACCGTATGCCCCCGCCCCCTAGACCCTACCGGGAAAGCGAGCTAGACTACCTCTCTGGCTCCCTAGAATGGCTGTTCCCACTCCCTGATAAACACCTGAATCCACACTCGCCACCAGACGACAAAACTCCAGCTGACCCAGCCTCCTTTTCTCGCAGTGCTCAAGCATCGCAACAAAGGAGCGCCAGCTGCTGGAGGAAAGTCGGCTGAAGCACTTCCACCAATCCAGTAGGTTGTAAATAATAAGTGTCTTTTCTGTTCAAAAAAAAAAAAAAAAAAAAAAAAAAATGGAAACCAGAACCCTAGGATCCCTGTTCGACAAAGATGACTTCACTCCAGCATGGCACCCCTTCAGCGACGACTCTGATCTCCTGAACAAACTACAGCGTCTCGCCAGTCAAGCCAAAAACCCCAACCCTAGTGCCTCGTCCAAAACGGTAAAACCCACTAGGAGCCAAGTACCTGACCAGATCATTAGCAACTTGGAAGGATATAGCAGGGCCATACTAGGTTTAGAGAAATTTGAATCAATAGCGGTGTAGAAGAACCAGACCTAGATGACATAGAAAACCCAGATGACGGTCTAGGAGTCTTCGAAATCTGTGATGAGGACGATAAGGAAAGAGAAGACCTGTCTAAGGAGTTTAAGCAGAGCCTTCAAAGGTTCGATGAAAAGACAGAGGAAGCAGATGAGAAGATAGAAGAGCTGAACCTAGGGACAAATACTGACCCCAAAATCATTTCGATTAGCGCAGAACTAAATCACGATGAACGAGAGAGACTAATTAAAATATTACACGAGTACAAAGACGTCTTTGCATGGTCTTACAAAGACATGCCTGGGCTCGATACTTCGTTAGTCGAACATCAGTTAATCTTAGAGCCAAACGCAAAACCAGTCAAACAAAAGCTAAGGCGCCTCCATCCCGAAGTGGCTCTAAAAATCAAGGATGAGGTGGACAAACTCCACCAGGCTAAATTTATCCGGGTAGTCTTATACCCAAAGTGGATAGCAAATATCGTTCCAGTGTCAAAAAAAGATGGAAAGATTCGAATATGCATCGACTTCAGGGACCTCAACCGAGCGTGCCCAAAAGATGACTTCCCACTCCCACACATCGACCTCCTTGTCGACAACACTGCAGGATATGAGATGCTCTCGTTCATGGATGGCTTTTCTGGATACAACCAGATCCGGCTGGCAGAAAAAGACCAAGAAAAGACCTCCTTTACCACACCCTGGGGAACCTACTGCTACATAGTGATGCCTTTCGGGCTCAAAAATGCAGGGGCAACCTATCAAAGGGCAATGACCTCAATATTCCATGATATGATGCACAAACTAGTAGAAGTATATGTGGATGACATCTTGGTTAAATCTAGAACTCGAATAGGACACGCAGAAATACTTAGGCAAGTACTGCAGAGATGCAGGGAATATTCACTTAAAATGAACCCAAAGAAATGTCGTTTCGGTGTCTCCTCGGGAAAACTTTTGGGATTCATGGTAAGTAAACGGGGGATAGAAATAGACCCGACCAAGGCAAAAGCCATTGCCCAAATGCCCCCACCCAAGAACCTAAAAGAACTAAGAGGGCTTATAGGAAGGTTGCAGTTTATTAGGAGATTTATTTCTCAACATGCTGAACGATGTCGCCCCTTTTACAAACTACTAAAAGGGGGAGTCCGGTTTAATTGGGATAGTGAATGCCAAAAGGCCTTTGATAATTTAAAAGAGTACCTTCTTAAACCCCCAGTACTTTCGGCCCCAGTACCCGGGCGCCCCCTACTCCTCTATATAGCTGCAACTAAAGAAGCCATTGGTGCCGTACTTGCACAACACGACGACATGGGAAGAAAGGAAAAGGCCATTTACTACTTGAGCAGAACCCTGATTGAATACGAAAAAGGCTACCCTCCTACAGAAAAAACTTGTCTAGCATTAGTATGGGCTTCCCAAAAATTACGGCATTACTTTCTCGCCCACAAAGTCAAATACTTTGCCAAAATAGACCCAGTAAGGTTCTTTTTCGAGAAAGCCATATTGACGGGACGCTTAGCCCGATGGCAAGTACAGTTAAACGAGGTTCCAGGTGAGCCGCCTCCAGTGTTAACTTGGAGATTACCCCCAGTGTTGGTTGGGTAGATACTCCGGTCTCGCAGACCTCCTTCGGGAATGTCGTTTGGGTCAGATATCGTGAACTCTCAGCTTGTTGTTCCAGAATCCCACAGATGGCGCCAAACTGAGGAGGATATTTTTCCCTCACAGTTAGATTTGTATTTTGCGGGATTAGGAATTTCAAAGAGGATTTGGTTAATGGATTTTTAGTGGTAGGATTATATGGAAACAGGATTTTGTGGTGGAGGGGGAGAGACTGTGCCTGGCTGTTGAAAATAACTGTGTTGTCACTTCTCAACTTTCAACTTCTTGATTTCCTTCAGTGAGGAATCTCGAAATTGATCTCCTGCCAAGAGTGCTGTCGTGCGACCTCTTTTATAGGCTGCCTACATACCCACTGGGGGATCAAGTCTCACGTAGTTCAATTGGTTACTCTGTAACCGTTTTTCCACTAACTGGTAGTGGGCTATTTCTTAGGGAAATGATCCCTACATTTACTCACCACGTCCCCCTTATTACCCATGTTCTGTGAGTAATGGATCTTAAATGCTGTCGTGGCAGTTACGTACGTTCATGGTCCTTTGACCGTTTCTGGACCTGTTCGGGTTCTCTTCACATGCGTAACGTCGATGGATAACAAGGTCGCCCGACCATACCTATCGTCTAGTCGTGCCTTAGATTATTCGCACAAAAGCGATAAGGTCGCCCGACTAGATCTGTCGTCTAGTCGTGCCTTAACTCGCACCTGAGTGATAAGGTCGCCCGACTAGACCTGTCATCTAGTCGTGACTTAGATCACTTGTACCCGAGGAGTAAGGTCAAACGACCGGACATGTCATCTGGTCGTGCCTTGGACTATCCGTGATGATCCCTTCTGCTTTACGGACTGATCGACCATACGACTAGATCCTCTAGTTTAGTCGTGTCGACTCGCCAGATGACGTTACCGTAATGTCATCTTTCGTGGACTGAACATGATGGGCTTTCTGTCGGGCGGTCCATGTTTCACTGTTCTGACTTACCTCCACAATATTGTTATTACAGTGATATCCCTAATGGCCTCTAATAAATTTTATAAAAAAAAAAGTGTGAGAGGAGTTGATTTGACCGACTGAACAGCCAAAAAGGTCGGCGCGAAGATCGCGCGCGCAAGCGAACGAACGGGCCAGCAGTATGTAGTGGTCCCCTCCCCTGCATCAACCACACCGCGCACGCCATCACCACCACCACCCATTAATAATAGAAAATATAAACATTTCCAAATAGAGACGCAGCCGACGCGCCTCTCTCTCTCTCTCTCTCTCCGCGTATAACTGTCAGTCTCCACGGCCTCTCTTTATCTAACACGTAATAACCCCTTCTCACGCCTCCCCTCCCTTTCTGGGCCCCACGTGTTCCCCATGCATCCATCCATGCATTCCCCCTCCTTATTACACAAATCTTCTTATTTTTGCGTTTAACCCCCCATCTCAAATCTGAATATTTTAACCACCCCCTCCATGTTACATTGTATTTTAAATTTTTACTCTCAAGAACTAGTCTTTTACATCTGAGATCTAAGGCCCGTATAGAAACAATTTTGGTTAGCTTTTGGGTTAGTAGGAAAAAAATTATAATTAAAAGCTATAGACAGATTTATGTAAAAAAATGTTGAAAACCTGAGTTTTGTAGAACACGTGGAGATGCAAATTCATGTAAAATCAGTTTTAAAAGCAGCTTTTACATAAAATTAATTTTATAATTGTGCAATGAAACATAGCCTTAGAAACAATGTTTTTTTTATAAAAAAAATAGCATTTTTAACCCAGTGAACATTGTTTCTACATTTTTTCAATCGTTGAGATTTTAACAAAGAAAATTAGGCGAGTGAGTTCGAAAAACAATAACAGAATGTGTTTAGCAACGTGTTTGAGATTTTTCTAGCTTTTTGGATTCCAAGCAAATACAGGTCTAAATGAGGGCTTAGTTAGATGAGCATTGATGATAAGGGCGATGGTTGTTATTTTTATTTTGGTACATAGTGACACAGTTTTTTACATTATGAGATTGATCATTATTACTATTAGTGATACTTGGATCAACACGAGTCCATAAAATAATGGATCAAGACTCACTAAAACTAGCCTAAAATAACGTAAACATCAATTTTTTTTAATCATGCGGGACAGTTATTAAAACAAAAAAACCCTAGGAGGGGGGCATAGGTAAATAAACTGGTACTAATTCTTTCAATAATGAAGTCATGTTTAAACTTAATAGTTTGCTAATAAGCAAGGTGACATAAGTTACCCAGATAAATTACCCATGCCTGACTGATTCTTTTTATTAGACTAATGAATTTGCTTTCCACATTAATTTGAATGTCCCTCCCTAAATGATTTTTATACATCCATGGTTCCTCTGACTAAAAGTTCCTAATGACCCAAAAAACAAAAAGTAACATTTATTCTTACCTTCTTTGTCTATTTAAATATCATGCGACATGTTAATATATGGGTCACATGGATTATTTTTTAAAAATAACTATATTACTACCACCGGTCTACGTAGTGTAAATATGTGCACAATAATATATATGTATAAGACTTATTTGTAAAGGAGATAAAATAACACTACATGAGTTAAAAGGCCTAAACAAAATGCATAACAATATACTAAAAAAATTTAAAAATATTTGAAATTAAATTTCCTTATTTATTTTATTTACTTGTAAAACAATACCACATAACTTTTCTTTGAGTGTTGTTCTAGAAACCCAATTTATGATCAAAATTTTAATCAAATCTACTTCAAATTTGAACCAAATTTAATTCAAATTCTTGATGATTGAATCTTTATTTTTAATGATCATCCAATATATCATCAAATTTTAATTGAACATGTTAAGTTAATGCGTGCTACCCAGTTTCTAGGAAAATTATAAAATAACCCTGTCATATTCTATGGTCATAAATGTTGAATTTGTTTTAATAATCTACAATGAAGGGGGCGTATCCGCAAAAATCCCCTCATGGGAAAGCAATCTCCGCAGATTCCGTCTCCGTGTCGTGGTCCCAACCCCGCCCCCCAAAAGCGGCCACCGTTTCCCAACCTCTTCAGTGGGCCCCCCACAAAAATTAGCCGGTATTCCTACGCACACGTGTCCGTCCACTTCCAAACCTCTTAGTGGGCCCCACAAAATTAGCCGGTAGTCCAACGCACACGTGTCCGTCCATTCGACACGTTTCCCCGAACAGCCCACCGACTTGCCTCGTGATTCGCTCTGCCTCCCCCACCCCCAACTTTTCCTTTACCTGTCTCTCTCTTTTTTTTCAATCCAATCCAACGGTCTTCCCTTCACGATTTTCACACGCCTTTCCATCTCAACCGTTCAAATCTATTCCAAATTCATAAACTATACGAATTAGTGATTGATCCCTCCCATCTTCGTATTGCAGTTTAAGTCCCCAGTTTCAAACAATATATTCCTAATTAGTCCCTGGGAGGGACCTATCAGTAAAAATGTTATTTTAAGTGGGACTTCAAAATAAATAAATAAAAACCCAAATACAAATGAATCACGCTTTTGATTTGTCTGTAAAAGAAAATCTTGAATTTCTTTAATTGAAAAGAAGAAATGAAGGTCTAGAATTACATATGCAAATCGTCGTTGCATCAAACACCGGAAAAACTGATCCGGCGAAAAAAAAAGAAGAGACAGTCATATATTCACATCGATTTAAGAAACTAAAAATTATAATAAACCCTAAAAAACCGACATCGATTCATCGATCCTTCAAAGCCCCCAAAAATTAAAAAAAAAATCGCAAAAAAAGGTGAGAATCTCCGAATCCGATCCGATCACACGACCTCCGGCGGAGGGGGGAAGTTGAGATCCAGAAGACACCTCCGCATCGGCGGCGCCGGCGCGTCGACGACCGACGAGGAGTCCGAGTCGCTCTGCACACCTCCGCCGCCGAAGTAGGCCGCCGCGGTCGCAGTAGACGGCGGCTCGAGCCTCAGGCAGTGGCCTCCGGCGACCTTGAGCGCGTCGAAGAAGAAGATCGGGTGCGCGATCGGAAGCGCCGAAGCCGACGCCGCCTGGAAAGGGAACCTCGCGACGAGATCGAGACCGAGAGACGGAATCGGCGGCGGCGGTGGGAGCGACTGAGCGACGGCCATACCTCCACCGCCGGAGGAGGATTCGACGGTGCTGCTGGGGCTGCGGCTCCCGTTGTTGTTGACGATGGAGGAAGAGGAGGAGGGGTAGGGGAAGTTGGTCTTGGCTTTGGATCCGCGGAACTCGCGAGCGGCGGCGTCGTAGGCGCGGGCGGCCTCTTCGGCGGTGTCGAAGGTGCCGAGCCAGACGCGGCTCTTCTTGCCGGGGTCGCGGATCTCCGCCGCGTACCGCCCCCAGGGACGCTTGCGGACGCCGCGGAAGTGGATCTCGGTGGCCGTTGATGGTCCGATCTTGGGTCCTGCGTTGGTGGTGGTGGAGGTGGATCTCTCTCGGGGAGCCATTGAAGAAGATGAGATGGGCTTTTTGGGGAAGATGAGATGGGATTTGTGATTTGTGTGAGCGATGAAGCTAGAGAAGGGGAAGGGATTTGGGGGGGTTATATAGAGCCTAGAAGGGTTTGGGGGGGAGGAGGAAAAGCGGAGGAAAATAAGGAGGGGCTCAGTCAACGTGCGGTTTGACTGGTCCTTGTCGGCCGCCCTTGTTACGATTGATTGGAGAATGTGAGAGAAAGAAAGACATGATTTTTATTTTATTTTTATCTTTATATTTTGGGTATTACTATGAGATTTTAAAATACACAAAATCACGTTTAATTATTTTTGTGTTTCCTATTTTTAAAAATTTCAACATGGGACGACTACATTTAAGATTATATGTAACATTATCTACTTTTAAAAATTACTATTATATCCATTACCTCCTGATTACTTAATAAAATCTCTCAACTACAATGCACTATTTTGCATAATAAAATTTTAATTACAAAATAACTCTCTAATCCGGTTCTAATTCCAACATTCAATCTCTCTCTACCAAGAAAAAAACACTTTGTGGTAATAATAAACCCCAACTGCTCAATTTCTCTGAATTTTGATAGGTAATTCAAAAAACACTTATAAAAAAGTGGATGGAGACTATTTTTAAAAAATTATAATTTTTATATTTCACTTTCTTAAAACTTTAAAATTTGTTTATATCCACAAGAGAAAATCAAAAGTACATGAGATATAAAATTCACAAAAAAAACCCAAAAAACTTCCATTAAATTTTTCAATATTGAATGTGTGATCTATCTAGCTTTTAAAAGAAAAAAGAAAAGAAAAGTAATCTATCTAGCTATGAATACACCATTGTCCATGGAATAGTATTTTCCTAATAAAACTATGAGCATTTAATGGAATATGGATGCAACGGATATAATCCCTAAAATATATCTTTTATTTTTCTGGGAACATTTGAAAAAGTTCATATCCATAGAGTTATGTTGAAAATGATGGTTGAATCAGGGGGTTCCATGCAAATAACCCCATATTTCCGTTAACGTGAGAATCTTTGATTAAAGATTTGTTAAAGAACACAATATACATTGTGTTATAATTATGAAAACGTGGCACGCGTTTTGGAGTCACACGCATTTAGAGTGTAGACGAGGGCGGCTAACATGACGACCGTTCGATGCAAGGGCGGCTCTCTCCACAGATAATGACGCCTTAACATATTACATATTTAATAAATATATTATATTATACTATGTTATATATGTCGAAATGATAAGGTGCGGCGTGCGGACGGGTGCGGATGCGATGTGAGTCGTTCGATCACAGATCCATCACATCCAACGGTCGATGTGAATCGCACCCGACCGTCCGATGCGATGGACCCGTGATCGACGGTCCGTGGTCGACGCCGCACCCGCCCGCATGCCGCACCTAATCACTCCTCGTTATATATGGTTGATCTTGATTTGTGTTACTTGTGTCAGAAGTTATTAAACTAGGAAAAAAAATGAGTCTGATTTAATCATGTCCGGCTTCGATTCAGTACTGAACTGCGTAGTCCCGTTGGATACTGGTATTCATATTTTATCTAATAGTTTATTGGATTCAATAAAAGAGTGTAACATTTATTTAATAATTGACGGTACAATTCGATTAATAATGAATTGTATAGTTCGATATTCATAGAATTGATTGAAGATATTCCTAACTGAATCCATATTTAAAAAAATATTGTTTGAGATAAATTTTTTTATCACATCTTATCATATTTATAATTAAATGTTAAAATACTAACAATAGCATTAAAAATTAATTAGTACAAATATTATATAGAGTGTTTTTTTAAAAATTTCTTACCTTAAAATTTAAATTTATAAAGATAATATAAAAATAAATATAACTTCTTGTTATGAAATCTTAGAGTAATTATGTTGTTATTGTTTTTTGTTTATTTGATTATATCAATCCAATATACTTTAAAAATATTAATCAAATTTATTTTTTTAGAGTTATTAAATAAAAAATTTACCTAGAAGCTTTTTTTTTCTGATTTCCCAAATCATCCGATCTGGACTAACGCGTTTTATTTTACACGGCGTTTAATATGGATCTGTTTCGGACTTTTTAATTATAATAAATAATAATACTGTGTGTGTATATATTATATACATATATTTATATTATATGATTATTATTATATATAAAATCTGTATTGTTTGGCTTGACTTGGTTGTGCTGATATGTCGTGGATTCCGCGTTACGATGCATAGATAGCCGGAAACAACGCTTTCACCAAACTGAAAACGACTTCCCCTTTTTTTTTTTCTTTTTTCTTTTTCTTTTTTTCTATCTCCGCCGGCAGTCTTGTGCCCCCCTCACCACCATGTCCTTGTATTTTATATATTTTAAAATATAATCATATAATATATGTAGTACTTAATTAGTACTATTAAGTATGTACATATGAAGCGGATGATGGAGACTTACATGTCGTGTCACCATAACTGAATAGCATTAAGACACTGATTGGATGCAGAAATGTACTGGAATTAACATGGATTAGGTGGAATTGGGGTTCTTAGGTTGTTTTATAGAGTTATATTATTTGCAGGTATGATATAGAGTTGTACAGTACGTAGAATAAATAATTTTTTATTTGATCATCTATTCTATCGTTCTCATTTAATAACATAAAAATGAGTTTTTTTTTCATCTTCAATATAGTGGGAATTAATGGTGCATAAAAGATGGATAAGAGTTTATAACTTTTTAAATGACAAATATGTTCATGTATAAATTGTTTATATTGGTAATAAGTGTGAGAGATTTATGTGATATAATACACGTGATATGTTTTGGGGATGCGTAAGAGTGTTAAGTGAGAGAATTTTTTTAAAAAATAATACAGAATGATATTTTTATCCATTGATATAGATAGGCCCTAATAAGTAATTTCATCACTCCCTTAAAATAGTTTATCGAACATTTTCGTGACATGTCAATGCATCGTTTATCAAGGTTTATTCTCCCAAAACAACAACATTTTACTTTATTCCACTTTGTTTCCCCCTTCCTAGTTATGCATCATCCCAAATGGGGGGGGCAAAGAATTAATGGGGTATATCTATATATGTTAAAATATGTGGGAAAAAACTGATATTGGTATTTTATGTCCCAATGAAACTGTATTGTTTCAATCAATCTAATCCACTAGTATAAGGAGTTCATATGTCAAATCATCTGTCATAACTCTTATAAATCTAGTTGCTCACATCTCAAATTGTTTTTTTCATCTTTGACAATATCTATGCTACATTTTATTCATTTTTCATCCATAATTTATCCATGATCAATTAAACAAAAAAAAATTTTATTACGTTTTCCAACAAGAATAAGTAAAAACACAATAATAGCAACACAAAATTTTCCTATTACACTTTCCAACAAAAAAATTCCTTGTTACGCTTTCCAAGACTATTGTCTTAGTACTGCACTAGTATATTGTATGAAAAAAATAATTTTTTTATTTTTTAGAGAAAAGTATGTACTGATTTATCTAGATATCTGATTTATCTACTTGTTGACAATAATATTTTATTAAAAAATATTAGAATAAAAGAAGAGAATACTTCTCATTGTATTAGTGGAGCTAAAGGCTTAATTCATATATACACAAAAGAAACCCTAAAAACAAAAAAATAAAAAAAACTAGAAAAGCGATAATGACTCAATATTGCCATAATAATGACTTTTTAACCCCCCCCCCTCCCAAACTCTGAAGGGTCTCTTAGCCCCTATTTGTTTTTGGTATAAGCCCTTGGATAACCTCGGATTAGAATTTTGGTGTGTTTGTTTGCCCCGAATAATCCTTGATAAAGTATGCCAGAATAAACTGGTATAAAGTGATATATGTATTCCAATCAACCCATAGAATTAAAGTTATCCTAGGTTATTCTATCTAAAGAATATGTGTGCCAACTATTAAATCAACTGTTATCACCTCTTATGAATCATCTTTCAAATCAATTATCATTATTTTTTTATCTTTTTAAATTCTTATCTTTATTCACATTTTACCGAAACAACAAAACATTTATTCTTATGTTTACCAACGAGAATAATTCAAAACACAACTAAACACAAAATCACTTTATCCTTATTTATACTCACTTATGATCAGATAAAAGTATACCCCATAATAAAATCTATCACCGTTCCAAACGGGGGCTTAGAGTTTGCACAATATGAGATGGCGACGACGACGGCGGAGGCTGGGGGCAAAGACGGGTGGACCCCGATGGGCGCGCAGACAGAGAAGAAGAAGACGAAGAAACGCGATGCGCACGGCGACACATACATAGGAGAAGAAGAAGAAGAAGAAACATTGCAAACGCTAATGACAAAGTGTAACAAATGACGGAGAGGAAAGAAAAGAAGAAATGCGATGTGAATAGTGATGTGAACTACAGTGATCAAATATGATGACGGTGCATGGAGACGACAGTGCGTGAAGACAACGGGCACGAAGACGATGGTGCGCGAGGTCGACGGTGCACAAAGATAACGGTGCGTGAGGACAACGGTGAGATGAACGCGGGTCAGAGGGAAGGAGATCCTAGGAAGAGAAGAATGACGATAGCGTGACGATGAACACCATGCAGACAAAGCGTGATGAGAGGCACACGGAGCTGACTGTGCGACAAACACAGATCTCAAGAAAGAAGGAGATCTAAGAAAGAGAAGAACGACGACGGTGCAGCGGACAATGCGGTGTCGAGACTTGCAAATGAGGAGGCCAAGTTGCGGACGCGTGGCGAGAGGTCAGGAAGTGGAGGACATTCTCGAAGACCAGATCAGAAAACTGCGGAAACAATTCCATCTTCACAAATTTTTTTCTACTAAAACGATTAAACCTTTCTAAACTGTAGTAAGGATCTGAATATGATATGGATATCAAAACTTCTCTTCCGCTCTGATTGATTGGAGCCGGGAAGAAGAAGAGAAAATATTTGTGGATATAGGATTTTAGGGGTGGCTCTGACACCATGTTAGAACAAAGGAAAGAAATTCTTTTTATTGTATTAGTGGAGCCAAAGGCTCAATTTATAGATACACAAAAAAACCTTAAAATACCATAAATATAGAAAAATTAGGAAAGCAATAATAACTCAATATTCTCATAATAGTGACCCAATATTGTTATAATAATGACTCTACATAAAAAAGAGACAAACATGAGTGAAAATTGAACTATGCCGGTGATGGTCCAAATTAATCCAAAGATGATAAAGTTCATGACGTAAATTGAGTTCTTGGACCACATTTTTGTTAGGTTAAGTAAAAGAATTTTATTGTATTAAAGAAGTAAAAGATTACACATATAAATACAAAGTATGAAATCTGAAACAAAAAATATCAATATAAGAAAATAAAAAACTGAAAACAACAAGGGTAAGTTTAACATTCATTCTCATTCTCTTATTCTATTAGAACACAAAAAAAAAATTGCATTTGAAATCTTCCATTTCTATATTCATTTTTAAACATACATGCTAAATTTTTCTTTCAATGAAATCTAACATAATTGGATTCTCTAAAAGAAGTGATCCATAGTTTTCAAACTGGCCCTTAATACCATTTTGGCATTCATTCTGATTCCTTCTGCTGTAACACTTTTAGTTTGTGTTTGGAAACACTTTTGAAAAATAAGATTTTTAATAAAGTGACATAAACAAACTTAATTCCTAGAAGTGCATTTTCTATGATTTTTAGAGAGCAACTTTTTTGTAACAAAAGTTGTGCATTTCCAATGGTCTTCTTAATCTCCAAATTTTGAGGGCATTTTGCTATAACCACACTCCAAATAGACCTCAAAATATGGAGGTTTGGGTTTAGCTCTCAAAATATAGAGGTTTGGAGGTGCATTTGGAGGTCACCTCCAAAACATCTTTTGTTTTAAATACCTAAATCTCCTCCAAACATATTAAAATTCATTTTACATCCTTTTTCATTTTATACACCAATTATTTTAACGTCGTGTATATTTAGATCCATTAATCCATTGTTAACAAACATAGTATCATTGGAAAGGTCTTGTGGAGATTTTCAAAATGTGACTAATATGAAATTGGTTTCCAGTGGGGTGAGTTAAATAAACACTCATATGTTTGATCAGTAAAGAATTATATTATTTTATTTTATTAAAAAATTACTAATTTAAAAGTAACACCGATACCTTTAATATTATACTCATTTTAAAGGTTTCAACGAGACTTTTTCAATGATATAATTTTTTATAAAATATATTAATAATATTTATTAATGATTTTTGATATAATATTATAAATAATATTTAATGGTATATAAGAAAAATGGAGGGAGATAGTTGGAGTGCAACCCCTTCGACAAGGAATCTCCTCCAAATATGGAGACTTACATTGGAGATGCTCTAAATAATATTTAATTAAGTCTTCTTTCTAAATTAAAAGGCGTTTGATAACACATTTGTATTTTCTGTTTTATTAAAAAGTAGAATCGCATATAAATAAGTTACCAAATAGAGGCTTAGAAAAGTCTATTTTTAAATGAGAATCATCAACATAGTCCGTAATTTTTCAAAAACCGTTGTTACACTTTTTTTCAATCTCAATTCTAGTTTGATATTCTATGTTATCAGAAGACACCCACATTAACGAGACATTTTTCTCATTAGAGATTTTTATATTTTTATAAATAGATTTAAAAATTCATTAAAATTATGACGTCAAGGAATGGTATGTAACACTTGCCTTTCTCAAAACACCAAAATAAGTCAATCAGCAATGGCGTGTACAGAAACACTTAGGCTCCGTTTGGATGGTCTATTTTTTTGCGTATGCGACGTCGACGCAGCGAAACGTGGAAACTCAGATCCAAACAGCTCTTCGCGTTGAGGACACCCTGTCGGCGTCAGATTCCGTGTCGGTGTCGGAAAGAATCCAGCGGTGGGGGTGCGTGCATGTGTGGGGGTTCTTCAGGGATTCGGATCGGATGCATGCCCTGGCGGGCTCAGTCGGACCGTCTTCTCGGAAGGGTGGATGTCGTTCCTGGTTGAGGCGCCCGACAATGGCTCAGGAGGATTCCAGGGTTTATGTGATCGCCACCTGCTTTTTCTAAAAGCAGGAAAAGGTTGGGTTGGATTTGATCGCCTACGTGGGGAGTTTGTGAATTCTCTGCTCTGATACACGGATATATCGTACACAAAGGTGAACAACAGGTAATCCTATTCTGCTTCCGGACTTGACTAAAGGAGTCTTGGGACAAAGGGGTGCAAGTAGGGTGTGGATATGGGGCGGCTAGTCGGGTCCAGCCGTCGGGTATGGGGCGGCTACTAGGGTTTAGCCGTTCGGGGCCTGGGTTGGTTTGGGCAGAACTTCGGTAGGAAATGGGTTTGGTCTTAGACAGAGGCTAAGCTAGGTTTAGCCCGGGTTTCTGGAGGGTGGAATGAGAGGGTGTTTTTGTGTAGGGAATGAATTTTCTCTCACAAAAGGGGCTCTTTCTCTCTCTCTCTCTTGGGATTTCTGGTGGGGAAAGGGAGGTTGGGATTTCAAGTGGATGTGAATTGTGTGTTGTTGGTTGTGGATTGTGTTGAAATATTTTGAACCGCCTCTATTTATAGTAAAAGAGAGGCAGGGGAATATCTAGGGGGTAATGGAGTGGCTTGGTTAATAGTGTGTGTGATTAGACCCCTCATTAATTCTCTAGTTCTTCTGTCAGGACCAGGTGAAGGGCGGCTAGTTAACTAGCCACCCAAGATGGGGCGGCTACTTCCTGGTAGCCGCCCCCTATCATGACCAGCCAAACGTCCCATCTCTGACAAGCAATGGCTTGGGTCGGTTACTTGGGTTGATCCGGCCAAGATAGGACGGCTAAAGGTCATAACCCGCCGCAATGATCAGCATTTAATGCTGTTTTATGTCCCATCAGGGAAGCGGTTCAAGGTCGGCCAGGGGGGGCGGCTAGTGCAAACTAGCCGCCTGGTATGGGGCAGCTAGTTAGGTCTAGCTGCCTCTTGCTAGGGACTCAGGGTTTTTGGGGTTTAGAGTTTTTCTTAGGTGGGGTTCTGGTTTGGGCCAGGGTCTGGTTTAGGGTAGGGTTTAGGTCAGGGTTAAGTTTTAGGGTTAGGGTTAGGGTTTAGGCCAGGGTTAGGGTAAGGGTTTAGGTTTCCGGTCAAGCAAGGGTTTAGGTCTAGGGTTTCCGGTTTCATGAACTTTTTGGTTCTCTATTAGATGTCCAAATGTGGGATATTTTCGAGTGTTACTTGAAGTATTTCTGTCTTTCTGGACTGTCAAAATTGGGTATCTACACACCCGACGCATGTATTTGTGGTGACAGTGTATTTTTGTCGAGATCCCCGACTCCTCATAAATTTGCTTTTGAGAACGCAATGGTATTTATTTTTGGTTTGGGTTGTGAAATGACTGAACTACCCATGCCAAGTTACCCAATTCGCCTCCCCTGTCCCTGTCAAATGAGGAGTTTAAACCCCTAACCCTAGAAGAAAAAAAACCTTTTACTCCTCTCTCTTGCCGTCTCAGCAACCCACACAGATCTCTTCTTTAATTTGTCTGTTCAGGTCTGGTGAAGAAGAGAAGACGTGCGTATTCTTCCAATCCTCACTCCTCTTCGATTAGATACACTAGGATTCATCCATTTGGTCTAATCAGCATTTGTTTGAAACCTCATTGGTTGTGGTTGTATTCATGGTATTTTGGGTATATAACATGACCATATGTTTTTGAAATTCGTTTGGATGGGAGTGCTCCCCTCGTTTTGATTTTTTGTCTTTTGATTTCATTTCAAGTTTTTAGCTGGAGGTGATGAAGGATTCTTTTCATCTGCTACGCTTGGAGGAGGGTTTCAATGTCTAATGGGGGTTATTTACATGAATGAGTCGGGCTCATGTTAAGAGTGTTTTTGTAAAATTATATGATAGCATCGGGAACGTGACATCGATAGCCAAACAATCAGAAGAAACCATTTTACAGCTTTATTGACGCGGTCCGCCTAATGAGTCCCCTTCAACCGTGCGTATAACAAACGCGGGGTTAGACACCTCCAATCCAAACGGAGCCTTAATCAAAGAGTTTTTTTTCAGGATTTTTGCATATATGCCATTGTTAAATTTTAATTTTGTTAAAATACCCCACAAATTTTATGTGAGTGCAACCGTACCTATGTGGTCAAATTTCATCTGGTTTGGTTAATATTATCCGTTTTCATTCCGTTATAGGTGTTGAAATGACCCTTATACCCTCATGTTATCCAAAGTGACTTTTGTTTTTGCATAAATACCCCTCTTAAAAATCATATTTGCAGAATTACCTTTTTCATTTTCACCATTACATAAATACCTTTGAAATTTTAATACATCGTGCAAATTTGCCCCTGAATGTGTTTGTGAGGATGATTACAATATCTCCATTAGCCACCACAATCACATGTCCAAAATACTCTCACTACGCTCTGTTTGGATGGATGAACCCTAGTTCCTTCTTCTTCCTTCAACCTTCTCTCTTTATTTTTCATGTAAGGTTGAGTAGGATGTGTGATTTAAGTGAGTAAACTGGTCATTTAACAAGGTAGTGATAGGGTTAAGAATCTAATCATTGTTCGATCTGTGTTCTTAACAATGAGTGACTGAGGGGCAAATTTGTATAATTTAATAAAATTTTAGGGGTATTTATATAATGGTAGAAATAATAGGGATAATTTTGAAAATACTTGTTTTAAGAGGGGTATTTATGCAAAAAACAAATTTCAAAATGAGTAAGGGCATTTAGGTCAATGTACATATAGAGTTTGACTTTTTAACCACAATTAATCTAGAGTTCGTTACAGCGTGTGGTGTAAGGGTACAGTTGCACTTGCTTAATATTTTTTAGATATATTTTTGCATTGTGGGTTTTTTCAGAGGTATTTTAATAAAATTGAAATTTAACTGGGATATATATACAAAAATTCTTTTTTTTTCTTCTACATTGATTACCCAATAGTGGATGGGCACCCCTTTTAAATGGGTTAGCATTTGAAGATCCATTTATAAATGGATACTAAAGACACCCATTCTGGAAAGGGTTAGCCACCTGGAGTGTCTAAGTATGTGTAATCTATAGCCACCTCTGATGTCTATGGGAAAAGAAGTGAAACCCGTATGTTTTGGAATAAATTAGACACATAAGATGTCTATGTATTTGTAATTCTTAGACATTGTAACAATCTATCGAAACAGAAGTGAGATCCGTAGGTGCTAGAATGGGTTAGACACGCGAGATGTTTAGGTATTGGTAATCCGTAGACACTACTGAAGTCTATCAGAACAGAGGTGAAACCTGTAGGTTTTAACTAATTAGGTAGACACCTGAAGTGTTTAAGTATATGTGATCTCTACATACTTCTGCATTCTATCGGAACAGAAGTGAAATAAGTAGGTTTTGACTAATGAGGTAGACACTTGAGGTGTCTGAGTATATGTGATCTCTAGACACTGTTGTAGTCTGTGGGAACAAAAGTGAAATCTGTAAGTTTTTACTAATGGGGCAGTATATGGGAACAAAAATGAAAGCCATAGAGTGGTTCAACAACATTCATAAACACATGCTTGTTGAAAAACATTCAAAACTCATTTCTTTCATTCAAAGCTCATTCATTCAAAGTTACATAAAAATTGATCAACATTATTCATACATAATCATATAAACATTGTTAAATCGGTAACAAGTTCTTCGACAAAAACAATAATACTTATCACTGTCGATAGAATTAGTTTTTGTAGACACTGTATCAGTCGACGAGGCCTTAGAAACAAAACTAAGTAATTTTTGGAGGGGACATGAGCTATTACCATAAAAGGAGGTGAGGGAGACAATCAATTTGTTATTTTTTTGTGGAGATTTGGAGGAACAAATAAAATGTTAAAAAAAAATTTCTGAAAGGATTGACACATGGAGTGTATAAAATCTGAAACCGTCGACACTGGTAGTGTTTATGCGTGCAGAAGGACAACGTGTTCACATCTTCGATTCCATCCCCCCCAATCTCGTCTCGTGGTCTACCTCGTCTCCTATGTCCATCACTTCCTCCACGAACACTGCTTCCACGCATTCGCCGTGAAAAAAGCGCATCTTTCCGGCGTCGGTTTTGATCGGACGACCCTTCTCACCACCTCTCCGTGGATGTCAAGGAATGCCAACGTATCTTCTCAGATGCGCTCTTCTCTACCAACCCAGCCCCACCCTCCGCCCCAACCCCACCCTCTTTCTCCTCCTCCTCCTCCTCCTCATTCTCTCTTGTATAAGTTTTTAAGGTTTGTAGTGGGGTGTGCAGTGGAAAGTAAAATATTACATAAATAATGGGGTGTGTACAGAATTCAAATTATTTAGGTGGGATGTACTCAGACACGGGTGTACTCAATAAACAGAGGAGTACAAATAGTTCCACCCCTATTGGATTCGGCTGTTTTTCTTGTGTTTTTTATTTCACAGAAACAACGAATCAAACAACGCGGTCTCCTCCTGTCTTTCGCACCGCGGACGCTCACGAACGCATGCCCAAACGGGTCTATGAATTTTTCAATGAAAACATAAAGATTGAAATAATTAAAGTTGGGGGGACAGTGACAGCCAAAGGAAGAGTCCTGTAGCGGAGATTTCGCTGAAGATTTTGTGACCCAAATATTAAAAAAATAATAATAATAAAGCCTGCCGTCCAACAAAAGGCACACGTGTCAGTCGGCGACGTCACGCGTGACCCGGACCCCGCAAAAGGAATTTAAACGCCGCTGCAATGTCACGTCACGTGACGACGCCCAACCAAATTCCGCCCTTTTTTTTTCTCAAAAAACAAAAAGAAAAAAAGTTAACGTAACGGAAAACACGAACCCGTACGAGTGGTGGCGCCGCCGCCGGTTACCGACACAGACGGGGTTTCTGGTCGCCCGTCACGTGCGGGTCCCACCTGCCCGTCCTCCTCTGTGTACGTGGCGGCTGTCTGTCCAGTACTCCAGTTGGTCAAGTTTCAGTATTTCCAGGCACCCCAGTAGCCCCCCCACCTACACAATTTGTGGATCTTTGAAAATAAGATCTATTTGGATAATTTGCATCTTCCCCCAAACAATCCCGCCTAGTTACTTGCTACAAGAATAATCCATTCATTTATCAGATAATAACTTATCATATAATAATAACGACTACCTCTAAACCCGCATGGTTACGTCTTCAGCTCTGTTCTCATTCAACTCATTTGTACTCGTTTTTTGGATACGAATGAATTATCAATTTCTAAATAAAATAATATAACTCATGTCGCCACTTTAGAAACTATCATGGTTTTATGGCTTGGCTTGGCTTGACTTGGTTGGCTGGCTTTGCGAGCCGGTTTCTTGTTGGACAGCACCTCAATCGGCGTGGACTGACACGTATATCATGGATTCCGCGTTTTGATTAATTGTCGGAAACACCGCTTTCAACCCTTCCCTCTCTCTTCCATTAGCCGGCTTTTTGGTGACTCTCTTCACCATTTTTTTTTGTATTTGTTTACAACTTATACAAATCATTATATATGTAGTACTTAATTATTATAATACTAACGCCGCTAACAATGCTATTCTGTCTAACCGTTATATCGGACGGTAAATGGTCGCTACTAAACTTAATCCAAACACAAGACCAAAATTTGTACTTTTTTTTAAACAATACTAATATAATAAAACTGAAAGTGATAAAATATGAAAACAATATCCAAAAGTTATAAACCACTAACGGTCTTACAGAATATCAGAGTCTGACATAAATAAAATACTAGAATGAAAAGACACACTAAACCACCCCTATGGGAGCCATCTAAACTAAAATAGATCCAAATAGTCGGCTGCGACTATTATTTGTTCTCAAAACATTGCTACCTCAAGATCCTTGGAGTGTATGAAAGGTTCAAACTTTGCCTTGATCCCAGAAGATGAGCTACCTGGTTATAAAACAACCAGCCATTTGGAATAGGGTGAGTGTTTAACTCAGTGAATAAGCCCACTGACAAATTACTTCATATGATAGTTACATATAAAAATAAGGTTTTATGAAAATCAGAATTTCATTAATAAATATTTTATTTTATTAAATCAATTTAAAATCATAAACTTTAAAAAAATATTTTAATGCACACGTGGCCCAAATCATTGGCCCACATCAGAGAAATCATGAGAGTTAAAAAAATATATTATATTATATATATATATTTATATATATAAAAAAATAAGAATTTTCTTTAAAAAAATCAAATTAAATTCATGAGCTTAATAAAATATAGTTTTAATGCAATCACGTGGCCCAATCCTTGGTCCACGTCATAGAAATCATGCAGCTTAAATGATATGACCGGGTAGGGTTCTCAATCGGAAGAACCGTTCCCCAAAACAGGTGTGCCAAGCCCCAAGCGACTAAATCGCTCAAAAAGCTCCCTCGAGGAGACGTCGGATCTAGAAGACGCTGATGGGTCGCCGCTGCCATCACTACGAGAACACCAGCACAGGATGCCCCGGTTGCTGCAGACTCCAAACAAAGGAATCCGCCGCTGCAAGGAATGCTTTACCACACCCCTCACCGATCTTGGGACTCTTCGAGTCCTAGACCTTCCTCCCCAAAGGCGAAATACTACGGGGGGATTTATTCCAGAAAATATGTCATGATATGCATCTTGATAAAATCTTCTAGGACTAGGTTGTCTCCACTAGTCCTAAATTTTTCCAAAACTCTCGAAATGAAAATCTTTAATCCAAATATTATTTCGAAAGCATAAGCATCAGAAAATATTATGTTAATTCTTGAAACATGAATAGCATAATTCATGCTATTTTAATGACATGATGAATGAATTAAATCATGCAACTTCATTCAACGAAAATGCAATTTGATCAATATGAAGAAAATATCCAAATCATGCAAATTTATCAAAATATAAATGCATGGATGACACATAATATCACACAAATATGATTGGCATATGAAATTCAATGTTATAGAGCAAAAGCTCACACGAAATAAATCGATAGGCCTACTCACCTTCGCTCCACGCAAGCATCAACGATACACACTCGCACGTTGATAACCTAGCATAACAATTATACAATAATAGATCAGAAACAATCAATCACGACCCAAACAACTGACAACCAACTTATAATAGCACTATGCCCAATAATCCCAAAAGCCGATATCTTATAGACATACAATCAACAACTCACTTCAAAATCCTAATGAAAATCCCAACTTCGAATAAATATTAGAATACTCATATACTCACAATGATCCGATCCGATAATCAATATCCATTTATTCCATAAGACCCATATGATCGATCAATCATCGAATAAATATTTGGACAAATCCAGTAAGGCTCAACTATAATTCCATGATCGAGTAACTCAAATCCAATCAATTACATCCAAATAACAACAATATCCAATCAATATTCATTGATCCCACTAAACCAAATTATCGATTTAAGATTCTATTTAAGTTCTCAAGATCAATAAAATCATCAAAACCCGCAAAACAAACTATACTTCATTAAACATCAAATTTGGGATCATCTAAATCTCTAACATTCATCAAACTTGGTCATCAAGCTAAATATTTGAATTTCAATAAACTGCACAGAAATCTTTCAAAAACCATAACTTTCTATCAATAACTCCGAATTGGACGATTAATGATTCGTTGGAAAGCTCTTTTCAACACCTATTTCTGTTTGTCAAATACATTTTTTCCAGAAACGACTCTATCATAGTCAAAAACACGATTTACGTCCAAGCATAAAATCAACCCGAAAATGACCATTAAATCCCCAAAACTAATAAATCTAATTTGATCTTAAGAATTCCTTTGAGATCCATAAAAATCGAATCAAATAATCATTAAATTAAATCAATCAAACCCTAACCCTAATCCATCAAACTTCTTCCCCAAACAATTACTTGACGTAATCATATCCTAACAAAAATAAATTAAAACTAACAAAATCAATAGGGAATGATATCTCACCTTAGATCCGGTTACACCACCCACCATCTCCATCTAGGGTTAGGTCATCACAACCCTTCATAACTTCTGAGATTTGAATGAAAAACCCTAACCCAAACATGTTATTTAAAGGGGTTTACCGAAATTACAAAACGACCCCTGAAGTGTTTCCAGTTTACAATGACATCCCTACCCGATTTACAAACAGATCCCTATCCGATTTACAGAAATGTCCCAGAAGGCTATAAAAAATGTATTCTGGATTCGCAACTAGATCCCTAGGCCCAATAACTTGACACTAAGCCTAAAAATCAAATTTTCCGAACTCTGAATCTCACCAAATTTCAACCAAAGAATCTTAACACTATAAAAATCTACAGAAAAATATAAAATAATTATTTCAACATCAATTTATAATTATCATAATTATAAATCAAATTGGACCCATTTAGGCCCACCGCCAAATCTGAAAAAAATGAAATATAAAAAATCAAAATTTAAAATTTCCATTATATATTTAAAATAAATATATAAGGCCGAAAAATACCGAAACGTTACAAATACTATTACGTCTCTGTTCGCTAACAATGCTATTCTGTCTTTTTGGGTTTGTTTGTATCTGGAACTGGTTATGAAAGAATCTGAGTATTAAAATTGATTTTGCATGAAGCTCATCTATAACTTTTGAAAATCACATCTTCTGGATACTATTTGTCAGAAATCTATGTGCAGAAAGCTGTTACAGTAAAACTGTTTGATTGCATGATTGCATAAATAATTTTTCACAAAAGCAAAAGCTGTCCAATTGTACAACCAAACCTTGCTCTAAAATGTTATTATCGAACATTTTTTAGAAAGTAAATTTGGTTAAAAAATTACTCACAGTTTTTAATACAAAAATATTATTTTTTAAAAGAAAAAATGACTAAAAAAGTTTCTCAAAGTTAGAAATACCCAAATCATCCACTTTTTAAAATTATACCTAAAAAATCTCATTTTACAATTTTGGAAACACAAAATACTAATCTACACTTGTGTAATTAGGATCTTTAATACATTACATATTTCTTAACTTTGTTAAAATATTTCACCCTCTTAATTTTATTAATATATTTCACACATTTACATGTAGATCAATTTTTTTAATTGTAAATTCTTTGTGATTAGGTGGATTTTGTGAAATATGTACCAATATAATTTGAGTTTTTTTGTTATGAAATCCATTAAATGTTGATGTTTTTTTAAAAATGGATATGTACTAATGATATCATAAAAATATTCAAATAGTCAAAAATAAAAAATGTGAAAAAATATTTGGAATACTAAAATATCATCTACTACATTGGGGCACAACATAGATTTAAATTACATATTATGATTATATACAATGAATAATGATAAATAATATTATGTAAGATGATATACATAAGGAACACACAATATGATATATAATAACAAAATCTCTAAAATGATTTATTTTCATCATGTATAGAGAGATTGTTGTTTTGTATGAAAAATAGGTTTTTAGTGTGTAATAAAGTGGGATATTAAAGATTTATTTACATAAGGGCAAAATAATCTTTTGTGTTTCTAAAACTGTGAAATAAGACTTTTTTAGGTATAATTTTAAAAAATGGCTGATTTTGGTATTTCAAACTCTTATGAGAATTTTTTTGGTCATTTTTCCTTTTTAAAAAGCGCATAAAATATGTTTTTTTATAAATTGAGTTTATTTAAATCACTTTATTTAGAATCTTATTTTTTAATGGTGCTTACAAACGCTCGATAATAAATATTCTTTTCTCAAATCAATGTATCAATAGTGAACATTAGGGCAGTATAAACCCATTTTGTGTGTTTGGTTCACTGAAATAACATGGAATTGCGCGGTATTTGGATTCCTTGAATACTGATTCCATGTCCATTCACTGCATAATAATCCCTCCTGTCCAATCGGGTATTTTGCCATGCCCCTGTCTATTCATGCTATTGGATTATTGGTGGAAATATGGCCTTGTGACAATAAAAAACACTTTCCAAAAATATGGACGGCCAAGATGTGTCATAGGTTTTGTGATGGACGGTCAAGTTGAGTCACAGGTTTTTTGAATCGTCAAAAAGTCCATCGGAATAAATGTCACATTTTTTTTATATTACGGGGTATAAATGTTATTTGAAAAATATAATTCATTATTCACACCTTATTCACATTTTATAAATATATTATTCTCCATCAACCAAACAACACAATCTTTATAATTATGTTTCCCAACAATTTTTCAATGAAAATAAGAAAAAACACAACCAAACATAATTTACATATTTAATTGATATAGTTATTTATTCCTGTAACAATTATAAACCCAAAATAACCCTTGTAACAATTATAAACCCAAAATAACCCTTGTCCGCCTATGTCGCACATCACCACTCCCCATGGCCCGCCCTAACTATAGGCGACCGCCTAGGGCCCCTTCTCCAAAGAGAGCCTCCAAATCCATGAATTTTATTTTTCGTTAAGCTTTTGACATTAAAATTATGGATAATGTTATATCTAGTCCATTTTTCAGTCCTAAATTCAATCTACAGGTGTTTTGAATTTTTTAAAAATATTATATCTCATCTAATGAGATACATGTTTTTATAAAAAATAAAGCATATACTATAATGAATTGCATAGATGCATCTAGAGAAAATGTGAAAAAAATATTGTCGAAGCATATACCTTGCTCAGGTGAGTATGTGCTCTAATAATTTTCTATCGACGCATATGAGATTAAAATTGGGGCTGCAATAAAAATTGTGTGTAACAACACTCTAATTTTTTTAAAAAAAAATAACTTGAATGTCTTCCTATTTATTTGAAATTTGAAATTTAGTAGTTTTCTTTGAAAGTGCAATATTTGTTGACATCATTATGCAATTTTGTTTTTGTGATTTTAAAAAAATCTCATCTATATCTTTATATATTTGGGAAAATGATAAAAAAAATCCCTTAAGTGTTTGAAATACCCAAATCGGCCATTTTTTAAAATTATACCTAAAAAATTCTCATTTCAATATTTTAGAAATACAAAAGACTAATCTGACCTTATGTAATTAAATCTTTAATATACCTATTATTCCACACTAAAAACTTATTTTTTGAGAAAACAACAATCTTTCTATACATGACGAAAATCAATCATCTTAAAAGTTTTGTTATTATATATCATATTATGTGTTTCTTTTATATATATATATATATATTACATGATATTGTTTATCATTTTTCATTTTGTAGAATCATAATATGTGATTTAAATCTATGTTATGCCCCAATGCACTAGATGATATTTTAGTATTCTATATCTTTATTCACTTTTTTTTATTTTTTAGCTATTTATATATTTTTCTGACATCATTAATATATATCCATTTTAAAAAAAGCATCAATATTTAATGTAATTCATCATAAAAAACTCAAATGATATTGATACATATTTCACAAAATCTACCTAATCACAAAGAATTTTGAATAAAAAAAGTTAATCTACATGAAAATGTATGAAATATATTAATAAAATTAAGTGGGTGAAATAATTTAACAAAGTTAAGAGGTATGGAATGTATAAATGATCTAATTGAATAAGGGCAGATTAGTCTTTTGTGTTTCCAAAATTGTAAAATGAGATTTTTTTTAGGTATAATTTTAAAAAGTGGCTAATTTGGGTATTTCTAACTTTTGAGAGACTTTTTTAGTCATTTTCCCTATATATTTAATATATTTTTAGTATATTCCTATTTTATAGGGACTTATTTATTTTCTATAAATGAAATGATCTTATTTTTGTTTTTATTTCTTTTTAAAAGAAGAACTTGATGAGTATTTTTTTGTTATATTTTATTTTTCATTTATTATTATCATTCTTTTGCTTAGTCTATTTTTTTTATTATTCATATAGTTAAAACATTCACTCAGAAATTTTAATATACATCTATAGGGCCCAGTTTATGAGTTGGCATATGGCTCTACATAGATTTTTCCATCTTAGGGCAAGCCCTGCCACTCCCTCCACTTCTCCGCACCATACCACCATCCTGTCCACTTCTACCTTCTCTACCATCCCCGTCGCCGCACCACCACTGCCTTCACCACCATCTCCTCCTCCACATCTCTTTCATTTGCCATCGCTGCCCCCGCCTTTGCACCACCACCCTCTCCACTCCCTCCCCTTGACATACAACACCACCTCCATTGTTGTCGCACACCTCCTCCACCGCCGCACATTGCACACCACCACCACCTCTTTATTTTGGTTAGGTTGGTGGAAATGTGTTTTTTTTTATGTGGTTGGTGCGGTGGGGTTACTAAGGGTGTGTTTGTGCATGATGGAAAGTAAGGGAAAATAAAAAAATTTACTTTGACTATTCAAAAAGCTAGTAATTCTGTCAAACAAAGAAAAGAAAAAAATTTCTCACTTTTTCTCTTCTATTTTGTCTTATTAGAAAAAGTGGGAAAAACATTTTATTTTCCCATATGTGGGAATTTAAGAGAAAGTGATGGAAGTTTTTTTCACCATATGCACAAACACTATGAAAGTTGGTCAAATGAAAAATCTTTTACATTCCACCATTTCCTTTTGGCTCCAATTCCCTCACTTTCTTTCACTTTCCATTTAAAAATCATAAAATTGGGATTTCTATTTTTTTGGTTGCTGGATTTAGTGAATGGAAAGTGGGGATAACCAGCACCCTATGGTTACAATTTTCAATGACAGTAATCTTGTAAAATTATTAATATATTTGTAGAGCTATTTTGGCAAATCACCCTAACGCCTGGTTTGGCATTGGGATAAGGGGTTAGGATAAAGATATAATTGATCCCATATGGCATAAGAAAAAAATGGATAAAGCATGGACAATTGTCCGTATTTTGAGAGAAAAAGTGAAAATATTTTGTTATAGGTAAAAGTGAAACAAACTTTATCCCCATTTTTTAATTCAATTTTACAAAATATTGACAACATTTATGACTACCCTTAAAAAAAACAAAAAACTTCATGAAATCAAAACCAACAATATTAATGCCTCTTTAATAGAAATGGTAGATTTAGTATTTTTTAATTTTTTTTGAAGTTATCCCGTATGTTACATCATATGATCCAAATGCAAAGTTAAGGATAAGAACACAAAAAATGAGAATAACCAAACGCATAATCAAATGTAAATATTAATAAAAATAATAGTCTTTTTATCCTTATAAATTAGATTGATTTATCTAAATATTTATTCTTTTATCAAATTAGGCATAAAATGTAATGTATTCAACGACTGCTTGGACCACAAATTTGGCTAATCTTTTGAGTGATGCATCCAAAGTTTTCTATAGAAGATTCGATTCAATTTGTGAATACTTTTTGGGGACAAGTGTGAACCCAACAACTAGTGGTTTGAACTCCAAAGAGAACGCGTTGAGATGAAAATTATGGTTGATAAAGGGGAATAAAAATCTCAAGAAAGCAACGTAAATCAATGACTTAAATGGGCATAATAATGTTTTGGATTTTGGATGAAAGGCATAGATGGGTATAGTTATATTAAAATAAGTATAAAAAAAACTGACACTGATATTCAAGAGTTTCTAAAATTGTATTATTTTACCAAATCTATTTCACATATATAATAAGATTTATATGTCAAATTACATATAGATCAAGTGATTCACAAACAATGAAAACTTCGTTGTTGCATTTTTTACCAAGAATAATTAAAACACAAACAAACAAAAAATATTTATTCTTATATGTAATAGAATAATTATATATCTTTTTTTTAAGGGAAATGGTAAACAGTGTCACCTTCTATTTAGACAACGATGGAATGTGCGAGTGACATCGTATCTCCTCAAGATTTCTCGTTGGAGGTGCAAAGAATAGTTATATATCTTAGAGTAACTTATGTCGTTATCCAAATAGGGTTTTTGTGAATGGGCTAACATTTATATATTTATGTTACTAACCTAAGTATTTTGAGTGACATGCATCCAAAGTTTTCACATGCATCCAAAGTTTTCTATAGAAGATTCGATTCAATTTGTGAATACTTTTTGGGACAAGTGTGAACACAACAACTAGTGGTTTGAACTCCAAAGAGAACGCGTTGAGATGAAAATTATTGTTGATAAAGGGGAATAAAAATCTCAAGAAAGCAACGTAAATCAATGACTTAAATGGGCATAATAATGTTTTGGATTTTGGATGAAAGGCAGAGATGGGTATAGTTATATTAAAATAAGTATAAAAAAAACTGACACGATATTCAAGAGTTTCTAAAATTGTATTATTTTACCAAATTATTTCACATATATAATAAGATTTATATGTCAAATTACATATAGATCAAGTGATTCATAAACAACGAAAACTTCATTATTACATTTTTTTTTACCAAGAATAATTAAAACACAAACAAACAAAAAAATAATTTATTCTTATATATAATAGAATAATTATATATCTTTTTTTAAGGGAAATGATAAACAGTGTCACCTTCTATTTAGACAACGATGGAATGTGCGAGTGACATCGTATCTCCTCAAGATTTCTCGTTGGAGGTGCAAAGAATAGTTATATATCTTAGAGTAACTTATATCGTTATCCAAATAGAGTTTTTGTGAATGGGCTAACATTTATATATTTATGTTACTAACCTAAGTATTTTTTAAAATTGATAGATCAAAGCTAACCTGATTGTATTAATCGAATAACTTTGGGCCGAACGAGATACATGGAAGAGAAGAACGAAAAATAACGTAGATAGATAAAAGTAAAACTCGGTAAATTATTGAAATAGAAGAGGCTTCTATTCCAACAACTCTCCGAGAACCGCCAGCCTTTATGCAGAGATACTTAAACCATTCATGGTGAACTCCATCCTCGACTCTCCTCTAAGAACTCATTCCCATTTGCAAGAAGGTATCCCACAAGTTGTTGAAGTTGTAGCGCGTTCCGTGAAAATAACAGCATTACTTGTTATTCAGAGTACACATAACCCGGCCAAGATTAGACATCACCGCACCTCATCTGACACTGATTTGTCCCTTCGATTGGCAATTTGGGAGGTCGACCTCTAGATCCCTTCCACGGACTGGAAGTTTAAATCGATCACTGCGACCCGAGCCAAAGTAGACCACAACGCTTTAGCCACTGAGAAGGAACCGAAGAGATGGTCCGCCATGTCATCTTTGTCCAAGCATAATATGCACATTGTAGCATTTTGTCAAGACTCGACCCTGATAGGCCAACCAAAGGAAATCCTTGATTTTGTGGGGGACCATCTGCCTCATATATTAGCCCATTCACTGGCCATTGGAGCGTTCGACTGTGCATTGCAAATGAACCAATTGGACTCCTAGTGTAACCCCGGTCTGGATCGATCTGCCAATGAACCTGATCGGGAGAGCTGTTGGAGAAAGTCACCGTATGATGAATCCCCATGAGAACCTCCGCCTGGCCAGCCTCCTCGGTGAGAATTCCTCTAGAGAGACGAATGCTCTAGCCGTTAGAACCTCCGCCTGGCCACCAAACAATTCTGACACTGCGCTGTGATAGATTACTGAAACCTGTCCATAAATGCTCATTCCCCACACCAACTGTCACTCCAAAACAGAGCTGATTGCCCATCCCCCACCTTCCACTACAAGGAGATCTCCAACTCATCCACTACATGGAACCACCGTTTGACCAAGCTGGATGTGCCACGTCCCAACATGGGAAAATGTGACCCCTATAGCAAACCATAACTCCTCGCGCAAGATGCACACCCATCTGGTCTGTAGAGCAATCAGCCACTGCCAACACCATTTGGCCAAAAGAGACATATTCAACTCCTCCAATCTGCCTATACCCAAGCCACCTTTATCTCGAGGAAGATAGGCCAAGTCCCAGCGAACCAAATGTGGTTTACAAGCTTCCCTGTCTGGCTGCTCCATCAGAAGCGACGTCGCACTACTACAAAAAATGTCAAAGATCACGGTACTAAAGATCACGGTTCGCGTTAAACCGTGATAATAGCTACTAAAGATCATGGTTCGCGTTAAACCGTGATCTTTTCCTGCCTAAAACCAATTTTAAATTTTTGACAGTAACATTTGATCACGGTTACAACAAAAAGCCTGATTAAATCTACTCTATTATCACGGTTTTTGTGGACCGTGATCAAATTATCACGGTGTTTGTATAATCTACGATTACGGTGATATTCAAAGCGTGATTAAAAACTGTGTTTAGAATTATTTGTTATATTATTGAAAAGTAAAAAGATCACGAGTTATATAACTCTGTGATCGAATAAATTATTTTTAAAATAATTAAAACATGGCATTTGATCACAGTTTTTTGGAAAGCGTGATTAAAAATTGTGAGAATTATTTTTGTTATATCATTGAAGAAGTAAAAAGATCATGGTTTATATAACTCTGTGATCGAATAAATTATTTTAAAATATGTTAAAACAATTAAAATATGACATTTGATCAAAGTTTTCTAAGAAAAAAAACCAACAAACGTGAAATATATATGTAAAAGATCTTGGTTTCGTATTCATTTTTTTTTTACATTAATAATTGATCATGGGTTTTATGTTAGAAGATCACGGTTTAAAACATACCGAGATTAAAAGGTTTTGAATTAATCCCCAACTATCCACCATAACACAATAACAAAACCCTAGTACCCACCAAAACACATGCTTTAACACAACCCCACTGTCCCCACATTAACACAGCCCCATGATTTTGAATCAATCACCATCTAAAACATATCCCCACCGTCCCTACATTAAATAAATTAAAAAAAAGCCAATAGCCCCACCGTCCCCACATTAAAAAAAAAAGCTAAATCACTGTTACCTAAAAAATAAAAGAAAACAAACCCGACCCCACTGTCCCCACCTAAAACGCACGAGACCCCAACATCCCCACCGATTCCATCCCCATTGGCTCCGATCTCAACCGTCTCCGTCGACACCGATCCCCACCGGCTCCGTCGACGCCGATCCCCGCCGGCTCCATCTCCAACCGTCCCCATCGACGCCGATCCCCGCCGGCTCCATCTCCAACCGTCCCCATCGACGCCGATCCCCGCCGGCTCCATCTCCAACCGTCCCCATCGACGCCGATCCCCGCCGGCTCCATCCCCAACCGTCCCCATCGACGCCGTCCCCACCAGCACCACCACCGGCATCATCCCCGTCGTTCACACCACCGATCTCCGCCGTCCACGGACCGATCTCCACCGCCGGCGATCCATCCCCTAGCCCATTGTCGGATCTCCATCCCGTAGCCCACCTTCGGATCTCCTCCTCGTATGTTCTCTAATCTCTTATCTTGTGGCCTTTGGTTTTCCTTTTTATTCTTTAATTGATTAATTGAATCTATGACATGGGTTTTGGATTCAAAATATTTAGGAGTTGATGAGGGTATGTTTTTAGGGTTTTGTATTGACCATGAAAAAGGTCTAAAAAGGAAGAGAGAGAGAGAGAGAGAGAGAGTATTTATATATATGATGAACATATTTGGGGAGAGATGGTCAAAGGAGTTGGGTGCTATGGCATGTGAGTGAAATCCAGAATTGAAGTATTATAATAAAATATATTGAAGAATAAATAAAAATTCATGAAACAAAAAAAAAATGTAATAGAAAACTTTTTTTTTAGAGTTTCAATGACATTTAATTCACATGATGGATTGATCATTTTTTAATAATGCCATGATATGCCATATTTAACGAAACATCTATGAATCTCATACCCTATGAGTTAATATATATATATATATATATATATATATATAGATTTCATAGAAAAGGTATTAACTTAATCAAACATCTCTGTAGCCCACATTAGTCATGAAGTAGAATCATTAATTAGTTAGAAATTAAATAATAAACCAGCCCCAGATTGAAACATAAATTAAACATGAACCAGCTGAAATGACAACCCCATTGAAGAGACTTAAATACCAAGCCAAGGGGAGCAGCAACAACAAACAGAAAAAGATGACCCTTGAAAAGATGCAGAGTTTTAATAGCTCCAACAGATGTAGCTGTACATAAACCTTACATTCCAAACTTCACCAAAACTTGTTTTTTTTTGTTTTCAATTACATATATTTCATATAATTGATTGATCATTTTTTCTCTCATATGAGTATATATATTGTTGTCCGGTCTCTTTTGTTTCTCATTCTTTTTATATTTTATCTATGTCATTTCATTGAACAATTGTTTCAACTCATATAAATATAGTATTAAAGTCATTTAGATTGTTTGGATTCAGGAAAAATTCAATTGTCAAATCAAAATGGATAAATCTTGGGTGTTTAAGGATAGAAGATCATCAGAATATTATGAGGGAGTTGAATCATTTCTAAATTTTATGGTGTACATGAGGTGAGTTAAATTTCAAGAAAAAGATCACGGTTCAAATGTAAATGTAATCTTTTCATATTATAAATTATCACGGTGGCCAGATAAACCGTGATCCATACCAAGGAAACAATCACGGTTCTCATAACCACCGTGATAGTGAACCAAATAACAATCACGGTGTAGTCTAAAACTGTAATTGTTGCCCAACAAAAGATCACGGTTATGTATAAAATGTAATGTATTCGTACTTATAGATCACGGTTTGTATCCTAAATGATCACGGTCAAATAATAAACCGTGATCATTACTAAGGATACAATCACGGTTTACATAAATACCATGATAGTTAACCAACTAACAATCACGGGGTAGCCTAAAAGCTTAATCGTTGCCTAAGAAAAGATCACGGTTGCCAGTTAAACCGTGATCTTTACCAACAAATAATCACGGTTAGACACCGTGATAAAATCATCAATCAAAAGATCACGGTCACCAATAAAAGATCACAGCCCGGTAGATCACGGTTTGTGAACCGTGATCTATTACTTTTGATCACGGTTTTTAGCCGTGATCTTTGACCTTTTTTGTAGTAGTGTCGCGGCTAGGCTCGTAACCTCCTCTGCCTCAATGTTGATGGGGAGCATCGTGCTTTTTGCAAAATTGATGTGTAGACCCGACAACAACCCAAAACACTCAATAATGAACCTGCAGCCTTCAAACACCGAGGGATTAGGTGCACCGAAAATGATGGTGTCGTTCACATGTTGGGATATGTTGAGCTTGGTTCCCCCCCAGCTGCAAGCGAGACCATCGATCCAACCCTCAGAAGCTGTCGCCTTGCACATCAGGCATAAGGTGTTGGCCACCAACGAAAAGAGCACTAGAGAGAGGGGGTTACCTTGCTTGAACCCCTTTTAGTAGGAAGAAGTATGGCTCCCCATTAATGACCACTGAAGCTTTTGCTGAATCGATGCATTGTTCGATCATCCTGCACCACCTATCATTGAAACCGTGCAAACACATCAAATGCAACAAGAATGACCAGTCCACATTATCATAAGCCATCGAGAAATTGAGTTTGAGAAGAACCCCACTCCGATAGTCAGTGTGGAGCTCTGAGACGGCTAGGCTCATTTGCAGCTTTTGAAATGTTCATAGATGGGAAAAATTAAAATAAATAAATTTTATAAAATTCTTAAAAAATCTACTATCATCATATATTTATAAAAAATATTAACTTTTATTTTGAAAATATAGTAACTTACATTACTAAAAAATAAAGAGTCATGCTACACAGATCTCACTATTTAGGCCTAATCACAAGCCTCATAAGATGTCATTCCCTCATTGATTGTTTGTTTGACTTTAAAAAAATGGTTAAAACAAAACACTATTACCCTATTTTAAATTCCACATTTTCCTCCCTTATTAAACTCATCCCCACTTTTTTCGAAAAACAAATCAACCCATTCCATTTTGGGAAATCCAGTTTTTTCAAAACTAATTAAAAAAAATAAACAAACATTAAAAACAAGACCTAAATTCAAATTCTCTAGGGTTTCTGAAAAAAATCTGAATAAACGAAATTATTCAAGAAACTCATTTATTCAAAAACATTAAAACAAACAAGAATTTTTATTTGTGAATAATCAACTTTTTTTTAAAACGTTGGTAATTTGATGATTATTTAATTACAATCATCATACAAAGCATTTGCAATTGGTGAAAAACTTTTTTTCTGGTGAATGCAGAAATAAAACACAAATCACGGTATAAAACGAATAAAAAACAGTTACATTTATAAAATGTAACTTAATTTCAATAATAAATTGTGTTAAAAGTTAGTTACATTCGTTAATGTAACTGCCTTTTGTTATGTATAACGATTAAAAGTCAATTACATTTCATAAATGTACCTCACTTTTAGACATAGTGCATGTTTATATTTGATTAACAGATCACTAACTTTTGAAAAATAATGTATATAAGTCTAAAATAATAGTTTGAATGTAACTAATTCTTTAATTTTAAACAACCCAAGTCAGTGTAAAATAATTTAGATCAAATGCCAAAACACACATTTGAGAAAAAATTGTAATAAAGGCTGGACCAAAGATTTTTTTTTTTTTTAATGGTGGTTTTAAAGGAACATAATTCTATATAAAAAAAAAACGTATTTGTAACCAATTTTGGAAGATAAAAGAATATTTTCTGTGGTAAAAGCTTTTTTCTCTGGCTAAATTAGTTTCCACCAAACAGTCAAAAAGTTTTTTTTGTGACAAACAAGTAATAAACCCTTGGAATAATGCAAATTGAATGAATCCAAAAATGTATTTAACATCTAACACCAAATTCAATGATAACAAATGTAACATATGCAAAACAAGAAATATGAACAAAATATAAATTTTGGTTTAGGTGGAGAAGAAAAAGAAGCTATAAACAGAAAAAATAAAAAGAAAGAACCTTAACCACTGGCTTTGTCATGCTTTTTCTAAGATTACATGTACTGTGTACAATTCAAGCAAAAAAATCAAAGCACAAAGACAATGTTTGGACGAGGTATTAGACCATCCGGATGATCCACGAGTGTAACTTATCAACTACACTCTCAGATAATTTTTTTCATCTTATATAAAATAAAAGAAAGAAGAATATTAATTGTCAAAAATCATGGGATTTAAAAAAATTTAAAAAGTTATGCCACATCAGCAACAATTATAACTAACTCCTTGATTAAGTGGAGTAATTATCAAAAAATGTAAAAAATGGTAAAATAGGTATTAATATTTCTGCCACCTCATGGGGCTTATATGGGGCCTATAAATTGGGGTTTGTCAATCATCTTCCAAAAATAAACCATCAAATAAAATAAAATAATGATTTCAAATATATAAATTTTTACAATTATCGTATGTGAGATTTCATATTTTAAATTTGTTACATATTAATTTCATTATCAACGCTATCGAATATTTATTTTTCAGTGTATACGATCAAACAATCATTCATCCACTGATTTTCTATTCTATTAAATGATCAACGCATCATAATTTCATGATCGGTGATCACGCTCACTGAGAAGGGCGATTTTTTAGTTAAATGCCAATTGGCCTCACCACTCACAACATGGCGCAGCCGCTGGCTAGACTCGTATCCTAATTCTTACTAACCTTGTCAATCAATTTCTCACTCAATTTGTCACGCATTACACCAGCAAATCCCCAAATGGCCCGTCTAGTCCCACCCACCGTTTTTCTTACCCCACCAATCGATTAAAAAAAAACCAGTGTTTTGCTGTCCGCACCGATCTGGCCAATTCGACCGGATTTGGTCGTCATTTCAGGTTTTGGGCGACGGACTTGGTCGTCATTTTAGGTTTTGGATGACTGGATTTGGTTGTCATTTCAGGTTTTGGGCGATCGAACCTGGTCGAACAGGATTTGTAATAAAGTTTACAATTTTTTTTCTTGAAAACATAATCCAACGACATGTATCATCCTTGAATCATTCATATCATTCCAAGTCTGATTGTAATATAAGGAGAATAAATCATTATCTTTAAATGTAGAATATAAGAACAATTTTTTTACATAAGTTATAGACAAATTTTAAAAGCTAACTATAAAATGTGTTTGGATCAACTAGTAGGTTTTTTTGTTTTCAAACAAAAAATAATCTTAACTATGAAATCAAACGAAGCTTAAAAATGATATATATTTTTCTAATAAGATATTTTTCTATAAAAATTTGAATTAATCGAAAGTATACATACTTACATTTTTTCAGTCCCTTAGCTATTGTTTGGATAAAAGAATAAATGTAGAATATGATAGATAAACCCAAAAATTTAATTGTTTACAAAGAATAAGTAGATATAGTTCTGAACACTGTTCGACCAATTACATTCGCCCAAAACCTGAAATGACGATCGATTTCGATCGAACTAGTTTGGTGGGAACAACAAAATACCGATTTTTTTTTATTGGTGGGTTAAGAAATTATCTTAGTGGGATAGACACGCCCATCCCCAAAATAAAAAAATTGATTGTTTCAAAAGTTACCAACATAATACGGTCCGTTTATAAAGAACAAATCTCATCATAACAACATATTTAATGATCCTATCTGAGATAGAAAAAGAAGTATCTTTTTGGTTTTTAAAATTCAACTCAACAAGTCGTTATCTATATCAAGTTTATAAATCTTGTCTTTTATATCAATACCGTTATTAATTTTTAAATTAAATTTAAATCACTTTTAGATCTTGAAATTTTATAGGGAAAAATCCATATAACTCCTTGGAAAGTTGGAGAAATTGATTTAGGTCATTGTAAAATCGATAAATCATCATAGGTCCCTAAAAACTATGTTTGGTTAATGATTTTAGTCCTTGAGTTAGATTACCGTTTGTTTAAAGGAAATATTCGGAGAATATTTCATTTACATAACAAAGCTGCTCAAAATGAAATTCAAATAAGTCCCTGCTAACTTTCAAAAATCTGATTTAGTCATTTCGAATACCAAAATGCCCTTATCTTTTTCAACAAAGTCTGATGTTGCTGTAACGCCCTAGGTTTACACAACAAGACATTGTCCGCTTTGCCCCTAAATGGGGTCACGGGTTTAAAATGCGTCTTGATGTGTAAGAGTTGTGATTACATATAAGCACAGACTATCTCCTCACCAGACTCTTGGGCCTGGGCCAAGCATCACAGTTGCATTGTCTTCTCCAATGGTAAAAATATTAGATTGTTGGAAGGAGTGAATATTTCACAATCACCGCGGATGGTATTGGTTAGCCATTCACCACCCCGGACAGCCCATCACTATGGACTCCAATAGTTGTCATCGGCCATTCACCACACATCCAATTACCAACAACGCTTCGAATGATGTCGGATTGCGTTAGTATTTGCATTTTCTAATTCACCCTTTAAAATGTTAGATGAAATGCCTGAAAGAAACTGCGGGTTATTTGTTGTTTAATCTCCATTTATTGTGGTTTATATGTTTGATGAATTGTTTAAACCATGCTTTGCTTTATTTTTTAAGCATCCAGTAGTGTATTTAGGCCTTCATAAGCATATATTCGACCACGTGAATGTCGATGCATGAAGGGAGATTGTGTTATGAAGACCTCATCTTATGCCTTTTGTGTTTGTTATGTATAAGAAGTCTTTTTAAAATGATTATGTAATGAGCATTGGACGTTGTAATTGAATTATATAATAGCATGTTGGATAATTGATTATCATCATTCCCTGTTTAAACCACCAACCATGTGTACTGAGCATACCCTGTATGAACTGACAAACTGAATAACAAGGTTTGTATACAAATTTATATTACATCAATGTAGTTTAAGAGTGAAGTATATATAAACTGATTACACCTTTGTAGAGTGGATTACTAATTGCAATATAGATTGCAATATAAACTGCAATGTAGAGTGCAATACAATCTGCATATAATCTCAAGTACATAAGTAAAATTGAACACCACCACATGGGTGCAGGATGCATTGAATAACATTACATCTGTGCACTAGGAATAGCATAATATGCTCATCCATTGACTCTTTGGAACTCAAACTAAATAGTAATACATCAGGGGTTGTTTATAATACATGATCAAGAACTCAATAAGTAGTACATTAACTGAAACAGGAGAACATCACTTAAGTGCAATATAAACTACATGATCTCCCTCAATACATCACCACAAACTAATTACACTAAACAAAATGCAGTTTAAAGTATTTTGCATGAGTTGTTCAAGACAACATCAAGCAAACGCTACTTGGACTCAAAAAAAAAAATTCATTATTGACAACTTCAACTAGACTGCAACTGAAAATCAATAGACAACATAACTTCCTCCGGACCACTACTATCTTCCTCCAGACAACAACTTCTTCACTCTAGACAGCATTGATTCCTCATAGACAACAATTGATTTTCTCCACACTGAAACTTCAGACTCCAAACAACATTTTTGCCTCCCCTACCACCCATATTGAACCCTGTAAATGATGTGGGAAATAAATGAGTAAGAATTGAACAACTAGGCATAACAATAGGCAAAACACATTACATAATTCATCAAAAACATCAACAAATTAAAGAACAAACTCAAATAAAACAACAGAAACTTAGATTATCAATAGTAGAAGCAATGATGCCCTAATGACAAATCCCAAAATGGAACCCTACAATATCCTAATCATAACAATCTCAAACTTAACTCCAAACCAAATTATTTCATAACAATTTGTACAAGACCCATATGAAATTAACTCATCCAATCAAACCCTAGTGAACACTTACTGAACGGTTTCTAGGGGGCTCCGAAGGGTTCCGAGGATATGATCAAATTTCATGGATGCTTCAGAGGGCTTCGTGCAGAGGGATTGAGTGGTTTCGTTGAGGTGATTTGAAGGGTTTCATTGAGGCTTCGAAGGATTTGACAGGGGAGACACTCGGCTTGGGCTTGTTCTTCGTTCATTTTTTTTTTTTGGGGGGGGGGGGGGGATCTAAAGAGGGAGGGATATCACAATTTTATAATGTGTGAAGGGTATTTTGATAAAATGTTATGTGCAGTTAGAGTTATCCCAATACTTGGTACTAAAACGATAATTTTCAAATAAGATAAGGATTTACGATGATTTATCAATTTTGTAGGGGCCTAAACCGATTTTTCCCAATTTCCAGGGAGTTATATCTATCTTTTGCAATTTTATAAATCAATATTTTTTTTTCAAAATAAGCATGAGTCAACTTAAAAAATCCTCATAAACATAAATTTTTTTATGAATAATGTTTTATAGGCCCCATTTTTATAAGCCCCAAACAGGCCCCATGATGTGGCAACTACAGAAAGTCAATAATACCCTTTGTGATCTTTTTGGTATCTGGACGGTTAGAATATTAAGGAGTGAATAATGAATCCTTATCTCAACCATATTTTGTTGAGATTCTCAACTGCCGATCTCCTAGGACTTGTAAGTGCAGATCTTCTTCTTCCCAGAGCAAATCGAAAACTCATTGGGTCCTCCTCGATTTTTGTATTGCTGTGTTGTTTTAAAACTTCGATATGTTTGTTACGGAATTAGATCTGCCATCAGTGACTGCTGGATCAGGTATGCAATCGTTTTTTTTATCATATTTGATTATTTTTGTAATGAAAATAAAGTTCAAAATAAACTTTTCATATATGATGATCAATTGTCAACCCTTTTTACATCTATCGATGTAGAGGAATGAAATTCCTTTTTATTTGTCATCGTCGTATAATCGTTCTCAATAATTTTATATTTTTTTCCTTTGATTTCGTTTCTTTTAATCGACTCTGGTTTGGGGGATTTTAATATTACAACCCTGATTTTGAATAAATGTTTTCAAATTTTGTAAATATATAGAACCTGTTATCGAACAACGATGTGGTCTACATTTGTTACATTTATAAATGTAACTGCTCATCAAGAACAATCACCCATGTCTTTTAGTATTTAACATTGCAGAGAGAAATTTTTTTAGATATGCAACAGTGATGATCACCATTCATGTTCTGCATTTATTTAAACAATGAAAATTTAAATTCTTTATATGTAACTTTTATATCGTTTCATTTAATGCACAATGTTTTGTGGGACATTAATATTCAACCCTCATATTGAATTCACGTTTTCTATATTTTGTTACATTTATAAATGTAACAAAATAACATGTAACGATCAATTGTGCACTGATTGTCCTTCGACAGTGCATGTAGATTTTGTATAGATGTAACAGTTATGAGTACTGCATGTTTTTAAAAAATGACAATTTAAATAATTTATAAATGTGACATTGTAGTAGTTACGTTATGCAGGGGAATCTGCTACATTTTCTTTGGAAGACAGTGCCATAGAAGGTGAATTAGATGTTTTCGAAGATAAAAGTATTGAAGTTACTGTACCAAGTGTTGGAATGTCATTTTCATCGGAAAATGATGTTAGAATTTTTTATAAAGACTTTGCTCATAGAAAGGTTTTGGCATTGCGAAGATTCATGGAAAAAGGATGATAATGGGCGACAAAGATTTTTTTCTCTAGCTTGTTGTCGTAATGGTAAGCATGTTCCAAGTGGGAGGAATGTTTTCAGTGGAAGGCCATCAATTAAGTCTGGTTGCGAAGCTAGGATAAACATTAATGTGAAGGACGAAGAATTGTTTGTTATTTCAAAGGTTGTCTTAGATCATAACCATCATTTGAGTCCAAAAAAATCACGGCATTTTGCTTGCCATAGGGAAATTGATCATATTTCAAAAAAAATGTTGGATATAAATGATCAAGCGGGAATCAGAACATCAAAAAGCTATAATTCACTCGTTATTAAAGCTGGTGGTTATGATTGCATATCATACGAGGAGAGAGATGTCAGGAATTATTTGTCTAAAACTAGAATTGGAAGGCTCGGTGGAGGCGATGCACAAGCTGTTTGTGATTATTTTCTGCGCATGCAAAAACGGAACCCCAATTTCTTCCATGCTATTGATTTCGATGAGAATTTCAGAGTACGAAATATTTTTTGGGCTAATGCGAGATCACGAGCATTATACGAGTCATTTTCAGATGTAATTTCATTTGACTCAACATATTTGACGAACAAGTGATATGCCATTTGCACCATTTGTTGGTGTAAATCATCATGGACAATCAGTATTGTTTGGATGTGGTTTATTATCAAATGAAAATACCGCAACATATGTGTGGCTATTTAAAGCATGGTTGGAGTGCATGTATGGACGAATGCCAAGTGCTATTGTGACCGATCAATGCAAGGCGATACAAGCGGCTGTGTCAGAGGTTTTTCCTCATTCCCGTCACAGATTGTGTTTGTGGCATATCATGAAGAAGATTCCTGAGAAACTGGGCAGGTTAGTATTATTTATTGGTTTTTGTTACATTTTACGTATGAATGTTACATTCTAAATTCTGGCAATATTGATTGTTTTTTTATTTCAGATGGATGTGTCCATCTCTATGATGGTTATGTTTAATTCTTTGCTACATTTTTTGCAGTTACAAGAGTTATAATGCTATTAAGAAACGTTTGAAGACAATCGTTTATGAGTCTTTAACTGCTGATGATTTTGACAAGCAGTGGATGGAAATGATTTTGGATCATGGTCTTAGCAACAATGTATGGCTCACATGTCTTTTCAACGATCGAACAAGATGGGCTCCTGTATATTGAAAGAAACCTTTTGGGCTGGTATGTCAACCACGCAAAGAAGTGAAAGTATAAATGCATTTTTTGATGATTATGTGAACTCAAAAACGACTCTGAAGCAATTTGTGGAACAATATGATAATGCATTAAGAAGTAAGGTTGAGAAGGAAGAAAGGGCTGACTTTCACTCAGTTAACTCAAGCATCCCATTGCTTACTGATTTTGTGTTTGAGAGGCAGTTCGAGGAAGCATATACACATGAAATGTTTAGGAAATTTCAGAATGAAATCAAGGGGCTGATTTTTTGTAATTTGGTAGAAGTTTCACAAGAAGGTGGTGTGAGAGTTTTTGTTGTCAGTGATGTTTCAAAATGCAAAGATGGATCAACAAAGAAAACAGCTTTTAACGTTAAGTTTGATGAATTGAAACAGGAGTTTCGTTGCATTTGTTGTCTATTTGAATTCTTGGGTATCATATGTAGGCATTGCATTAAAGTTTTGATTCATACAAACACGAGTGCAGTATCTTCGTATTACATTATTGATCGCTGGCGAAGGGTATCAAAAGGATTCATAATGCTGTGAAGTATTGTTACTCGGACAACATGTCAAATTATCACATATCGAGGCATCAAGAATTATATTTGAAATTTTCAGCTGTGGTGGAGGCTGCAGTTGTATCTGAAGAAAAATATGAATTCTGCACATAATACATGGATTCTTTGCTTGATGCTGTGTTGAACTTTTCTTCTGAGAACGATAAATGCAGTTCTGTTGGTGTAACTCCATCGCTGGTTAGAAGTCTACATTCACCAAAAAAGGTTCGAAGCAAAGGACGTCCACCGTCAAAAAGGAAGGCAGCGAAAGTTTACAGGCCGAAGACTAAGCACGCGAAGAATACAGAAATCAATGTGCAGTGTGATGCATAAGTGATTTGTTCTTGCTAAAATGATTTATTTATTTTTATTTTCGATGTTTATTTCCTTATTGATGTAACAATGGATTAGCCATGGGTTTTGTTACATTTTCAAGATATAACAATTATAAATACTTTGACAGTGTTTACTCTTATTCATTTGAGTTTTAACTGATTGCATTTCATACATCCGTGCCTTTGTAAAATTCATATTGATGCATAAGTGATTTGCCTTTTTAGTATTTTCCAAATTTAAATTCATGCACAGATTATGAATCTCTATGTCTCTGTTTTGTAACGTTTTTTTGTTACATTGTTTTGTTACATTAGGAAAATGTTACAATTCAAACTACATTGACTGTTTTTTTGTAACCCCATTGTTGAATCAACATGGTTTTTTGTTACATTGCTAAAATTTAACAAAAAGAAAGCAACGGTGTTTCATGTAGTTAATTGACTGCTATATTAGCTTAACTGTAATAGAACATATGCAACAAGCTTTCACATGAATAGTAGATCCGAAAATAGCAACAAACAAAATATTTCCATAGTTTCTTTTCATGGATCACAAAACAATTCTAAAAGCTTTTTACATCCAAAATTGCTACTTGTTCAATCTACTACACACAGACATGATCAGACATTAAGTGTTCAATCATCAATATTCAACGAAAACATCCCGTGATCTTCTTTTGTGAACGTCCTTCTGCTGTCGTTGACAAACTTTTGGACGAGTTGGGCTCTGGTTTTACTGCACATTGTCGAGTCATTTTTGTTGATATATTGGCTTGTAAGGCATATTGGGTCATGACATGTATGACAACAGTTCCGCATTCTATGCTGGAGTTAAAAAAAATCAAATCAGTTTCGCATTCATGCTGTAGTTTCTGTGTTATACAATTAAATTATCTGACAAAGTAATTGAACTTACGAAAAATCAGGCTGCTGTGGTGCATTCTGGACAGAAATGATCTGTCCAGGTTCAATTCCGTTGTAGTGCTCAATGAATGTGTCCATCTGTAAATGACAAAGTGTATACATGAGAATTTAAATCAAGATAAAAATATATGCTCCAAAAAAATTAGTAGATAAATTTAGTTTACCAATTGTTTAACCAACTGCAAATGTGTGTCTATGTTGGCATACTCCTGAAGTAGTGAGTTGTAGTGTCTCCATGTGTTTTCAACTATGTCATACACTGCCAAAGTCCAATGCCCTTCAGTGTGCAGAGGGAAGTGTATGAATTGGTACAGACTCAGATCTATCCTATCTTTGACCAGCACCTTAAAGAGGTGATGCTGTTTTTCATTAAGTAGCGAATGTGAGATGTTTGCGGAAACGAAAAACGAAGATTTGTTGATCCTTGTTGGAACTCCTTGCTCTTCATATAAGATTTCCGTATACCCATCAATGACCTAAGAAATTATAAGTTAATACATTATTTGTACTTGTAGTATCTAAAATTACTAATTGTTACATTTGATTTTAAATTGTTACATTGTAAGCAGATACTCACATTACTGGAAAGCTCATCTTCCTTCAATATTGACATGATATCCTCAAAATGTATAATTGAAAGACCTCCTTGCCAAATTGGTCCACTGCATGTATAAATAAAATTACAATTAACATCTATTGAAGATTGTGATTTTTAGAACTGACGATGATAGTAAAATTACCTTCCAGATGTGAGGCCAACTATTTGCCTCAAAGTTTTGATATCTTTTTTTCCTAGTGCCATTGATACCCCATTCTTCGGAATTCTGAAACTGAACTTTTGTTTTTTGGCTGTCATTTCTCTTGGAGCTCCAACAGTCACTCTTCTTGCTCTCTTTCCAAGTTCTGTGTATTGAAAGTCCGGTTCCTTTGCTACTTTCCTATCTTTCATCTTGATTCTTTTCACCATAGATCTGGTCTGTTTTGTCTCCTGATATCCTGTTTCTCTGATGTGTACCTCCGCATATTCAAAATCTGGTGCATGAGACTTAAGTGAAATTACTGCAAGGGGTTTTGGTTCATGTAATGGGTTTTCTGTCTGTAGGAAATCAAGCATTACAGACTGCTGAGCTATTATGTTATCTTTTTCACTGATCTGCTGTTTGAGACACGTGATCTCTGCATCCAAAGCTGTCTTTTGGGTTATGTCATGCACTGAGGCATCATCTTCCATGTCTGAGATTATTTTTTTCTGTTTTCCAATGACACTCATATTTTTTTTCTCGTTCTTTGTATCCCTTTATGTCATCTTCTTTCTGACTGACTTTGTTTTTAAGTTTTGTATTCAGATTCTTCAATTTCACAATCTGTTCATTTAAACTGCGTATCTTTCTCCGCAGTGAACAACATTTCTTGAAAAGGCATTTTATGTTCCGCGCACCTGTATTCAATCTGAAGCTCTTACTATTGTTATCTGCCATAATTCTCAGCATGTCAATCTCATAAGCTGCCATGGTTCTCTTGAGCTCTGTGATCTCTTTTTCCAGGGCCTGGCTTGTAGGTGTTTTCTGAGCATCATCCGGTGACTGGTTGCTGTTATATATTCCTTCACCTTCTGTGCTGTCAAACTGCTGAAACTGCCTGCCACAGTCTTCCTCCATTAACGTATGATCTTCTCCACTTCCATTTTCAACTCTGACATTGTCCCCACCTTCGGTATTCTGAATTTCAATATCAACTTCAATTTGAGCAGATGGGGTAGTGTCAGTTTCTTCTTCAGTTTCCTCTTTTTCACTCTCTCCACTTTCATCTTCTTCACTGTCTTCATTAATTTGTTCTTCACTTTCACTCTCAACAGGTGCCGAGGCCCCTTCTCTCAGATGCTGCAGCTCTATCAGCCTTGGTTCAATCTCCTCCACCGATAACTTTCCATGAAAGAGAAGTGTATATTAGTTAAAATGTAACAAGTTTACATAAACATAACATAACATTAGTTATGCTACAATTTCAAATCATGTAAAATGTGTGGTTTAGTTTTGTAGGTAGAATGACACATTAATTTAATTATCTTCTGAATTATAATCCTAACATTAATATATTAACATTGAAAAAATATATGTTACATTTATCAACTTATTTTTATGAAACAATGTAGCACATTATTATATTGTTTAAAAAACCCCAAAACATAAACCCAATAACTAATCTGTTACATTTCAATTATATTCATTTAATTTATCAACTTAATTAGAATCCTAACATAAATATATTAACTTTGAAAAAACACAAGTGACATTTATCAACATATTTTTTTGGAACAATGTAGCACATAATTATATTGTTACATTTATATTATTATAGTTACATTGTATGAAATAGTAGTGTTCCACATAAAATGAAGTTAATACTTGTATTACTAAAACAGTAATAGAGTTTTGAGTAGTGTAATTCGAACCTGTGAAGCTTTAATCTTGCGAATGTTGATCTCAGACATTTTCTTGTGAAATTTTTTCAAATCCCATTTCTTGAACCTTGGGAACTCCGATGGACGCGAGGGAGATATCAAGGTGGTGTGCTCACATAACCAGAACTACATTGAATTTTAGATTACACTATCAGTAAATTCATTTAATGCAGTTTTCAGCTAACAATATTTTACAATCAGTTGCTGTCAACTTACAGGCAGCAGTGAAATACAGCCAGTCACACTTCTTGGATTTTTCTGATGCTTATGAATTGACTTCATCAGTAAATCTAGTATTGAAGAAGACCAATCAAACTCCTTCATTTTGTTGATGTTCTCCAAATACTGGAAGGTAGCCCATCCGATGGTGTGTCCACTGTTTGTGTAAAACAACCCCACAAACAAGTAGAGGCAGCACAACCTTGTGAAATCATTCAGATCTTGGCTTGATTCTCCCTCTAATGCAATCAGAAGTTGCTCCTTGATGTATGGAGCATTAGGTCTGCTGACATTCCCAAATCTTCGCTTTATGAAAGGTGTGTCTGGCTTGGTGCCATAGTTCACTGCAACAAAGTACAAACAAATCCATTACTCATGATCACATGTTACATTTAAAGAACTATATGTAATTCATATAGGGAAATTCAGATTACCTTTAACTTCTCTTTTCCCAGATTTGATGCCCAATATTAAGTCAATTTCTGCTGCTGTAATTTTCAATGCGTTGCTTCCAATCTTGAATGATTCAGACTGTGCATCGTAACACTGTATTATCTTCAGAGCATCTTCATCGTTCTTTTTTGCTTGTCTACAATCGTACTTCTTGTCCAACAACCCGCTGAACAAGCTCCAAAAAGGCGTTGCTTGAAGCATTTTCAGATGCCTCTCTTTTAGTTTCAGTTTTCCAAATATTTGATAGACCCTATACAAGGATGACCTGAAGTGTGGTTGAACTGATGACCCTTTTATCTTTGTAGCTTTGACTGACTTTTTGTTCTCTGAAAAAGCATCAATATGATTATAAGAATTTGTTTCATTTATTCTAAACTGTTCTTTTTAAGAATTAACAATTACCCAATGTGTCACCTAATCATCTGATGTAATGTGCCAACACATAAAAGAACTACGTAAATAAAACATTTTCATTAGTATGCTTACTACCCTGTTATTGTACATTTAAAACACCCAAACCTAACCCAATATAGAATATAATTTGTTACATTAACACTGCAATATAAATGTCACATTTACAAGAGTACATGTAATCTGTGATACATCTACTATATAAATGTCAATTTTCAATAATACATTTAATAATCTGTTACATTTCTGTTAAAAACCCCAAACATAATCCAAAACCAGTTATATACAGTTACATTATCACTCAATAGTTACTTTTCAATAGTTCATTTAATAAGCAGATACATTCATGGAGAAACATCCAAACCCATATTCCAATAATTTTTCCAACTCTGAAAATAACCTATGTTAAATGTACTCTGTAAATGTAACATTTCAAGATTATTTTTAATAATCTTTTACATTCATCTATAGACCTTCAAAACCTATTCCAAAACAATTATATACTGTTACATTTACGCTCGATTTTTACATTTCCAATAGTACATTTAATTAGTTGTTTCATTCCATGAAAAAACATCCAAACCCTTAACCCAATAATTAATCCCAAAACCCTTTTTAAATTTGCATTACATTTTATCTACAAATGTTACATTTCATTAGTACATTTAATAATCTGTTACAATTAATCTAAAAAACTTTCGATACATAATCCAAATGTAATTATATAATGTTACATTCAGTTTTTAATGCCACATTTGCAAGAGGTCATTTATTCGTATTACAATAGCTAATCCAAAACTTTTTTTCATTCTGTTTTACATAGTCTCTGCATATGCCATAGTTATAAAAACAAAACTTAATCCAAACCCACTGCAACATGTATACCAAGCCCTAAAAAACACTAATCCAAGCAAAAGTAATATGTGACATAAGCAGGTAATATGTATTACAAATCATAATATAATTTGTGATGCATCTTCTTTTGTAAATGATACATTTCTTAATACATTTAATAATTTGTTACATTTCATTTAAAACTCCCAAAACATAAACCAAAACCATTTATATACAGTTATATTATCACTAAATTGTTACTTTTCCAATAGTTACATTTAATTCTGTTACATTCTAGGAGAAACATTTTACTCCGTATTCCAATAACCTATCCAAAACCTAATATAACATGGTTACATGTACTCTACAAATGTCACATTTCAAGATTACTTTTAGTAATCTTTTACAATCATCTATAGTGATTCAAAACCTATTCCAAAACAATCATATTCTGTTACATTTACACTCGATTTTCACATTCCAGTAGATACATTTCGTAATACCATTTCACAATTTTGTTGTCACATTCAATGAAAAAACATCCAAACCCCTGATCCAATATTTAAACAAAAAATCTTTTATATTTTGTATTACATATTATTTGCAAATGTCACTTTTCAATAGTACAAAAAACCAATCCCAAACCATATTCTTGGTTTTACATATTATTCGCAAATGTCACATTTATAAAAAGAAAACCTTATCCAAACCCACTGTAACATGAAAATCAACACCTAAAGAAACACCTAATCCAAAAGCAAATAAAGTTTTTTACATTTATTTAAACGCCTACAAACCCTATTCGAAAACCCAAACTTAATATCCAAAAACTTATATCATTCTGTGTTACATATTATATGCAAATGTCACAGTTTCTGGAAAAAGAAAAAAACCCCAAATCCAAACCCATTGGAACACGTAAACCAAACCCTAAATCAACACCTAATTCAAAACGAAATATAGTTTGTTACTTTCTTTGTAAAGTTTCCAAATCTTAATCGAAGCCCTAAATTTCAGAGTGATCTAAAACACCAGTTCGGAAACGCAATCATCGGATTATTTCGAAACCTTATTTCGTAAAGAAAACTTAGTAATTCGTGCATAAAGATACTGAAAAATTGCACAAATAAAAAGAAAAAGATTCTTACTGCTCGTCGCCATTTTTGTTTGTTCAGACGATTGAAGCCGCCCGAGGAAGACGAAGCGATGCGTACAGAGGGAAGACGATATGGTTTCTTGGGTTTGGTTTTGTTTTCGCCTTTTTGGAATGAATGCGTTTTTGGAATTCGAAAGTTCGTTTTTGGCTCGTCGAAAGAGACGGTGGTGATTTATTCGTGGATGTGAATCCGGGATATGTTTGATTCGCGCGTGTATTCGAGTTGTTTTCAAAGAAGGGTATATTTGGTTTTTGCTTTGTTACCCTTTTCAAAAAGTAAAATAACAAACCAATAACAGCTTGACAAGTAATGGGGCTTATGAATAGGCCCCATATTTTGGGGCATATGTATCACTACTGTTTTTTTTATTATTATTTGTTAAGAAACTGTTACACCTAGTCTTTTTCACAATAAAAAACACACACTACATGTATTTTTATTTTGTTGATATAATAAACATTATTTAACGAGCTATATGTTTTAATAAAAAGTGTACATCACTTCATTTTAATGAATAAAGTCATTTTTAATAATTATAAAATTAACTATATATATGTTTAATTGAATTTTTAACCTTGCATATAAAATTTGATTCTAGAATAGTTATTCTATTATATTATTTAAATAAATTGTTCGACAAAGTTGGAGTAGAATGAAAAATTGCCACATAACAGCAAACAGGAGATTCGTCGAAGATCTCGTATCACCGTCCAATATTTATATTTAATTTAGATCAAATCAATGCTGCCGTCCAACAAGTACGTCACTCAACAAGTCACGCGTCAGAAAATCAGACGGCGCACGATTGTCACGTCACGTGACGACGACGAACCGAAAATCCCCACCAGCCGCCCATATTTTAAAATTGTCCACGTAACGGAAACAGAAAAAAAGCCGACGCCGCCGCCATTGCCGCCATTACACGTGCGGGGCCCACGTGTCCGTCTTCGTCGGGTTACGTGGCGGCTGTGCGATCTCGTCAATGGCGTTTTGTTTCGGTGATTGCGGCAACACCATGCGGTCCCCCATTTTATATTTAATTATAACATATATATTTTATTTTTTATTTTATAATGAGCGGTGGAGAGTTGTAGTGGGTGGGTCCCATAGCGGAACCATTGGCGCTTTTATGTCGGTTCAGAGAGTGGTTTCGTCGCGGTGGGGAAACATCACTCGAAACCATTTTTTTTTTTCAAAAAAAAATCTTCTTTTAAACTCTCTAAAATCTTTTTAAAATCATAAAAAATTTCTTTAAAATCAGAAAATCATTATAAAATCCTATAAAATGTATATGATTAATGAATTTAATCCTTCAATTAAAAATATATTAAAATAATTCATCAAAAACTTACTCAAATTAGATTCAGTCATGTGAAGGCAAAAATCTACACTATGACACGTGTCGTGTAATGCCGATGTGTGGGCCAGCTGACATGAGACCCATCTGACCCGACCCACGAAATGTGACATCATCTGGAGTGCTGACACAATTAGACTTAAGGATCTAGTTGTACAGCCAGTTATCTGGAAAAAGGATGGCACCGTGAGTAATCTAAGGCACGACCAGACGACAGGTCTGGTCGGGCGACCTTGTTACTCAGGTGCGAGATATCTAAGGCACAACCAGGCGACAGGTCTGGTCGGGCGACCTTATTAGTTATTACTCAGGTGCGAGTAATCTAAGGCACGACTGGACGACAGGTCTGGTCGGGTGACCTTATTACTCATGTGCGAGTAATCTAAGACACGACAGGACGAGAGGTCTGGTCGGTCGACCTTATTATTCAGGCACAAGTAGTTTAAGGCACGACCAGACGACAAGTCTGGTCGGATGACCTTACTTATCAGGAAAGTATGCCGAGGCATAAGCGCAGAAACAACTATATCAGGACACTCCGAACAGACGTAGAAACGGTCAGAAGAGCCTCAAATGTCTGTAACCGCCACGTTGATACTTAATGCCCATTATCATCAAAACGTGGATAACTAAAGACGATGTGTATAATAAATGCAGGGAACGTTTCCCTTAAAAATAATCCACTATCTATTAGTGGCAAAACGACTAAAAAGTAACCAAGTGAACTACGTGAGACTTGATCCCACAGGGACATGTAGGCAGCCTATAAAGAGGTTGCGAGCAAGCACTCTTACGGCATCATGGAATGTGATACTGATCGGAGGCTCATATCATTAACCAGGCACAGTCTCTCCCTTCCCCACAAAAAATCCCATAAACCTACCACCGAAGATACATTATCCGAATCCTTTGGAAGTTCTAGATCCCAAAATCTCAAATTTAACTGTGAGGAAAAATTATCCTCCTCAATTTGGCGCCGTCTGTGGGACCGAGGAACAAAAGGCCTAAAGTCCATCGCAATGTCGGACCCGAATGACCTTCCCGAGGGTCAGCAAGATGGGGATGGCCACCCGATCAACGCTGGAAATGGCTCGCCGCGAACCCGGGCAAGTTAGGTCCAAGATTTCATTCGAGCGATGGAGGGTTCGCAAGAGAATCTGATCATCCGGTTGCAAGAATCTATGCAACAGATGATTGAGGTTTTGATGCAGCAGTTCCACACGAATGGGCATTAGAGGCCACCGGCATTGGAGGAAGTCCAGCCACCAGCGCAGGCACTTCCTAACCAAACTGCCAACAATGCCGAGGTCTCGGAAGGAAGTACTTCTTCCTCCAATCAAAGACGACGATCCCGGCGACGTTCGCGCACTCTGCGGACAGGCCGTCGACCTCATGAAGAACAAAGGCACGGTCGTTCACCTCATGGAGAGCGATCAACCCGACCAGGAACTTCGCGAAGGCAAGCAGACTAGGAGCGGTCAGCCTTGCGCGGAATATACGAAGTTCACCGGCGTGACTCTCCTCCACGTCAATAGACCAGGGGAGCAGTCATGCATCCATGACACACTTTACCCTCTGAAGTGCATCGCATTTCGAGTCGTGAAATGATGGAGAACGCAATACGGGGATTTGCTTCCCTGTTCAGCCCAAACATCCTCAGATAACGATTGCCTCATAGGTTTGTTCAACCTAAGTTTAAGCTGTACAATGGAACGACAGATCCATATATCATTTCGACATTCCATGGCGTTGTACGAGCTATATGATGGGTTGATGTGCCGCCTCTTCCCCTCTAGCCTAGAAGGGGCCGCATTGACTTGGTTCCACCTCCTCCCTCCGACATCAATCAGGACGTTTGAAGAGCTCGGGACCATATTCTGAGCACTTCATTTGCAGCAGAAGAAGGAAGAAGGATCTAGGAGATCTCATGAAGATCCAGATGAACTCAGGAGAAACGATTCGACAGTATGTTGATCATTTTCTTTTCCTGAAGTTCGAAGTAGAAGACTATAAAGAGGATGCTGCGGTCATGGATTTTCAGAACGGTCTGCCATCTGAAAACAGCCTCATGGAGTCGCTGATCAAGCATACTCCAACTGATTTTCGGGACTTGATGGGGCGTGCTGAAAAGTATGCTAAGGTGGAGGAGGAATCCAAACTCCTGAATCAGGTGGTGGCGGCTTCCAAGACTTCTCCCTCATCTACCTCTCCACCCATGAAGTCTGCTCGAGAATCTCGCCCGAAGGAGCAACAGGGTGAGAAGACCAGAAAGCCAGGCACTTTGACCAATGAGGTGCGTGTTGGGCAGGGGATGTACTTCAAGATTCCTCCATCCCAAATCTTGTCCAAAATCTAGGAGCAATATTGGTTCAGATGGCCCGCACCCATGAAGAGTGATGAGTCGAGGCGAGACCAGAATCTGCGCTGTGACTATCACAAGAGCGTCGGACAGACCACTGACAGTTGCAAAGTCCTCCAGACGTTTCTATAAAATTAGATCCGAAAAGGTCACATGAAGGAGTACGCTCCGGCGGAAATCGCCCCCAACCCCAACGTTCATCACGTGATGAATATACACAGCTGCTGGAGTCATAGACGTCATCTTCGGGGGCGTTTCCCATTTCACCTCACCGAAAAGCGCCCGACGAGACTCGACGAAGATGCAGGCCTCATTCGAAATGATGCAGATTGACCAGGAGTTGAAACTGGTCGTAAAAACGCCACGGGGAGATGACAACATTGTCATTACTTTCTCCGATGCTGACTTGGAAGGAGTCCATGCCCCACATTCGGATGCTCTGGTAATCACTTTATGCATCTCAAACTTTGATGTAAAAAGGATTCTAGTGAATACGGGGACCTCGGCAGATATCCTTTTCATGAAGCCGTTCCTTCGGATGGGATTAAAAGTTGCAGACCTCCATCCAATGAAGGACCCTTTAGTCGCCTTCAATGGAGCGTGGATCGTCCCAGTGGGCCGCATCACGCTACCTGTCCAAGCAAGGAACCAGACCGCTATGACGGACTTTACAGTCATGGACCTTACATCCCCGTACAACGCTATCATCGGGCGATCCTAGCTCGCAGCGATGAAGGCGATCCCATCTACCTACCATCAACGTCTCCATTTTTCCACTGTTCAGGGGACAATGGAGATACGTGGGGACCAGGTAGCTGTGAAGCGCTACTATGGCAGGAAAGTCAGCCCTGTCAGAGGTGGAGAAGCATCCTGAAGAAGGAGAAATCCATCCAAAAAGGTAGCAATTACTTCAGGACCGGGTCAAGGCCGATGAGCGATGGCCCAGTCCTGAAAACAGGGTCCTCGAAGACCTCGAACAGGTCCCGATAGACCCCCTTGACCCCAAGAAATACTTTCTCATCGGGAGTTTGCTCTCTGTAGAAGAAAGAAAGGCGATACTCGACCTTCTTGTGAAAAACAAGGACGTGTTCGCCTGTAGACCACAAGACATGTCGGGGATTGACCCCGAGGTGGCAAATCATCGACTGTTTATTTCTCTGACCATCCGTCCAGTCTGACAAAAGCGACAACGGATGGCCACTATCCATGCCGATGCAGTGCGAGACGAGGTGAACATGCTCTTAGCTGCTGGATTCATCTGCGAGGTGTGACACCCCGAATGGCTAGCTAACACGGTGGTGGTCCCGAAGAAAAACAAGAAATGACGAGTATGCATGGACTTCACCGACCTGAATAGCGCATGCCTGAAGGACAGCTTCCCATTTTCAAAGATCGATCAATTAGTGGACTCCTCATCGGATAACGAACTAATGAGTTTCATGGATGCTTATTCAGGCTATCACCAGATCCTGATGTACGAGCCCGACCAGGAGAAGACAGCGTTCATAATACCCACTGGTATTTACTGCTATAACATAATGCCATTCGGGTTAAAAACGCTGGAGCCACGTATCAGAGGCTGACGACTAAGGTCTTCCAACACCAGATCGGCAAAACCGATGAGGTTTATATTGATAATGTGATGGTCAAAAGTGTGAACTGAATTGACCATCTATCCCACCTGGAAGAAGTCTTCATTGTGTTGTGAAAATACTGCGTTAAACTGAACGCCATCAAGTGCTCCTTCAGAGTTACTTTGGGCAAGTTTTTGGGATATTTGACAACATAGCGAAGGATCGAGGCTAACCGTGACCAGATTAAGGCGATCATGGAGACGAAGCCTCGTCGTAACAAGAAGGAAATACAGAAGCTGGCTGGGAGATTGGCTGCACTCAACCGGTTCATCTTCATGGCCACGGACCGATGTCAACCATTCTTTCAGTTGCTGCGGAAGACTCATAGATTCGAATGGACATCGGAGTGCCAGAAGGCTTTCAAAGAAATCAAGAAGTACCTCAGCACGCCGCCACTCTTGGTGAGTCCTTCCATAGGAGATGCTCTACTCCTATATATTGCAGCGTCCGAACATGCTATAAACTCAGCTCTATTGAAGGATGTCGACCGCGGGTAGAAACCAGGTACTCTCGTATAAAAAAACTTGCGTTTGCTTTACTCATTTCTGCCCAGAAACTACATCATTATTTTCAAGCCCATTCAATACATGTCGTCACCAGCTCGCCTCTTAAAGCCCTGCTACGAATGGCAGACGTCGCTGGTCGATTGCTAAAATGGGCAGTGAACCTGTCAGCTTTTGACATCCACTATCAGCCCAGAAAAGCAATCAAATGACAGGTGGTCGCGGATATTATCGCCTGCCACACGCCATAAGAACAGCAAAACTGCGCCATCTCTAACTTCAGACCTATCTCTTAGACACTCCATGTCGATGGGGCATCCAACCGAAAGGGGTCGGGAGCTGGGCTAATTATGTGAAGTGAAGAAGGATTCTTGTTCAAGCATGCAATCAAGCTGGGGTTCAAGGCTTCAAACATTGAAGCAGAGTACGAAGCGCTCATCACAGGTTCGAAATTCGTTGTAGACCTCAGCATCCACAAATTGTCAATCTACAGCGACTCCCAACTTGTGGTAAATCAGAGCACTGGAGAATATCAGACGAAAGACGATCGCATGGCGGCTTATCAAAGTTGCGCGCGCACTCTGCTTGCGCAGATTGAACACTAGAAGATCAACGCGATCGACCGCGAGTAGAATACTCAAGCAAACGCCTTGACGAACTTGACGAGTGCTTTGGAAGGAGTACCATCTCGAGAAATCCAGGTCGAATTCTTGGGGGAACCGAGTATTGCTCACCTCGAGCATGTCATGGCGGTCGGGTCGGAACCCCAGGAGGTGACATGGATGGATCCCATACTATCTTATTTAAAAAACGGACACCTCCCATCGGACAAAGAAGAGGCCAGAAAAATCAAGACCCGATCACCTTAGTTCTTGATGTCCGAACAGAGCGCACTATACAAACAAAACTTCAAAGGTCCATTTCTCAAATGTGTCACCATAGAAGAGGCCCGAGAAGTATTAGAAGAAATGCATTCTGGTATATGTGGTTCCCATACGGCCTCAAGGTCCTTGGCAAAATGTGTACTCACGGCTTGATACTTCTGGCCCACACTGGAAAAAGAAGCGCTTGACCTGGTCAGTAAGTGCGACATATGCCAGCGGTTCGGCCGGTTGATCCACCAACCAGCAGGGGACTTGAATACACTGTCAAGTCCATGGCCATTCACGCAATGGGGGTTCGATATCATCAGACGTATGCCTTTAGCGCCATCACAGAAGAGGTTTCTCTTGGTTGACACCGACTACTTCACCAAATGGGTGGAAGCGGTGGCCCTAGCTAGATTCCACGACATCAGAATGCGTATCTTCCTTTGAAAAGAGATTGTATGCCGGTTCGGGGTGCCGAACACTATAATCTCTGACAATAGGAGGCAATTCGACAACGCCACCATCAGAGAGTTATGCGAGGAGTTGGGAATAAAACATTTGTTTTCTTCTCCTCGCTACACTCAGGGGAACGGCGAAGCTGAGATTACTAACAAAACCATTTTGGATGGGATCAAGAAGCGACTTGATGCAGCCAAAGGAAACTAGGTGGATGAACTCCCATAAGTATTATCGGCATATCGTACCACGACAAGACGGGCCATAGGAGAGACTCAGTTCTCTCTGGCCTTCGGCGTCGAGGCAGTGGTCCCTATTGAACTCGAGATCAGGACCTTTCGAACTGAAAACTTTGAACCTCGGATCAATGAAAAAGTCTTGGCGTCCAAACTCGACCTGCGGGATGAACGGAGAAAAGCAGCCTCAATCAGGATGGCCAATTATCGAAACCAGATCGCTCGAAGCTACAACAAGAGGGTTTCGCGATGGAGCTTTCAGATCGGAGATTTGGTCCTTCAAGAGGAATTTCCTGAATCCCAAAAAACATTCAAATGGCAAGCTTGGACCCAGTTGGGAAGGACCATATAAGGTCGTCGGACGGGGCTCCAAAGGGGGCTTACTATCTAGAACGAATGAATGGAGAGGCACTCATAAGACCTCGCAATGTAATGCATTTGAAAAAGTACTACTTTTGAAATAAAAGTTATTTAACTTCTTTTCAATTCATTATATGCCATGAGAATACACTCCCGTTCGAGGTCGCACTGTGGAACTGGTTTTGAGACATGACATTCTTAAGAGAGGTCGTGAGCTAAGCACTCTCAACAAGGATGTTGCACTCTTAAGAGGTCACGAATTTTAACACTCAATGGAGGTCACGTGATGGACCAGTTCAGGTCGATGGATGAACATTCTTTGTAAGAGGTCGCGTGGGGGATGCCCCATCCATCAATCAGCACTCGAGTAAAAGGCTAATAACAGTGAGACACATAGGATACACTCACAAAGGTGATGTCGTTTGAAGTATAAGCTTCCCCTATGCTCACACGGTCTAAATAGGCTCAGGCCATACGACCAAATTACGGAGGTCGCGCGGTAGGGACGAACAGAATTAGCCTTAGGGCATAAATTCTGAAAGAATCCAGACCATCTTGTCCCGAGTACTCCACCATCATTGCATGATAAGGAGCGCACAAGACATCCTTGTACGATAAGGGTGAAATGGATAAAGATCCACCGGTGATCAATGACTCTGGATCACACGGTCTAATCGGGCTCAGGCCATACGACCATTATGCGGAGGACACACGGAAAGGGCGAACAGAATTAGTCCTAGAGCTTAAATTCTGAAAGGGTATTGACCCTCTCGACACAAGCGATTAAGGGCTCAAGCTCACAAGGTCTAAACGGGCTAAGGCCATACGACCGGCATACGAAGGTCGCGAAGAAAGGGCGAACAGAATTAGCCCTAGGGCTTAAATTCTGAAAGGGTGTTGTCCCTCTCGACCCAAGCATTCCAGAATTCAGTTTTCTTGGTCTCGAAAGGCTCTGGCCTAGCTGAGGTCACGATGACGAGATACAAAAGAGCCAATCTACCCTATGGATTTCGGACTCTAGCAGGATACGATCCTATCATCTCGATAATAAGCACTCCAAACATTCAAACCAATAAGAAAACAATCAAGCAATACAAGGACAAGTCATTTATGAAAATATTATTTTTTACAAAGTGAGGCTCAGGCCTGAAATTGGGCCCCAGAGCCAACGGGAGCAGCAGAAGAAGACTCAACAATAACGCGAGGAGATACATCGTTGGACCTATCTTCATTCCCATGAAGATATCCACGATTATTGCTCTTCTCAGCACCAAACGTCAAGGAATTGGTGATCTCCTTCATCTGGTCCTTCAGCATTGCCAAAGCCTGGCTTCGACCCTTCGCCAAACCCTCGTCAAAAGCGGAGGTGCGATCAGCTCGAAGCTCATAGAATTTGACCTACAGTTCCTGCAGCTCTTTGGTCAGGGTTTTGACTCGCTCTTCAGCAGTCTGCGCCCGCAAAGAAAAGGAGGTCTGCTCAAAGGAGTGGGAGAATCTCTGCTCGAGAAGCTCTCTGACTCGTTCCTCAGCAGCTTTAGCCTGAACCAGAGCAATGGAGGCCTCTCGGCGAGCTGCAGATTCAGCAAGCTCCAAGGAACGGCGAGCTTGATTCACGATCGCCAACTGCTCATTAACCGACCTCAGCTGTGCTTCCCTTCGAAGAGCCAGGCCTCGGGTCGACTTCAGCAAGGCTTTGAGCTTTACGGTCTCCGAGCTACGCTCGCCCAGCACTTGCCAGATGACAGAATTCTGAAGAACAACTGATCAATACATGAAAGGAGTGAGATCTCTGAAGAAAGATTTGAGTCACTCACATTGTCGAGGCTCAAACCAAGTTGAGCTAAAAGCGAGTCTGTTGTAACCCGACGAGCACAAACCAAATCGTCCTCAAGAATACAGCCCCTGAGTCGGGCACTAGCATATTCCCTGCTGACGCGATCAGCGAGAGGACCTTTGGACAACGTGCCAGCATACGACGCATGAACGGAAGCCGAAGCTGATGGAGCCTCAGATGTTTGCGGGACATCCGCACAAGAGAATTCCGCACCCACCACAACGACTGGGGGCATCCCCGCCATGATCGAAATGACTGGGGACATCCCATTGGTATGTCGTCGGGAAGGCCTCCGAATGGCCGCGTTGTGTTGTCGGTGCTTTCGGAAAGGGTTCCGGCGGTGCGCGGGTGCGCGTGCGTGTGTGGGGGTTCTTCGGGGATTCGGATCGGATGCATGCCCTGGCGGGATCGGTCGGATCGTCTTCTCAGAAGGGTGAGGGGTGTCGTTCCTGGTTGAGGCGCCCGATAGCGGCTCAAGAGGATTCAGGGGGGTTTGTGTGATCGCCACCTGCTTTTTCTAAAAAGCAGGAAAAGGGGTGGGGTTGGATTTGATCGCATACGTGGGCAGTTTGTGGGGTCTCCGCTCTGAGACACGGATATACCGTAGACAGAGGTGAAAAACAGAATCCTATTCTGCTTCCGTGGCTTGACTAAAGGAGTCTTGGGACATAGGGGGTGTAAGTGGGGTGTGTATAGGGGGCGGCTAGTGGGTTCGAGCCGTCTGGTCAGGGGCGGCTACTAGGGTTTAGCCGTCTGGGGCCTGGTCTGGTTTGGGCAGGACTTCGGTAGGAAGTGGGTTTGGTTTTGGACAAGGGCTAAGCTAGGTTTAGCCCGGGTTTCTGGAGGGTGGGATGAGAGGGTGTTTTATGTAGGGAAATGGGTATTTCTCTCACAAAAGGGGCTCTCTCTCTCTCTCTTGGGATTTCTAGTGGGGAAAGGGAATGTGGATTGTGGGATGTTGGTGTTGAATGATTGTTTTGAATTGGTGATGTTGCTTTTGTTGAGGTTTGGGACCTCCTCTGTTTATAGTAAAAGAGAGGCAGGGGAATGTCCAGGGGGTAATAGAGTGGGTTGGCTTCGATTAGACCCCTCATTAATTCTCTGGTTCTTCTATCAGAGACCAGGTGAAGGGCGGCTAGTGCTAACTAGTCACCGAGGATGGGGCGGTTACTTCCTGGTAGCCGCCCCTATCATAACCTGCCAAATGTCCCATCTTTGACAGGCGGTGGCTTGGGTCGGTTACTTGGGTTGATCCGGCCAAGGTTGGGCTTCTAAAGGTCATGACCCGCCGCAATGATCATCATTTAATATTGCTTTATGTCCCATCCAGGGGACTGGTCCAAAGACGGACAGGGGGGCGGCTAGTTAGGTCTAGCCGCCCCTAGCCAGGGACTTAGGGTTTTTGGGTTTCTGGTTTTCTGGTTTTGGTCGGGGCTAGGGTTAGGGTTAGGGTTTGGGTTTAGGTCAAGGCTAGGGTTAGAGTTTGGTTCACCGAACCTTTAGTTCTCTACTTGGATGTCCAATTGTGGGATATTTTCGTGTGTTACTTGAAGTATTTCTGTCTCTCTGGACGGTCAAAATTGGGGTATCTACAATCCCCGCCACGGTCGAAATGACTGGGGGTATTTCTACCACTCCTGCGGTGACCGGTGGCATCTCAGCCACGTTAGAAGCAAAGGATGACTGGGGGTATCCCCCTGTACCAGAATCAACCGAGGACGCCTCCTCCACAGTTGAAACGACTGGGGGTATCCCTGCATCGGTCAGATCGACGGAAGGCATCCTCTCGGCAATCATTTCGACTGGGGGCAACGGGTCGACGGAAGGAGTCCTCTCGGCAGTCTTCTCAACTGGGGGCACCCATGACAATGTCGCAGCAGTGGGACCAAAGGCAGAAGCATCGACTACAACCACCTCTGGCGAGGAATGAGCTTCCACCGCTTCCAGCACGCGTCGAACCAGAGAGCTGGATGGATGCCCCCCTCCCCGAGCGCTTGCGGGAAGGTTGGCGGCAACCTCCTCATCAACGGTTGAAGGCAGTTCGGACCTTGGAGCAAAGGAGGCTGGTGTTGCAGCGAGTGGACCAGCAACCATGTCTATCACGTCCGCCTCCCCAGACGGCAAATCAAGACGCATGACTTTGGTCCTCGTTTTTGAAATAAGCGGTAGTCTCGACCGCTTTCTAGAGATTGACTTGTCCTTGGAGGCAGTAGAGTGTTCGGCCGCCTCTTCGATTGTCGCAGAGGACGAGGTGGCAAGAATGTCGACTCCCAAGAACAAGTCTATAGTCCTCAAAGAGGAGCCCGAAGCTCTGGAAGATGGAAAATTGAGGATTTTTCAGAAATCCTTGTCCGGCAAATCCTTAACACGAGATATGTGATCGAGCTTGATCACATACAAATCAAGAGTCTTCTTCTCCGCTTCACCTGCAATGAAGACAGAGGAGTATTCAGCTTGATATAAGATGGAGAAATCAAGAAGTTTTCTGTTATGAGCTTACTAAGTCTGTCGGGGTGAAATAGGCTTGGACCTATTGCACTCCTGTCCACCACGGGAGCCGGAAGTACCCAAGGGCCGGACAGCTGAACCAGATTCTCATTTCACCATCCGCTATCAGAGGAGGTAAGTTTTTCCACCAAGGGGACGGCATCAGGCCTCGCCCGCAAATAGTATGAATGCTCCGTCTTTCGAAGATTGTACAAATGGTAGATATCATCAACACCAAGGTCGAGCTGCATCTCGCGATTGATCGTGATGAAACACATCAAGACCCTTAGCATGTTGGGAGAACATTGGAGAGGTTGAAGCCTGAGTCGCCGCAAAAAATCCTTGACCAGCTCTGGAAGAGGAAATGAAAGAGCGCTTCTCAGCATCTGTGAAGGGTACATGTACATCTTGCTAGGGGCTCTTTCTTTCATCTCAAACAAGCTTTTGTAGGGAGTCACAATGATTTCGATGGAGTCCGGGATGGACAAGGTGGACCGCAATCTCTGAGCTATATCTATCGACATGAGAAACAGCGAGAATAAAGAAGGCTCGAAATCGGGTAAGAAGAAGTGAAGCTATTCCCTTTTCAGATTCTCTGTCATCAGCTCTTCGAATTGAGAGGGAATATATGAAGGGAAATCTCTCCTTGAGAAACCCCCGTAACCATAACGAAGGAGCGTGAAAACTGAGATCTTGGAAAGATTTGCCGCCAAAATCTTCTGCGGAATTTGAAGTACAGCTGGCGCAAGAGGCGAGGCGACGATTCTGGACACGCGACAAGCATTTAATTACGACTTTCTTACGTGTCATGGAGATAAGGCAATTGTGAGCAGACAAAAGCAGTTTGAGAAATTTGTTCGTAGAGCCTGTTCGTGTAAACCGCACATAAAGACTGCTTGTGAAACGTGTTCGTAAAGGTTACTCATGGAACATACTCTTGAAATCTGTTCCTAAGTCTATTTGTGAGGATTTATTCGTAAATGAATCCTGCTCACGGTCTCTCTCAGTAATGACCAGCATCTCTACTTGGTTTCTTAGAAGTACCACGACAGGCAAAATTCCGCACAACGGGAAGGCGGACAGATGAGTAGAAATATGAACAAGAATGAGCAGAAAAGGTAAATTTTATTCATTCAATGGGTAAAGGTTACACAAAAAAAATATACAAAATATGCTCAGTTCCTTGTTCTATTTTCTGCTCGACCCTTTCCTCGGAATCTCCTTTTCTGAACAGCTTGAAGAAGTGTGGGAAGCTCCTCATTGCTCATCTCTCAAAAACCACGCGAGATGTCAGAGTAACCCAGACTATGGCAGCTGATGAAGTCTAGAAGATGTTCCACTTCATCACTTTCACAAGCTTCACGAAGAGAACACAATTGTTGATCTATGGAGAGGGCAGCAGAGCGGGCTGAGGCTTGCAAGTTCTTGGATGAGACACCAGGAGGGAGGAGGACCCCGTGCAGGCGATCTTCAAGCATAGGAGCAACATCTGCCCCAGCACCTAAGTCTGCAGGCGACATTATTGGAGGTGGGTCAACCTACATACGGAGGGGGCTAAGGGCAATACCCTTACCATCAGCAGGCGCCAAAGAAGAAGAGGAAGAAGTAGAAGCGGAAGGGGGGGATGACCGGACGGCGAGCGACGAAGTGCGCGAGTCAGGAGAAGGCGGCATCGATGTCAGATCCACCGGTTGGGCAGTGGAACGTGATCCAGAACCCAACTGAAGGAGCCTTTGAGAGCGCCGCCTCGTCCCAACGTGCGGTCCGGGAGGAGGATGAACCGAACCCTAACCGTTGGGCGACTCAACCACATCGCCAGGAGATCCAAGTACTGGAGGAGCACGTCTCGGTTCCTCCAAACCAAGTAGCACCCACCACGATCGGTCCGGAAACTCAATCACTCGGGAGATGGCGTCCATATTCACCTCCTCAACCTTCGGCCTGGGGGCTCCACCATCGGCCTCCGGGGGTGACACAAGTGGCACTAGGAGATATCCCAACCAACCGGCATCCATGGGCCCCCCGAACCAGCACCCGACGGTTCTCTCAATCATAGATATCACCATGGGACATGCCAAGTACCAGTTTTGCTGCCCGAGCACGGTGGAAGATATAGAAGAATGGGGACCGTCCTGAGGTTGAGCCCTTGACCTGGTAGATCCACCGGATCTCTGACAGGCCCAACTCATTCCCCATCCTCCTTCCCAGCTCAACTGCGCACATCAGGATGCGGTACACGTTGAGAAACACCAAGATGGGGTGAAGATGAAAAAAGTAAAGAAAGTTGGCTACTAGACGTGGGAAGGGCAGAGAAAGACCCCCATCTGTGAAATAACTCGGATGGAGGAGGACAGAGTCAAGAAAAGGGGTGGTAATCTCATCCTTGGATAAATCGTCAGCCGAGAAGTCTGAGGAAATTCCTAACTCCTTTTGAAGGTCTGAGACAGCGGCCACCATTGTCAGGGGTTACAAAGGTCTCAAAGGTAGAGGACGAGATGGGACGAAGGGCGCTCCTCACTCAACCTTTAAATACGGCATCGGCGACGCTTCAAAAAAGTGGCAGCAATAATTCACTGCAAATATTGAGGGGCAATCATTGCCTCAAAAAAGGGTTTCACGAAACCCTAAAGGACGTCGACGTTTAGATTTTCAAAAGAATGTCGTGTGAGGCCACACGGCATTAAGAGCTGACCCAGCAAATCAGCCATCAAATCCGTAGCAGATCAGAAAATCCTGAGGGGTCAGACGACCAGATCTTTGACTTCCGGAGAAGGATGAGAGGCGACCAGATATTTTTTCATATCTCCTGCTCTCTCAACACGTCAAAAGTACAGGAGAGGGGGCATCTATGGAGGTAAAAATCTGCACTAGGACACGTGTCGTGTAATGGCAATGTGTGGGCCAGCTGGCATGAGGCCCATCTGACCCAACCCACGAAATGCGACGTCATCTGGAGTGCTGAATAAGTTTTTTTTGTTGATGATGATGTAGCGACAAAAAATAGACCACACAAATACTTCCCAAAGATAAAAATGGAGGGAGAGAAGGATCCCTCAATTTAACATTTAAGCAAAAAAAAAAAAAATAAGTGAGAGAAATGCAAACACCACAAGTCTTTGCGGGTAACCATTCTATCAGATCTGCAAGTTCTTTAATGCTACAAGTACCTCTATTTTCTTTATATATATATATATCCTATTGAGGTTTTATCTAAAAGATTTCCAAGTACAATGATTAAATTGCCAAATTCACTAAACTTCTGTATTAGTATAACAAACTATTCATTTCTTTAAGATCATTTATATTGGTCTAGAAATGGTATATATATACACTCTTAAAGCACCATTATATATCATTTTATTTGGTTTATAAAGATATGCCATAGGTTCAAATGAAAGTCCATCATGTTCTGCAATTGTCGAACTTGAACATTCCATCTAGAGGCTTATAGAAATATCTAACATGTAGGGTTGGTAAATGAGCCGAGCAGCTTGGGCTCGGCTTGGTTAAAACTCGTTCAGGCTCATTCGATTAGACACACGAGCTGAGCTTAAATAATTTTTAAAGTTCGGTTTGTAAATGAGTCAAGCCGAGTACTCAGGTGCGAGTAATCTAAGACACGACCAGTCGACAGGTCTGGTCGGGCGACCTTATTACTCAGGTGTGAGTAATCTAAGGCACGACCAGACGACATGTCAGGTCGGGCGACCTTATTACTCAGGTGCAAGTAATCTAAGGCACGACCGGACGAGAGGTCTGGTCAATCGATCTTATTATTCAGGCACGAGTAGTCTAAGGCATGACCAGACGACAGGTTTGGTCGGACGACCTTACTTCTCAGGAAAGCATGCAGAGGCGTAAGCGCACGAACAACTATATCAGGACACACCGAACAGACGTGAAAATGGTCAGAAGACCCTCAAACATTTATAACCGCCACGTTGGTACTTAATGCCCATTATCATCAAAACGTGGGTAATTAAAGACGACGTGGAAAATAAATGCAGGGAACATTTCCCTTAAAAATAGCCACTATCTCTTAGTGACAAAACGGTTACAAAGTAACCAAATGAACTACGTGAGACTTGATCCCCCAGGGGTACGTAGGCAGCCTATAAAGAGGTCGCAAGCCAGCACTCTTACGGATCGATGAATATGATACTGATCAGAGGATCATATCATTAGCCAGGCACAGTCTCTCCCTTCCCCACCAAAAAATCCCATAAATCTACCACCAAAGATCCATTACCCGAATCCTTTTGAAGTTCCAGATCCCAAAATCATAAATTTAACTGTGAGGGAAAATTATCCTCTTCAGAACCAAAATAAATATTATTTAATAAGATACGACCCTAAGATGATTTATCAATTTTACAAGGATTTTTTCTTATTTTTATAATTTTTCGGGGATCTAGATCGATTTTTTTCTTTTTTTTTATTGACTTCAAACTTGTTTGGTAACACAGCTTAAAAAACAAATTTTAAATTTTTATGTTTTATACACTTCTTTTAAGGGTGTAATGATGATGAATGCTTTATAAAACACAGATTTCAAAACACAATTTAGAAATAATATATAGTAATGATGACGTATTAAAAAACTTAAAAGCTGCTTTTTTAGGTGTTGCCAAACAAGGCCGAAAGAAAAAAAATCTTGAAATCCATATAACAAAACCCACCCAAAACATTGTAAGCATAAATAAAATACCAATAGCCCTTCTTTCAGATAAATTAATCTATCTATAATAAACTTGAATTTAACCATATGTGTAAAGTTACAATAATGCCCCAATCTATTATACTAAAAGTGAAAGTGTTTAAGTTTTCTATTCTATTTCTTTGTAACATTTTCATTTTTGAAATTTACCTTTAGTTATTAATTATCTTTTATTTTAAATTAAAATTAAGGATGAAAAAATATTTTTATTAGTTTTATATTGGAATAAGAATAAAACAAATCTATCTATACATAAATTGGATAATATTGTATTCATATCCACCTAAGTAATCTCAATATTGTAATGGCCTTTTAAGATATATTGAATAACCGGTGGTGATCATGCTCATCATCATATTTATATTTTTTGTTATTGATTTTTTAATATATTTAGATTGAGATAGTCATGGAATATATATAATAAATAGTTAATTTCGAGGTGAATATGAATTTCAATGTTTGATCTCATTTTTCATTATGAATTAATTATTTTTGAGAAAGACATATTTCACAATCATAAGTACATATCAAAAAGCTCTTCCCAATGAGATATTAATCACTCAAATCCGAGATATACTTGAATTAATTTTTAAGGAATTTCAAGAATCGTTCAGTTCTTGATTTTTTTTAATCTATATATAAATTTAATAATATCATTCATATCCACCAAATCTTATTTTTTATATATATACCCATAGTTTTATAATATAGGGCTGGTTGAGGGATATATATACTAAAATTTATTTTCAGTTGTAACATATTTTTTTATGTGTAATTTTATAATAAAAATCTATAAATGATTTATTTTATCAGTATTAAAATTTAATTATAACATTTATGTATATAACATGATATATCATATCGCATATAAATGGATTGAAAAAAATTAACGGTATTGGCTGTGGATAGATTTTTTTTATACAAGCGCATCGTGCAAGAGAGAAGACTAGTTCATCACTAACTAGAACAACATAACCCATAACATTCCCTCCAACCCAATCCATCCTCTTCTCCTCCGTCGATATTCATCCATGCCATTGTCGACAGCATCCCCTTCATGTCATCCCCCTTCATCCCTCCTAATCTCATCACCGCCCCCCCCCCCCTTTTCTTCCTCCTTGTCAAAACACTTCTCTTTCACTCACTATGATCTCTCTGTCCTCTTAGAATGTTCAGTGATGACAGAATCAATGACGAAGGCATTCACGGCGTTGTCACTTCCCGCCATCCCAACCATCACCTACCCTCGTCGTCTGGCTCAGCGCCATCCACCTGATGGCGCGGCACTAGTCCTGGGAGTGCTCCTCCTCCCTTGTACCCTCTCTTTTTTGGGGTTTCTTGTGTTCTTCGAGGTGATTTCTCAGCAAAATAGGGACAAGTGAGGGAGGAATTTGTCGAGGTTAGATTTGGGAGTGATTAGGGAAGATGGGTTGCAGGAAAAAAAATGAATTGAATAACTAAATGGAGTGTGTTGGGTGAGTATTTATAAACACTTATCCATGATTGGGTCATGGAAAATATGAGTTGGTTATCATTGAGGGAGGAGAGGATTTGAAGGAAGAAGAAGAAGAATCATTATAACACAAAAGGGGTAAAAATGTAATTCACAGGGGTCTGGATTTTTTCAAGTTTACAGGGACTTATTTGAATCATTTCATTTTAACTGAGATAACATAATATTATAGGAATATTCTAATTATTTCCATGGTTAATTAACTCAGGGGGCTATTTTGGATTTTCATTGTTTATAGGGGGTTTATGGACTTTTGTAAAAGTCAGGGGGTTATATGGATTTACGTAAGTTTGCAGGGGGTTAAATGGATTTTTCCCTTATCGAAAATGTTAGACTCAGTCTGTCTGCATCATTTTTATTATTTTTTTGAAGGAAAAATTTATATAATCACTTGTAATTTGTCTGATATCTATATAACCCCCTAGCTTTTCAGAAAGTCCATATAAACCCTTATAAACAAAGTGTTCGTTTTGGATAGGAGGCCGAGGAAGTCTGTGCTTGATAGGCAGGGGTGCTTTTCAGAAGTGTTGTTTTGACGAGTCGGAGAAATCAGGAAAAATACACATAAAAAACACAGGGGTTACGCAGTAAACGCAGAAGCTATTTTTCTCATTTGCTCGACGTTTGTGTTTCGACGCTGTTTTCTGACGCAAACTCGGGTGGGACTTTTAACCCCAACATATAAATCCAAATAGCCCCTTTCCGTTAGTCAATCTAACTACATGGTGAGTAACTTTTAACCCCACATTAAAAAATGTTTTTTGCCCCTACAAATTATTCGATCCATTCAAACTAGTATCAACGGGTCGCTGGTCGACCTCAATCCGACCTGATGAAAGACGTCAAATACCCGACCCGAATGACCCGATCAAAAGGACACGATCCTTGTAATGGGGCAGGTCCGGGTCTACCCCGACCTGCCCTTATATATATATATATATATTGATGGGTAATGATTAGTTCTTTGGTCTAACCCAAGTTACCCAATCTTGTTGGGCTAGAGAACAAGTCATTACTCTAGCCCATCTGTGACCCAAGTACTCATTTGGCCATCTAAAATTCCCAGAAGCTCAAATTAATTCCCAAAACCCAAATGAATCCCCTTATTGGCCTCTAGGGTCTGGTTTCGACTTTTCTCCCCTTATTTCTCATTCCCAGAGCTGCCACAAACCTAAAAGCCCTAAATCCAATTTTCTCCTCCCCCTCTTGTTCCCCCACGGTCATTGATGCCGACGCTGATGCTAACCCCATGCCATCCCTCCCCTGATGCCGATTCCTCCCCTCTCTCGACTCTCATTCTCCTCTCTCTCCCCCCCCCTTTCTCCCACGATATCGATGCCCCCTTTGCCGCCATCATTGCCCGTTGCAGACCCGCAAGGCTACAACCTGACGATGCCCCCTCTTAGGTTGACTTAAGTTCGACCTGGGCCTGCTGGGTCCTAGTCCGGTGGACCCAAGCCCGGGTCGGGTACGGGTCCACCCTGCCTCGGCCCGAACATGACCCATTGACAAGCCTAATTCAAACTCCTCTCCATCCAAAGTCCACCACCAAAGGATATCTTCCCACCACACATTCATCCCTGAAAATCCCTTGCACAATAAATTTTCCCAGAAACCCCCTCCTCCAAAACTTCCACCCATCTAGTCAGCAACCATGAGCCTCTGCAACCGAGGCCACCTTTGTCGTTAACACCCCTAAACTATGGTTTAGTTAAGCTAACTTGACATTGAAAATTATATTTCCATCCCCATCACTTTCACTCGTATCTTACCCAACCTTTCTCACCAAGTCAATCTTAACTTGTTGATTCTGTTTTATCATCAAGACATAATTATCCCTATTCCTACTCCTGTTCCACTAGATCTCTCCCATTCTATCACAATTAACAAAAATGGAATAGAATCAAGATTCATCCCTGTTCCTCTTGCATCCACAACAAATTCAATCACAGAACATAAGAAACGTCTACTTTACCTAACAGAGAACCCACCCGCCTAGCGTTCGGAGAGAGGCTTGAGCAATTTGAATAAGTCAGCAACAAGGGCTTCATGTCTACCTCCTCTTCCGCATCCGAACCCCTCCAAGCCACCAAACCCTTCTCCACTCGCCTCTTCTTCCCATCTGAGTGAATCAGTTCATGTTCCGAACCCGGTTGATTAGAGATTTGGTCTAATCATTAGGAGGATTTCCTACAGATCTGTTCTTCAGCCCGCCTGATTCCCAAAAGATCAGAAGAGAGGGCATTTGTAGGAGATCGCTCTTCTACCCGCATCCTCTTTTGACATGTGATTTATAATAAGTGATGATAGTTAATTTGACAGTGGATCCACATATTCTTTGAGTGGAAGAACCTGGAATAACTTTAATTCCAGGGTTGGTTAGAATCCAATACCACTTTATACCATTTTATTCTGACATAATTTATCCTGGGTATTCCTTGCACCTAAACAACAAAAATCACATATTCTGCTTTATTCTCACTTATTCATTAGTCTATTACATATCCAAACGGGGGCTTAGGTGGAACAAAATATATTCATTTTCATTCAAAATTGGGACAACTGGCTGCAGTTTATCCCGATTATTTTTTATGTCAAATAGAATAAATTGTCCTCCCACTCACTTATTCTCGTAATTACCCCTTAGCCCAACACTTATTTCTTGCCAAGCTCTAAAAGCGGGCTAAACCCTTTTCCCCATGGGATGAACCCAGCCTCGGAGGCCGGCCCAAATAAGCCCAATTGGACTTGGAACAACAAAAACATCAAGAAACAATATATGAACTTAACAATGTACAATCCAATTATTTCACATAATGTCTTTTTTTAAATATCATATAATTCTGTTTTATATTTAAAAAAAAAGAGCAAATTGTGCAATTAAACCGGTCGGGTCAGCCCGAGTCAAATGTCCTTAGGGCCCCGGGGTGAGCTCAAGCATTAAAATTTGAAAAGTGATACATCCAACCCCATTGCAGCCCCAATCATAATCCATACATTTTTGCTTTTTTAAAAAATCATACAATCTTACATTGAAGTGCTTATTGTTTTGAATTTTTTATTTTTAACTCCCACAAACATCATCGTATTTAGTGATAGCTCCCTCACTTCTTCGTATTTGGGTTTCTCTCTAGAGGATAATTCATTTTTACTCCCGGGACTAAAAAATTTAAATAATTTACAGATAGGTCTCTCACAAGGAGTAAGAAGGAATTATCCTTTAAATCTGGGGAGTAAAACTAAATACAAAGAAGTAAGGGAGCGATCGCTAAATACGATGGTTTGTAGGGATTTAAAAATAAAAACCCTATTGTTTTATGAAATAAAGTATTTAATGAGATGCAATAATATATTTTTTTCTCAATATGAAAACATAAATAAAAAATTTAATTCAAACAGTATGAAAGAATCCCATAAAAATATGATATGCTATCATAGTATTTAGGCTTGTAAAATGGGCTATGGGTGTATTTAATTGCGCGTGATTTTAAAACTGATTCTGTAGGAAGCTTGGAAAACGCAATTTTCAGGCACTATTTACCTTAAATATAAATGCGTTTGCAGGAAACTGTATTTTGTAATCGTGCAATCAAACACACCTTATAAAACAGATGGGTGGTTCTATTTGAGCCCTTCAAAATTGTAAGTAAGTCCCTCTTAAATGATTTTGTTATCAAAGATCCATTTAGATTTTCCTAATGAGTACACCCCTCAATAAATAAGCCCACCTAATTTTTGATAAAATCTTTCATTAAGATTATTTTAATAAGCATACCCCCATCTCATTTAAATTTATTTATATATTTATTTATAAAAAAAGCGAATTATAATTGAGCATCAATGTGACATCAATATCTGCTCTTATTGAAATTGAGTAGTTATATATAAATGTAGATGTCAATTTTTTTTAGTATATGGTCGATGTAAATTTTTTTATAATTGTTTATTTCAATTTTCACCAAAAACTAATAAAGAAATATATGTTTGATTGATTAAATATTAATAAAAAATTCCATTTTTGTATGTGGATGACTTTTTTTTGTTGTGCCGAATTAATTCTTTTATGAATGAAAATTGTTATTTTGGTGTTGAATATTATCTCCATGAATTCTATTTGACAATTTTTAGGGATTTGAGTTTAAAAAAAATTTAATATCACATATTTCACAATATAATGAATCACATACTCTATATAAATAAATACTCAATGTAAAACATTGGTATGAATGTCTTGCTAAAAAAAGAAAGAAAAAACATTAGTATGAAGGGTACATATACATATATTACAATTACATTACAATTATAGGGATTTAAATCTAACACATATTTTTAACACATTTCAAATGAGGGTTTTATTTATGGTTTAAATATGACGCTAATATATGAGGGGCTTATAAATTAAGTTATGAAAATGTGAGGGGCTTATTAATAAAAGGGGTTTACTTACAATTTTGAGGGACTTAAATAGAGCCACCCAAAACAGATTGAGTATATCAGTGCTCTTAAAAAATGTTTGGGCCGGGTCCCTCCAGACCTAGGTAAGCCCGGCCTGGCCCGGCCCATGCTCACCTGGCCGCGTGGTTCGCCCCAATAACCTGCGCAGGCCATGCAAAACCAGTTCTATCTTAGCTTTTTTTTTTTTAGGGTTCCGTTCATTTTTTGAACCTTAAATCGTCCAAATCATTGTCGGTGGTGGAGAGAAAAAGAAATCAGAGGGGGATGGGGAGATTGTTCTTGGTCGAATTGAAGGGCAAAATCTACAGCTGCAAATCCTGTCCGACCCATCTCGCCAGCGGCGATGACCTCCTCTTCAGGGTTCTCTCTCAAATTCATATCACTCATACACGCATTTCACCTTTTTTCTGATGTTCAATTTATGCGTTTTTTTTGGGGGGAAGAGATTTCAATTGGATTGTTACATCTGTGAATGTTTTTTGTATAAATCTTCTCCTAGTTAATTTCTTGTTCGGTATGTGGTTCTTTGGGAATATTTTTATTTTATTTTATTTTTATGATGAGGAACCCTAACCAACATTAGTTGGGAAACCCTGGTGGGATAAGGGGTAATTATGAGGATAAGTGAGTGGGAAGACCTATCCCCGTTCGATATAAAAATTAATCGGGATAAACCGTAGACAGTTTCACAATTTTGAAATGAAAATAACAATATTTTGTTGCACCTAAAGAATAAGATATCATTTATCTCCATTTTTTGTCTCAATTTTGATAAATGTGTATGAACAAAATTGATGGACCTTTTATCTTTTAAAATTAGGACAACTTATCCTTAAAATCTTAACCCCTTGACAAACTAGCCCTAGGTTTAGATAATCACCCACAAACCATACACGTCAAGTAAGCGTGGGTATTCAAATTTCAAAACCACGAGAGATGATGTTTTTAGTTGCAAATTTAAGATAAATTTTATCTAGGAACTCACATTAGTGGTTTTGACCAAATCCCAATGTTGTGAGATGTCTCGCATTCTACCATGAATGGACATGTTCATGAAGGCCTAGGGTTGGGCTGATTTTAGTCATCTTTCCTTATTTTATCCCTGTTTTTTTAGTCTCTAGGGTTAAGAGAGAAATTGTTTTTACAGGTAGTCGAACCTCGGATTTCTTTTAGAGAAAGGGGCGATGTAGAGGAGAGAGAAAAGTTGTGAGATTTTTTTGTTATCTGATTACTTGATATAATGAATTGATTCATTCTCTCCTCTGTGAATGTATGGAAATTTTATTGAACCACGTAAATCTACGTGTTTTATTGTGTTGGTGTTTAGATCAAACTCGAAAGGCTTCACTCCGTCAACACCCAGCAATAGCTAGAAAAATCTCAGATACATGCAATTTCTCACTAACCACGTGCATTGGGTATGCCTGGGGAATTAGAACTTGAGATTATGAGAGATTGTGTTTTTAGTTGCAAACATAGGATGTGTTGGTTAGAGGCATCTTATGCGTTGTTCATTTCTTCACTTGTGTTGAAGGTGTTTTTTGGCACCGATTTCAGATGTCCTGCACTTAAAGATTTCGTTTTCGCTCATGTCAAATTCATGTATTTAGAGGTTTTTTTGTTAGGGATTAAGTACTAAATGCATGCATAATCATATGTTCCCAATTTGTTAAGAACATGCTATCCTACCAATGGCATGCATTACAGTCATGGAATGTCAAATATGTTGGTCAGTGAATACCATACCTTGGTCAGAATCCACACATGTTTTGAGCAAAAATCGTGTGTGCATCCCCATTTGGAATGCTGCACACATACTGCACTTTTTGGTATTTACCATGGTTGTGATATGGTATAAACTATGGGTTTGTGGTATGTACCCCACCTTTTATGGGGGATGCACCAGCTTGATTTATATCCCACATGTTTCTGTGAGGTTTTTTATTTATATTTTTTTAGTTATAGTTCAAATAAATTGTTAGAAGAGAAATGTTGATTTTCTGTTTGATGAAATTGTCAATGGAACATTGGAACTTCAATATAGAGGAGAAACTATTAACATATATTAATCAAATTTGTTATGGCATCAATATATTCTTGTGGACTGGCAGCAACAAGCATATTGTAAATATCCATCAAAGTCATACCGGAAAATCCATTAATAAGCTTTTAGTGTTGTATACCTCAATTTGCCTGGAAATACTATTTCCAGAAACCTATCTACCCTGTAAAGAGAATGCAGGAAAAAAGGTTCGAATGATATGATCAAATTTAGTAGATGATCTTTCTAATTTCAAGATCATTTAGATATTTTTCTAAACCCTTGACACTTCTATCCGTAGGGAAAGATTACTTTTCTAGAGAATTATATTTTCACTGGTGAACCACGTGTTTTTTCGCTTGAGACCTCTTCATTTTGACATTCTATTGTGCCCATTTCTTGGGTGCTTGACGTATAGACTCTGGTTCTACTCTTTGGCTTTCTTATTATTTTGGATCATATCAAATTTATGTATGTTACATTGCAAATTATTTTTTATAATAATTAGACAAAATTTCTTGCAATCAAATGCTTAGACTGAACTTTGATGTTTCGAACTATTGGATTTATGTTGGACTATTCACTATCAGTTCATGTTATGGAAGTGTCTAATGGTATGATGCTTGACATTTGTTGACACTTTGCTAATGTCTCGATTCATGATAAATTTTTCTCTTTATTGAATGCATTAAATATAGGATTTTATCCATTGCACTGAAATTCATTTGGCATGATTGCAAGATCTCTTTGTCATTTTGAAATATGGATAAATAAGTTGATTTTTGTTGTACAACTATTATTTCAACAAGGTTCCAATCTTTTCCCTAAATCTAATTACTAAGGGAAAACCATCGAGGATTTAAGCATAAATTTTTGCCAAAATGACAGTCAAAAGGTATTACCACCCTAATGAATTTCTGTTATCTCACTGTTGATTATTGTGAAAACAATGGAAGTTTCCTTCAATTTCTTGATAGAATGGCAAGGGAAGTAAAGTTGTTCCTTGTTTAAGAATAACTAAATTATTGTACCTGACATCACATGGGAAGTTCGAAATTGTATGGAAACATCACTCTTAATTTAAATGGTTTATAAGGAATCTACGACTTACAAAAAAATTGAGTCCCAAAATATACATAAAAAGTAAGGTAATAGATTTAGTTTTAGGGACTTGGACCTGTAGAGTCCCTGTAGCTCAGTAGTTGACAAGAGAATTTGCAACCAAGAGGTCATGGAGTTCGAGTCCAACAGTTACCTACCAAATTTTTTATTTATTTTTATCTAGGGGCTTGGATCCATAGCTTAGTGGTTAACAACAAAATTTGCAATCAAGAGGTCATGAGTTCAAGTTCCAGCATTTACCTACCAAAAAAAAGTATATACATTGCACCAAAATCTTTAAAATCTCACCTGGTCGTGTTGCACCCCGAAATCTTAAAAGATCAACATTACAAGGGAAGTAGAAAAATTACAAGATTAAGAAATCAAATTCTCCTTTAATTCATGGGCTTTCTATCAATAAGATTGTACTTAATTTTCTCAAAGAAGAAAAGGAATCTACAACTTCTTATCTATTCAATACATTCAAAATAAGTTTGGAATTCAGTTAATTCAAAATAAGTTTGCCTGCTTACAGGAAAGATATTCAGTCAACTTCTCTAGAACCATGGCTTATGAAATTCTTGATATTTCTAATAATTGACATTCATTATTTACTCTGTGATTTGAAGTTGAAACATCTTGTTTATTCTCTATCACTATGATACTCTCAACAATTGAAAAACATGAAAAGTAGAGGAAAGAAAAACAAGGAGAGCATCCAGAACCACCCTTATGACTTCTTTCCAGGCTAAAAGAGTACTTCCAACAGACCATGTGAAGTGGGCTTGTGGTGGGGCTTGGTATGTTTGGTCCCATCCACCATAGGGACACCTCACATTCAACCAGGAAATATGTTTTTCTTGTTTGAGGAATGAAGCTCAGTTAACTATCTATAAAAGTACAAAACCCAAAACTGATATCATCAAATTGCAATACCAGAACCATGGCTTATGAAGTTCTTGATACTTCTTGATGTTGATGTTCATTTAACTAAAATGTGCTGAATTTTATTATTTATTAATTTTTTTTTGCTAATCTTTATTTCCTTTTTGTTCCAGTCTTTTCATCTTCATTGGGGAAAGGTCTACTTCTTCGATAGCGTGTGAGTTCCTGGATTTGTATATGTTATTCTATGGTTATTACAGTTTTACCTGTATGGTGGTATGGACATTTCTTTTAGTTTGCTTGATCATATATTATAATAGTCTGGCTTATAAATGTGGATGAGTTCAGTGGAAGACTGCATCCAGTCTCATCATGCCCTCTGTTATTGCTGAGTGTCAATGAAATGCTTATATGTTAACTGGTTGCTCACATGTTTACATTTTCAAATGATTAATTACAAAGGAACATTCAAAATTTGCTTCTTCTTCCCACACCACCCTAAAGTGAAATGACCATTTATAATTCTTGCACTTCCATGTGATTTCTGGTCATTGACCCATTCATATTAGTTTGTTTATCTTTTTATATTCGATTACAAGACCATCAATAAAATGACTATCTTCATTTACACACACACACACACGTATATTTATTTTCTGATGGATTCTGCATATCTTGTCTGATTTTGGTTGACCTTGTCTCTGGACCTAGTTGATGTTTTGTGTTTTTCATGCTATAAATGTGAATTTTGAAGTGATTTATCTTCATTTCTATTAACGCTATAATTTGTCACTTAAAAGCAGATTGATTCTTTGAAGTGTAACTGTAACGTTTTGCAATTGCCAAGTACATCTCAGATAATTTGCTTATAATTCTCTAAGTGGCATTTGGATTCATAATTTCTTTGGATGTTGACAACTATCATGATTTCAATATCAATCTATTCACTTCCTTCATATGTCTTACATAATGCAGCTCAAATGTCACTTATGGAACTCAGGAGGAGAGGGCAATGCGATCAGGAAAGCACACTGTAGCTGATATGTACTGCTGCTGCTGCGGGCAATATGTGGGTTTGAAATATGTAAGTATTCTTATTCTTTCTCCGTCTATTTCTATGAATGCTCATTTATTGGTCTCATGAAGCCTACATTTCACCATGCTGTCAAGAAAAATGGGTATTTACTTTTGCCAACCTCCTAAAGGTGGAAGGGGTTGCATGAATGTAGAATGTACGATATTTAAGTGATTATTATAAACACTGAATTCACTATAATAAAAAGGCTTATGGTTATGTTTTTTTGGTGGTGATTCCTTTTAACCATCGGTATACATAGAAATGCCCACAATTTCACTAAAAAAAAAACATCGGTATACAATCTTCATGGTGATGACAATGTGGGTGGATGACAATTACATGGCTACAGTTGTTCAAACACCATTATCCTATCTGATTTTATTAGTTTTTTTGTGTTTTTGGGGATTTTCTGGTTTTGATCCATTATCAATCTTCGATGTTGATGTGCTTGGGTTTCTCTGATTTGATTATTGGGTTTTTTTTAGTGTTTGATAATTCTCTCTTGATTTCTTGTGTATTCTTCTCTCTCTCTATCTATCTTGCTTACTAAATAAGTTTGTATTGGCTCATTCAGGTTGCAGGGCCTTCTTTAATTATGTTTTGTGTTCCTCCACAAGAGCCGGATTCAAACTCTCAAGAACAGGAGGTAAACAATGATTAATGTTTAATGTTTTGCATGTTTAGTTTTATTTGCATATATTTGAATTATTCATATGGGTCTTGATCAATTATGGATTATTTTTAAAGTAGTGAATCATAAATCTTAATGTGAACTGGAAGTACACGTCCGTTGTACATTAAAACAAACGGACGTGGAAGGTGTGTGTCCACAATGGAAGTTAATTAAAATCTTTTATAAGATAACATCAGGAAATTCTATGGGAGGAGGGGTGGCATTGAGTTGGGATTACATAGGAGAAAAAGAGATGGTTGGGGCCTCAAAACTGACATGCTTTCTTCCCCTTTCAGTGTCATTCTCATAGAAGGACAAGAAACCAAGAAGGTAGCATCCTCTAGTTTTGCTTTCCATTTGTGTTCTTGTGGTTCTGCTTGTTGTGCTTGCTTCATGAATATATAAAGTGGTTGGAGAGATCAAAATGTTTTTATGTTGGTCAGAGAAATAAAAGAGAAGACTAGAAGAGAGAAATTTCTTTTTCAAATTCTTCAATAATCTTGACTGATTTCTTAATGGTAAACAAGTGTATAAATAACAAAACCAAATCATATTGTAACTAACAAAACAAATCACATTCTAACTAATTAAATCAAGTCATTCTAACAAATCAAACCTATACAAATCCCCAAATCTAATATAATAAAATATTATCCTAAGTCAGCCACATCAAAAACAGTACCATGATCATTTGGGGGCTATCCTAAAGTTATGAAACTCCAGAGGAAGTTTCATGCAATGACTTCTGTGTCTAACAAGAATCAAGAAAGTACAATGTGGAAGTGTACGTATGATAACTATGTCCACATACTGTATTTGAAATGTTTCTTTTTAATGTACCAATACACTCAGTCGTTCGTGTAGTTAATTCATGCAGTCGTAACCTAGTATTTACTCCCTAATCTACTATACTAGTGTATATCAGGTTACGAAAAAAATGTAAATAGGTATGCATTTAATTCATTTCAGTATATACTTCATTTTTTTTGAAGGTATGTACTTCATTAGGCAAGTACATGTTTTTATAAAAAAATTCAAACCTTGTTGGACTACAAAAGTGATTGCAAGAATGGCTATCCCTAACATTTTCTTTCTTTTTAACACTTTGTTTATGTGGGTTGAGTCCAACCTCCGTGGTTGGAGGACACTCAAATGATACAATAAGATCTTTTTGTTTAGTAAGTGAATCAACTAACAGATACCACATAAAAATATTTATAAAGAACAAGAAAGAACCAGATTATTCAACCAAGTTTGCAGCAAGTGCATTGGATGATATTGTCTCCCCTGCAACATCAAGTACATTGAATGTCGTTGCACTCTAGATGACAATAAATTACCATTTCATCTCCATCGAGTCATTTTAGGCATGCATGCGTAACTGTTCCCCATCATTATGTTGTAGGCTTTCCCAAGTTTATGGAATTGAAAACCGTGAACTTGTGCCTACTGAATTTCACATGATTAGTGTGAGATATATTGCTTAACTTAAAAAGAACAGACTTTATTCATTGCTTAACTTAAAAAGAACAGACACTTTATTCAACAATCTGTGTCTGTCCAACATGGATTGGTATGCAACACGACACAACACATGTCAGACATGACCCATACGGGTCCAATTTTTTTTTAAATTTTTTAATTTAGGACACATTGGACGCATGATGGGCAACTTATGCATTGTCACTAACTATTTGTAAGTTTTATATTCACATAATACTAAATGATGCTAGAAATCTTAATGGAGTTGATAGTTGACACACCATTGTACTTCTATCATTTTTTTAGAGTTCATGGAGGTGTGCCTATTTTTCTAAATAATCATATAATATGTCACACATATCTATTTATTTGACTTGTCCATATCATGTCTGTGTGGGTTCATCATGAGGCAGATATGTAAACGAGTTTGTGTCTGATAAATGACGCTCTTGCGTCTTTTAATTATGCTGATCTGTGTTTGATGTATGCTGTAAATTATTATTTTAGGCCAAAATTGATGAGACCGATGCGGAGATGGAAGAGGGAGAGGGAGAGGGAGAGGATGAGATGCGAGTGAATCAACTAGAAGACGAGATAGAAATGCAACAGGAGCATATACAACGGATACAGCAGATGCACGAGGAGCATACACAACGGATAGAGCAGATGCAACAAGAGCATGCACAACGGATGCAGCAAATGCAGGAACGGATGCAGCAAATGCAGGAACAAATGGATGAACAGATTGACCGGATTTTTCGTGCGCCAGATTAATTTTCAGATTTTTGGTCATTGATTTTGTTCATCAGTAGATGCAGATATTTAATTTTCTCTCTGTGAACTTTTATATGATCGGTGGTGTTTATTTTTTTGGTGGTTCAACTGTAATCAAATTTTTGTTTTAAAATAAATTACCATGTGATGAATCGATGATGGTTTTACACCATTGAATCTATACATCAATGCAATGGTTTCAAATAAATTATGGATACATGGATGGTTATTACAGGTTGCAAGAAGCATTTGTTTAGGAAGATTTTCATATCAGTATGTACTTGATAGCATATAATGTCACCTGTGTATTAGGGGTAGTCATTCCTGTGAGCATTGTTGCAATTTTATAATATGTTTGAATTTTTTTTTGAAGTCTACACTTGTCTGATGAAGAAAAATGAAATATATGTACTCATTTTTTTTTGTAGTTTTCTGAACTAGTATGTATACTAGATTAGGGAAAAGTAAGGGACTACAAAATTAGGAAGTAAGGGACTACAAAATTAGGACTACATAATTGATTGCATTAATGTCTGATTGTATCAACACCTGGGTGAGAAATGCTAGTTGATCTTTCCACCTCTCTTGAAATCCTCATGTTACAGAGAATTCATCTTGTTCTCGTACCATGGATTTACAGGTATATCAGTGTGATCTCTTCTATATGTTTTTATTTTATTCTGCTAGTTATTTTTTGACTTCTATATATTTTTTATTTTATTCTGCTAGTTTTTTTGAGTCTTAATACTAGGTCTCAGTTTTTAGGCCCCAGTCACAAGCCACATTAGGTGACGCTTTCTTATTGGTTATCTGTTTGAGCTTTTTAAAAGTTAAAAAAATAAAATACAATATCACCTTCACTTAATATTCCACATTTTCTTCCTTCGAAAGCACGTCCCACATTGTTTGAAAAAAATTTAACCTTTTTTTTTGGGGGGGGGGGGGGGGGGGGGGGCTATACCACCCATAAGATATTCAACCCACCCCCTTAACTATCCCACCCCATCCAAAATTTATGAAAACTAACCCAACCCCTCTTTATATATGTCCCACTGTTGAGATCACAATCCCACCCTATCATATTTTCTCATCCCCTCTCTCCATCGATTAAATCTTCTCCTCCCCTCTCTCTCTATCGATGTTGATTTTTCTCATCCCTTTGGCATCCGTTCTCTCCCCGGCGGTGCCTCATCTCCCGGTGGCACCACTCTGATTCCACATCACGATCATTGTTTTCGGCATCCACCATTCCGATACTCCACATGGATAGAAGAAGGTTATGTCTCTTTTTTTCTATTTTTATTTTTCTACATGTTATATTATATGTTTATATCACATTTGTGCTAAATTTGTTTGTATAAATTCTATATAAGAAACCCTAGATTTTTTGTTTGAAGCATAACCCTATTTTTAGGGTTGTTGGTGAAATGCTTGATTGGAAATTGTTTGTTGTAAGTGATTTTATGTGTATAGAAATGTTTATTTCATCTTTTATGTGTATAGAAATGCGTATGTAAGTGATTTCATTTTTATGGAAATGTGTATGGAAATGAAGCATAACCTTAGAATTTTTTTTTGAAGCATAACCCTATTTTATGTGTATGAAAGAAATTTGATGGGATAAGGAAATGTTTATTTCAATTTTTTGTTCTATATAGAGGAATCTAAGGCAGAGAAGTAATTAAGGTCTAGTTTGACAATTCTATGACAAATCAAATAGTAATTTGTGCCCTAGCAACTAGCAACCCTCATCACACATAATAACCTTTTCTTAGTCTTAGTGTGAATGTTGAGTTGTTATCTAATAGTTGTTTTGTCTAATTCCTAGTTTTAGGTTAATTTTTTGACACAAATGTGGAATGTCCAATAAATGATATTCATTAGTTACATTTGAAGTACTTCAATAGTTTATGGTGTTTGGTTGTGTATTATGTAAAACAAGCCACTTTACATGGATTTTTGGATTTGATGAGCTCCATATGCATGAATACTAACGATTTTTTTTCGATGCAGTATGGATCCGAAGGAACATGTTCGACCTACAAGTTACAATTGGAAGAGTAAATCAAAATATGCACCTTCAAGTTCTCAAAATGTTGTTGAGGACCCACAAGAAGAAGAAATGGTGGTGGAAGATGTAGAGGAAGATTCAGAGATCAATGAGGCTAGTCGAGCACTAATTACATCCATGTATCAAATTGGTCAATTGTATTTTTTTTTTATATATTTTGACTTTCTTATGTAGCTGTTGTTTGAAGTTTCTGAAACAATATTATTCGAACAACTGAATCAAATGCTATATGTACTTATTTTGGATATGATGGCTACCAGATTTGAACTTAAAAAATTATGAATTTATAAATTTTAAATGTTACCATGGCTATTAGGTTGTGAGTGATTCCTTGGCTGAAGAATTCATTAATGTACAATGTTTTTGAATCTTATTCAAAGTTAGTAAATGTAGTGCTTTTATTTGAAAACATATAAATTTAGTATCAATGAGTTTGAAATATACTGGTTGAATGCGTAGGTTTTGAGCAATTGTTGGCCAAGGCCTGAATCAACTAACAATTTTCCTTGTCTGCTTGGTTCGACATTAGTAATGTCGACAATATTAGATTCTATCGCGAATCCAGCAGAATCAAGACAGTAGGTCCAATACATATCTCGACAATATTAATGTCGACAATATCAACATCTATCGACATTTAAATTGTCTAATGAAACAGAACAAAGACAATATGTCCAGTACATTCATTGACAGTAATAGTGTCGACAATATCAACTTCTGTCGACATTGAGATTGTCGAGTCAAGCAAAAACAAGGCAGTAGGTCTAGTACATACATCGACAGTATAAGTGTCGACAATATCAACGTCTGTCGACATCTTAATTGTTGATTCAATGAGTGGAGTGGGTTAGATTTACATGGGGTGGGTTGTGAAGGGGTGGGTTCGGTTACATTCAGAAACTAATCATAATATTATTTTAATATTTAAAGTGGGGTGGGGTGAATATGTTATGGGGTAGTGTCGACAATATCAACTTCTGTCGACATTTAGATTTTCGAGTCAAGCAAAAACAAGGCAGTAGGTCTAGTACATATATCGACATTATTAGTGTCTACAATATCAACGTCTGTCGACATCTTAATTGTCGATTCAATAAGTGGGGTGGGTTAGATTTACATTGGGTGGGTTGTGAAGGGGTGGGTTTGGTTACATTCAGAAAGTAATCATAATATCATTATAATATTTAAAGTGGGGTGGGGTGAATATGTTATGGGGTGGTATTACCCCCCCCCCCCCCCCCGCTTTCTTTTATACATATATGCCACTTAAAAATATCATTCCGGCCGACCTGTTCATCTCCGGCAACCCGCATCATCACCCCTAGATTCCTTTTGCCGTCCTCTATCATATGAGAGGTGATTCAACTACCTTTCCAACCCTTCTCCTTCGAACTCCACCTCATCCGACCCCCACCTCCACCTTTTGATGCATGTGACTGCTTTTGTTGAATGTAACTGTATTTCATTTCATACCTAACAGATTAAATATTTTCAATTGCATAACATTCAATTTAAAATTTGTAATTTTCTGATGAATTGTATGTAATATTTGTTAAATGTAACTTTTATTTTTCATAATCTGTAAAATTTGTTAAATGTAACTTTTACTTCTTAGAATAATTTAATTTGACGAATGTAACTATTTCATTTTTATGAACTATATGTAACATTTGTTAAACATTTTAATGATTTATCTGAAGACATAGATCTCGCTGATGTTTTTCTATTTTTTATATAGCTTAGATTGAAGAATGTAACATAATTTATTTTTTCATTAACTAAATATAAAATGTTAAATGTAACACATAAAAACAGGTATTTGACATTTTCTATAAAATGTAACAGACTATTGAAGAGAGGATCTGTTTTTAAATTGTTTAAGCATTGCATGGAATGTAAAACATTTAGATAAATGTAACTGTTATGTTACATATATGTAAATGTATGTTTTCATGTAAATGTAACAAATAGTTGCGAGAAATTTAAACATTTAGGAAATGTATTTATATTGTGTGAGATGTATCTCATTTATGTAAATTCGAAATATGGCTATCAAATGCTAGAATGTAACAGATATGTGAGATGCTTTTACAGAAAAAATTTGTTTTTCATAAAATGAGATGTTTTTATTGTTGAATGTAACTATCAATATAAAATGTAACTGCTCCATATGATAACTATATGTGTTTTTTTATTTAAATTTGAATACAATAAATACATGACTATTATAATGATTTTAATTGCATAACATTCATTTTAAAACTATTGTAGAAAAAAAAAGTAAAAAACAAACACAACATAGGCTAAAAATTCTTCAAACAGATCAAGATTTGGTGCAGGAAAAGAAAGAAAAAAAAAGTGGAGTAAATATGTTGTACATAAAAATGAAAACTTATAACTACCTCCTCGATTTGAGGGATCAGTTATCCAAAAAGTCAATTTTACCACACAGGGTTATATAAGGAAATACACATATGCCACCTCATGGGGCTTAATGAGGCTTATATTTTGAGGTTACCATAACTCTGGAATCTACCATTAGTAAAATTCATGCTTGCAGTTTGAAGACAACATGAGTTGTTGCAAGTTGAATATCGTTTTTACTATCACACATGCAATCTTCACATATTTTAATTTTTTTAAAAATCATATGCATCATAATACTTTAATGAATTGAATAATGTTATTTATAAAAAAATATGAAATTTTTTTTAACGATGTACATGGTGACTTGGTGAATAAATAATGTTTTAGTATATATGTTTGGAACCAAATTATAAAAAGAATTCACATTTATATCCAAAAGGATGTCGGTCTGATAGTGATGCAATGTAGATTTCATATTATGTTTTGCAACAAATTAAATATTTTAAAAATCTCTAAAAAATTAAGATATTGCAGTAAAAAGTCATTTATTTTGTAGCCAAAAGTCATATATTTTACTATGAAAATCGATTTTGCAGCAAAAAGTTATTTATTTCGCAATCAAAAGTTGTATCTTTTGCTACAAAATTTGATTTCGCAACAAAAAGTCATTTATTAAGCAGCCAAAAATCATATCTTTTGCCGGTAAAAGTCATCTTTAGCTACGAAATTCAATTTCATGGAGAAAAGTTTATAACAAATAACCCAATTTGTTGTAGTGAGTATATGGGGCTAATGAGTTATATAGGATTGTATTTGAGAGTGTAAAAAGAATTGAGTGTAAAAGCATCTCCAAAAGACCCCCTATACCACATTTTTCTCTATATAGAGAGTTAAAAACCTTAAAATTTACCTCCAAAAGCCTTTCTACACCCCTCCCTCACTACATTTTTTTCCTAACACACTCCCTATGGGCGGGGAGCCAAATTCATTCTCTACATCTAAAAAAGACTATATTGCCCCCTTCCCATTCTTTCATTTTTTGTTTCTTTATGTGGGCATATTGGGTATTTTCCAACATGAATTTTTTTATTCATTAATAATAATTAATTTTTATCCATTATAAATAATGTTTATTTATTTATCATGTTTTTGAATTTTTAATTTACTTTAAATTATTATTTTTTCATTATTAATAATTTTTATTTAAATAAATTTTTTTCCACGTTAATACTTGATATGTTTTAGAATATGCTTTTATTCATTTGATATTTAGATATTTAATTTATAGATATAAATCGGGATAAACTGGTTATTTGGAATGAAGATAGGGTAAAAATGAGCAGCCTTTTGGAGTGATAAAAAAAGCTCCCTACATGTCATAGGGAGCCTTTTTTCCCACAATGAAAGGAAACACTGTGGAAGCTTTTGAAGATGCTCTAACAATGCTTTTATTATTATTTTTTAATTGGTATAAAAGCCCGAACATTGCGCCACAGTCCCAGGTCCAGCCAAACCATTCGGTAGAAGAGTGATGTCACACACAATCATGTTCCAATGTCAATTCCAGTCTCATATACCTCGTTAGCGTCATATGTATTCTCACATTAACAAGATAAATACCTCATTTATTAGAGAGAGACGAAGAGAATGAGAGAGACAACAAGTGACATTCTGAGAAGAAAGGGCTCCTGCTGGATTCCTCTCTATCCAAAAGAAAAAGAAAAAGGAATCCTTGATTTTTAAGGGGGGTGGTTTGAGTAATTGAAGGGGTTGAAATAAAGCCCCTTTACGAGGTGGATTGAGTAACTGAAGGGGATGAAAATAAAGGCCCTAAAAGGAATCCCTTCCATCTTAAATGCTTGAGTCATTGTTCTTTCTACACTTCAAGTTGACAATGGTGGTTGGTCAAGTGGAATCTCTTCCAGCTTAAGGCTCCGTTTGGTTGCATGGTTGGGGTGGATTCCGTTTTTTAAAAAGCTGAAAAACTTAAATCATGTAGGCAAACGCGACGGATTAATTAAAAATCGGAAGCTGGATTCCTTTTAATTTTTGCATCGAAATCTGTGTTTTGAATAGCTCAGAAACATTGTTTTTTGGTCAGAATCGATTTTTTGAATTGAAAAATAACTTTCTTTACCAAACATCTTCTTACAAATATTGTTTATTAAATTAAAAAAAAACATCTCAATAAAAGTCAAGGTAAAAATCATCTTAAAAAACAGCTTTATTCTAAAAACTACTTTTCAATCTCTTGTTTTTCAAAAGATATAAAAAGGACACTTCTTACAAAATCAATATTAAACTCAACTTTTGTTTAAAATCAATTTTTCAATCGTCAACCAAACTCAACCAAACTCAATCAAAAGTGAGAAATGCATGAGTTGGTGGATTGGATTTTGTGTGTGGAAACTGAAAGGAGAGGAGGATGTCGAGTGGGGAGGGCACATCTCCCCGCAATATGTGTCACTCTCTTTTGCTAGATTTCCCTTTTTTTTTTTATATTTTTTGCATGTATCACCCTAAGGTGTCTCTTTATAGCTGAGAAATCCTATAATGCTAGGTTTGGACACTCATTTAGTCATTTTAGATACTCACGCTTGCAATACAATTTCTAACTTATCTATAATTTTTTTTTACAAAAATATATCCCCAAATGATTTGTATGCATGTATTTTTGTACTTATATTGATATATTATATTATAAGCGTGTTAGGTGACATGGTGTCTGGAAGAATATGTAAAAATGTGTATGTACACACGATATATTTCTCTTGAGTTTTTCTTTTGGCAAATTACCCTACGAGTGCTGATACATTCAGTCTATTTTACAGTATCATACACTATGATAATATAGTATATATTGCGCTATTATAGTGTATGAGGTTTTATCATAGTGTATGATGAAAAAAAAAATATACTAACGTATCTTAGTAAATACTTCATTTTATATAATTGAATGTACGTCATTGAGAGAGTATGATTTAAAAAAAAAAATGGTGTGGACTGCAATTGGGGCTGCACTGGGGGGGGGGGGGGGTTTGGACGTATCATTTTCCATTACCCTAAGATAGGGCGGACCCATATTCACCAATGGGGAATCAACCCCCCACCCCCACCCCAAAATAAAAAAAACTCTTTATGTTTTTAAATTTTTTTCCTATTGTGAGAAAAATATATAATACATTTTAACCAATCAAAATTAATAAAAACTAAACAAAATTATAAAAGAAAAAAAATTTATTAGAAATTTTTTACACATTTGATAAATGAGTAGATATAATTTATTCAATGTATTTATTACAATACTATATACTTCAATAGATGAGGTATATTATTTTTTTTTAAAATAAAAAGATATAAATTATATTTGGGGCTGGAAAGTAGGCCGAGTCTAACATTTTTTTTATATATATCATAATAAAAAATTTTAATTTCATATGAGTTGTTTCTCTTATTCGGCCAAATCAAAATTCAAAATGGTTCATGCCTCTAGACTACCTAAAAAATGATCCAATTCATATGATACTGAATCAGGTGATATAACGTGAAATATTTTATTTTAAAAAAAATTAATTTTATATTTATGATTTAAATACATATTTAGAGTTTTTCTATTATATTTAAGTAACTTTTTTCAAGCCTCTTTAAAAAAAATTCTGGATCCACCATTGGACCCTCGCTTGGGAGATACCATTTTGAGAATAAATTATTTAATTTTAATGAATATAAATTTTGTTTCACATTCCTTTTTTTAGATTTTTTTTGTACCTTTGGTTTTTTTCCTACGAATATCAGAGGTACTCTCTTTTCTAGAGTTTTCTTTTGACTAATTTTCACATATTAATATAAGGCTATGTTTCGATTGAAGGTGCCTAACCCTGCGTTTGTTATACGCGGCGGTTGAATGGGACACAAATGCGGGCCGCGTCAATGAAATCTTACAGGGGTTTCTTCTTGTGTTTGGCGAGCTCTCTTGCGTTCATGCTGCTGCCATCTACTTTTATGAAAACACCCCTCTCATTAGGCATAACTAGTGCAAACCTGAAATGAAATCTAAAAATTAAAAAAATAAAAACAAGGGGATCACTCCAAATCAATGGATTTCACACCAAAATGTAAGATCAATGGGTTTACACGGTCGTGTTATATACCCAAAACAGAAGTCATATGTGGTCCATGAATACAACCACTCCAATTAAGTATTCAAACATATGCTGTACAAGCCAAATCGATGAATCTCTGTATATCTAATCAAAGAGGAGGGACGATTGGAAGAATATACACCTCTTTTCTTTGTGTAAACACCAAACTTGAACACAGAAAATGGAGAAGAGACGGTTGAGGAGGCTGCAGGGACGGCGAGAGGAGTGGAAGTTTTTTTTCTAGGGTAAGGGATATAAACCCCTCATTTGACCGGATAGGGGATGCAAATTGGGTAAATAGGCAAGGGCAGATTAGTTATTTCCATACAAAAGTCAAAAATAGCTCCTCCTGCATCCCAAAATCATTGTTTTAAGGCGTCCGAGATCTCAGTGAAAATACACAGTCACCGCAAACAGGGGAGTCTGATGTCCTCAACGCAAAGAGCTGTTTGGATATGGGTTTTCACGTTTCCTCGCATCCACGTCGCATACACAGAAAAGCAGGCCATCCAAACGGACCCTAAAACCAGTGTTAATCCCCCCGTTTGTGTGCAAAATAACCCAAAATATGGATGAATAAGAAATAAGAAAAAAAATTGTTTGTTTCATAAAAACAAATTATGATAATAATGAATTAGCATAAGTTCTAATAATTATTCTAAAAGACATGTAAATTTTTATAAAAACTCTTATATGCCTTTGTATAAAAAAAATTCTTATGTCATTTTAAAAAAATATTCCTCCTACAAATAAAAAGAGCATGCCCCTCCACTAAAACAGGTTAGGTTGGAAGGCTTGCATGTCTAATTCATGTATGGTGAGTCCTTTATTGCGAGATAGATAAGGAGTATCGAAACAAAGATTAATACTCTACCACGTATTTTAAAAACATGTCATATCTATTATATTATATACATGGAGGGGCAAAAATTTGCTTACCGGGTTCGAGTAGTTGAATTCGGCCTCTCCTGTCTCCTCCAACTGGTACCGCTTGGTTGCCGGCGATCCTTTTCCTTGAATGAACCGAACTCGAGGATAGATCCAATGATGAGGGTTCGCGCTGGACCGATGGACGGGTGTTTGGTGTGGTTTGGACTGAACCTGATGTCATCTCTCAGGTTGCCTACGTACCCTAGTTTAGGGATCAAGTCACACGTAATTCCTCTCTTTTGGTAGTGGGATTTCGCACCAGAAGTGGTCATGTGCAAGGGGTCTAGTGGAAAAATGTTTCCTCCCTCTCTTACTGTGGGTTATTACCTCTATTTATAGAGGAATCTGAATGGTGTTAGGGTTTCTGATTTGCTCCTTCCCATCGGACGGACGAGAGTGCATCAGTCATTAGTGAGGGGACCACAGATATAATTGTAGGATTTGGTCAATTATAAGCAGATGTAATTGCAGGATTTGGTCAATTATAAGTTGACATGTATATCCATATTTGGTTGGGATTTGGTGGACACAGTCATTGATGACCTGATTCTGTGATCTGTTTGGTATTAATGGATATTAGTAGGGAATCAATGTTGATAATGACCCATAATTGCTTAAGATTCATATGGATCACCTCAATCACTGAATGGATTCGATACTGACTTGGTCAATTTTGGGTTTCCGGGTCGGACCCGTTTATATCGAGATCGGTTGGGCCGTCGTGCTATCGAGTCGAAGCTGTTCGTCAAATTGGACTCGAGCCTGGAGGACCGTTGCTTGGTCGGTTCGGATCTAATGGGCTTAGCTATCCGGCCCACTATGCGTAGCCAGAAAATTTGCCTACAGATGCCCCCTTTTTCCTACTCGATTGGGAGCTCATCCTGTCGAGTGGGAAAAATTTTGTACGAGGCGTCATGTGTCGGGCCACAACCTTATTTCGTCGGGAGTACTGAATGGAGGTGCCAGATGTCAGGTTAACTAAACCAACGGGACATCGTTTCGAGAAGGGCACCCGACAGTTTACGAGGGACTTGGATTATTGCCCCGTCATAAATGGTCACTTTGGTTCTAGGAATGGCGAGGTGAAGACGAAGAGGCGGATCTTCGGCCTATAAATTGTTTGGATGAGGGTGCCCCCCGCCCTTCGTCACTGTCGGTACCGTCGGGAAGGCCTCCGATGTCGGTGAGTCGGAGCGGATCCCGGCGGGGTGCGCGGTGAGCGCATGCGTGTGTGGGGGTTCTTCGGGGATTCAGATCGGATGCGTGCCCTGGTGGGCTCGGTCAGATCGTCTTCTCGGAAGGGTGAGGGGTGTCGTTCCTGGTTGAGGCGCCCGATAGCGTCTCAAGAGGATTCAGGGGTTTGTGTGATCGCCACCTGCTTTTTCTAAAAGCAGGAAAAGGTTGGGTCGGATTTGATCGCCTACGTGGGGAGTTTGTGAGGTCTCCGCTCTGAGACACGGATATACCGTACACAGAGGTGAAAAAAACAGGTATCCTATCCTGCTTCCGGGGCTTGACTAAAGGAGTCTTGGGACAAAGGGGTGTGGATATGGGGTGTGGATAGGGGGCGGCTAGTTGTGTTTAGCCGTCGGCCAGGGGGCGGCTAGCTAGGATTAGCCGTCCAGGGTCTGGGTTGGTTTGGGCAGAATTTCGGTAGGAAATGGGTTTGGTTTTGGACAGAGGCTAAGCTAGGTTTAGCCCGGGTTTCTGGAGGGTGGGATGAGAGTGTATTTTATGAAGGGAATGGGTGTTTCTCTCACAAAAGGGGCTCTCTCTCTCTCTCTTGGGATTTCTAGTGGTGGAAGGGTTTGATCAAGTGAGGGTGGTGGATTGGTGATTGAAGATTGTTGTGGATTTTTTGGTCATGTTGTATTTGGGCTTGGGACCCCTCTATTTATAGTAAAAGAGAGGCAGGGAAATATCCCGGGGGTAATGGAGTGGGTTGGCTTCGATTAGACCCCTCATTAATTCTCTGGTTCTTCTGTCAGAGACCAGGTGAAGGGCGGCTAGTTCCAACTAGCCGCCCAGGATGGGGCGGCTACTTCCTGGTAGCCGCCCCAATCATGACCTGCCAAACGTCCCATCTCTGACAAGCAGTGGCTTGGGTCGGTTACTTGGTTTGATCCGGCCAAGAGAGGGCGGCTAAAGGTCATGACCCGCCGCAATGATCAGCATTTAATGCTGCTTTATGTCCCATCCAGGGGACTGGTCCAAAGTCGGCCAGGGAGCGGTCAGTGGGGCGGCTAGTGTAAACTAGCCGCCTAGTATGGGGAGGCTAGTTAGGGCTAGCCGCCCCTTTCCACGGACTTGGGGTTTTTGGGTTTTTAGAGTGGCGGGGTTTGTTTTAGGGTTAGGGTAGGTTTAGGGTTTGGGTTTAGGGCTAGGGTTTAGGGTTGGTTTAGGGTTTCCGGTTTAGGTCAAGGCTAGGGTTTAGGGTTTCCGGTTTTAGGTCAAGGCTAGGTTTTAGGGTTTCCGGTTTCCCGAACTTTGGTTCTCTATTGGATGTCCAAATGTGGTATATTTCCGTGTGTTACTTGAAGTATTTCTGTCTCTCTGGACGGTCAAAATTGGGGTATCTACAATTGTCCCTCATCGGACGGAGTCTTTGTGCGAAGCAGAAAATACTTCGACCGATGATAAGGAAAGAGACCCCTATTTTGGCCGGCCCGACCTTTAAGGAGTTATGCCAATACGAACAGTACTATTCGGGGAGTTGATTTAGACCATCAGAGGCTAGGTCTTGACTTAGAATTTTTAACCAAGAGGATGATCCAGGTGGAAGGCGGGAAAAAGTAAATGGCGAGTGATCCAACCCGCGGTCGGGGTTCTTAGCTATCGTGCGCGGAGCAGCCCAGCATCAGTTTCCTCGTGCCTACCATTCCCGTGCTTGGGAAAACTCAGCAAGGAGGGGATATCGCCGACAAAAAGCAATTAAAAGTTGAGTTTGGGTGAATTGGATCATCTGAAGGATTAGAACTCCGGACAAGAACCAGAACTGAAGAAATTCAAATTTGAGTGGTACTGAAAGTGCAGCGAAACTTCGGGAAAGTCGTGTTTGATCAAGTAATGTCTGGAAATAAGCCAATACATGGCTGTTTGGTTATGGAGAACTTCAAAGTTTAGGGCTGAGAAGATTGGAAAGGGGTTTTTAAATGGAAGAGAAAAAACTGGGAGGGGCGGCTACTCGCGGGTAGCCGCCCCATAACTGGGTCCCTTATAACCGAAAAGACCCTCTCTCTCCCCATACGTTTAAAACGATTTCTCTTCCCTCCTCTCTTCTTCTTTTTCATTTTAAACTGAAAACCTTGATTCTAAAACACCTTGAATCCTTTGTTTTTGCCTTCCACCATTCCTTTCTTCTTGATTTCGGAGCCCTAGATTTTCTTTGGAGTTTTTCTTTTGTGCGAAATCGGAGGAGATGACGAAGTGGAAGAGGATGGCTTCGATGATGAAGCGCCTCAGGTCTTCCCGAGAGCAGAGAGGGGCTGTCTCGGGGTCTAGTTCATCGGGGAGTGATCGGGTGGAGGAGGAGGTCGTGAGGGAGGCCGTGGGTGCGGCGGAGGTGTCATTAGTGGATACCGGTGTGGTTAGAGGCATGGGTATGTCTTCGGGGGCTGTCCCAGAGATTGGGAGTACTATGATAGGCTACACACGCAAGAGGAGGTGTGGGGATCGACCGACAGTGGTCGAGGGGGTGGTTTCGGGGGTCGGGGGATCGGTTGAGGGTGTGATGGAGGGAGGGGCCGAGGCCGAGGGGGTAAGTGAGAGTGAGAGGGCGTCATTGGACGCCATTATTGGGATGTTGGATAGGGAGGCCATAGAGGCCAGAGCAGCAGAGGAGGAGAGAAGGGCCATGGGTGTTTTCGAGGGCTTAGCCTCTGGTGCGGCGGGCACGGAGGTTGGAGAGGCCGATGTTGGGGAGGAGGCCGGGGAGGCCGAGGGTGTGGGCATGGGGGCCGCGGAGGCCGGTGTTGGTGTTGGGGCCGAGGCCGAGGAGGCCGTGTTCGAGGAGGACGAGGAGGGGGATGACGACGGGATGGATGATCCCGACGAGGCTGAGGTGGACGCTCCTGGGTCCACACGGACCGTGGTATGTGCCTAACCTTTTAGTCTTAGCCTTTTATTTATGTGTGTATGTGATATTTATATATGTGTGTTTCTAATAGCATGAATAGGTAATAGTAGGTGATATATGTTTCTAATATGCATGCTTGCATGTATAGTTAGATCACGGTGGGATAATAAGCATGCGAATACGGGTTCGTGTTGGAACAAAAGAAGGGGACAATTTTTCATATGTGCACCCATGTTTGTTGTATAAGGGAAGGGAAATGACAAGCCTTAGCATGCTTGCATGTGGTGGATTTTGTATGCATATATATTTTTCAGAATATATATTTTCATATGTATTCATCATGGTGGAGTAAGAGACAGTGTGGGTATGCAATTTACGGGTCTAAGCTCCTTTACATGCTTAGGGTGGGTTTGTGAGAGGTGTATAATCATGCTAGACGGTAATATAGAGAAGGTATGCAAGTAATGACCACGGTGGGATAAGAAGGTATAACAGGTAGTCATATGAAACGTGTTTTGTGAATAACTGAAGGTGGGCCTACACGTGAAGTCTTCTATTTTTCATGCTTTTGTTTTAGCATATGAAAGCTTATCTTGCTAAGCATGGTTTCTAAATGAATTTGTAGACTTGGATTCTTACCTCTCAACTACTAACCCATGTTCCCTTCGTTTGTTTTGTAGAGACCGAACCGTATTCGGGCTCTGTGGCATGGGACGAAGAGGTGGTATGATGCCTTGGGGCAGGAGGAGAGGGGCTTGGTGGATGGAGCGGGCTTCCGTTCCTTCTTCCTGATCGAGCCATTCCACGTTCACCGTCCTTACGTGGAGGTTTTGGCGGAGAGGTGGGATCCGGAGGGTTGTGCTTTCATTCTCCCCACTGGTGCTGTCATGCCGACCCTCGAGGACGTTTATCGGATCACCGACCTTCCGGTGTCAGGGGAGGCAGTGATCGCGGCCACCCTCGCTGATTATAAGGCACTTTTCCAGGAGTTGATTGGGGAATGGGACTATGTGGAGCGTGTGAGGACACTGAACCGGATCCCCCTTGGACAGTTGTCAAGGTAATACGGCCTTGGCTCCTTTACAGAGCGTCAGAAGGGCGAAGCTGCAGCTAGCTTCGAGAGGCGGCGGGCGATGATCGAGGCGAGAGAGGTGGCCGCGTGCCCACAGAGGGCACGGAGGGAGTTGAGAGCGTTCTTCCTCTACTTCTTCGGCCGGGTTCTCTTCTCGACGGCCTCTGACAAGGTTTCCTCTCACTCTCTCTTGCTCATGAGGGACCTGGAGGGCATGGGGCGATACGCCTGGGGAGCGGCGATGCTTGCCCATCTATTCGCGGAGCTCTCGAAGAAGGTCAAGAGGGCCGGAGGAAAGAACCTTGTGTTAGAGCAGTGTTCTAAAAGCCATGACTTATGTAATAAACTATTATTAAGATGGTCTTAGCATTTTGATGAGAATTATTATTGGTAAATGCTTGCATTATATTGTTTGAAATATTGTGCTTGTTTTTAATTTAATCCTTTAATTTACATTGTAGATAACCTGGTGTGTAGAGTTTGGCTTACACACAGAAGATTAGATTGTCGGTTCCCTGTGAATTATAAGTTGAGGTTCACAACCTTAGATGGACTTGGATAATCCATTGGATAAAGGTTGTAGTGCAGTTCATCTTACGTAGTTTATCTTGACTATAAAAGACCGGTTGATAGGTTTTGGGTGATTGTACTAGTACACCTTGTGTGTATTGAACGGACCAAGTTGGGGTAATTATTTTTTGTACTGACTAGATAAAATAATTTACACTCCACGTTTATTATGATTGCTTATGCTCTTAATCCTAAAATGGTTCTTAAACATGTGCATTTGTTATTTGTCATTTTGATTTATTAAAGAGTGAGATTCTACTATGGATCAATAGGCTCGGTAAGTTGGGTGACAATAACGCTTGTATGATGAATATTTGCTATTGATGGAATCCACGTCTCCAATAGGAGGTTGATGATACTCTCTTGAGGATGCTTATAAGTTTTGATTATGTCTAACCCGGCCGGTGGATTTAATTATCCGACATATCAAATAAGTTAAGCGGAAGATCTCAAGGAAAATAAGATGTTATGAAATAATATTGTCAGTAATAATTATTTCATAACGAGTATTTGAATCTTAGCATGGGGAGATATTAAGCATATAATATAAGGAGCTCGAAATATTATTTTTGAGATTAGTATGTTTGGAGTGCAGTCATAATCCTTTAGTGGAATGAATTATGACTTATGGGCTTTTGGTTTTAATTCTAGGTTGAATTATGGTACCTAAGCCCATAGGAGCCAATTACTGATTTCTCCTTTAGGTCCCTGCCCTAGCCTATAAATATGTAGCTTCCTCTCTCTCTCAAGTGACATATGATTTCAGTCGAAATCAAAACCCTAACCCTATAAATCCTTTAGGATCTCTGGATCCAGAAAAGGTGAGGAAAGGAGAGAAGGAGAGCGAAGGGATTCGCGACAGCCGTTCGAAGCAAGAAGGAGACCACACTCCGCCGCGGATCTGCAACATAGAAAGGACATACGATAGAAGATCTGAAGGTTCCGATTGAGTGATTCATCGTCGTCCATCAGATCCGATCTTCTTCTACGACAGAACTCTTATCTGAGTTCTGAAGGTAAACCCTAATTCCGCCTTGTAGGGTTTGCAATAAAAAGGTTTAATAAATTTTTTTTTTGTTCGATCTATACCTCGATCGACGGATCTTGGCAGTCGGGATTTATTTTTCCAACACCTTGGCGGTTTTGCTCCCATTCTCCAAGTATGTGTGAGTAGAGGGTGTTGTTTTTTTTACCGGTTCGACTCGTTTGATTTTGATAATTCCCATCTTTGTTTGGGCAGGTCTTTGGGTATGAGCATTTCGCGATTGACTGCCCGACCCTGGTGCCTTTTGATCGTGTTCTCCCTTAGGCCATGAGATGGGCACCCCGGGGATCTTCGCGCTTGCATCACCCCGATGAATTCATGCTTTTCTTCTTTTGTTTTGACTCAGGTGATCATTTCGGTAAAGTATAGCTCAAGACTTTAGAGTTTGGAGTTCTTGGTGGACCGTATCTCTTCCTCACTCTTTCATAAGGATTTTCTTTTATGTACTCTCTTAGGTTTAGAAAAAAAACAATTTATGTTTGTGGTTTTGGCGGGACAATTTAATTTCTAGTTTATATGCATGGTTTAGAGTAGTTTAGCATGGATGTTTCATGGATATGTATGTTTGTGTAGATGAATCTTGGCTTTATAGGTTTGATTCATGGATGGACATATGATTTTGAGATATGGTTGTTTTTCGAAGTGTATTTATATTGGTTTTATGAATGTATATGCGTATGAAATGTGTGTATGCAATTTTTGGAAAGAAATGTTTTTAACAGGTATTGGAGACACGAAGATTTGATTACAATGGTATTGACAGCACTGAAAGAGGTGCAGGCAAGGGGCGGCTAGTGTAAACTAGCCGCCCGGTGAGGGACGGCTAGTTGTGCTTAGCCGCCCCTGCCTGGGGCATCCTCACCTGAAACAAGGGGTAGGGGCGGCTAGTCGAGTTTAGCCGCCCCCTGCCTGGGGCAATTTGGTTCTGCTGCTCCTGTCTGCTGCTGCCGCTGAAAGTCTTTGTGACCGTTTCAACCCTCGGGGCCTATAAAAACATTCTTTCCATGGACCAAGTGTTAAATCTGTCCAGATTGCGCCCCTGCACTGACTTTCGAGCTCTTTTCTTTTTTGAATTGTCAAGGGCTACAACCCATCTTAAGGTGAAATGGAAAAAGATAATGCGAGAAAGTAAAGTGCGGGAGACCATGCTTTAGTATGCAAGGAAGGGATTCCAAGTGCGTGAGAAAAACTCTCAAGTGTGTGTAAAGGTGGGACAATTTCTTCTCAGGCATGTGCGGCAAGGGCACAAAATGAGTGGGGACAATTTTAATATTTAGGCACGGGGGGTCAACTTTAATATTCCAAGAAAATCGGATGCCAAGGTGTTTTGGAAAAGGAAAATGCAAGCTTATGCGTAAGCATAGTTGGCATAAGGGGGCATCTTAGTTCTTCAATGGTTTCTTACGTGAGAGGGTAATGTTCTCGATTTTCTGAAGTAAAAGATGCCATCAAGTCCCTGTGGAGGAGCCCTTGTGGTCACCCGTGTCCAAACCAGGATTGTATTTGAATGGTATAAGCCTTAGGTGTCGATTTTTCTAGGTTCATGGGTTTCAAATGCTTAATCGTATTATTCTAAACATGCTGAAAAATCCATGAGTGTACCAAGAGTCGAGTCAAATAAGCTTCCCTTGGATAAGCAAGTTTCTAATTGAACTCATGTGAGTGTGTGTAGTTTGTAAACCTGGACATGATCTATCTTTGGTCGAAATTTCACCTTTCCCGGCAGACATAGTTCAATTTTGAATCCCATTGCGAAAATAAAAAGGGGAGGGGGAATGGGGTAAGAGAAATATCTTCCTTTCGGGCAAAATTTTAGAATTGACCCAGTCTAGCACGTCTTACTTTCTAGGTCCCTCTGACTTTCTTCTTTTTACCACTTCTTTATTTTGGGTGGAAAGTACAGTCCGTTGTTTGGATGTGTACTGGTATAGCCGTTGTCTAGTGTATACCGTGCGTAAAGGCGTGAAAGCCTGCTAAAATAGAGAGTTTATTCCGTTCACTTGGGTGTTATTTCTCTTTTGTTGGCCTCTCATTGCCTGATTTTTTTTTTGATTTGAGGGGGGGGGGGGCTCTTCTATTTTTCACCCCGATTCTTTTCATGCTTCCCCTATAGAAGTGTTTGTATAGTGCCAGAGCCAGTTTTGGGACATATGTCAGGTCTAGGTAACTCCTCATTTTGACCTAGGGTTAATACGAGTAGGGCGGAAATAAGGGATGTTTTTTTGCTTTGGGGGTTTTAAATTGTCCCAATCTACGGGGTAGGCAATTTCTCTTCTTTCAGGTGAATCTAGTACAGTTATACGTGTGTGAAGGAAACGGCATGATTTGGCGGAGATGTGTTCAAATAGATACGAGTTTATCTTTGAGAGTCTTATAATTCTATCATCAAGTACTAAACGCTGGAAATCGCAGGAAGGAAGAATAATAGTTCTTAAGTTTTGAAAGCTATTCATGCATGGAATTTCTTTAGATAAAGTGCGTTCCACGAACCTGGAACCTCGACTCCTTCGGCATCTACCAGGCGGTAGGCATTCACGGAATAGGCATGGGTGATCACATATGGTCCCTCCCATGTGGGTTGCAACTTTCCTCTTGGGTGAGGCTGTCTTGATGGCATGATTTGCTTGAGTACTAATTCTCCGATTTTTAAATTTTCTTTTTATTACCTTCTTTTCAAATGCCCTTGCCACCCTTCTTTGATAGGCCTGGGCATGGTCTGCCGCCCTTAATCTTTTCCCGTCTAGTAGTTTGAGGCGTAATAGGAGTGCCTATTACTAGAAGACATCCAAATTGAGGAAAGGAGTGCCTCCCTCCTTTCCTCAATTTGGAGGTCTTCTTCTAGTACTATTCTTAAGGATGGGACGAGGATTTCGTAAGGTACTACTGCTTCGGCCCCAAACGTGACTGAATAGGGGGTATAACCAGTGGGTGTCCTAATGGAGGTTCGGTATGCCCAGAGGGCGTCTACCAATTTATCAGGCCAATCGGTTGCCTTATGGGTTTCTACCGTTTTCTTTATAATTTTGAGCAAGGTTTTATTGGTGGCCTCTGCCTATCCATTCCCCTGTGGATAATATGGCGTGGAATGATGAAGTTCTATATGATGTTTATTGCATAGGTCTTGAAATTCTTGGGAGATGAACTGGGGACCATTGTTAGATATAATTGCTTTGGGGGTACCAAACCGTGCAAGGATGTGGGTGCGGACAAAACGAGCCAGGGTAGAGCTTTTAATTACTACATAGGACTCGGCTTCAGCCCATTTGGTAAAGTATTCTGTAGCGGTGAGGATGAAAGCTTTTTGGGTAGTGTTTTCTATAGTGTCCCGGAATGGTCCTATCACATCTAATGCCCACATAGAGAAGGGCCATGGTGAAGTCATGGGATGTAAAGAAGATGCTGGTGCGTGTATTTTGTTGGCATGAGTTTGACACTGGATACAACGCTTAACGTATTTGTTGCAGTCTCCTTCAAGCGTGGGCCAATAGTAGCCCATTCTTAATACCTTTTTCGCTAGCATCTGGGCGTTGACGTGTCCTCCGCATACTCCGGAGTGAGCTTCTTCTACAATGGTATATGCTTCTTCGTCGTCCAAGCACCTAAGTAGTTCCCCATTGAAGGAGGCTCGGAAGAGTATCCCCCCTCGGAGGCAGTATTTGACTGCTATCCTTTTGACTATTTTCTGGTCGTTGCTGGTAGCGTAGCTTGGGAATGAACCGTTTTTAAGGTAGTTTCTAATATCAAAGTACCAGGGGTTTCCGTCGTCTATATCTCCTAGTTCAAGGGCTAGGATTTCCGTGGTACTAGCATTTTTGTTGGCCCGGTTCATTTTTAGGAGACTTTGAGTTTTATAGTCACCGAGTTCGGTGGCAGGTGTTTCTAGTCTCTGGATAGTGACTGTTTCAGATGTCCTAGATAAGGGAAAGGTGAGCGATGAGGCTAAAGAGGCTAGAGAATCTGCAAGAATATTGCCGGTCCGGGGTATGAAAATGTGAGTAACCTTACGGAATTGTTTTAGCAGGACTATGGCTAGTTCTCTGTACGGCTTCAGTTTTGGGTCTCTAGTCTGATATTTTTTAAGAGTTTGGCGGATTACTAAGAGGGAGTCCCCAACGATGTCTAAATTTTTAGCTCCTAGGGCTAGGGCCGCCTTCAAACCTGCTATCAGGGCCTCGTATTCGGCAATATTGTTGGTGGCTTTAAACGTAAGCTGAAACGCTTGTGGGATAATGACGCCTTCGGGGGAGATTAGTGCTATTCCTATTCCCTTTCCCTTTTGGTTGACCGCTCCGTCGAAGTATAGCGTCCATGTCTCTCTATCCTTTTCTTCAATAAGCGCAAATATTTCTTCGTCCGGGAAGTCAGTTTTTACTGGTTCGTAATCAGGGAGGGGTAGTTGAGCGAGGTGGTCAGCGATGGCTTGCCCTTTGATGGATTTTTGAGTGGCATACGTGATGTCAAACTCGTTTAACTGTACTTGCCATCGGGCTAAGCGTCCAGTTAATACGGCTTTCTCGAATAGGAACCTTACTGGGTCCATTTTGGCAAAGTATTTGACTTTGTGGGCAAGAAAATAATGTCGCAACTTTTGAGAAGCCCATACTAATGCTAGACAAGTCTTTTCTGTAGGAGGGTAGGCTTTTTCGTACTCAATCAGGGTTTTACTCAGGTAGTAAATGGCCTTTTCCTTTCTTCCCATGTCGTCGTGTTGTGCAAGCACCGCACCAATGGCTTCCTTAGTTGCAGCTATATAGAGGAGCAGGGGTCGTCCGGGTACTGGAGCCGAAAGGACTGGGGGATTAAGAAGGTACGTTTTTAAATTATCAAAGGCCTTTTGGCATTCACTATCCCAATTAAACTTGACTCCTCCTTTCAACAGTTTGTAAAAGGGGCGACATCTTTCAGCGTGTTGCGAAATAAATCTCCTAATAAATTGCAACCTTCCTACGAGCCCCCTCAATTCTTTTAGGTTCTTAGGTGGGGGCATTTGGGCGATGGCTTTTGCCTTGGTCGGATCTATTTCTATTCCCCGCTTACTTACCATGAATCCTAAAAGTTTCCCAGAGGAGACCCCAAAGCGACATTTCTTTGGATTCATTTTGAGTGAATATTCCCTGCATCTCTGTAACACTTGTCTAAGTATGTCTGCGTGTCCTATTCGAGTCCTAGATTTGACTAAGATATCATCCACATATACTTCTACTAGCTTGTGCATCATATCATGGAATATTGAGGTCATAGCCCTTTGATATGTTGCACCCGCATTTTTGAGCCCGAAAGGCATCACTATGTAGCAGTAAGTTCCCCAGGGTGTGGTAAAGGAAGTCTTTTCTTGGTCTTTTTCTGCCAGCCGGATCTGGTTGTATCCAGAAAAGCCATCCATGAACGAGAGCATCTCATATCCTGCCGTGTTGTCGACAAGGAGGTCAATATGTGGGAGTGGGAAGTCATCTTTTGGGCACGCTCGATTGAGGTCCCTGAAGTCGATGCATATCCGGATCTTCCCATCCTTCTTGGACACTGGAACAATATTTGCCACCCATTTTGGGTATAAAACTACCCGGATAAATTTATGGTGGAGTTTGTCTACCTCATCTTTGATTTTTAAAGCTACCTCGGGATGAAGGCGTCTCAGTTTTTGTTTTACTGGTTTTGCGTTTGGTTCTAAAATTAACTGATGTTCGACTAACGAGGTATCGAGCCCGGGCATGTCCTTGTAAGACCACGCAAAGACGTCTTTATACTCGTGTAATATTTTAACCAGGCCCTCCCTCTCATTGTGATTTAGTCCTGCGCTAATTGAAATGATTTTGGGGTCAGTCTTTGTCCCTAGGTTTAGCTCCTCTATCTTCTCATCTGCTTCTTCCGTCTTCTCATCGAACCTTTGAAGGCTCTGCTTGAATTCTTCAGATAGGTCCCCTTTTTCTTCATCGTCCTCATCACAGATTTCGAAGACTCCTAGACCATCGTCTGGGTTCTCTATGTTATCTAGGTCTGGTTCTTCTATAACTGCTATTGTTTCAAATTTTTCTAAACCTAACATGGTCCTGCTATACCCTTCTAAGTTGCTAATGGTCTGGTCAGGAATTTGACTCCTAGTAGGTTTGACTGTTTTGGACGAGGTACTAGGGTTGGGATTTTTAGCCTGACTGGCTAGACGTTGTAGTTTATTCAGGAGATCAGAGTCATCGCTGAAGGGGTGCCATGCTGGGGTGAAATCATCCTTGTCGAACAGGGATCCAAGGGTTTTGGTTTCATTTTTTTTTTTTTTTTTTTTTGTTTTTTTTTTGTTTTTTTTAACAGAAAAGACACTTATTATTTACAATCTACTGGATTGATGGAAGTGCTTCAACCGACTTTTCTCCAGCAGCTGGCGCTCCTTTGTTGCGATGCTTGAGCACTGCGAGAAAAGGAGGCTGGGTCAGCTGGAGTTTTATCGTCTGGCGGTGAGTGTGTGTTTAGGTGTTTATCAGGCTGTGGGAACAGCCACTCTAGGGAGCCAGAGAGACAATCTGGTTCTGTCTCCGGGATAGGGTCCAGGGGGTAGGGGCATGTGACCTCTTTGGCGGGCTCTATGATTATTCCTCTTATGAAATGTTCGTACAACCTCCAATCGCATTTTTCTTTTAGTTTAGGGCGATGCTTGGACGAGCCAATGCCTTTCTTATCTAGCCATGCTGGGAGTTCGATGGGGTGCAAGATCCCATTTTTGTGTCCCAGGGTTTCCCCGGGAAGGTAACCCATGATCCCCATGATATGCCAGCCAGGGTTCTCAAGCCTAGGGTGGCTTGCTTTTGAGGTAGCGGGGAGAGTATTCCGGGGATTTAGCCAATCGGCTGGAAAATCTAAGATGTGGATGGTGGCTTCTATGGGTTTTGGGCTACTGGTTTTTATAGTGACGGTTTGATTATCGGCGAACCTTGATTTAGGTCATTTGATTGCTTTATTTTTATTATTCGACCCCCCAAGGGGAATTTCAAACATTGGTGTAGGGGAGAGGAGACCCCCTTTATGGATGCTAGCCATTTGCGTCATAGGATCATATTATAATCTGAATCCATTTCTAGGACATATGCTTTAGCGCTAGTTTCTAGCGGCCCTACCTTTAATCGGAAGTCCTTAAAGCCTAGAACCGGACGAGCCGTTTTGTCATAGGCAAATATACGGGTGTCCGTTTCGAAGAGTGTAGTTATGCATCCGTTAATGTGCTCGAAGGTTTGTAGTGATATGAGGTTTACTCCCTCCCCGGTGTCAATTAGAACTTTATCCACCGAGTATCCTTCGAGGTTAATCGTTATGCATAGGGTTGATGTGCTAATGACTTTATCGTGAATCTCTTCTTTAGGTCTAAAGGTTATGATGGGCCCTAGTCCTGCGGTGGCTAGAGCTATTGGTACGCCTAGGGTAGAGATTTGTGGGTCGACTTGGATTCTTTTTAGGAACATTTTTAGAGCCTGCTGGTGGTGTTCTGAGGTTTCGATTAGCTCTAAAATGGAAATTTTCGGGGATTTTTGGAGTTGGTCTAGGATGTCGATCTTATCTCGGTGTGGGGCTCCTCAGTCTCTGTTTCAGGCAGGGGGTGTCTATAAGAGGGTACAGTGTTGAACATTCTGCCTGCTCTGGTAGTATGATGGATCAGTGCGACAATGGTGGTTCGGGGGTTTTGTTTTAATGGGTATAATGGTTGGAGTTTTTTAGGGAGAGAGAGCTTTGTGGGTTTGGGGAGAATGGGGGAGGGGACTGGTAGGACAGGGGAAGAGGCTGGTAAGATTAAGCCACCTGGGATGATCCTGGGTGACTCTTCGTGCTCAGCGTCTTTTATGGTGTAGACGCTTTCATAGCTTAGGCTCTCTGGTTCTTCCAAGGGAGCCTTCGTGGCTGGCCTTGGGTCTTGAGTTGTGGTTTCTACATGGTTGGGGGTTTCTGGGGTTGGTTTGACTTCTAGGGCTTTTGTAGCTAGGTTGTCTTTGAGTCCCCTGATGGTGGCCCAGTCTAAGCGCTCTCTTCATCAAGGTTATAGACAATGTCTCGAAACGAGGAGCATTGTTCGATGGTGTGGCCGTGATGTCGATGATATTGACAAAAATGGGTGGGGTCAGCACCGATAGGTGAAGGTCTAGCTATGGGTAAGGAAATGCCATTGACTTTTAATAAGGCTCTGAGGATGTTCCCTAGGGTTTCTGGAAGGGGAGGGTAGCTATCTCTTCTGTTTGACCATTTTGGGCCGTAGAAAGAGGGAAGTGCAGCCTTATCACGGGGGATGCGCGCGGGTTCTCTAGGGCTATACCTTGCGTTCTTGGGGAGATAGGGTAGAGGGTCTCCTGTTTTGGTCCTGGTTTTGGATTGAGGGGGCCTGAATTGGGGAATCATGGGTCGCGGGGTTTTGTCGTATCGGCACGGGGACGGGTACTGATCGAGTAGTGAAGTTCTGGTTGATTGGCCGAGGCGGTGCATACCCGGATGAACCGGACGTGTACTGTCTCGGAGCCGTTCCTCGATCAGGAACTCGTGCTCCGTTCGGGTAGAGCGTCGATACTGTGTAATAATCCCCTCTATCATGGGGGTTTGTGCCTTACGAGGCGGTTGTCCAACCCTATGGCTGATAGGTGGGGACTGGGTTTGGACTACTGGGGCTGCACAACGGGAAATCCTGTTGTGGCGGTCAATCAGAAGCTGATACGTAGTACAGTCTCCGTACGAAAGGCTCGTACGAAGTTCTGGACTCAGGCTCTGTAACATCATGTCAATTTCTTGACATTCTGTGAGTTGCAGGCCGGTCCGGTGGACAAGTGTGCGCCACCGAGACACGTATTGTTCGAATTCCTCCCTAGGCCTCATTCTTCTACGGTTAAATCCGAAATAGAGGGGGTTCTAATCCTCTGGTAACCGTAGCGGCCCAAGAACTTCTCGCTTACAGCCGAGAAGTTTGACAAGTGATCTATAGGGAGGGTGGAGAACCATTGTAGTGCTTCTCCTTCCAATGATTTTTGGAAGAGGAAGACTAGCAGAGGTTGATTATCTAGAAGGGCGTGCGTCTAGATAAAAGGCAGTTAAATGATGTCTGGGTCTCCACGACCGTTATACCGGAAATTTGGGGATTTTGAACACCTCTGGTAGGTGGACTGACGGGATTTGTCTCAGGTTATGTAGAGACATGTGTTTGGGGGCTGAGGGGCCAGTCTCGGAGAGAATTCTCCGGATGGTATCGTCCAGTGTTTCTCCCCGGGGAGGGCTGCCTAGCGGTCCCGGGTTTGGGGTGGCTTGGTAGGGGCCTGGGGTGGAAACGGCTGGGAATATTGGATTCGCGGGGGAAAGGGGGGTGAACGAAAAGACGCTCGGGTTGACCGAGTGACTAGGCGTGAATGGGGTCTTGGGAATGGCCTTAGGGGTTTCGACAGGGGCCTCCTGTCTTAGGGTTTTGACCTGGCGGTAGTCGGCGAGGTCATGAAACATTCCCTCTACAGATTGGTATCCTACACTGGCCATCCTTTCCTATAGATGGGTCAGGAATTGCGTGGCCTGACCCTCTTGGTGGGTTCTTTCCTCTAGTATCTCCTCCTCTATGCGGGATTCCATGATGCGTGTGAAATGATTTAAGGGAACGAATGCAGATATAATGCAGTAAATAAAGCGGTAAAGGATTGCGCAGTGGTGTGCGGCTTACAAAGCAGTAAAGGAATGCGCAGTGGTGTGCGGCTTACAAAGCAGTAAAGGATTGCGCAGCTGTGTGCGGCTTACAAAGCAGTAAAGGATTGCACAGCCGTCTGCGGCTTACAAAGCGGTAAATGATGCTGTGATGTGAATTAGAGGAGGAACTGATTCGAGGGGTCAGAAATTCTAACCTTCCTAGAGGGTTGATAGCATTCTAGTCAAGCTTGTAAAAGGAGGCAGAAGAGGATTACCTTTTGTTGTTTTTCATGAGGGAGGTCCCACCGTGATCGCGAGATTTGTCGGTACCGTCGGGAAGGTCTCCGATGTCGGTGAGTCGGAGCGGATCCCGGCGGGGTGCGCAGTGAGCGCGTGTGTGTGTGGGGGTTCTTCGGGGATTCAGATCGGATGCGTGCCCTCGCGGGCTCGGTCGGATCGTCTTCTCGGAAGGGTGAGGGGTGTCGTTCCTGGTTGAGGCGCCCGATAGCGTCTCAAGAGGATTCAGGGGTTTGTGTGATCGCCACTTGCTTTTTCTAAAAGCAGGAAAAGGTTGGGTCGGATTTGATCGCCTACGTGGGGAGTTTGTGAGGTCTCCGCTCTGAGACACGGATATACCGTACACAGAGGTGAAAAAAAAAGGTATCCTATCCTGCTTCCGGGGCTTGACTAAAGGAGTCTTGGGACAAAGGGGTGTGGATATGGGGTGTGGACAGGGGGCGGCTAGTTGTGTTTAGCCGTTGGCCAAGGGGCGGCTAGCTAGGTTACCCGTCCAGGGGCTGGGTTTGTTTGGGCAGAACTTCGGTAGGAAATGGGTTTGGTTTTGGACAGAGGCTAAGCTAGGTTTAGCCCGGGTTTCTGGAGGGTGGGATGAGAGGGTATTTTATGTAGGGAATGGGTGATTCTGGAGGGCGGTTAAAGGTCATGACCCGCCGCAATGATCAGCATTTAATGCTGCTTTATGTCCCATCCAGGGGACTGGTCCAAAGTCGGCCAGGGGGCGGTCAGTGGGGTGGCTAGTGTAAACTAGCCGCCTAGTATGGGGCGGCTAGTTAGGGCTAGCCGCCCCTTTCCACGGACTTGGGGTTTTTGGGTTTTAGAGTGGCGGGGTTTGTTTTAGGGTTAGGGTAGGTTTAGGGTTTGGGTTTAGGGCTAGGGTTTAGGGTTGGTTTAGGATTTCCGGTTTAGGTCAAGGCTAGTGTTTAGGGTTTCCGGTTTTAGGTCAAGGCTAGGTTTTAGGGTTTTCGGTTTCCCGAACTTTGGTTCTCTATTGGATGTCTAAATGTGGGATATTTCCGTGTGTTACTTGAAGTATTTCCGTCTCTCTGGACGGTCAAAATTGGGGTATCTACAATTGTCCCTCATCGGACGGAGTCTTTGTGCGAAGCAGAAAAGACTTCGACCTATGATAAGGAAAGAGACCCCTATTTTGGCCGGCCCGACCTTCAAGGTGTTATGCCAATACGAACAGTACTATTCAGGAAGTTGATTTAGACCGTCAGAGGCTAGGTCTTGACTTAGAATTTTTAACCGAGAGGATGATCCAGGTGGAAGGCGGGAAAAAGTAAATGGCGAGTGATCCAACCCGCGGTCGGGGTTCTTAGCTATCGTGCGCGTAGCAGCCCAGCGTCAGTTTCCTCGTGCCTACAGTTTCCGTGCTTGGGAAAACTCAGCAAGGAGGGGATATCACCGACAGAAAGCAATTACAAGTTGAGTTTGGGTGAATTGGATCATCCGAAGGATAAGAACTCCGGACAAGAACCAGAACTGAAGAAATTCAAATTTGAGTGGTACTGAAAGCGCGGCGAAACTTTGGGAAAGTCGTGTTTGATCAAGTAATGTCTGGAAATAAGCCATTACATGGTTGTTTGGTTATGGATAACTTCGAAGTTTAGGGCTGAGAAGATTGGAAATGGGTTTTTAAATGGAAGACAAAAAACTGCTAGCCGGATCTGGTTGTATCCAGAAAGCCATCCATGAACGAGAGCATCTCATATCCTATCGTGTTGTCAACAAGGAGGTCAATATGTGGGAGTGGGAAGTCATCTTTTGGGCACGCTCGATTGAGGTCCCTGAAGTCCATGCATATCCGGATCTTCCCATCCTTCTTAGACACTGGAACAATATTTGCGACCCATTTTGGGTATAAAACTACCCGGATAAATTTAAATTTGTGGAGTTTGTCAACCTCATCTTTGATTTTTAAAGCTACCTCGGGATGAAGGCGTCTCAGTTTTTGTTTTACTGGTTTTGCGTTTGGTTCTAAAATTAACTGATGTTCGACTAACGAGGTATCGAGTCCGGGCATGTCCTTGTAAGACCACCCAAAGACGTCTTTATACTCGTGTAATATTTTAACCAGGCCCTCCCTCTCATTGTGATTTAGTCCTGCGCTAATTGAAATGATTTTGGGGTCAGTCTTTGTCCCTAGGTTTAGCTCCTCCATCTTCTCGTCTGCTTCTTCTGTCTTTTCATCGAATCTTTGAAGGCTCTGCTTGAATTCTTTAGATAGGTCCTCTTTTTCTTCATCGTCCTATTCACAGATTTTGATGACCCCTAGACCATCATCTAGGTTCTCTCTGTTATCTAGGTCCGGTTCTTCTATAACTGCGATTGATTCAAATTTTTCTAAACCTACTATGGCCCTACTATACCCTTCTAAGTTGCTAATGATCTGGTCAGGTATTTTACTCCTAGTAGGTTTGACTGTTTTGGACGAGGCATTAGGGTTGGGATTTTCAGCTTGACTGGCTAGACGATGTAGTTTATTCAGGAGATCAGAGTCATCGCTAAAGGGGTGCCATGCCGGGGTGAAGTCATCATTGTCGAACAGGGATCCAAGGGTTTTGGTTTCCATTTTTCATTTTTTTTTTTGGTTTGTTTTTTTGTTTTTCTTGTTATTTTTGTTTTTTTTTGTTTTTTTTAACAGAAAAGACACTTATTATTTACAAACTACTGGATTGGTGGAAGTGTTTCAACCGACTTTCCTCCAGCAGCTGGCGCTCATTTGTTGCGATGCTTGAGCACTGCGAGAAAAGGATGCTGGGTCAGCTGGAGTTTTATCGTCTGGCGGTGAGTGTGTGTTTAGGTGTTTATCAGGCTGTGGGAACAGCCACTCTAGGGAGCCAGAGAGACAGTCTGGTTCTATCTCCGGGATAGGGTCCAGGGGGTAGGGGCATGTGACCTCTTTGGCGGGCACTATGATTATTCCTCTTATGAAATGTTCGTACAACCTCCAATCGCATTTTTCTTTTAGTTTAGGGCGATGCTTGGACGAGCCAATGCCTTTCTTTTCTAGCCATGCTGGGAGCTCGATGGGGTCCAAGATCCCATTTTTGTGTCCCAGGGTTTCCCCGGGAAGGTAACCCATGATCCCCATGATATGCCAGCCAGGGTTCTCAAGCCTAGGGTGGCTTGCTTTTGAGGTAGCGGGGAGAGTATTCCGGGGATTTAGCCAATCGGCTGGAAAATCTAAGATGTGGATGGTGGCTTCTATGGGTTTTGGGCTACTGGTTTTTATAGTGACGGTTTCATTATCGGTGAACCTTGATTTAGGTCATTTGATTGCATCTCCTTATATTTTTATTATTCGACTCCCCAAGGGGAATTTCAAACATTGGTGTAGGGGAGAGGAGACCCCCTTTATGGATGCTAGCCATTTGCGTCCTAGGATCATATTATAATCTGAATCCATTTCTAGGACATATGCTTTAGCGCTAGTTTCTAGCGGCCCTACCTTTAATCGGAAGTCCTTAAAGCCTAGAACCGGACGAGCCGTCTTGTCATAGGCAAATATGCGGGTGTCCGTTTCGAAGAGTGTAGTTATGCGTCCGTTAATGTGCTCGAAGGTTTGTAGTGATATGAGGTTTACTCCCGCCCCGGTGTCAATTAGAACTTTATCCACCGAGTATCCTTCGAGGTTAATCGTCATGCATAGGGTTGAGGTGCTAACGACTTTATCGTGAATCTCTTCTTTAGGTCTAAAGGTTATGATGGGCCCTAGTCCTGCAGTGGCTAGAGTTATTGGTACGCCTAGGGTAGAGATTTGTGGGTCGACTTGGATTCTTTCTAGGAACATTTTTAGAGCCTGCTGGTGGTGTTCTGAGGTTTCGATTAGCTCTAAAATGGAAATTTTCGTGGGGATTTTTTGGAGTTGGTCTAGGATGTCGATCTTATCTCCGATGCGGGGCTCCTCAGTGTCTGTTTCAGGCAGGGGGTGTCCGTAAGAGGGCACAGTGTTGAAAATTCTGCCTGCTCTGGTAGTATTATAGTTCAGTGCGTCAATGGTGGTTCGGGAGTTTTTTTTTAATGGGTATAGGCTTTCGTTAATTGGTGAAGGGGATAATGGTTGGAGTTTTTTAGGGAGAGAGAGCTTTGTGGGTTTGGGGAGAATGGGGGAGGGGACTGGTAGGACGGGGGAAGAGGCTGGTAAGATTAAGCCACCTGGGATGATCCTGGGTGACTCTTCGTGTAGACGCTTTCATAGCTTATGCTCTCTGGTTCTTCCAAGGGAGCCTTCGTGGCTGGCCTTGGGTCTTGAGTTGTTGTTTCTACAGGGTTGGGGGTTTCTGGGGTTGGCTTGATTTCTAGGGCTTTTGTAGCTAGGTTGTCTTTGAGTCCCCTGGTGGTGGCCCAGTCTAAGCGCCTCTCTTCATCAAGGTTGTAGACAAAGTCTCGAAACGAGGAGCATTGTTCGATGGTGTGGCCGTGATGTCGATGATATTGACAAAAATGGGTGGGGTTGATATTATATTTGGGCTTGGGACCCCTCTATTTATAGTAAAAGAGAGGCAGGAAAATATCCCGGGGGTAATGGAGTGGGTTGGCTTCGATTAGACCCCTCATTAATTCTCTGGTTCTTCTGTCAGAGACCAGGTGAAGGGCGGCTAGTTCCAACTAGCCGCCCAGGATGGGGCAGCTACTTCCTGGTAGCCGCCCCAATCATGACCTGCCAAACGTCCCATCTCTGACAAGCGGTGGCTTGGGTCGGTTACTTGGTTTGATCCGGCCAAGAGAGGGCGACTAAAGGTCATGACCCGCCGCAATGATCAGCATTTAATGCTGCTTTATGTCCCATCCAGGGGACTGGTCCAAAGTTGGCCAGGGGGCGGTCAGTGGGGCGGCTAGTGCAAACTAGCCGCCTAGTATGGGGCGGCTAGTTAGGGCTAGCCGCCCCTTTCCAGGGACTTGGGGTTTTTGGGTTTTTAGAGTGGCGGGGTTTGTTTTAGGGTTAGGGTAGGTTTAGGGTTTGGGTTTAGGGCTAGGGTTTAGGGTTGGTTTAGGGTTTTTGGTTTAGGTTAAGGCTAGGGTTTAGGGTGTCCGGTTTTAGGTCAAGGCTAGGTTTTAGGTTTTCTGGTTTCCCGAACTTTGGTTCTCTATTGGATGTCCAAATGTGGGATATTTCCGTGTGTTACTTGAAGTATTTCTGTCTCTCTGGACGGTCAAAATTGGGGTATCTACAGTCACATGTTCACCAAGAGATTCCGATTTTTTGTTTGTTTCTCGACTTTCTTCGTTGTTTGGTCAGGATGGTGCAGGTCCCCATGCGCCACAAACCAAACTTCAGCGGCTGGTGGGATTTTACGGGGATCTGGCGTTCGCCAGTTGTTGCAAGATGATGCTTCGATCTTGTTTCGGGTTTTAGCCACCGGGACTGCATTAACCTGTAGAGGTTTGTCTCATGGTAGGCTTGAGCCGTTTGTGCGATGTGGTGCGCTTTTTGTTGAACTTGAGACATGGGCGTGACAATGGCATCACCCACCAGACAACGTGTTGCCCCCAGGCTTGAACCACTAAGATGGCTTCACCTTGTGGAAGTTGGTCTGTTCCCCTGACTTGAACCATCAAAACGGCGCTGTCATGTGGGGTTCAGGGTGTGTCTCATTGGTTTTAACCACCTGTGCGACATTACCCTTTGAGACCAACATTGAGCCACTCCAGGTCCGAACCGGTTGTACGGCGTCACCCTATGGGGTAGGTTTGTGGAATATGGGTCAATGGTGAGCCGTGTATCCTTACGTGATATGTTGTTCTTTTTGTGTAAACCACAACATGGTGTTTCTTGTAGGATAAGATGTTGCCATGTGGGAGTCGGTATTGATCTTGCTAGTGCGAATAGTCAGATGACGTGGCTCTTGGAGATTGGTTCTGAAGTTGCCTTGAGCTTGAGCAGTTTTCACGATGTCGTCGAATGGGGCGAAGCGAGCGAGTTGCCTTGGGCTTAAGTCGTTTGTACGACGTAGCCGATTGGGGCGATGTGAGTGAGCTGGGTTGCCTTAGGCTTGTAGCCAAACAGGGCGACATGAGCGAGTAGGGTTGCCTCTGGCTTGAGTCATTTGTACGTATCCGAACGAGGCGACGTGATCCAGTCGGGTCGCCTAGGCATGAGTCGTTTGTGCGACGTAGCCGAATGGGGTGACGTGAGTGAGTCGTCTTGAGTTTGAATCGTTTGTACGACATAGCTGAATGGGGCGACGTGAGTGAGCCGGGTCACCCTCAGCTTGAGTCGTTTGTACGACGTAGCCGAACGAGGCACTTATAAGGGTAGGACCACCTTGGGCTCGAGCCTCTAAGCCAAACAGGGTGGCTGTGAGAATGGACCACCTTGGGCTTGAGCCGCTGGTGCAACATGGCCGATCAAGGTAGCTCTAAGAGTTGGACACCTCGGGCATGAGTCACTTGTGTGACATGGCTGAACGAGATGGCTATACGAGTTGGACCACCTTAGGCGTGAGTCACCTGTGTGACATGGCCAGGAGAGAGGCTGAGAGTTCGTACAGTCTCGGGCTTGAGCCGCTGCGAGCGACGTGGCCGGTGAGAGGCAGAGAGTTCGTACTGCCTCGGGCTTGAGCCACTTTGAGCAACGTGGTCATGCGAGAGGCAGAAAATTTGTACCGTCTTGAGCTTGAGCCGCTGCGAACGACGTGGTCAGCGAGAGGCTTAGAGTTCGCACCGTCTCGGGCTTGAGCCGCTTTGAGCGACGTGGCGCAGAGAGTTCGTACCGTCTCGGGCTTGAGCCGCTGCGAGTGACGTGGCCAATGAGAGGCAGAGAGTTCGTACCATCTCGGGTTTGAGCCGCTGCAAGCGACGTAGCCGGTGAGCGGCAGAGAGTTCGTACCGTCTCGGGCTTGAGCCACTGCGAGTGACGTGGCTGGTGAGAGGCAGAGAGTTTGTACCGTCTCGGGCTTGAGCCACTATGAGCGACATGGCCGGCGAGAGGCAGAGAGTTCGTACCGTCTCAGGCTTGAGCCGCTGCGAGCGACATGGCTGGTGAGAGGCACAGAGTTCGTACCGTCTCAGGCTTGAGCCGCTGCGAGCGACATGGCTGGTGAGAGGCAGAGAGCTCGAACCGTCTCGGGCTTGAGCCGCTGTGAGCGACGTGGCCGGCGAGAGGCAGAGATCGAGTGTTCGTACCTTCTCGGGCTTGAGCCATTGCGAGCGACGTGGCCGGCGAGAGGCAGAGAGTTCGTACCGTCTCGGGCTTGAGCCGCTGCGAGCAACATGGCCGGCGAGAAGCAGAGAGTTCAACTAGGTACTACTATTGCGATTCCTTTCATACTGTAGACGGGCAGGATAGATTGCACGTATCCTGCACCCTCTTTTGCGCACGTAGGATCGGACTGTAGTTGTTATCAGTTTGCAAAGAACCGAGAGTGCGTGGGGTAGGAGCAATGTTTGCTAACATAACCCCGATGGCATCAGCTCGGTCGAAGAGGTGTAATGGAGCATTTGAGGTCTCATAAATAATAATACCTTGAAATCAAAAGTCAAAAACATTCATTTGACATTTTAGAATAGTATTATGCGTGGTAAAGGAATGTAATAGGGTTCAAGATGGTTTAAGAGACATTAGTTATAAACGCCATTTTGCTTATGAATAATATTTTCTCAAGTTATAGTATTCCAGAGGGTTGGAATATTTACCTTTCGTGGACCCTCGATGCAAAATTTATGTGCCCCCCCGTCATAAGCCTCGACCACTTCGCATGGGTCTTTTTGAGCATGCAATGTGGGCTTTAAATGGAAACAAAGGAGGCATGTCGAGGTGACGATTTACAGTGGGACTGAGAGGGTGTAGAGATGCCGACTTGCAAAAGGAACGAGGTAGCATGCCCGTATATCGATCGGCACAGGTGATCGAGGAGGTGCCTCAAAGTGATGACTAAGGCGTAGGAGACCGAGGAGGTGCGTCGAGATGACAACCGAGGATGTTAGTGAACGGCAATCGAGAAAGTAGAAGAAAAGGGAGTCCATGATCGAATATATATACACACACACACACACACACACACACATATATATATATATGTGTATATATACCCGAGTGATAGCGTGCGGCGGACCGCACGGTGCGGATCCGACGTACGTCGTCCGATCGCGGGTCTATCGCATCCAACGGTCGATGTGAATCGCACCCGACCGTCTGATGCGATGGACCCGTGATCGACGGCCCATGGTCGACGCCGCACGTGACCGCATGTCGCACCTAATCACTCCTATATATATATATATATATATATATTGAACTTCGCGGATAAGTCAAGTCGCACGAACATAATCGAAAATATATAAGGTTCCACTATACCTGGGAGGGTGCAATGGCGAACCGAGTGATGAGCCCAGGCGATGGCCTAATGGGAAGAGTTGAGATGATCGCTTGAAGAGCCGATATGTGGAGGCGGGCCTAGGGGGGCAGGCTGAGGTGATGTGCTATGAGGCGCGCCGCGGTGGCATGCCGAGGTGGCGCGCCAAGGCGACGTGTCGAGGAGATACGCCGAAGAGATGTGCCGATGAGGCGATGACCTGCGGAGGTGGTGAGCCGACCTGCCGAGGTGTACTAAGGAGGAATGCTAGTGAGGGAGCCGGTGGTTCTGCAGATCTCAAGGAGGAAGGAGATTCAAGACAGAGAGGAGTGATGGCTAATGACGACCCGAACGACGCGTGATAGGAGGCGCGTAGACAGCGAAGAAGAAGAACTACAACACGAGTGGTGGCATGAATGAAGACAACAATGCAGGAATACTGTTGGAGTACGCGCATTGGGACACCGACGCGTGAAGAGGCTATGACAGCGGTGCTTTCCCCGAATAGGTTATGTTGGGGGATCGGACGGACGAAATCGATGCATCGGTTGTTGATGTGTCGATTGCCCCATGTGAAATAAATATGTTAAATCTAAAAGGCCAGATCAAATATCGAGGTTCAACTCACATAAAAATTTATTGATACAAATTTTATTGTTAAATCTTCCAAAAAAGAATGGCATTAATGAATAACCATGGAAGACCGATAGGTCTTTTTATATGAGCATTGTGTCGAGTTGATGGCATAAGAATATACCGGGAGTATGGTCAAATACATGACATAATATGGGGATTGAATATTGGGCCCGTCTAGTCCCACCCACCATATTTCTTACCCCACCAATCAATTAAAAAAAAATCCAGTGTTTTGGTATCCCCACCTGTAAATACCCCAATTTTGACCGTCCAGAGAGACAGAAATACTTCAAGTAACACACGGAAATATCCCACAGTTGGACATCCAATAAAGAACCAAAGGTACGGTAAACCGGAAACCCTAAACCTAGCCTTGGCCTAACCTAAACTGGAAACCCTCTAGCCTTGACCAAAACCTAAACCGGAAACCCTAAACCTAGCCTTGACCTAAACCTAAACTGGAAACCCTAAACCCTAGCCTTGACCTAAACCTAAACCTAAACCTAAACCTAAATCGGAAACCCTAGCCCTAACTCTAAAAACCCAAAACCCTAGAACCCCAAGTCCCTGGCAAGGGGCGGCTAGCCCTAACTGGCCGCCCCACACCGGGAGGCTAGTTTACACTAGCCACCCCCCTGGCCGACTTTGGACCAGTCCCCTGGATGGGACATAAAGCAATATTAAATGCTGATCATTGTGACGGGTCATGACCTTTAGCCGCCCCCTCTCGGCCAGATCAATCCAAGTAACCGACCCAAGCCACCGCTTGTCAGAGATGAGACGTTTGGCAGGTCATGATAGGGGCGGCTACCAGTAAGTAGCCGCCCCATCCTGGGCGGCTAGTTAGCACTAGCCGCCCTTCACCTGGTCTCTGACAGAAGAACCAGAGAATTAATGAGAGGTCCAATCAAAGCCAACCCACTCCATTACCCTCGGGATATTTCCCTGCCTCTCTTTTACTATAAATAAAGGGGTCCCAAGCCCAAATATAATATCAACAACATCACCAATCCATCAAAGAAATCATTCCACACCAACATCCCACAATTCACATTCCCTTTCCCCACTAGAAATCCCAAGAGAGAGAGAGAGAGAGAGCCCCTTTTGTGAGAGAAATACCCATTTCCCTACATAAAATACCCTCTCATCCCACCCTCCAGAAACCCGGGCTAAACCTAGCTTAGCCTCTGTCCAAAACCAAACCCATTTCCTATCGAAGTTCTGCCCAAACCAACCAAGACCCTGGACGGCTAACCCTAGCTAGCCGACCCCTGGCCGACGGCTAAACACAACTAGCCGCCCCCTATTCACACCCCATATCCACACCCCTTTGTCCCAAGACTCCTTTAGTCAAGCCCCGAAAGCAGAATAGGATACCTGTTTTTCACCTCTGTGTACGGTATATCCGTGTCTCAGAGCGGAGACCCCACAAACTCCCCCCTACGTAGGCGATCAAATCCGACCCAAACTTTTCCTGCTTTTAGAAAAAGCAGGTGGCGATCACACAAACCCCTGAATCCTCTTGAGCCGCTATCGGGCGCCTCAACCAGGAACGACACCCCTCACCCTTCCAAGAAGACGATTCGACCGAGCCCGTCAGGGCACGCCTCCGATCCGAATCCCCGAAGAACCCCCACACTCGCACGCGCTCACCCGCGCACCGCCGGGAGGCCTTCCCGACGATACCGACAAATCTGGAGATCACGGTGGGACCTCCCTCGTGAAAAACAACAAAAGGTAATCCACTTCTGCCCCCTTTTACAAGCTTGACTAGAATGCTATCAACCCTCTAGGAAGGTTAGAATTTCTGACCCCTCGAATCAGTTCTTCCTCTAATTCACATCACATCATCATTTACCGCTTTGTAAGCCGCACACAGCTGCGCAATCCTTTACTGCTTTGTAAGCCGCACACAGCTGCGCAATCCTTTACTGCTTTGTAAGCCGCACACAGCTGCGCAATCCTTTACTGCTTTGTAAGTCGCACACCGTTGAGCAATCCTTTACTGCTTTGTAAGCCGCACACCGCTGCGCAATCCTTTACCGCTTTATTTACTGCTTTATATCTGCATGCGTTCCCTTAAATCATTTCACACGCATCATGGAATCCCGCATAGAGAAGGAGATACTAGAGGAAAGAACCCACCAAGAGGGTCAGGCCACGCAATTCCTGACCCATCTAGAGGAAAAGATGGCCAATCTAGGATACCAATCCGTAGAGGACATGTTTCATGACCTCGCCGACTACCGCCAGGTCAAAACCCGAAGACAGAAGGCCCCTGTCGAAACCCCTAAGGCCATTCCCAAGACCCCATTCACGCCCAGTCACTCGGTCAACCCGAGTGTCTTTTCGTTCACTCCCCTTTCCCCCGCGAATCGAATATTCCCAGCCGTTTCCACCCCAGGCCCCTACCAGGCCACCCCAAACCTGGGACCGCTAGGCAGCCCTCCCTGGGGAGAAACATTGGACGATACCATCCGGAGAATTCTCTCCGAGACTGGTCTCTCAGCCCCCAAACACATGTCTCTACATAACCTGAGACAAATCCCGTCAGTCCACCTACCGGAGGGGTTCAAAATCCCCAAATTTCGCCGGTATAACGGTCGTGGAGACCCAGACATTCATTTAATTACCTTTTATCTAGACGCACGCCCGTTTCTAGATAATCAACCTCTGCTAGTCTTCCTCTTCCAGAAATCATTGGAAGGAGAAGCACTACAATGGTTCTCCACCCTCCCTGTAGATCACTTGTCGAATTTCTCGGCTGTAAGCGAGAAGTTCTTAGGCCACTACGATTACCAGAGGATCAGAACCCCCTCTATTTCAGATTTAACCGTAGAGAGAATGAGGCCTAGGGAGGAATTTGAACAATACGTGTCTCGGTGGCGCACATTTGTCCACCGGACCGGCCTGCAACTCACAGAATGTCAAGAAATTGACATGATGTTACAGAGCCTGAGTGCAGAACTTCGTACGAGCCTTTCGTACGGAGACTGTACTACGTATCAGCTTCTGATTGACCGCCACAACAGGATTTCCTGTTGTGCAGCCCCAGTAGTCCAAATCCAGTCCCCACCTATCAGCCATAGGGTTGGACAACCGCCTCGCAAGGCACAAACCCCCACGGTAGAGGGGATTACACAAGTTTCGACACTCTACCCAAATGGAAAGCGTGTCCTTGATCAAGAAACGCCTCCGAGACAGTACACGTCCGGTTCATCCGAGTATGCATCGCCTCGGCAAGCCAATGATAATTTCATTGCCCGATCAGTACCCGCCCCCGTGCCGACACGACTAAGTCCTATATTCCAAAACTTAATAAATCAGATCTCCGTACATGTAAATCCTGTAACAAATATTGGAAAACAAAATCTAGAACCTACTATGCAACCCCTGATGGAAGAACCAGGAGACCTGCCTAGGATCATTCCGGACGGCCTAATCCTTCCAGCACCTTCCCCAATACACCCAAACCCCATCAAACCCCTCCCCCTATACACAGAACAAGTATCCGAGCCCATTCTAGTTCACCCGATAAAGGGAGGTCCCATCCGACCATTGAACCATTTCTCCCATACACAACCTAGTCAAATCTTTGGCAACAAAGCCAGAGTTCTTCCTGCCTGTCCCTCTACTCCACCGGGGACACAAGCCTCTATTCCCCAGCAACCACCCCAAAGGAAATACACCGCTATTCCGCCCCATTTGACCTATGAGTCTCCAGTACCTGAAATTATTGAATCCATAGATTGTCCCAAGCAGGACTCCGACGATGATGAAGAGTTTTTGGCTGGAGAACTATCAAAACTATTTTACCCTTCCCAAACACAACCTCAATCCATCATCCAAGCCTTACCACCGATTAAATCTGAATACCCCGTGTCTCTACCTGCTCAAGACCAAATCATATCAATGCCCGTCGAACCTACCTTGGTGGTCTCGGATGACTCACCTTTTGACTCATCAGATTCTGAGACTGATCCAGGTCCGGTTCAACCAATTATGCATGTCTCTGAACCAGAACCGCTCATATTTAAAAATGCACAATTTGAGGGAGCAGCCAAGCCATCCAAATTGCCAGACTTGCCATCTCATCTACCTAAGGAGCTCTTTCCTCCGGATTCCCCCGCAATATCTAAATCAATTATTCTATATCAGACCCATAAGCCCCTGATTACTCCAGTCAAAGAGTCTTCACCCTCACCATCATTAGGGCCTCAACATTATGTTGAATCGTGCTCCCTTGCACCAGTTCATTCAATAGTCACCACTGCGACTTGCTTTTTCATATCCGCATCTTTATTGATTGAACCCCCTTTGAAGAAAGATTCTCTTCCTGCTAAGGGTCTATGGCAGATCAAGCACCACTTGCATTTTCAACAACATTTAGGCTTTGATATTCTGATAGATGCTGTCAGAATAGACGCTGAACAACAGTGGTTGAGAAGACGTCAAACGCGCTTCAAGATAGAGGAAAATCGATACACAATGAATGATACATCAGAAAATTCAAGTATCATTCCCCTAAAGATCCTACAATTTGAGCCTTCATAAAGGACTCACCTTGCACCATCATTTCCTGGAGGTCACCCTTCAGTGCTATATACTACCTTTTACCTGCTTTCCTATTTTTAAATGTTTTACATGCTTTCTCAAACAAAGATAACAAAAAGATTTGTTTACCATCTTATGCTTTCAAACCCCTATATATATCTATCTACACGCTTTCAAAAACAAAAGAAAACAAAAGAAAGAACAAAAAAAAGATTAAGAGCGGTAGACCATGCTCAGGCCTACCAAAGAAGAGTGGCAAGGGCATTTGAAAAGAAGGTAATAAAAAGAAAATTTGAAATTGGGGAACTAGTACTCAAGCAAATCATGCCATCAAGACAGCCTCACCCAAGAGGAAAGTTGCAACCCACATGGGAGGGACCCTATGTGATCACCCATGCCTATTCCGGGAATGCCTACCGCCTGGTAGATGCCGAAGGAGTCGAGGTTCCAGGTTCGTGGAACGCACTTTATCTAAAGAAATTCCATGCATAAATAGCTTTCAATACTTAAGACCTATTATTCTTCCTTCCTGCGATTTCGAGCGTTTAGTACTTGATGATAGAATTATAAGACTCTCAAAGATAAACTCGTATCTATTTGAACGCATCTCCGCCAAATCATGTCGTTTCCTTCACACACGTATAACTGGACTAGATTCACCTGAAAGAAGAGAAATTGCCTACCCCGTAGACTGGGACAATTTAAAACCCCCAAAGCAAAACATCCCTTATTTCCGCCCCACTCGTATTAACCCTAGGTCAAAATGAGGAGTTACCTAGACCTGGCATATGTCCCAAAACTGGCTCTGGCACTATACAAACACTTCTAGAGGGGAAGCATGAAAAGAATCGGGGTGAAAAATAGAAGAGCCCCCCCCCCTCAAATCAAAACAAAAAAATCAGGCACTGAGAGGCCAACAAAAGAAAAATAACACCCAAGTGAACGTGTTAAACTCTCTATTTTAGCAGGCTTTCACGCCTTTACGCACGGTATACGCTAGACAACGACTATACCAGTACACATCCAAACAACGGACTGTACTTTCCACCCAAAATAAAGAAGTGGTAAAAAGAAGAAAGCCAGAGGGACCTAGAAAGTAGGACATGTGCTAGACTGGGTCAATTCTAAAATATTGCCCGAAAGGAAGATATTTATCTTACCCCATCCCCCCCTCCTTTTTATTTTCGCAACGGGATTCTAAATTGAACTACGTCTGCCGGGAAAGGCAAAATTTCGACCAAAGGTAGATCATGTCCAGGTTTACAAACTATACACACTCACATGAGTTCACTTAGAAACTTGCTTATCCAAGGGAAGCTTATTTGACTCGACTCTTGGTACACTCATGGATTTTTCAGCATGTTTAGAATAATACGATTAAGCATTTGAAACCCATGAACCTAGAAAAATCAACACCTAAGGCCTATACCATTCAAATGCAATCCTGGTTTGGACATGGGTGACCACAAGGGCTCCTCCACAGGGACTTGATGGCATCTTTTACTTCAGAAAATCGAGAACATTACCCTCTCACGTATGAAACCATTGAAGAACTAAAATGCCCCCTTATGCCAACTATGCTTACACATAAGCTTGCATTTTCCTTTTCCAAAACACCTTGGCGTCCGATTTTCTTGGAATATTAAAGTTGACCCCCCGTGCCTAAATATTAAAATTGTCCCCACTCATTTCGTGCCCTTACCGCACATGCCTGAGAAGAAATTGTCCCACCTTTACACACACTTGAAAGTTTTTCTCACACACTTGGAATCCCTTCCTTGCATACTAAAGCATGGTCTCCCGCACTTTACCTTCTCGCATTATCTTTTTTCATTTCACCTTAAGATGGATTATTGCCCTTGACAATTCAAGCAACAAAGAGCTCGAAAGTCAGTGCAGGGGCGCAATCCGGACAGATTTAACACTTGGTCCATGGAAGGCATGTTTTTGTAGGTCTCGAAGGTTGAAACGGTCATGAAGACTTTCGGCAGCAGCAGCAGACAAGAGCAGCAGAATCAAATTGCCCCAGGCAGGGGGCGGCTAAACTCGACTAGCCGCCCCTCACTGGGTGGCTAGTTTACAGTAGCCGCCCCTGCCCTTTGTTTCAGGTGAGGAAGCCCCATGCAGGGGGCGGCTAAGCACAACTAGCCGCCCCCTGCCTGCACCTATTTCAGCTCTGTCGGTCCGTATTCGATCAACTCTTCAACACTTCTTTACCTATTGAGATCAGTTCTTTCCAAAACCTGCATTTACACATTTCATACACATATTCATACACAAAACCTGTATAAATTCCATGCTAAAACAAATATATAATCAAAACCCTACACCCATCCATGAATTAAACGTATAAAAACACCAAAATCACCCATCCACGAAATACTCATTTTTCTAAATAAAGGGAGCTCTTTAAACACCTAAACATCCATGCTAAATTATTCTAAACCATGCATATAAACGAGAAATTAAATTGTCCCACCAAAACCACAAACATAGACTGTTTTTCTAAACCTAGGAGAGAGCATAAAAGAGGATATTTTTCCTTCGAAACGCTCCAAACTCCGAAGTCTTGAGCTATACCTCACCGAAATATCACCTAAAACCAAAAACAAAAGAAGAAAAGCATAAATTCATTGCATATATACGATTCTTCTACTTAAAACCAAGACACAAAGAAGCTGTACCTCGGCGTATCGTCATCCGCTCGAGGCTGAGTAGGAGGAACGTCCTGACTTGGCTGAGAAGGGAGCGGCGGATGAGGAGAAGACTGAACCTATGGAGCGTCGGGAGCGGCAGCAGTCTCTCGAACCGAAGACGCGAACCTTGCATATATCCCACGACTCTGAGACGCCGAAGGACGAGAGGCATGGCTGAAGGTGGCCCCGGTAGCCAAGGAAGCCGAGAGAGAATGGTCAGGCTCAAGTGGAAGAAGATCGAGGTCCGCCTCGGTCATAGAGCCCCCTCCAACCAATTTCCCCTCATAGTCGCCTCCCAAAGACGGACCTACTGCATATCTCTGTCTCTCCTCTCCAATCTCTGTCGGAGGCGACTCTCTGTCCCTCTGGCCCGATCCTCGGCTGCCCTCAACCTCTCCCCCAACTCCCACACCCTCGCCTCCGACGCCCGGAGCGCCTCTCGATCCCTATCCCCGGCCGCCTGGAAAGAACGAACCAAGTCCCCCATCAAACCTCCGGGAACACTTGCCGAAGCCTCCAACTCCAATTCCTTGGGAGATTCATGTCCCGAGGAATCCCGATCACCAGAATCGAGGGGCGCCACGGAAGAGGATCGGACACCCACTGATGGTACCCAAGCTGGCGGACGACCCGGCTGATCGCATGGAACACGACCTCATTGAAGTAGATCAACCAGACGTCTCGCGCCAGAGCCTCGGGAACCTCCCCCGAGTAAGGCCTCCACGTCATCTAAAAAAGCATCAAAAGATAGGAAGAGTGCTTAGCCAAAAGAAAACCAAATACAAGCCAAAGAAATTCAAAGAAAACTTGTACCTCTTCCTCCGACAAGACGCGGAAGGCCTCTCGGAATTGAGCGAGGCGGTGCAAGCAGGAAGATCCCTGGGGTTCCCATCTCATAGCCCAAGGGAGGGCATGATCGAACGGAGCCAAAGTCGGGCGATCGATGGCGAAGTGCTCGTACCCGAAGATCTGACAAAGCGAGAGGAAAACCATCATGATCAAAGTGAACTAAACTAAAAAAGACATTTACCAATCACTTACACATACCTGAAGAAATGGCGCGAAGCCACCAAGGTTTTTTTCACCGGCCCTCTTGACTTTCTTCGAGAGCTCCACGAAGAGATGGGCGAGCATCGCCGCTCCCCAAGCATAGCGCCCCATGCCCTCCAAGTCCCGCATCAGTAGAAGGGAATGAGAGGAGACCTTATAAGAGGCCGTCGAGAAAAGGACCCGGCCAAAGAAGTAGAGGAAGAACGCTCTCAACTCTCTCCGTGCCCTCTGTGGGCACGCGGCCGCCACTCTCACCTCGATCATCGCCCGCCTTCTCTCGAAGCTAGCTGCAACTTCGCCCTTCTGGCGCTCTGTAAAGGAACCGAGGCCGTACTGCCCTGAAAGCCGCCCCAAAGGGATCCGGTTCAGTGTCCGCTCCCGCTCCACGAACTCCCATTCCCCGATCAACTCTCGGAAAAGCCCCCTGTAGTCCGCAAGGGTGGCCGCAATCACTGCCTCCCCCAAAACTGGAAGGCCAGTAATCCGATGGACGTCATCGAGCGTCGGCATAACAGCGCCGGGAGGGAGGATGAACGTACAACTCTCCAGGTCCCATCTCTCCGCCAAGGCTTCCACGTATGGACGATGGACGTGGAACGGCTCGATCAAAAAAAAGGAACGGAAGCCCACTCCATCCACTAAGCTCCTCTCCTCCTGCCCAGGGCATTGTACCACCTCTTCGTCCCGTGCCATAAAGCCCAGATACGATTCGGCCTCTACAAAACAAACGAAAGGAACATAGGTTAGTCTAAAAGCGATCGAGAGGTAAGGATCCAAGTCTAAACGAATCCACTTTCTAGAAACCATGCTTAGCACAATAAAACTCCTACACATCTGAGGCATGAAATATGAGACTTCATACGAAAATTTACCCTCCTTTATTTGCGAAACATACCTATAAGATCACATGCTTTACCCTCTTATCCCACCGTGGTCACCACCCACATCACAGCCTATCATGCTTACACTTCCCTTAAAACACACCTAAGCATATAGAACACTTGGACCCATGAAATGCATGCATACACTCCTTCATGCTATCACGATCAAACACGTACGAAGTCATACACACGTAAAAAAAGTATCGCATGCAAACATACTAACCATATCACTTCTCTCTCCTTTATATGCATATAACAAACATGGATATATATATATATAGAAATTGCACCCCTTCCTAGGAAAAATAAAACCATATCAGTATGCTTACACGTCCCACTGAGATTAAACTTATACACAAGCATGCCTAATTAAAAACGCACATATACGAGTATAAAATACGCTAAAACACCTATCCATACCACCCAATAGACATACACATACAACCAAAATAAGAGGCTAAATACTAAAGAGTTAGGAACATACCACGGCCCATGTGGACCCAGGAGCGTCCACCTCGGCCTCATCGGGATCGTCCATCCCATCGTCATCCCCCTCCTCCTCGTCCTCCTCGAATACGGCCTCCTCGGCCTCATCCCCAACACCAACACCGGCCTCTGCAACCCCGGTGCCCCTACCCTCAACCTCCCCGGCCCCATCCCTAGCCTCTCCTATCCCCTCCACCCTCCCCACGCCGGAGATAAACTCTACAAAAGCCCCCATAGCCCTACTCTCCTCCTCCTCAGCCCTGGTCTCCGTAGCCTCCCTATCCAGCGTCCCAAAGAGGGCATCCAACGACGTCCTCACATCCTCACCAACTCTCTCGACCCCTGCCCCCTCGGTTGCACCCTCAACCGATCCTCCAACCCCTGGAACCACCTCCTCGGCCACCACCGGTCGATCCCCACGCCTCCTCTTGCGTATGTAGCCTATCATACTACTCCCAACCTTCGGGACAGCCCCCGAAGGCAAATCCCCAACCTCACCCGCACCAATGCCCACCGGCGGCACCTCCGTCTTACCCATACCCTCCCCCACGGCCTCGACCTCCGGCCTATCGCTCTCCAATGATGAAGAGCTCGGGCTATGCTCTCCACGAGCCACCCGTGGCCGTTTCCCCCTCGAAGCAATCGCCTTCGACCTCGTCATCTCCTCGGTTTGAAAAAGAAAAAGGAGAACCCAAACTAGGGTTTCGAAATCAAGAAAAAGAGAGAGGATTAAAGACGAAATGGAGGAAGAAAAGGCAAATAAATCAGGGTTTTTGGGTTTGAAACCGAAGAAAAGAAGAAGAAGAAGAGGGAGAGAAACCGTTTTTGAAAAATGGGAAGAGAGAGGGTCCCTTTTTCGGTTATAAGGGACCCAGTCCAGGGGCGGCTACCCGCGAGTAGCCGCCCCGTCTCGGGCGGCTAGTTACAACTAGCCGCCCCTCCCAATTTTTCTCTTTCACTTAAAAACCCCTTTCCAATCTTTTCAGCCCTAAATTTCAAGGTTCTCCATACCAAACAACCATGTATTGGCTTATTTCCAGACATTACTTGGTCAAAAATGACTTTCCCGAAGTTTTTCTACACTTTCAGTACCGTTCAAAACTCGAATTTCTTCAGTTCTGGTTCTTTTCCAGAGTTCTTATCCCTCAGATGATCCAATTCACCAAATCAACTTTTACTTGCTTTGTGTCGGTGATATCCCCTCCTTGCTGAGTTTTCCCCAAGCACGGGAATGGTAGGCACGAGGAAACTGACGCTGGGCTGCTCCGCGCACGATAGCTAAGAACCCCGACCGCGGGTTGGATCACTCACCATTTACCTTTTCCCGCCTTCCACCTGGATCATCCTCTCGGTTAAAAATTCTAAGTCAAGACCTAGCCTCTGACGGACTAAATCAACTCCCCGAATGGTACTGTTCGTTTTGGCATAAACTTCTTGAAGGTCGGGCAAGCCAAAATAGGGGTCTCTTTCCGTATCATCGGTCGAAGTCTTTCCTGCTCCGCACAAAGACTCCGTCCGATGAGGGACAATTGTAGATACCCCAATTTTGACCGTCCAGAGAGAAAGAAATACTTCAAGTAACACACGGAAATATCCCACAGTTGGACATCCAATAAAGAACCAAAGGTATGGTAAACCGGAAACCCTAAACCTAGCCTTGACCTAACCTAAACGGGAAACCCTAAACCTAGCCTTGACCAAAACCTAAACCGGAAACCCTAAACCTAGCCTTGACCTAAACCTAAACCTAAACCTAAATCGGAAACCCTAACCCTAACTCTAAAAACCCAAAACCCTAGAACCCCAAGTCCCTGGCAAGGGGCGGCTAGCCCTAACTGGCTGCCCCACACCCCCTGGCCGCCCCTCTGGCCGACTTTGGACCAGTCCCCTGGATGGGACACAAAGCAATATTAAATGCTGATCATTGCGACGGGTCATGACCTTTAGCCGCCCCCTCTCGGCCGGATCAATCCAAGTAACCGACCCAAGCCACTGCTTGTCAGAGATGGGACGTTTGGCAGGTCATGATAGGGGCGGCTACCAGTAAGTAGCCGCCCTTCACCTGGTCTCTGATAGAAGAACCAGAGAATTAATGAGAGGTCCAATCAAAGCCAACCCACTCCATTACCCTCGGGATATTTCCCTGCCTCTCTTTTACTATAAATAGAGGGGTCCCAAGCCCAAATATAACATCAACAACATCACCAATCCATCAAAGAAACCATTCCACACCAACATCCCACAATTCACATTCCCTTTCCCCACTAGAAATCCCAAGAGAGAGAGAGAGAGAGAGAGCCCCTTTTGTAAGAGAAATACCCATTTCCCTACATAAAATACCCTCTCATCCCACCCTCCAGAAACCCGGGCTAAACCTAGCTTAGCCTCTGTCCAAAACCAAACCCATTTCCTACCGAAGTTCTGCCCAAACCAACCCAGACCCTGGACGGCTAACCCTAGCTAGCCGCCCCCTGGCTGACGGCTAAACACAACTAGCCGCCCCCTATTCACACCCCATATCTACACCCCTTTGTCCCAAGACTCCTTTAGTCAAGCCCCGGAAGCAGAATAAGATACCTGTTTTTCACCTCTGTGTACGGTATATCCATGTCTCAGAGCGGAGACCCCACAAACTCCCCCACGTAGGCGATCAAATCCGACCCAACCTTTTCCTACTTTCAAAAAAAGCAGGTGGCGATCACACAAACCCCTGAATCCTCTTGAGCCGCTATCGGGCGCCTCAACCAGGAACGACACCCCTCACCCTTCCGAGAAGACGATCCGACCGAGCCCGCCAGGGCACGCCTCCGATCCGAATCCCCGAAGAACCCCCACACATGCACGCGCTCACCCGCACACCGCCGAGAGGCATTCCCGACGATACCGACACCACCGATCCGACCAGTTCAACCGGATTTGGTCGCCATTTCAGGTTTTGAGTGACCGAACCTGGTCGAACAGGATTTGTAATAAAGTTTATAATTTTTTTTTTTGAAAACATAGTCTCACGATGTGTATTCTCCTTGAATCCTTCATATCACTCTAAGTATACATTGTAATGTAGTGAGAATAAATCATTATTCTTAAATGTAGAATATAAGAATAATTTTTTTTACATAAGTTATAGACAAATTTTAAAAACCAAATATGAAATGTGTTTGGATTAACTAGTAGGTTTTTTTATTTTCAAACAAAGAATCATCTTAACTACGAATTCAAACGAAGCTTAAAAATGATATATATTTGTCTAATAAGATATTTTTCAATAAAAATTTGAATTAATAGAAAGTATACATACTTACATTTTTTCAGTCCCTTAGCTATTGTTTGCATAAAATAATAAATGTAGAATATGATGGATAAACCCAAAAATTTATTTGTTTACAAAGAATAAGTAAATATAGTTCTGAACCCTATTCGACCAATTACGGTCGCCCAGAACTTGAAATGACGACCAATTACGGTCGCCCAGAACTTGAAATGACGACCAAATCCGGTCGCTCAAAACCTGAAATAACGACCGAAGTCGAATTGGATTGGTGGGAACAGCAAAACACCTTTTTTCTTTGGTGGGATGGGAAAATTGTTTGGTGGGGATAGACACGCCCTTGAATATTTGCTCAATCAGATTAATCAATCATGTGAGGTATGAACAATTAAATAAAAGAATACTATCTTAAATTTAGAATTGTAAATAAAAATCAAAAGGTGTGCCACGTAATGAATAAATCATAGTGGGTACGTGGAGACCAGCATGTGAAGCGTGTCGTTTGTTTGGAGGCCAGAATATTGGAGTGGACGAAGCCAATTGACCTCACCCTCTCCTTGTAATTGAATCAACCGCTTATACATGGATTGACTAAAACCCTATTTTTTATTTAATTGAATCCACCTCGTCTCTTTTTTCTTTTTTCTTTTTTTTTCTTTTGAACCGAATCAAAATTTTTGGAATTGAATCAAATATATTTGACCACCTCCGGCAGACATCATGTTAGGCAGAGATTACGCTTGGCTGGATCACCGGAGTCGATGTGATTGGAGGTTTTTTTTGTTTTTGTTTTTTTTGTTAGGAGGCATGGCGAAGAGCCACAGACGGCGTCAAACTGGAGGAGCAAAAATTTGCTTATCATGTTCGGGTAGTCGAATTTGGCCTCTCCTATGTCCTCTGACCGTTTGGTTGCCGGCGATCCTTTTCCTTGAAAGAACTGAACTCGAGGATAGATCCAACGATGAGGGTCCACGGGGGACCGATGGACGGGGTTTTTGGTGTGATTTGGACTGAACCTGATGTCATCTCTCAGGCTGCCTACGTACCCTAATTTAGGAATCAAGTCACACGTAGTTCCTCTCTTTTGGTGGTGGGATTTCGCACCGGAAGTGGTCATGTGCAAGGGGTCTAGTGGAAAAATGTTTCCTCCCTCTCTTACTGTGGGTTGTTGCCTCTATTTATAGAGGAATTTGAATGGTATTAGGGTTTCTGATTTGCTCCTTCTCATCGGACGGACAAGAGTGCATTGATCATTAGTGAGGGGACCACATATATAATTGTAGGATTTGGTCAATTATAAGCAGATGTAATTGCAGGATTTGGTCAATTATAAGTTGACATGTATATCCATATTTGGTTGGGATTTGGTGGACAAAGTCATTGATGACCTAATTCTATGATTTGTTTGGTATTAATGGATATTAATAGGGAATCAATGTTGATAATGACCCATAATTGCTTAAGATTCATATGGATCACCTCAATCACTGAATGGATTTGATACTGACTTGGTCAATCTTGGGTTTCCGGGTTGGACCCGTTTATGTCGAGATCGGTTGGGCCATCGTGCTATCGGGTCGAAGCTGTTCGTCAAATTGGACTCGAGCTTGGAGGACCGTTGCTCAGTCGGTTCGGATCTAATGGGCTTAACTATCCGGCCCACTATGCGTAGCCAGAAAATTTGGCGCCTACAATACATTTCTCACATATATTTACAAACATAAACAAATTATACATGAGCATAGTTATTTAAAAATTGGATTTTTTAAATTTTATATCCTTGTAAACATGTCCATTTAAGGATCGATTCCCCCCTTCTTCATATTTCTTTTTAAGTCTTCAATTTTAACCATCTATTTCGTTTTTATGTTCATATACCGTTAGTTTGTGAAATGTGATTTTTATTTTCAAATCTCTGTATATTATGTTATTTAGTGATCAGTCTCTCCCTTCTTTATATTTCATATTTAAGTCTCTAACTTCAAACACATTTTTCTTCTTAGTCATTGTTCAAAATGTCTGTATGATTTTGTAAGTACTTTGATATTTAAACTTGTATACAAAATGTTTGACAAAATATCTAAATCAAAATTACATTTGTATTGTTAGGTATTTAATAACAATTTCAGTGTTATTCAACAATGCATATGCCCACCTAATCTGATATTGCATTCTCTTATATTCAACAATGAAATAAATCTTCAAATTTGCTTATGTAATCAGTTCTAATTAGACAACTAAGGTTATAAGATAATGCAATCTCGGATTGGGTGGACATATGCAGTGCTGAATAATATTGAAATAATTGTCACTGAACATCTAATAATGAAAATGCAGTTTTGGTTTAGATATGTCATTAAACACCTAATTACATTATGAACAATATTATATTAAAGTTATTTTTCTCATGTTTACTTCTTGATTAAGAACTAACTATTGTTAAGTTTCATTTGGTAAATAAAAGAGGGACACATTTTTTCATTAAAATATTCTAATGTTATAAAAATAAATATATTCTTTGAGGTGTTATAAAAATAAATAACATTTTTTTTAATGGTATACATTCAAAAAGCCCTAATTTTAATGAGAAAAAAGTCTATTAATTTTGTCAATATTCATATTTATTAAGATTAAGATGAAAATATGGAATAAATGTTATAATAGCAAGAGAATTTTTTTATTTTTAATATGAAATCAAGGCATTCATTTATGCTTTACCTGGACTTCTAATAAAGAAGATAAGCTGTTTTTTAACCATTTATCTTATTATCAAACTACTGGAATAATCTCTCTTATAATACGAAAAACATCTATTCATCACCAAAAATAACTCTACCGAGGTAAATTGGGCCTAGTTGGGGAAATGAATAAGATTTTTAATGCAATTTGTCATAATTTTGCCTTTATTCACATTTATCGAGGAAGCTTTTATTTGAAAAAAAAAATAATATCCTTTTTTTTATTAAAAAACAGGATAATTGTCAAATAACATGATATATTTTTCTATAATTTTATTATCCTGTCAATTATCATCTCACCAAACTAGGATGTGGAGATTCAACATGCCATAACCATAAAGCATCATGGAAAGGTGAGAGGCGAGTACCTTTTATTACCATTTCAATCATTTACTGAAGTTATTATGATGCATGCCAAGAACATGCGAGATATTGATTCTTCTAAAGTCAAAATTTGAATGATGAATTGGACATGAAGAATCTAGGTTGTTAAATGGATCTTTGATGTGGAAATTTAAAGGGACATGAAAAATGAAAAGCCATGGCAATTGTAAAAAAATGTATATAAAGAAGGTATTGGACAAGTTTGGTAAACCTACTATCAAAGGGATTTTATCTTATAGTGAGAAAGTGAAAGATATGTTTAATTTCTACATGCAAGTGCAGCTGGTAGTCTTATGTATACTATGATCTATACGAACAAATAAATATTGCACAAACATTCAGCGTGGTCAACATGCAAATGGTTGATAAAAAGATCATTATAATGTCTTGAAATGGGTTTTCAGAATGAAAATTTTAAGTACTAAATTTTAAAAGAGGAAGCTTACAATAGATAGTCAAATACGTTGGATACCCAAATAATAGAAAATTCATTATTGTTATATATGTATACCTAAATAACAAAAAAACAAAAAATTCATTATTGATATATGTATTTAAATGTATTGATTATATCCTAGTCCCCATGGGACACGTGTTACTCTCTAGACATTATGGTGGGGAATGGTTGGATTTCATGTAGCAATGGAGGATTGAGTCTAAGGAATTTAGCACTTGATAATTCATTATTGGTATATATATATTTTTTTTTTTCTCTAAAGAGATAGTAGGGCATTCGGTTTTAATTTTATTGTTAATTTTTTTCCCTAATTTGATAAATGACTTTATACCTCCATGAAGTGCAACGGAGGTTTACACTTCAAGTATCACGTCATCCACCACTGAAAATTAAAAAGAAGCTATATAGATTAATGTATCATGAATGAGCTCATGATGAAAGTTAAAAAAAATACTCATTGAATGTGATGGTCTGAGCACTATGCAGTATACATGCACATAGCAAAAGATCACTAAATCAAATATATATATTATATGCCAATATCAAACATATTATGATAAAATATATCACTATGGCATATATGTCAAAAGGCATAGTATACATGTACATAGCAAAAGATCACTGAATCAAATATAATATATGCCAATATCAAACACATTATGATAAAATATGTCATTATGGAATATATGTCAAAAGGATAGATTCATCTTTAGAAGGTGTTAGATTACATGTGTATTGTATTACACGTGTATTACTATATGACACGTGTATCAGGTCTTGTACTACTATAAAAAGGGCTTTGTCCCTCTCTTAATAGAATCAGGTCTCATTATTCTTTTTTCCCTAAAACCTAACATGGTATCAGAGCCTCTTTGAGACCTCAATTTATTTAAATTTTTTTTTTTTTTTAAAGGAAAAAAAGAATTCTTGTTATTATATTAGAAGAGCCAAAGGCTCTATTTATAGATACACAAAGGAAACCCTAAATATCAGAAAAGAAAACTAGGAAAACTAAGAAACTAATAATATCACAATAATGATAATAAATACATAATATTCTCCTAATAATTATCACAATACGATGATTATTCTCGCTTTACGTGGATTTATTTACTACGTAATCGCTCTGATGTTGCTCACATTTATGATGTTTTTACCACCATGATTCACACCCAATTTCAGACTCGCATTAAAACCTTTCGTTCTGATTGTGCCAATGAATATATTTCTTCTACAATGCGCTCTCTAATCCAATCACATGGCACAATTTTTCAGCAGTCTTGTCCCTACACTCATGAACAGAACGGTGTTGCCGAACGTAAACATCGTCACATTCTTGAGACCACTCGCTCTCTTCTACTGTCATCGTCTGTTCCACAGCGTTTTTGGGCCGAGGCTGCCCTTCTTTCTGTTCATCTCATAAATATCACTCCTTCTCCTGTTCTCTCTGGCATGTCCCCTCATGAACGCCTCTATTCTTCACGTCCCAACTACAGTCGTCTTCGAGTTTTCGGTTGTACGTGTTATGTTCTTCTTCCTTCTCATGCTCGTGACAAGCTCTCTGCTCGGTCTGTTCGATGTGTTTTCTTAGGGATAAGTTTCGAGCATAAGGGATATCGTTGTTATGATCCTGTGGGTCATCGTTTCTGGTTCGCTCGTCATGTATCATTTGTTGAGGATGTTCCCTATTTTTCGTCTACGACCCGTGAGTCCACTTCTCCTACGTCTCCTTTTGTTCAGCCCTGTCCTGTTATTGAGTCTCTTCCTCTTCCTGAATCACCTCCTAGTCCTCCCCTGGTTGAGCCTTCTCCGATCGAGTGTGATTCTCAGTCTTCCTCTTCCAGTCCTACTGCAGATACTTCTCCTGGTGCTTCGCCTCCTGCGCCTGACGCCCCTCTCCCGGCCGTGGATCCGAGTAGTGTCGCTCGCTATCCTCAGCGCGAGCGTCGTCCGCCTGCCCGTTTCAGTTTTGATAGTGGCCCCTCTGATCGGTTTGGTTTTGCCACAGTCAGCTCTTATTCTCCACAACTTCAGGCCTTCTTTGCAGCTATTCATACACATCGGGAGCCTAAATCTTATCAAGAGGTAGTTCAGCATCCTGAGTGGCGACAGGCCATGGATGAGGAGTTTCAGGTGTTTCAGGAGACTCATACGTGGGATATTGTTCCTCTTCCCATCGGTGTTGAGCCTATTAGTTGTAAATGGATTTTTAAGGTCAAACATCGACCTGATGGATCCATTGCCTATTAGTTGTAAATGGATTTTTAAGGTCAAACATCGACCTGATGGATCCATTGAACGACACAAGGCTCATCTAGTTGCTCGCGGTTTCACACAGGAGTATGGGATCGATTATGAGGAGACTTTCGCCCCTGTTGCACAGATGACCACCGTTCGCACTCTTCTTGCAGTTGCTGCGACTCGTCATTGGCCGCTCTTTCAGATGGATGTGAAGAATGCCTTTCTTCATGGAGATTTATCAGAGGTGGTCTACATGCAACCACCTCCTGGTCTTCGTACTCCTCCTCAGCATGTATGTCGTCTCCGGCGTGCTATATATGGTCTTAAGCAGGCTCCTCGTGCATGGTTTGAGCATTTTCGCAGTGTTATTCTATCAGCTGGGTTTGTTGAGAGCTCTCAGGATCACTCTTTGTTTGTGCGATCATCATCGCAGGGTCGGGTGATTCTACTTCTATATGTGGATGATATGATCATCACTACTGGTGACGACTCAGCTGGTATGACTCTTGTTCAGAGTCACCTCAGTAGTCAGTTTCAGATGAAGGATCTCGGTACTCTTCGCTACTTTCTAGGGCTAGAGATTGCTCAGAGTAAGCGGGGGATTCTTCTCTCTCAGCAGAAGTACACAGCAGATATTATTGATCGTGCCGCTATATCTGACACTCGCCGTGCTGACACACCACTTGAGCTTCATGTAAAGCTACGTCCTACTGATGGTGAGCTCCTTTCAGATCCTACACGATACAGACAGATCGTGGGTCAGCTAGTGTATCTCTGCATTACCTGACCTGATATTGCTCATGCAGTCAGCATAGTTAGTCAGTTCGTCTCTGCTCCTCGTTCGGTTCACTATAGTGCTCTCATGAGGATCCTTAGATACTTACGTGGGACTATTACCAGATCACTCTATCTGTCATCATCTTCATCTCTGGTTCTTCGAGCTTATACTGACGCTGATTGGGCAAGAGATCCGACTACCTGTCGATCCACTACTGGTTTTTGCATATTTCTTGGAGATTCTCTTATTTCCTGGCGCAGCAAGAAACAAGATGTTGTTTCTCTTTCCAGCACAGAAGCCGAGTATCGAGCAATGGCCATCACGACCAAAGAGATCGTTCATCTTAGACGTCTCTTGACCGATCTTGGAGTTGATATTACAGGTCCTACTCCACTTCACTGTGATAATCGGAGTGCTATTCAGATTGCTAGCAATCCAGTTTTTCATGAGAGGACTAAGCATATTGAGATCGATTGTCATTTTGTTCGTCAGCACTTCCTTGCTCAAACACTGACGCTTCCGCACATTTCCTCTGCTGAGCAGATCGCAGACTTCTTTACGAAGTCTCATCCAGTTCCTAGATTCTTGTCTCTCATTCGCAAACTCACGTTGTTTGATCCACCTTGAGTTTGAGCCGAGGTGTTAGATTACATGTGTATTGTATTACACGTGTATTACTATATTACACGTGTATCAGGTCTTGTACTACTATAAAAAGGGCTTTGTCCCTCTCTTAATAGAATCAGGTCTCATTATTCTTTTTTCCCTAAAACCTAACAGAAGGTGAACACTAAAACAAAATGCTACAGATATGTTCACCCAAAGATCATGCCCATAAAGAAGTTCCAACATTATTATTGAAATTAATGAATCTAGTAAATCATTGACATGTTTTCTTTCATCCATTCAACTTTTTTTTTCATGTTATTTTAATTTGCATCCTATTTTAATTTGTTTGCTATCTCGTGAATCTCTCTAAGAAAGAAATTAATAATATGTTTCCTCACAAATCATTAGTAAGCAACCCATGTTCATATAATAGAAGAGGTCAAATGATTGTAAAATCAGATTCAAAATTTGTTAATTGGACAATCGAGATGCACCTAAGATTGAAATATATTATTGCATAATTTGCATTACAATAACATAAAACACCCGAAGAGATGCGAGTTTATAAAACTGGGGATTCTTTTTAATAAAATGTCATCTGACTCCTAGTCAGGTAGACACAATAAAATACAAATTATTTCAGTCTGTGATGTATCGAATCTGATGGAACAATATTCCTATATGGAGTGTTAGATTATGAGGTGTTAAATGACACAAAGTAGAGAAAAAATTAAAAAAAAACACACAAAAATCACATAAAATAAGATTTACGTGGTGGTTCCATAAAAAATTACTTTATTCAGTACTATTTTATTAGATTATATATGGATTTTGCATATTGGAGGCTAGAAGCCTTAGTCTCACACTCAAAACGGTAGAGGTACTTATCAATGGTATATATATGATACCCTAAAGACTATATACATTTAACATTGATACATCACACACTGACATAAGTTGTAGAACTACCATTATACATTATAACACACGTGTGTAAAAAACATGTGAGATGTTATCCATCTTGCTCCAAAAAGTAGCATGATGTTCTCCCTTTATCTTTTAGTGAGTTAATCGCATAGAAGCAAACAATATATATTTGGACTATGGAAATAATTGATATATATCCAGATAAGTGTAAAAAGACATTTTACTACAATTTTTCTGGATATCTAAAAACCAAAATAAAAGACATGAAACTCAACAGGGGTATATTAAGATGTACTAATTCTCAAAGGACCCCCCATGAAAAACTTCCATGCTTTTCTTTATTGAAACCACCCCAAAAGTTTTCTCCTGACTTTCTCTTTTGTTTAAGCCTAACGAGGCACCGACCCCACAGTCCATGCACGTGCTCACGTGACAATGTCATTATTAATAACATTAGTTTTTAATGGTTTCTTTTTTTTAATCACTTGTATGTCCCCAATGAGCTTTCCTTATATTATAATAAACACATGATATATTATGACATGATATGATTAGTGTCCACTAGATTTCCCCTCCTATAGGTGAGGCATCTTTATTTAGGGGTTCAAACAAATCTAAGCAGGATTTTTTTAAAATTTGGTATTCTTGGCTCGGTTCAAATATTCTAATCAGTGGTTCAAAACTTCAAATTCGGTTTAAATGAGTAAGTTCACACCAAACATGATTTGAAAAAATATATATATATGTAGTAGTAGGCTTGACTGGTTTGGAACCAAAAGTTAGGTGGTTAGTTTGACAGGGAGATAAGATTTTGTGAATAAATTACAAATTAAGGATATTATCTTTATTTATATAAAAGTCACGTTAAAAAGAGGAGATAACTGTTATTGCAGTATTTAAGTGGAACAATAAATTTAATTTTATTTGTAAAATCAGGAGAATTGTGGTGGACGAGGATGCGCTACTGGTAAACAAGTAGGTACTAGTCTGTTGGTATTATAATGTGTATTGTTATCCTTCGTTTTCCTTTTCTATTCTCTATTCTTCTCACTCCCGTTCAGACATAATTTATTTTGTTAAAATTCAAAATAGATATGCCTATATTTAATTTTTGTTATAAAAAAAATTGTATGTAGTTATCCTGATTTTTCTGTATTATAGTCCTAACTACATAATCCTATAGTTTATGTCATGCCAAGTTGATGTGTTTTTTATAGTTCATTTTGAATCTAAAGCCAATGAAATCATTTTTTTAAAGTGAGAATGCAGTCATCTCTGTTCCAATCAAAGTATCTAATGAAATCATGTTTTTATTGCATATGTTGAACCACAATCAGCGCTGACCCGGCCACTCAGGGCATCCACTCAAAAATTTATTATTTGCATGTACTTGTAAGAAAAATAGCTGGTTATTTATCAATTGTTTGTGTAAAATATCCTCTCACCGGATCAATTGTTAGTTTTATCTCATTTTAGTTCTTGAACTATGTTTGATTGCTATTTATATATTTATTATTGGAAAAGGTAAATATTAGTATCACGATTTCATTAGATAAAATTGTAGTATAACTTTGAACTAAGTGAGAGGAAAAAAATCAAAACAAAATTAAGACAGGAGATCCGATTATATGAGAGAGGAGGTCAAATGATCAACTCATGGAAGAGACCATTCTTCAAAAAAAACAAAAAAAAAGAGTCCGGGTGGTGCCAAATGACACCCACACCCCAAAATATGTTTGATTGCTATTAGAAGTTTTATATAGAACCATTTGATGCTATGGAAAGTTCAACAAAGTACTGCGCATGATCTGTATGACCAACTTAATTAATTTAAGCAGAAAAATAACAAATAATCTTGGGCAAAGAATGGAACCTAACATAGAACAGAAGTGTTTTTGGGTTTGCTTAGCAATCGAGCTAATGTCTTGTTTGGTTGGTACTATTCTAGGGTGATTCTAGGGTGGAGTGTGATACAATGCCAAAATTATAAAAAAAAATTGAAAAAATCCACATAGGTATAACATGAAGGAATTGTGAGTCCTGCTAAATTCAAAATCCAGACAAATACGAATGTAACTTAACAATCCAAATCCACCAATTTGGCAAGATTTTATTTTTATAATGACCTTTATACCCCTCTATTAATAACATATTTGGAAACTTACAATTCATATCCCTCATTTAATACAATTCATTTTCCCGTTTTTCTCTCTCATTGGGTAATATCTCTTACGTCATAATTAATATTTTAATTGGTACAGTATTATTAATTAGTAAAAATAATTTGTGAATAATTTGGTTAATTTTTATTTTATAAAAAAATTTAGTGAGTTACTATATTTGATACTTATCTTCCAAAACTCTAATAAATATGTTTTATTTAGATACCACCTTCATGGCATCTATTTTGTTATCTAAGTAATATGCTTTTTTTTCAAGATACGGTAGACAATTGTTACCCGAGAATGTATTTATTGAAATAACAAAGGTCTAGCATTATATAAGCTAAAAATAAAACAGAAAAATAAATAAAAGCATAAAACGATGATGATGAAAACTTGAGGTAGAGGAGATTCTACATCAAAGTGACCATCCCCGAGAATGTATTTAAGTAATATGTTATGTGGAGGGAAAAAACCATTGTACTAGATGTGCGACACATGTCATCAATTGGTAAGATAGAAATCTTGATATGTGACAATCGAGCCTGTCCAAGGAGGTGTTGCAGACCAGATCATCCGAGGACAATCCATATCTAAGGCATGACCTTTCAAGAAGGAGCTACAAACTAGGCCATCTGAGAACAATGCACTTCTGAGGACAAGCACCTTAACACCTTAACAGGTTGGCCGATGGCAATATATGTTTGGAGACCGACCTCAGGTTGAACCCACTAAGGGTAGAGCTAGCCAGAAAGTACTTCTCGGTCCAACTTCCAACAATTCAGATGAATTAGAAGGCAAGGCATGGTAGACACCTCTAAAAGGCCCTGACTTATCCAAATTAACTGCCAAAACACGACTTGGTCAGGGATGGAGGATCAAGAGGATCTCCACGTGGCCAACCCAAAAAGCACCACGTGGAAGATTCCTATGAGATTTCCTCTACACCAACCAAAATAATTAGCCCAATCCTTTCCTTATAAATAGAGGGATAACCCCCCACGAAATAAGATATGTAAGTATTCTTGATTTCACTTGGAAAATCTTGAGTCCATCACTGACTTGAGTGTCGAAACGCTTTGGTAGGCATCGCATCAGTGTCTAGGCTAATGACTGCACATGTATCCCATCATTCCTTCATCGGAATCTACTCGGATCACCTCCTCCTTAAGGAGATTCAACCGGGTAACTGGATTGGGGGTTCCCTACAGCTTCACTTATATTATATGCAATTTATTTAGGGAGATTATTCTAATTATATATTTTTTGTGATCGGTTTATGTAATTTTATTTATTGTATTATATATTAAATGTTTTTGTTCATTTTTTTTATAATTTTTATATTGATAGATTTAGATTTTAAATATATGCAACATTAATAAAAAGGGCATCTTTATATTTAAACCTAATTCACTATTGCCCTGTTTGGGAAATGAAATAGGCGGGTATAAGGGTAGTATAAGGGTGATATAAGAATGGATAAGAAAAATTGTTGTTTGTTTGCAGAGTTTAATTTGGTATTACTAAGGCAGTTTAAACGAGTATACGAGAGTATAATAATTCTAAGTAACCCCTAGGATAAGCTATACTCACTTTATCTATTCTCATGGACCCACATGTCAAATCAACTTTTTACATCTTATCACATCAAATCACTTATCAACACCTCTTATACATCAAAGGACTCACATATCAAATCAATTTTTTTTACACTTTATTTATATTTTATTTTTTATCAACCAAACAACTCAACTTTTATTCTTACGTTTTTCAATAAAAAAAAATACAACCAAATAGAAAATCTCTTATTCATGTAGATTTGTTATCTATACTAGCATAGTTATCTATCCAGAATAACTCAATTCCGCTATCCAAACGGGAACTATAATTTTATATTGGCAAAATGATTTCTCATAAAATGATTTTTGATAAAAAAAATAATCCAAAACAATAACGGGAATCAAACTTGATCTAAGATTATTGTTGCGTTTGATTAAATGTCAGTTGCAACATTGCATATATATATATATATATATATATGAATAAGTAATATACACTCTTGAATAGTTTGTATTTCTTGCTAGAGAGTGTATATTCATCGATAGAGTATGCATGCATTATATTATAATGATATCACTAAAATTGAGCTTTTGGTTGATCACACATATTAAGTTTAGGCCTCTATGTGAGTATGTGACACAAGCCTATTCCGGATAGAATGTCATTCTAGGATAGATCTTATAACTATCATGTCAGTTTATGTTTGGTTATATTTTCTACTCTCATCATTATTCTTCTCGCCCCTATGAGGTATGACATTGAGTTATTCGTTCCTGAAGCTATACTGGGATAGATAACAATCCAGCTTGAATAAACAACTTTTTGTTTGGTTGTCTTTTATATTATTCTCATTGGAAACGTAAAAATGAATTTTTTTTTTTGTTTAGTTCACATTGGATAAAGTGATGATAAATGGTTGATAAAGAATGAATAAGAGTTTATGACTTTTTAAATGACAACTATACCCCTGAGAATAGTGTGAGAGATGTATGATTGATTTGATAGATGTGACAGTTTTTGGAATCTGTGTGAGACTGTTATATGAGATAAAATTTTCGAAATGATAGAGAAGGGTATTTTTATCCATTGACATAGATAAGCCATAATAAGCAATTTCAACATTTCCTAATAATATATCCAAAAAAAAAAATTTTCCTAATAATAATTATCAGGCATTATCCTAGCTTATCCGGATATAACTATCGGGGTTTATTCTATCAAAACAAACAACTTTTTTTAGTTATTTTTATGTATTCTTCCTTATTCTTACCTTATGTTCCACGCCATAGAGGGGGTCTTTAATATTCATTTTAGGTGAACAAGGTATGAATAGACTATTCTAATACTTTTAGCCTCTGTTTAGGTAGCAGAATAAGGAAATAAAACAGATGAATAGAAGAGAATAAGCTGAAGGAATAAAACTATTTGTTTGCAAGGAATAGGTTGATATAACTATAAATAAGCTAGTATTGGTATTCTAAGTGCCCCGTGGAATTGTGATATTCTACCCAATTTATTCCACCGATATGAAAGGGGTCAACATGTCAAATCATCAATTATCACTTCTTATAAATTAGGGTTCACATGTCAAATTAATTTTTTACTTTTTATATGCATCCACATTTTATTTACCTTTTATCCATAATTTATTCATAGTCAACCAAATAAAAAAAATTCATTATTACATTTCCTAATGAGAATAATTAAAAAAATAAAAAATAACTTATTCCTTATCTATACCGGAATAATTATCTATCCTGGATTATCCCAACAGGGGATTAGAGAATTTTAATCCATTTAAACACGTAAATATTTATTTGAGAAAATTTAAAATTAATAAAACATGTTTCACTGTATAAATATATTGTTAAACTATGGTACGACACAAAGCCCCTTTGATTTTCCTATTTGAAACCCTCAATTCAACCCACACCAGTCAGGTTGAGTATAATATTAAGGGAACCACAAACTGAACTTTGGTTAAGTCGGTAAACGCATTCCATCCTTGTGAAAAAAGTCAATTAATCAAATCTTGAAAAACATTATTCTTAAAAAAAAAAAATTAGGCCCGTGTGTAGTCTCAATTGCAGTTCACACCGATTTTATTTTAAAAAAATATATATACTCTTCTATTGAAGTACATGCAATTTTATAAAATAAAATATATACTAAGATACCACTGATCTATTTTTTTCATGATGATTATGTTTTTGTAGCGTACTATATTATATATTATTATAGTGTATAGGGTCATACAACGGACTGCAATATGGATTGAGTGTATAAGCGATCTATCTTCATCAGAGGTAAACTCACAAAGGAGACACGCCTCCTTAAAGAAACTCAGCTAAAGCCTCCTGTCCCTACAGATTCGCCTAATCTATTTCTTTTCATTTTTTCTACTTATCATTTGCATTGAAGTTACCAAAATAAACAAAATATAACATATTATACATAAATCTTCACCCAACTCTCACATCTCTTCCATTCATTAATCTTTTTCCCTCTTCACAGTCAAATATACCAAACCCAATTCATCACTATCAAAAGTCACACAACCCTTACAAAGAGAGAGAGAGAGAGAGAGGTGTATGTCTTTTAGGTCTTGGTTTTAAGTGTTGGAGCAACAGCAGTAGATGAAAAAAAGTAGCCCAGTAAGACTAACAAACACATAAACATAGAGAGAGAGAGAGAGAGAGAGAGAGAGAGATGGTAGGCTCATCAGGAGGGGCAGAGAACAGGAGCAAAGAAGCAGTGGGAATGATAGCACTCCATGAGGCCTTAAGGAATGTATGCTTGAACTCAGACTGGACCTACTCTGTTTTCTGGACCATCAGACCTCGCCCGTACATCACTCAACTCACTTTCACCTTCTTTTTTGGCTTTTATTTTCACTTTGTTGATTCATGTTGTTTGGTGTGTTTGATTTTTGCAGGAGATGCAGAGGTGGGAATGGCTGCAAAGTTGGTGATGACAATGGAAGCTTGTAAGTATTATTTTTTTTAAAAATGTTGTTTCATGATGCTAATACACTAAGTTATTCATGCAGTCTTGATTCAGTGTATATGAAATTTGTAATATGTTTGGTTGAAAAAACATGAGAATATATGAATTAATTTATTTCAGTATATATTTCATTAAAAAAAATTTAAAATATGTTAATCACAATGATTGCAGAAATGACGATTCTGACACTTTCTTACTTTCTTTTACAGGATGTTGATGTGGGAAGATGGGTTTTGCAGAGCGAGGGTTGCAGAGTGTTTGGAAGAGATTGATGGGGAGGATCTAGTGAGGAAGGCCTTCAGCAAGATGTCCATTCAGCTCTACAATTATGGAGAAGGGTGGGTACTGGGTAGGTGTTTTTTTTAAAAATATATATATATATATTTTTTTTTTTCAAACAAAACCTTTTTTTGTGTTATAATCTTATTTGTTGCATTGGTTGTTTTGATTGATTTGATGGAATGAACATAATACAAAATCGAAGACATATGTTGATGATCTGATGATAATGATATTAAAAAACCCTTAATGGGCTTATGTATTATAATATTGGTCATTGATACACAGTCATGCTTGCAATCCTTCTTGCAATCCCCTTTTTCTAAACCTAGACTGTAGTCTAATATAGTCTAGTAAACTAGTATACACTACATTAAAAATATTTAAAAAAATGCATTCTTGATTAGGATGTATACAATTAATTTTTTTGGTAAAAATATTATAAACAAGATGTATATTAAAAAATTCTAAATTTGTTGGGGACTACAAAAAATAGTGCAGGTGACTGTTTATAACATTTTACTTTGAGTTTTGATACATTCAACTTTTAATCACTCTCCTTCACACGAGTGCATATAAATTCCCATCCCTTCGCATGAGTGCATATACATTCTTTAATGCAATACTCTGAAAAGGCTAAATGTATCTTTATTCTTTTTCTTTAATTTTACAGGTTGATTGATTTTGATGGATTGAACATAATACAAAATTGAAAACACTTATGTTGATGTTGACTTGGTGATGACTTTAAAAAGAAAAAAATTTCAGGTTGATGGGGAAAGTGGCTTCAGATAAGTGTCACAAATGGGTATTCAAAGAGCCATCTGAGTGTGAACCTAACATCAACAACTACTGGCAGAGCTCCTTTGATGCTGTATGTTTTCTTTCTTGGAGAAGAACTAAAGCCAAATAGTCCTTGGTGACAGATTTGAAAACCTGTCTCAAAAAAAAAAAAAAAAAAAAAAGAGGGGAAGAAGAAAGAGAGGATTTGATGCTGTCTTTGATTTCTTCTTTTTTTTGTCCTTTTTTTTTCTATTTTTTTCATATTGATCAACAATAACAGCACAATTGCATTCTTTCGACCATTATTATACTTAGTCATTTTTACAGATCCATATAACTAGTTAAAAAAAATTATATTTTCCATAAATGATATCATTTAATTAATTGGATTAGTATATATTTCACATTCTATAAAGTCATAAAGATATATTTCTCATTAGATAAGATATATAATTTTTTTTAAAAATTGAAACAATATGTGGATTGTGTTTTGAATGGTAAAATGGATTAAATGTAACATTTTTCCATTGTTTTGGAGTTTCATTTTGTTTATTGATTTTTCTTTTGGGTTCATTTTTTCTTCGCAGCTGCCTCCAGAATGGACTGATCAATTTGCCTCTGGCATTCAGGTTTCACTTATTTTGTCAATTTTATCTTCACTATTGCTTATGCAACACATGATTCCCAATTCCAATCAAAGTTCATCAATTTTTGCTTCACAGACTATAGCTGTGATTCAAGCTGGTCATGGACTTCTGCAACTGGGTTCCTGCAAAATTGTAAGCTTTAAATCACTCTGTTATTCCTTGTTTGCTTGAAGTTTGAATCTTCTAAAATTACAGAGAAGAACAGAATAGTTTGATTTCAACAGAAAAAAAAGAGAGATGATTATATCTTGGATAATGTTAGGTACATTATCACATTATTTTAAAGTGTGTACCTTTTAAACTTTTATAAAACAATGAATTATATATTAATGAATTATATACCTTTTTTACGTAGAAAATCAAATGTTTAATCTAATGAAATATGTACATTATTAACTAATTGTGACTATAAAATGTGACTACACGCGAGATTGCATATAAGGATTGACTATAACAACACTAAACACCCTATTGTGTTGTATTTGCCCTTGTTCGCATAATGCTTTAGCTAAAAGTTTAATCTCCGTTTAAATCATGTCTCATTAACAATATTTTAATTGTTCAATGATTCAATATTAAACAATTAAGTATGTATTAAATGCATATATAATTTGTATTTTACTTGCAGAACATTATGAAAACAAAAAACTATAAAGAAAAAAAGCTCGACTATGCTTCACTTTGCTAGATTTTAATGTCAGACATTAATAATTTGTCTAAAATTAAGTATTATAATTTGAACACAGAAAGCTTAACATTTTTAATGTTGTAACATCTTTCAGGGATCATTCGTCATATTCATGTGATTTTACATGTCCATTAATTAATTTTTCTTATATCTTACGAATTTTTCTCAATTTTTTCTTGAACTTAACCTGAATCATACTGAATAATGAATTTGTACCACTATGAAATTATCCTGAATTTCAAACTGGTCATGTAGATTCCAGAGGATCTACATTTTGTACTGAGAATGCGACACACATTCGAGTCCCTCGGATACCAATCTGGATTCTACCTCTCCCAACTCTTCTCCTCAAATCGGACCCCTGTCGTCGCGCCTCCCCCCTCCATCCCACCAAAACAAACTCCCTCTGTCCCCCACGCTCTTTCGCCTATCTACAACTGGAACCATAGCCCCAACAATATCCCCAACACATCCGCCACAGATCATGATTCCGACATAAAATGGCCTAATGGCCTATCGTTCTTCAACGCGCTCACCGGACGGGCAGAGGACGCTAAGCTCCTCTTCGGCCCGGAAGCAGATGCTAAGGCGACAAGCATGCCCGGTGAGAGTAACCCTAATGAGTACTTGGGCCTAGAGAGCCAGTCAAACAAAGCACGCAGGACGGACAACACAAGTAGGTTCAAGAGGAGCTTCACATTGCCGGTGAGGATGGAGACCTCGTCATCTTCGTCGTCTTCTTTGGATCAACATGGAATGACGACGACGACTACAGGTCATCCGGGGAACTACAGGAACTCAGAGGCTGGGATTTACTCTGATATCATGGAGACCTTCTTAGATTGATCATTTGGGGGATGTTAATGTTTGGTTGTTTTTGGTTCTTCTAAGTAGTTTTCATTGACTTCTTGTATTTGTTTTATCTATCAGTGGTTTAAAAAAAAAAATTTGAATAGTATTTTGTTGTTCATCATATTGTAATATTTTTTCTGTTGCCTAGGTGGGTGGAGCAACTTGAATTGTTATTTCTTTTCTTTGCATTGATTAAAACCTCTTTAGGGGTCATTGACTGTCCCTCTCTCAGCCATAGTGGGCCAGCTGCCTTTCCTCACATGGTATGAAAAATGTATATATTATACAGCATTACAAAACTGACATGAAAAAACGTATGAGATATAAACCAACATCGATTTGAATGTAAGATATAAACCCAACACCTTTGGCCCCCGTTTCGACAGGCGTCAATCCTCCTCGAGAAATCGCTCCTCGATTAACGAACGTAATCTCGACGTGACAGGACATCATTAATTGCGGCGGCTCCTCTACTCCAATTCAAATCTCGACGTGAGAGGACAAAGAATGACAAATTGGAACGACGAGCATTCATCACAATAGGACCTGCACCATCTATCACATGTCGTCTCAGTTACATTTTTCTCATTCGATAGGAGGAGGATCTCCGATTCCAAACGGATGGGAAAAGAATGGTCATTTTCTGACCCGATTAACTATTATCCATGTTTCTGCAACCCAAGGCCCAAATAGAGAAGACTCACGACCCATAACCCACTTAATAAGTGGATCCGACCCATCAAGCCTTCTATACCAGGCGATCAGCATATTTTCATGTCAGTATTTAACTTTAAATGTTCGATTAAGGGGTCATTTGTAATTGATTCTCTAAATTTTAACAATATATATTAGATTTGGAGCAATCATTAACTGATATTCTAAATCTCAACAAATATATGCTTGATTTAGAAACGTCATTGATTCACAAAATCTCAACAATATGAATATTTGACTAGGGATAATCAATGACTGATTATGCAAATCAGGATCCCTCCCATTGATTTTAGGGCACCCACGAAGCACTATATATAGGGGATCAATTATTATAAAAAGTATGTGAAAAATCATTTTTTACAAAACCTTAAATTGTTCATTGGCTGACGTGAGCGTTAAGGGTCTTTTACAGGTCACCCCCACCTTGTGTCCAACTTAATTATTGATTTGGGGAAAAAGAAGAAGTGATTATAGTGTTGGGAGGCTTGGGATGTGCCTAGAGAGGTAAGGCAGATTTTTGTCTTATAAAAATCCATATGAATTTGATCTAGAGTCATATTTTGAGGATTGTGCCTTTATATGATATGATCATCTATATGTCTTGATCTTATATATGAAATTTGGTGATATTATATTACCTGTGTTGTAAGTTAATATCTGTTTTGTAAGGACTATCCAGATTCGAGTAGAATTGACCAGCTTTTTAATCTATTTTATTTCGAGCATTTAGAAATCAATTCAGATTATGATATCATCATGGATTATATTCCCCGCATGACAATGAGTGTGTATGATTTATTTCAGAATTTTTGGATGAGTATTTGGTGCTGTAGAGATCAAAGTGTAGGGTTGTAGTTGCTACCCAGTTTTGTTTGTGGTGAAGGTGTGATGTTTTCTTGTTGATTTATAGGTGATTCAGTTGCATGATAGCCTTGGATGAGTGGCTTTTGATAGTGTAGAATATTGGTTTGATTGTTGGGGGTATAGGGTGTATTTTGTATTTGTTGGCTAGGATCTTAGGATATGTTTGTATTATTTTTATGCATGAATGTTTTATTTCTTGGCTGAGTTGATGATGTTTGTTTATCAAAGGGGTATCCTCATGGAAGCCCTTCCTTCGGATGGGGCTGAAAGCCATGGACCTACACCCGACGAAGGATCCTTTGGTCGCTTTCAATGGGGCGCAGGTTGTCCTTGCAGGACGCATCACGCTACCAGTTCGAGCGGGAAATCAAACTGCCATGACAGATTTCACCATCATGGATCTTCCATCTCCATACAACGCGATCATGGAGCGATCCTGGCTCGCGGCAATGAAGGTGATTCCGTCCACCTACCATCAACGCCTCCGTTTCCCCACAGCTCAGGGGATAATGGAGATACGAGGAGACCAGGTGGCCGCGAAGCACTGTTATATGGCGTCAATGACAGGGAAGTCAGCCTTGCCAGAGGTCGAGGAGCTACCCGAAGAAGGATAAATCCACTAAAAAAGGTAGCAATTAATTCAGGACCGGGTCAAGGTAGACGAGCGCCGGCCCGGTCCAGAAGACAAGGTCCTAGAAGACTTGGAACAGGTCCCGATAGACCCCCTTGACTTCGAGAAATACTTTCTCGTTGGTAGTTTGTTCTCTGCAGAGGAGAAGAAGGCGATACTCGACCTCATCATGGAAAACAAGGACGTGTTCGCCTGGAGACCTCAAGACATGTAGGGGATCGACCCCGAGGTGGCGAATCACCGACTGTTCATCTCTCTGATTGTCCGTCCGGTCCGACAAAAGCAATGATGAATGGCCACGGTGCACGCCGATGCAGTGCGAGAAGAGGTGAACAAGCTCCTAGCCATTGGGTTTATTCACGAAGTGTGACACCCCGAATGGCTGGCTAACATGGTGGTGGTTCCCAAGAAAAACAAGAAGTGGCGAGTATGCATGGACTTCATCGACCTGAACAGCACATGCTCGAAGGACAGCTTCCCACTTCTAAAAATCGACCAGCTGGTGGACTCTTCATCTGGTAACGAACTAATGAATTTCGTGGATGCTTATTCATGCTATCACCAAATTCTGATGTACGAGCCCAACCAGTAGAAAACATCGTTCATAACACCCACTGACATTTACTGCTATAAAGTAATTTCGTTCGGGTTGAAAAACGCTGGAGCCACATAACAAAGGCTCATGACTAAGGTCTTGCAGCATCAGATCGGCAAGATCGTGGAAGTTTATATTGACGATATGATGGTCAAAAGTGTGAACCGAGTTGACCATCTAACCCACTTGGAAGAAGCCTTCGCAGTGTTGTGAAAATATCGCCTTAAATTGAACGCCACCAAATGCTCATTTGGAGTCACATTAGGCATGTTTTTGGGATATTTGATGACACAGCGAGAAATCGAGGCCAACCCTAATCAGATCAAAGCGATTATGGAGATGGAGCCTCCTCTGAACAAGAGGGAGGTGCAAAAGTTGGCCGGAAGATTGGCCGCACTCAACCGGTTCATGTCAACCACGGATCGATGTCAACCATTCTTCCAATTGCTACGAAAGACTCAGAGATTCGAATGGACAACAGAGTCTCAGAAAGAGTTCGAGAAAATCAAGAAGTACCTCAGCACACCGCCACTCTTGGTGAGTCCTTACATAGGAGATACTCTACTCCTCTACAATGCAGCATCAGAGCACGCCGTGAGCTCCGCACTATTGAAGGACATCAACCGTGGGCAGAGGGTGATCTACTATGCAAGTAAGGCTCTCAGCGGGGTAGAAACCAGGTATTCCTGTATCGAAAAACTTGCTTCTGCTTTACTCATTTCTGCCCGAAAACTGCGCCACTACTTTCAAGCCATTCAATACATGTCATCACCGACTCGTCTCTTAAAGTCGTGCTACAAAAGGCGGACGTCGCAGGACGATTGCTAAATTGGACAGTGGAGCTGTCAGCCTTTGACATCCACTATCAGCCCAAAAACGCAATCAAAGGAAAGGTGATCGCAGACATTATCACCGACTTTACACTTGAAGAACAACAAATATGCGCCATCTCCGACTACAGACCTATCTCTTGAACACTCCATGTCGATGGGGCATCCAACTGAAAAGGGTCAGGAGCTGGCTTGATTTTCTGAAATGAAGACGGATTCTTGTTCGAGCACGCAATCAAGCCGGGGTTCAAGGCTTCCAACAGTGAAACCGAGTACAAAGCTCTCATCGCAGGTTTGAAGTTCGTTGTAGACCTCGGCATACTCAAATTGTCAATCTACAACAATTCCCAACTCGTGGTGTGCCAGAGCACTGGAGAATACCAGACGAATGACGATCACATGGCGGCTTATCAAAGCTACGTGCGCACTCTACTCGCACTAATCGAACATTGGGAAATCCACGCGATCGACCGCGAACAGAATACTCAAGCAGACGCCCTGACGAACTTAGCAAGTGCACTGGAAGGAGAACTATTTCAAGAAATCCAGGTCGAGTTCTTGGGGGAACCGAGCATCGCCCACCTCGAGCAGGTCATGGCCATAGAATCGGAACCCCGGGAGGTGACCTGGATGGATCACATACTGTTGTACTTAAAAGATGGACATCTCCCAGCAGAAAAGGAAGAAGCCAGGATGATCAAGACTCGATCAGGTCAGTTCCTGATTTCTAAACAAGGCGTATTATACAAGCAGAGCTTCAAAGGTCGGCTTCTCAGATGCGTCACCATCGAAGAGGCCCGAGAAGTATTAGAAGAAATGCATTCCAGAATATGCGGCAACCACACGACCTCAAGGTCCTTGACAAAACGTGTACTGACCGCTGGATACTTCTGGCCTACCCTGGCAAAAGACGTGCTTGAGGGTTAGAAAGTGCGACAAGTACCAGCGGTTCGGCCTGTTGATCCTTGGCCATTCGCGCAATGGGGGTTCGATATAGTCGGTCCTATGCCTTTAGCGCCATCACAGAAGAGGTTTCCCCTGGTCATCACTGACTACCTCACCAAATGGGTGGAGGTTGTGGCCCTGGCCAGAATCCGCGACATCGAAGTGCGGAGTTTCCTTTGGAAAAAGATTGTATGCCGGTTCGGGGTGCCGAACACTATAATCTATGACAACAGAACACTGTTTGACAACACCACCATCAGAGAGTTTTGCGAGGAGTTGGGAATAAAACATCTTTTCTCCTCTCCTCGATACCCTCAGGGAACGGCTAGGCAGAAATTACCAACAGAACCATCCTGTACGGAATCAAGAAGCGACTTGATGCAGCCAAAGGCAACTGGGTGGATCAACTCCCCTCGATAGTATGGGCATATCGCACCACAGAGCGACGGGCCACAGGGGAGACTCCGTTCTCTTTGGCCTTCAGCGTCGAAGTGGTGATCCCTATAGAACTCGGGATCCCAACCTTTCGAACTGAGATCTTTGAACCTCGGGATAATAAAGAAGTCTCGGCGTTTGAACTCGACCTGAGGGTTGAACGAAGGGAAGTAGCCTCCATTAGGATGGCCAATTACTAAACCAGATCGCTCGAAGCTACAACAAATGAGTTTCACGATGGAGCTTTCGGATAAAGAGGTATTCCCTGAATCCCAAAAAAGATCAGATGGTAAGCTTGAACCCAGCTGGAAGGACCGTACAAGGTCGTCGGACTGGGCCCCAAAGTAGCTTACTATTTAGAATGAATAAATGGAGAGACGCTCATAAGACTTCGTAATGTAATGCATTTGAAAAAGTATTGCTTTTGAAATAAAAGTTATTTGCTTCATTTCAATTCATTATATGTCATGTGAATGAACGTCTGTTCGAGGTTGCGCTGTAGAACTAGTTTTCAGATTAGATATTCTTAAGAGAGGTCATGAGATAAGCACTCTCAACAAGGATGTTGCACTACTAAGAGATTGCGAAATATAACACTCTATGAAAGTCGCGCGATGGAACAGTTCAGGTCGATGGATGAGCACTCTATGTAAGAGGTCGCACGGGAGCCACCTCATCCATTGATTAGCACTCGAATAAAAGGCTTATAAAAGTGAGACACAAATGTTACATTCATGAAGGTGAGGTCGCCGGTAGGGACGAACAGAATTAGCTACTAGGCCAAAATTCTGAAAGGGTATAAGCCCTCTCGTCCTGAGCACTCCAGCATCGTTGTACAATAAGGAACGCACAAGACATCCCTGTACGATAAGGGTGAAACAGATAGACATCCCCCGATGATCATTCAGTCTCAACGACCTCAGGCTCTATGACCAGCACTCGGAGGTCACGCGGTATGGACGAATAGAATTAGCCCCAGGGTTTAAATTCTGAAAGGGTACTAACTCTCTTGACCCAAGCACTCCGGAATTCAGTTTTTCAGGTCTTGAAAGGCTCAGGCCCAATGGAGTTCGTGATGACGAGATATATAAAGAGCCAGTCTACCATATAGATTTTAGACTCTGGCAGGGTATGACCATATTATCTCGATGATAAGCACTCCAAACATTCAGACTAAACAGGAAACAATCAAGCAAGATAAATACAAGTCGTTTATAAAAACATTGTTCTTTTACAAACAAAAGAAGGCTTAGGCTTGAAATTGGGCCTCAGGGCCGACAGAAGAACCAGAAGGAGACACAGCAATGACGCGAGGAGATACATTGTAGGACCTATATTCGTATCCCTGAAGATATCCATGATCATAGCACTTCTCGGCCTCGGACGTCAAGGAATTAGTGATCTCCTTCACTTGATGCTTCAGCATCGCCAGGGCCTCATCTCAACCCTTCGCCAAACCCTCATCAAAAGCAGAGGCGCGATCAGCTCGAACCTCGCAAAACTTGACTTGCAGTTCTTGCAATTCCTTAGTCAAAGCTTCGACTCACTCTTCAGCAGTCTGCATCCACAAATAAAGGGAAGTCTGGTCGAAGGAGTGAGAAAATCTCTGCTCAATGAGCTCTCCAACACGTTCCTTAGCAGCTTTACCATGAACCAGAGCAACGGAGGCATCTCGACAAGCCGCTCACCAAGCACCTGTCAGCAAGCTCCGATGTATGGCGAGCTTGTTTTGTGATCGCCAACTGTTCATTGATCCACTTCAGCTGAGCCTCCCTTCGATGAGCGAGTCCTTGGGCTGACCTCAACAAGACTTCAAGCCTTACATCCGCTCGCCAAGCACCTGCCAGATAACAGAGTTCTGGAAAACAATTGGTTAGTACATTGAAGAAGCGGTCTTTGAAGAAAAAGTTGAGTCACTCACATTGTAAAAGCTCAGATCGAGCCGGCCAAAGAGTGCATCTGTTTTAGCCTGACAAGTGCAAATCAGATCGTCCTCAAGATGGAAGCCCCTAAGTCGCGCACTTGCATACTCCCTGCTAGCGCGATCAGTGAGGGAACTCTGGAGGAAGTGACGGATGACGTCACAGGAATGGAAAGTGAAGCTGAAGGAGCCTCAAACACGTTTGGGACATTGGGGAACCCCTACCTCAGTCAGAACAACTGGAGATGCCCCCTCCATAGTCTTCTCGACTGGGGGCATCCTCTCTGCATCCAAAGCGACTGGGGACACCTCTTCCACAGTCGAAATGACTGGGGGCATCCCCAATTCAGCCAAATCTGTGGGGAACGTCCCCTCAGCAGTCTTCTCGACTGGGGGCATCCCTGACGATTAGAGTCTCGCCAGCCGAGACTCCGAACGCCACAACAGGAGGAGCAGGAGCAGGAGTGTCGACTACGATCACCTCCGGTGAAGAAGGAACTTCCACCGTCTCCAGCGCGTGACGAACCAGAGAACTGGACGGATGCCCACCTTCTCGAGCACATGCGGGAAAGTTGACAACAACCGTCTCAGCAACGGTTGGGGGTAAGTCGGTTTCTGGAAAGGAGACTGTCGCGACAGCGAACGGATCCTCAACTCCATCTACTGAGTCCGTCTCTTCAGACAGCAAGGTAGGACGAAAAACTTTGGTTCTTTGCTTCACGGGAAGTGGCAGCCTTGGCCTCTTTCAGGAAGAGATTTACGTTTGGAGGTCGGAGAACGTGCAACCGCCTCTTCGACAGCCACATGAGACGAAGCAGAAGGAACGTCAGAGCCAGTAGACCTTGAGGAGAAACCCGAAGCTCTGGGGGACGGCAAACTAAGAATTTTCTTAAAATCCTTATCTGGCAAATCCCGAGCACAGACTATGTGATCAAGCTTAACCACAGACAGATCAGGAGTCCTCCTCTTTGACTCGTCCTCAAAGAAGACAGAAGAACGGTCAGCTTGATACTAGATATAGGAATTATAAATATGCTGGCCCAATGCTTACCAAGTTTGTCAGGACGAAACAGGCATGAGACTGTCGCCTTCCCATCCACAACAGGAGCTTGAAGCACCCAGACGCCAGTCAGCTGTACCAGATTCTCATCCCGCCATCCGCTGTCAGAGGAAGGAAGTTTATCTACGAGGGAACGGTGCCGACCCCGCTCGAAGGTAGTATGCATGCTCCATCTTCCACAGGTCGTACAACTGGTAGATGTCATCAACCTCGAGATCAAGCTGCATCTCACGGTTGATCACGATGACACACATCAGTACCCTCAATAAGTTGGAAGAACATTGAAGAGGGTGAAGCTTGAATAGACTCATGAAGTCTCTGACTAGCTTGGGTAGAGGGAAGGAAGAGCACTCCTCAGCATCAGTGAGGGGTACATGTATAGCTTGCCAGGAGCATCGCCCTTCACGTAATTGAAGGATTTGCAGGAGGTCGGATAGATGTTAATGAAGTCTGGAATGGACAGGGCGGACTGCAGCCTTTGGACTATATCCATTGACATGGCAGAAAGCGAGAAGAATGAAGGTTGAAACTGAAGAAGGTGAAGCGAAGGTTCCTTTTTCATATGTTATGCCTAATGGTCTTTGAAATAAACGCATTATATGGGAGAGAAACTTCTCCTCGAGAACCCCCGATAATCATGACGAAGAAGCGCGAAAATCGAGATTCTGGAAAGATTTGCCGTCAAAATCTTCTGCAAAATTCGAGATACAACTGGCACAAGAGGTGAGGCGAAAGTTCCGGACATGTGACAAACATTTAATTATGACTTTCTTATGTGTCACGAAGATAAGGTTATTGCGAGCAAACAAAAGCAGTTCGTGAAGTCTGTTCATGGAGCCTGTCCACGAAATCTACTCGTGAGGACTGCTCTAACATATTCATGGAGGTTGCTCTTGAACATCGCTTGTAAAGTCTGTTCGTGAGGTCTGATCGTGAAGTTTTTTCGTGAATGAGTCATGCTCGTGATTTTTCTCAACAACGACAAGGTATCTCTACTCAACATACGTATTAGAGGTGCCATGACAGTCAAAATTTCACACAATGGAGAGAGATAGACAAACAAGTAAAAATGTGAACAAGATTGAGCAGAAAAAGTAATTTTTATTCATCCAATGGATAAAGGTTACAAAAAAATACAAAGTATGTTCAGTCCTCTGTTCTATCTTCTGCTCGGTCCTTTCCCTAGAGTCTCCTCTCCCGTGCAACGTGAAAAAGCGTGGGCAGTTCCTCATTGCTCATTTGTCGAAAACCACGCGAGTGATCAGAGTAGCCCAGATGATAGCAGTTGATGAAGTCTAGAAGATGTTCTGCTTCATCATCTTCGTAGGCTTCACGGGGAGAACGCAGCTAATGATCTATGGAAAGGGCAGCGGCACGATCTGAGGCTTGCAAGTTCCTAGATGGATCACCAGTAGAGAGGACCCCGTGCAAGTATTCCCCAAGCGTAGGAGCAGCATCTGCCCCAACAACTAAGTCCGCAGGCGACATTGTTGGAAGCGGGTCAACCTCCATATGGTGAGGGGAGAGAGCAATAGCCCTACTAGCAGCAGGCGCTGAAGAAGAAGAAGAAGTTGAAGGGGAGGACGACCGGATGACGAGGGATGGAGTTAGTGAATCAGGAGGAGGCGACGTCGATGTCAAGTCCACCGGTCGGGCAATGAAATTTGATTCAAAACCCAACCGGAGGAGCCTCTGAGAACGCCGCTTCGCTCCGTTGTGCGGTCTAGGAGGAGGATGAACCAAACCTTGACCATCCGCCGGCTCAACATCGCCAAGAAATGTGACAACCGGAGGAGCACGTCTCGGTTCTTCCAACCCGAGCAACACCCACCACTCGGGAGATGGCATCCATGTTCACCTCCTCGACCTCCGGCCTGGGGGCATCCACCATCAGCCTCCAGGGGTGACACAAGTGGCACTGAAAATATCACAACCATCCGGCATCTAGGGGCCCTGAACCAGCACCCGGTGGCTCTCCCAATCATGGATATCACCCCGTGGTGCCCGGACATGGCGGGAGATATAGAAGAACGGAGACCGCCTCGAGGTCGAGGCCTTGACCAGGTAGACCCACCGGATCTCCACCAGGCCCAACTCAAACCCCGTCCTCTTTCCCAACTCAACCGTGCACATCAAGATGAGGTATATGTTGGGATGACTAAGATGGGGTGAAGATGAAAAAAATCAAGAAACTCAGCCACCAGGCAAGGCAGAGGCAGAGAAAGACCCTCATCCATCAAATAACTTAGATAGAGGAGGACAGAGTCAAGAAAAAGGGTGGGGATCTCGTCTTTGGACAACTCGTCAACCGAGAAGTCTGAGAAAATTCCTAACTCCCTTTGAAGGTCTGAAACAGCGGCAATATTCTCTATTATCAGGGGTTACAAAAGTTTCAGAAGGCAGAGGGCGAGATGGGACAAAGGGTGCTTCCTGTTCGGCTTTTAAATACAGCGTTGGCGACACTTAGAAAAGACGGCAGCAATAATTTACTGCGGATATTGAGGTGTAATCAATGCCTCGAAAAGGGTTTCACGAAACCTTAAGAGACGCCGACGTTTGGATTTTTAAAAGAATGTCATGGGAAGTCACGCAGCATTAAGAGCTTACTTAACAAATCAACCGTCAAATCCGGAGCAGATCAGAGAATCCCGAGGAGACAGGCGACCATATCTCTGACTCCCGTAGAAAAGGGGGGATGCGACCAGATTTTTCATATCTCCTGCTCTCTCGACACATCAAAAGAGCAGGAGAGGGAGTATCTATGGAGGTAAAAATCCGCACCAGGACATGTGTCATGAAAGGATGATACGTAGGTCATCTGGCGTAAGGCCCATTAGGCCTGACTCACGATGATGTCATCTGATATGTCGACATGAGTAGACTAAATAATCTAGTCGGACGATCGAATATCTCGTGAAAAGATGGCACCTCGAGTAATCTAAGGTACGACCAGATGACAGGTTTGGTCAGGCGAACTTATTACACAGGTACGAGTAATCCAAGGCATGACCAAATGACAGGTCTAGTCGGGTGACCTTATTACTCAGGTACGAGTAGTCTAAGGCACGACCAGACGTCAGAATTGGTCGATCGACCTTACTCCTCACAGAAATATGCGGAGACATAACACACGGGTAGGAACATCAAGGGACACTGAGCAGACGTAGAAATGGTCAGAAGACTACAAACGTCTGTAACTGCCACGTTGGTTCTTAACGCCCACTACCAGCAGAATGTGGGTAATTAAGGGACGACGTGGAGAGTAAGTACGGAAAACGTTTCCCTAGAAAAAAGCCCACTAACTCAGTGGCAAAACGGTTACAAAGTGATCAACTGAACTACGTGAGACTTTATCCCTCCGGGGTACGTAGGCAAACTATAAAGATGTCGTGAGACAGCACTCTTACACAATCACGGTAACAACATAATCATTTGTGACATTCAGGCACAGTCTCTCCCTTTTCCACCAAAATATCCATTCTGTTTAAGCCTACCACTAAAAATCCATCACCTAAATTCTTTTGAAGTTCTGAATCCCAAAATCACAAATTTAACTGTGAGGGGAAATTATCCTCCTCATTGGGTATACATTTATTCCGACATAAGTGACGATAAATTGATTTTGTGTTTGATTATTTTTTAAATTATTTTCGTTGGTAAACGTAAGAATAAATGTTTTGTTGTTTAGGTAAAATGTAAATAAAGTATTGATAAATATTTATAAAAGGTGAAAAATAATGATAATTGATTTGACATGTAATTTATAAAGAGGTGATGACAGTTGATTTGACAGTGGATTTACATATTCTTTGGGTGGAATAACATAGGATAACTTTAATACCAGGGGTTGGTTATAATCCATATACCACTTTATATCGGTTTATTCTTGCATACTTTATCGCTATCTATTCTATGTTTCCAAACACCCAGAGTCCCTTATTCCCCTTTATCATAGGTTATTCATGGCTTTATTCCCGTTCCAAACAGGGGCTTAGAGTTTTTCAAGTTTTTTTTAGATCCCTAAGGCAGTGAAAAATTATCTTTAGGTCCCTTCAACAAGATGTTTAAAAATATAAAAAATGCCCCCCGCCCGATTATTTTAGTACACTGTTAACACTCCCCAATACACTGTTACGTATCTCATGTAAATTTTTAACACTTCCCAGTACATTGTTAACCTTCACATAAAATGTCTCGTCTTCAATTATTTCATTACATTATAAATACTCCTCACAATACATTGTTAAGCATATCCTAAAAATTTTCATGGACCTAAAAATTATAGATATGTGATTACAGGGACCCCTAATTAATTTCTCATATTTCTTATAAGCATAATGTTACATCCAGTCCCATTTCCAGCATCAATTCCAGTTTACATGAGTTTTGAACTTTTAAAAATAATATACATCATTACTTTTATAAAAAAAATGAAGCATATACTTCAATTAATTGCATAGATGTATTTATAGAAAATATAAAAAAATTCTTTCAAAGCATATGTCTTATTAACGAGAGCATATGTGTCGTTAATTTTCTATTGACGCATATAGTGGCTAGCATTAGAGCTGGAAACGGATTTGGGTGTAACAGCGCCCTTACTTTTAAGCATTTTAGTTTACCTCTTGTGTTTGTTTTATCCATCCATGGATGAATTTTTTGTATGTTTATTTTATGACTTGATGTTGATCATACTACGAGTGGCAGACAAATTGGTGAAACTTGAATTATTCTTTGCATTGATGGGGAAAAAAATCAGTATCAGATACTTGAGTGACATCCGAGTTCCGACACGCACAATGTGAAATTACACATGATCAAAATAAATATGCTAAGAATGAACATATTTTAATTGTGGATAATGACTACTTTAGTTCGGAATCTCTTAATTCTATGAAGAGTTATAAGCATGATTGTGTTCATAGCATTTGGTAAAGTTAAATTTAAGACAATTTTCACTTCTCAACTGAATATTTTAATTGTGGGAGGGTCCCTCCGGATCACATGACTTCCCTCCGGGTAGCTACCTCTATTACCCAAGGTTCTCCTTGCGATGTGGGCCTTTGCCTCTTGCTTTATATGTTTTTTTGTCTCTCACACACTAACTTTTGTAACTTCTTCGTGCGTTATAAAAAGTCTAAAGCTTCTTAAAAAAAAAAAAAAAATCGGCCATGTCAACAACCCAATGAGTATATTCTTTCCTTCAAAGTAAAGCTGTAATTTTTTAAAGGATTTTATTTTGATTTTTTAATTCCTATAAATTATATGATTTAGTTATTGATTTCTCATTTTTCATATTATAGTTTAAGTCCTAAATTTAAAAGGTATATTTTTTATTAATCCCTGTGATGGATCTATCACTAAATTGTTTAGTTTTTTTTATTAGTCACTGGGAGGAACTAAAAATGAACATATCTTTTAAAATTAGACACTTAAACTGTAATATAAAAAAGTAAGAGATAGATCACTAAAGCATATAGTTTATGGGGACTTAGAAATAAAAATTCGTTGATACTTTTGTCTCATCGACATGACTTTTCTCTTGTAATTCATAATCTCACTCTTCACATTTGTCAATTCATATTGGAAAATGTTAGACTCGGTCTCTTTCCAGGCTCAAATGCAATCCGCATTTTATTTTATTTTTTAAAAATAATATATATTATCTAATAAGATATATATACTTTTATAAAATAAAATATATACTCTAATAATTAATGGACTCATTTATAGAATGTGTCAAAACTTCTAACTAGATATATAACTCAGTTAGAGTGACTGTAGACCAAATAGGATCCTCATCCGAAAAAATATGTTCAAGGTAGACACCAATAAATTCTCAAAGAATTCCTCAATTGTTGACACATGGTGCATTTCTGTAGGGTCCATAAGGAAAACCAAATCTGTCACACCAGAAGATCCATTTACAAGGTCATACTACCCCAGCCCATTACGCTCTGCTACGAACAGGCCTCTATCCCAGGTCGGACCAATGCACGATCTGGTAGGACTCCCGACCAAACCTGGGCGTCCGAGGATCGAGTCACAATCTACTCAGATCTGAAGTAAGCAGACCAAAGGGCCCAACTTGGTACAAGGACCTCTCACATGTACAACACAAGTGCTAGCGAAATTACAGAAAAGCCCAGGGAATATTCTCTGACACAATGACTATAACAAACTATCATAAAACAATTATGAGGTGTTGATCCCAAGATCCCACGTGTCGACCAATCCAAGAGCCATGTGGAAGATTCTTTCTCACGCTATCCTCACACTTCCATAGCATAACAGCCATGCTCCTTCCCCCTATAAATAGAGGGGTATCCTCTTCACCACAGGGGACTTCTTCCTCTTCCCCAAAAGGACCCTGTACTCAGGCTCAAAATCCCATTTTAATGGAGATTTGACTTGATAGCCAGATGTTCTTAGGACGACACCACTCACTTCCGGTATGAGACCCCGACAAAAGAGGAACTACGTGTTGCTTAATCCCTTAACAAGGATACATAGGCAGCCTGAGTTATCTCAGGTTCAGTCTAGACAAAAATCTCATCATTTAGTCCACCGTTGACCCTCATCGTTGTCTCTTGGCGGATCTACCCAAATTCAACCCGGACCGTCCTCAAGTCCAACCCATTCGAGGTGGAGCACATTTTCACCTCCCACATCTAGAATTTTTTACTTCTATAATCTCCATATCTTTATTCTCTAAATAAAAATATTCCTCATTTTCATTTTTATTTTTATTTTTTTTATGCGGAGAATTAACTCTTATACAGTTTTAATTATTTAAAATAACACATTTTTCAATTGAAACCCAAACTAACCTGAATCAAACCCAAAGCTAACCCGAACATGAATATAACCCGACGAGTCTCGTTTAGGTTGAGCTTCTCAAACCCATGGTCGGATCGGGTTGGGTTGGGTTTCTCCAACCTCGGGTTGGGTTCAGGTTGAGCTCCAACCCGACCCAACCCGCCCGAGTTCCATCCTTAGTCCCTCCCCTCAAGTTTCTAAACCCACCATCCAAAAAATTGGGTGGTTGGTTTGAAAATTTGGGTGGGGGAATAACCCCTCCCTGTCTGGAATTCTCCCTTTCAAGGTATTGTGGTCTTTTTAGTTCCATCTCTTTCATACTAAAAAGGGATATTGGACATGAAAAAAAGGACGTTATTCTAAAATCCTAAGCTCTCGTATGGATAAAGAATTAAATTATTATGAGATTTATGACTATTCTAGTATAGATAAAGAATAAGTGATTTTCTGTTTAGTTGTGTTTTTAATTATTTTCGTTAGGAAATGTAATATTAAGTTTTTTTGTTATTTGGTTGACCGTTAATAAATTGTGGATAAAATATGAATAATGTGTTGATAAAGATTGATAAATGATGAAACTAATGATTTGACATGAGGGCCCCTTAATTTATAAAATGTGATGACAGTTGATTTATCAGTGGGGCCCATATATTCAAATGGGTTGAATAACATAGAATAACTTAATTTCAGTGGATAGCAGGAATAATTATGCCACTATATACCAGTTAATTTTTGTATATAGATTCTCATTTATTCCACCCTTTCAAACACTCATTTTCGAACCAAACAATGGTTAAAGATTTTGATGATAAGTTATCTAAATTTTTAAGAGAAGTAGATTCCATCAATTTTGTTCACATCTGTCAAAAATTAGATGAAAAGCGAAGATAAGTGTTATTTCAGCCTTTAGGTAAAACAAAAAATCTTCACTTTCATTTTAAAAACAAAGTAATATTCCATGTATTAACCAATTATTTTCTATGACAAACAGGATAAATGTTGGCTTTATCACATGGAACCATAGATTTGAATTCTTAAATTTTTATACTTTGTATCATTAACAATTAATGGATATTATTGGATTTATCTTACGTTTCATTTATTCATGATTGAGTTATTTGTCAACCATATGATGTCCAATATGTTTAGTTTTTTGGGAAAAATTCAAATAACCCCCTATAAACTGTCTGAAATCCATATAACCCCTCACTTTTTCTGAAGGCCATATAACCCCTGAAAACATCTATATAAATCCAAATAACCTCCTGAATTAAATTTTCATTGATCGATGAGGTATACTTTGCAAACATTCCATTTGATTAACCCTGACTGAAAATACAATATATTAAAAAACATCTACAATGTGTTGAAAATGTATAAGAATTTCTATAAATAATAATTTTCCAATTTCAAATATATTATAAAACCATACCCAGAGGGGTAATATCATCATTTACGGAAGATTTTTCACAGTTTTTAACATACCATAGGGGTCTTTTGAATTTTCAATCAGAGTTAACCATACGAAATATTCATAATCTGTTAATGGAAATCTAATTCTAAAGTGTTATTTGAATTTAAATAGGTGTTTTTAGGGGGGGGGGGGGGGTTATAAGGAATTCATGGATTCATGAAGTCACGGGGCCTTAATGTTTTCATTACCCATCAATAGGACCCATATGTTCACATTTCATATAGGGGAATTGTCCAGATGTCCCTTGACCCGGGATTTAATTTTTTTTTGCCCTTGGATTTTTTTTTATTTTTTATTTACCCCTGAAATCTAGTCCTATTTTTTTTGCCCCTGACCAGTGCCACGATTCTCATCCATATATTAATATTACATTTCTATAATTGATTATTAAATACATGTAATTGGTTATTACATTTATGTAATTTGTAATTATCTGTAAATGATAGATTATGTCGTTAGGTATTACATTTGTAGTTTTTGTTGTAGTTGTTATATAAATGTTAGTTTATATAATTGTTTAGTACATTGATCAAGAGTAATTCTTCTAAAATATTACAATTGCTCATAAATTTATTTAGTGTTTGTTATATATTTTATGTTGCTTGGAAAGCCCGTTTTTTGTTATGAAATACATTGAATTTCTAGTTTAATGATATTTCAGTGAATTTCATTTCATCCAAAAGAAATGAAGATAATTAAGGGGGAGACTACAACTGATCATTAAGATATGAAAAAAACATCATAATTCAAACAATTGATATATCTATTTTAATGAAACTTTAGGATTGTATCTATAACAATTTTGCATGCATTGAATGCACTTACAGATGATATTTTAATGACATTGAAAATATATATATAACCATTTTGTGTTTAAACATATTTGTGTATTTTAATATTTTTTGTAGACAACTATTAAATATGTGTAATTATTTGTATAATTTTTGTATGTATCCCATTATATTTATGTATTTATGTAACTATCTGTAAGGGATAGTTCGGGTATTACATATAAATTACAAAAATATAATAACCAATTACATATATTTAACAATTAATTACATAAATATAATCTTTATGTAACTGGCCTAAAAAAAAAAGGACCAGATTTCAGGGGTAAATAAAAAATTAAAAAAAAGTCAAAGGACACAAAAAACATTAAACCCCTGGTCAAGGAGCATCTGCACAATTCCCCCTTTCTTATATGCAAGGTAATCCCCAGTCAGACCCCCATTAGAGAACATGCATACAACTATTTCCAATTGTTATCTATATAGATCATGCTCACCACCTTCTCCATCAACTCCCATTCATTTTAAATAAACCTCTCATGCCCTCATCCAAGCCTCCCCAACTAGCCCATCATGTCCACCACCCAAGAATCACCACCCAAAGTCCCTTCTGCCGCCGACATCATCGACGACGACTTTGTCGACATCGACTTGGCCGAACCCATCGACTCCACCTCCTCCGAAGAGAAGCAGATTTCGGTGGACCCGATATCGATCCGACCCCGCCCGCGCGAGTCCCGCGCCGCGCACGCGCTCGATTCCCTCGCGCGCCAGCACTCCGCGTCACTCTCGCGCGTATCGCGCGCTCACCTGCTCCATCTCCGCCGGTAAGCCTGTCAACATAGTGGATACGTATCTAAACTAAATATTTAAAAATATATATAATGTATATTCAAAATAATTATCCATGTCCGATCCAAAAGTCAAGATTATATTCCGGATGATTTAAATGGATCTTAATATGATACAAATGTCGGAAAATGCAACATCCAAAATAAAAATGGTAAATCTAATATATAAAATATGTTAAAAAAATATAATAATTTTTTAATATAAAACATAAAATCATAAATAAACACACGAAACGCTACACATGTTTTAAAGTAAAAAAAAAAAAACTCATACTAACACTAAAATATAAATATATTAATACAATAAATAATAATATAATGTTATTTTTCAGATCGCATACCATCACATATATATTTGATTCAAAATATTTCAAATATGAATAAGACACTTCTTAAATTTTTTAGGTCAGATAGAGATATTTTTCAGATAATTGATAGGTTCATTCACAGGAGCAAGTCTTGCGGGGACGGGCGGTCATCCTCGCCTTCCGACGATCTTGACATGTTGTCGAGAAAGCTGAGCATCCATGTCGCCACCGCCGAAGAAACCGACATCGATGAGAGGTTCAAATGCGGGGCGTTGTGTCTGTTCTTGCCTGGCTTGTCGTCCAAGGCGAAGCAAGTACAACCCAAAGTCGACGACGACGATCTTTCACGCGCGATGTCGCTCGAGAAGTTCGAGTGCGTGTCATGGGCTTCGTCGGCGATGGTCGATGCGGGTGAAAGCGAAGACGAGGGGGGCGGCGGCGCGCATTCGTACTTTGATTTGCCTTTGGAGCTTATACGGGATGGTGGGGACGATGCGCATTCGCCTGTGAAGGCAGCGTTTGTTTTCGATGGGGACCGGAAGGGCGTGTTGAAGAAGTCGGGGAGTGCAAGGAGGTCGTCGGTCGAGTCAGGGAGCCGTCGACAGGTTAGGTTTTCGACTGCGACGACAGCGTCATATCCATCGTCGCCGAAGGAGTTTTGTATCTCACCGAGGCTGCGGAGGGCGAGGGAGGAGTTCAATGCGTTCTTGGAAGCACAAAACGGTTGAAGCTTTTTTGTGTTAGTTTTGGGAATCTGGATCCCGTCATGATTAGGTTTGATCATTATCATCAATATCAAACTGCACAACCTATTAATCGACTTATACAGTCTATAAATTAAACTATACATTTAATTATTTGGTACATGTGTCATATTTTTATTGGATACTGAGGGTACTCACCAAACTCATGTTTAGCTAGATTCAATAAGAGAATGACACATATATCCTACTATTGGCTGTGCAATTCGATTAATATGTTATATAGTTCGTTCATAAGTTACACAGTTCGATATTGATGGTAGTGACGAAACTTAGGCATGACTGCATCCGACCCGTTTTTTGAGGGGGGATTGAATTGCATTGCATATGATTGTGAAAAAATAATGAGAAAAAAATTTAACAATAGGTCCTTCTTATATAAAAAAAAATACATTTTATTATTAAGTCTAATTTATATATTTTTTTTTTGTACTATTGCTATATGTGTGACAATCCATATACCTCGACTCAATAGTCTTTCAAAGAGGAAAACATCGTGTATAAAATTTTCACGATTATGGAAGATGATTTCATTCAATTTGTCATAAAGATGTGTTCGTGTGTATATATTGCATCAAACCGATTACACGCGTGACTGTCGACCCTCACGTCCAAGGGGGTGGATCCTCCAGCTCGGGTTGTCACTGTCAACTGTGGCTAACCCAAGCCCTCTAACTGTCCTCTCGACCCATGATAGCCCGGCAAGTAAAAGAGGAGACGATTCCCAATGCACCATCTGATCAGTGTCTGACCGTCCACGTTATCTAGTTCTTCTCATCCAATCTCAAATTGTCTGACGGTGCACGCTATCTAGTTCCACTCATCCAATCTCAAAGAGATATCCAAACCCCATAGTAACCATTTGGTTGTCACTCTCTTTATTTCCAACTATCAAGTTCAATGGGTGATGATCAATGGAGGGAGAAGTTCCCACATCCTGTATATATTGTCATGAAGATGATTTCATTCAATTTGTCATAAAGATGTGTTCGTGTGTATATATTGCATCAAACCGATTACACGCGTGACTGTTGACCAATCATAGCAGCTCCTCATCGAAAATCATCTCCCAAGATTATCTGCAGACTATCCGTAACTGGAGGATCAAAGAATAATGAATTGGGTTCAGATCAAGACTATTCAGTCGCTCCACTTCTTCTAACGGCTTCTGTTCGGTTGATGGCGATCCTCCTCCTCGAACATCATTGAAAACAGGGTTGGAGGTGACTTGCAAAAGATCCTGTCGTTCAATTCAACCAATGTAGAATTTTGATTTTATAAAAAAAAAATTTCACATACCTCAATCGGGAGAACTTGTGATGGCCTGCGCTTAAAAACCTAAGCACGTGCACTTACCAGACAATTCACAATCCTAAACTGGACTCATCCTAATCCAGCTCCTAAATCACACAGAGAGGAACCCACTGATAAATTATAATCTCAATTAGATACCAAACCACACCCAATTATTCAAACAATTCTCAAATCCACTATATAAGACAAACATTATATCTCCATTACAAACCCTAAATTGATACAATAAAAACAACCCTCCAATTCCCTCTATCTGTCCCTATAAACAAGTTCACATTTTAACCCAAATCATAATTTTGATTTAAAATTAAAATAGAACAACCCTAGCAACGATAAAAAGAACAAAATCTTTACCCAATACTGCACAAAAAATGTTTCACGAAGCTTTTTCTAATTTTTCCTGCTTTTCCCTTTCTCTTCACGGCTTCCGTTGAACCCAAGCAAATATTCCATTTAATAAACCCTCCCCAAAATTCATTAAATGTAGCTTTGAATTCCAAGCAAAATTACCAAACCACCCTTCCTTACAAACATGTGCAACCTCGACTAGAACCACCGTATCATACAATTTCTATTCAAAAGATAACAAAAATATCTACAACTTCTCCTTTTATGCCAAAATAAAACGATGCCATCAATTATGTTAAAAACAGTGACAAACAAGAGATACCGCGTGCTTCCTTCATCTAAGGACAGAAATGATAAAACTACCATAATATTTCCAATATAATTCCAAATGCTGCAAAATTAATTTTAATGAAAGATAACTCTAAAATGAAATATTCATATGTTTATCTCAAATCTCAAATTTGCATTGAAGGTGTTTAAGAATGATTAAACCGAATGTATGACTTTAGGGATATTAAAGACCATAAGCTCCATTTAGTATAAACTTATTCTATTATGTAATCTAAGCATGTATGTCGGTATAATTCAGCATAAGAGGGTTCAGGTTATTACAGAACTGGTTCCTTATTTTATAGTACTTCAGTGGATGCCATATAATCAACAGTGGATTTTCCTCCCCATCCGACGGATGGGAGAAGCTCTTTCATTTAAGAGATTGAATATAAGATATATATAGAGATTTTCACAATTAGTCATTGATTATCCCTGATTAATCTTTATATTGTGCTGGGATTTTATTGACTAATTAGATGTGATTAAATCCCATATATATTGTTATGATTTGAGAATTAAGTAATGATAGCTTCAAATCTAATATATATTTTATTGGAAGTAAATCAATAATTGATATCCCTTAATCAAATAGTTGAATGTCAAATACTAACTTGGATTTGTGCTGGTCGTTGGGTATAGAGGGTTCGACAGGTCAGATCCACGTTCAATGGGTTATCCAGGTCGTGAGCCCTCACTAATCGGGTATTGGGCCGCCAATACGTAGAGCATAGTTAATGGGTTTAGATTTTGGCCCCTACAGTAATGATGTTAAATCATTTTTTATTCTTTATAAAATCTTTATTCACATTTTACTCATCTTAGTTATCCATAATTTATCTACTATCAATCAAATAGAAAAAAAATTATTATAATTTTAATAAATAACTAAAAATACACTCAAACATGAAAATGATTTATGTCAATAATATAATTAATAGTTTTCCATCCCAAAAGGGGGCCTGATAATTCAAGCACCTGGACCAAGCTGGATGCAACTAGACGCGGGCCGGGCTTCTTTGGAGATGGAAATCTATGGGCCTAAAACCGAGGTCTCTTATTTTCTCAAGAAAATGATATGTCCAGTCCCTTGTACAATATGTAAGACTGGATTGAGCCAGTCCCACATGAACCAAACCAGCCCTGAAAACTCGGGCTTGGGCTCTTAGGTTATATGGTCACCGCTAGTAGAGGTGCAATTCGGTCGTTCGAATTTTTTCAAACCTAAATCGAACCAAATTATAATCATATTTAACCGAAAACAAACCGAAAATCCCAAAATCAAACCAACCTGATATTGTTCGATTTACCCAAACCAAACAATTAAAGATATATATTTATAAACCCAATTATTATTATTTTTCTACCAATGTGGGTTGGTTGGAGTTTTTTGTTTTTTGGATTGTTTACAGCTTTATAAAAATATCTAGAAGGTTATGATTAATAATATAAATTGGTGTATTCATTTTTTATAAATATTAATGGTATAAAAATACTATAGTTTTTAATATAAAAAGAATGATTTAAATGAATAAAATCATGTGTTTAAATTTAATTCATATTTTGTTATGTTAGTTTATTTTTTAATAAAATTAAACCGAAACCAAATTAGATATGTTAATTAATTTCTCAATCTATACTTAAACAAAACTGACCCAAACCAAAAAAAATCATTTTGGATTTAGTTTAACTTATCAAAGTTACACCCCTAACTGCTATTATAATCCAAGATAAGTCTCGGTGAACTTTAACACACCCCCACAAGTATCCGACCTGATCGGATTTAATTTTTCAGAATAATTATAAGATGCATTTCAAATATGACAAAAAGGCAAAAAGATGGCTTTTGATCTAGTGTAACATTTCGGTTATAGAAAATTATTTCATGATGAGCACCTTGAAGACTCTCTTCTGAAAAAAGATAAGTATTTCGTGGATATTCTATTCACCAAGTAAAAACCAATTCACCATGGCCAGAACTGCATATGTAATTGTATACCAATTTCCTTATCCAAGAAGAGTAGAATAGTTATTATCCCTAATAAAAGCAGGAGAGACCAAAACACAAGTCCCCGAAAATGTGAAGAATAAACATTTGCAGATCGTCAACGAACAGCAGATGATACCGTGTAGATCTGGAAAGTGAGATCCCCATCACGTGGCATGGACCCCACCTCACGCGGTGTCTGCCGATTGACCGACGACCCATTAGAAATCTGCATCATTCTCTGTGGTAGATTTTGAAAACACAGTTTGAAAAACTGTTTTTATTTTTTTTAAAGTGTTTTTATACACACATTTTAATGGTATAATAATGATTGATGCTTTATGCTTTACAAAACACAGAATTTGAGTCATAATTATTTGACAAAATCTAGTAATGATGATGCATGTAAACTGACATGTTTATAATGACGGATCCAGAACAATATTTTTGGGTAGGCTATATTAAATATTAGAGAAATATCTATATAACCCCATGTAAGTTAGTTAATAACCTAGGGGTCGGCAACGGGCCGGGCCGGGCCGGCCCATGCCCAAAAAATAGGGCCTAGGCCTGCTCACGGGCTCGGGCATGGGTTCCGGCCCACGAGCGGGCCTACGAGCCTAAATTTTAAACATCTTATTTCTTTTTATTTTTTTAATTTTAAGTTGTTCATTTGTATATAATGTTAAAATAACACAAAATTTAAAGTATAATATTAAAAAAAATATTTATATCTATTGAATTTTTAAAATAAATATATTAAATGGATTAATTATTAAAAAAATGAATAACTACATGTACATAACTAGGTTAATACCTACATAAGTGTCAATAATTTGTATAATTTCACTATCATTCAAATAAAAATTACATATTACTCATTTATTAAATTATCCCCCATAGGCCTACGGGTCGGGCCCAGAACCAGGCCCAAGCCCGGCCCGCCCTGAAAACGGGCCGGGCTTTTGGACCTCGGGCTTGTTGAAGGCCCCTATTATAATCCCTTGTATTTTCTGAAAATCCATATATCTAGCGCTCTATCGTGAACACCAAGTTACCAAGGTCTAGTTAACCTAACTACACATGCGTAAATGATGAATTTACCCCAATCACTTTCATCAATACACATAACCCGATCGAAACCCCAATTTCACAAACACAAATTTTCAACTTTCATAAACACAGTAACCTGAGTTGTCGCCGACCTCTCAACGGACGCCGACCACTCAATGAATGCCAACGCGAGGATCGACCTCTCAACGAACGGCGACGCGAGGATTGGCTGATCTCAACAAACGGCAACGCGAGGACTGAGCTCTCTTGCGCTTTTTTCCCATTCCCACGGGTTCTCCTCTCTCGCCTCTGAGAATTTTCATCCCAAAAACCGTGCAATCATTCTCTCTTCACTATGGTGGATAAGGTATGAATTTTGATGCCCTTAAATGTTTGATGATTGTTGTTGATGCCCTAAAATCCTTGTTATTCTTGCCCTAAATAGAGGTGTTGTTTGATGCCCTAAAATGCTTGTTATTGATGCCCTAAAATGATTGGTTTTGATGCCCTAAAATAATGTATTTTTTAATGCTTGTTATTGTGTTTCATGTTTGGGGGTTTTTTTGTGGTCTATTGATGGATCTTGTGTGTTTAGGGTTTTTGTCTATTTATAGATCTTGTGTGTTTGGGGCAAATTCTATTAAGGGTTTTTTCTTCTATCTTATATGTTGAATGTTGTTGAGATTTAATATTTAGGGAAAAAAATTGGAGATGTTTATGGCAAATTCTATTTAGGGTTTTTTCTTTTATCTTATATATTGAATGTTGTTGAGATTTAATGTTTAGGGGGGGGGGGGAAATTGGAGATGTTTAGGGCAAATTCTATTTAGGGCTTTTCATTGATTGAGGATGTTTATTTAAGGCTTTCACTACATTCAATTATAAGTCACTGTTTAGGGATTAATTTGGGTTTCTTTATGTAAAATGAAGGCAATTATGGATGAAGATACAATATTCCGAGTTACATTTATGCATGAAGATACAATATTCTGAGTTACATTTATGCATGAAGATATAGTATTTTGAGTTACATTTATGCATGGTGGTCAGTCAAAATAGTCAAATCACATTATGGGCAGCGATATTTGTATGGAAAGAAATTTACAGAATCTCTTAGGAAGAAAAGATTGCAATGATCGACTTATGGGAGGACATTGGGCCTTGGGCAAATTCTACTAATGCTCGGCCAGTTAAATTTACTTACATGATACCTAACTCATTGCCAAGGGAGTATATAGTGGTCGACAAGGATGCGAAGCTCCTTCAAATTTTCAAAGAAAATAGAAGAAGCAAGAAATTCATACTATATGTCATTGACAATGAAGATGAAGTCGAACTTTCTTCTGCAGCCCCCAATTCAGTAGTAACCAGTGAAGTAGTATCACAGAGAAATAGTGGGAGATCAGAGATCTACAGAGAGCAATGTTCAAGCCTGTTCCCCTCTGGTGAATCATGATGCGAATCAGTCCCCTTTTCTGCCCCCTATTGAGGATAATCCCCATGCTATGCAGATTGAAAATCCTGTTTCAAGCGACAATGACTTGGACTCTAAACATGAGGAGCTGCAATTTGATGTTGAAATAGGGGTGTTTGTGTGTTGTGGAGGTGTTGCCCTTTCTATTTGATTGTTGTGGAGCTATTATCAAACAATGCATTCTACATGTTGTAAGACAGCAGGTTCATTGTGTGGTGTAACAGGTTGAATGCATTTCAACTCCAATCCAAGTATTTCAAACTACTGTAGTGCAAACCTAATCCAAGTATTCCATTCACCAAATAACAACAGATTTCATTCATTTAGCATAGATAAATAAACATCCAATAACAACGTAACATCATTGATGATGCATTCGTCTCTAAAACATTAATTTGATACATTGAATACACAAAAGACCAATGAAGCACCACATAACCACTATCAACTTATTGTTCATCATCTTCAAACTCTTTTTCATGCACTCTTCATGGTTCTCTAGTTCAAACGTCAATTCAACAATTGGATCATCCGCGTCATCGATCCATTCAAAGAATCGACAATCTTGAGGAGTCTACATTGAAAAAATGACAAACAAAAAGGAGAATATTCAGTAGATCTCACTCATCAGTAATTACAAACACTTAAAAATCATTGAATTCAATTCACTAACCTACTAAATGGACAATAATAGAATCCCCGACCTTTACTACGTTCTTGACAAGATGTATAGATTGGACATTCGCCTTTCTTGCAATGACATTCACGTGGCTGCATATGCGCGAGAAATGGATTGACGTTCGAGTTCGTAGGCTACTGACTTGTAATGAAAAATAAGTTAAGAAAATTCATTCAAACATATCATCAAACACTTGGTATGCAAAAGATATACACTAACACTTTCTAACATAGTTGCTTGGAAGCTTCAAAGGAGAAAATTCTATCTTTGAATACTAGTGATAGAGCACAAGACCTCTCAATTTGGCTTAGAACAGTGAGATTAAAACATGAAGAAGAAGATGGTGTTGTTAGAAAAAAAACCCCTGTCATGAAGATGGAATGAAAGAATACAATAAACAATAAGAGAAGATGACTACAACACTATGGATCACAAGCAATTTATCATGGTCTTGAAGACACAACACTCCCAACGGTTAAAAATCAGACCATTGGGAGGAGGGAGTTTCAATGAAAGGGTTGAAGAAAGGGTATTTTTGTCATGTGGAGGGGGTTTTTGGGATATTTTCTAAATTATAGGGGGTTATATGCATATCAAATTCACTGAGTAACATTGACTGACGGAATATTCTGTTAATATTCCTCAATAGTTGACAGGAAATTAACCCAGGGGGGTATTTGTTTAACCAAGGAAACTTACAGGGGGGTTATATGGATATAAGCTAACTTATAGGGGGTTATATGGATATTTTTCTAAATATTAATATAGAAAGAATTTTTATTCTTATATTTGATATAATTATTTTATATGCCAAATAATGTGATATTCAAAAGACATTCAATGCAACTACATACATTGTGATAACGTAGTATATACTGCGTATCATAGTATAAGGTATCATTGTGTATGAAATAAAATTATTTATTCATAATGAAACAAATTACACCAGTGTATCTCAGTTTATATATCAATTCATATACAACATATACTTAAATAGGAGAGCGCATAATTTTTTTAAAAAAGAAAAACGGTATGGATTACAAAAGGGGCTATAGAAGGGGCTATTTTCCATCCCCAATTTCAATCCTATATATGTTGATAGAAAATCACCGGAACATATATTCACAATAACGAGGTATATGTTTTGATAGAAATTTTACACATTTTCTATAAATGTATTCATGCAATTTATTAGACTATATACTTCATTTTTTTATAAAAACATATATTTTATTAAATGAAGTATATATTATTTAAAAAAAATCAAAACACATGTAAACTGGAATTATAATTATAATTTATAACAAAAAAAATAAAATCTGGGCCGGGCTGCAGCCCAGCCGAGCCAACCTTTAGGTCCGCCCTTGCCTGGTTAGTAACAGCTTTTAGCTTGTTACAAAGCTAAAATCCTTAAAATTATTGTTGTCAAATGCACCCTTAAGTTTCACATCATCCAATGAAAGAGAATAATTGATGTATGTGTATGTAAATAAAGATCTTAACATATCGACACGTTTTAAAGCGATCTCTTAGAAAAAGTTTTAAAGTCATCGTCCAGAAGAAAAATAACTATTTTGTGCTTATATGTGAATCGCTTCTACTACCCAGGCCCCATATTTTAAGCTCCACTGACAGGCTCCATTATGTGTGCCTGGTTGACTTTTTGAAAGGGTAAAATGACAAAATACAATATTACCTTTCATTTAAAAATTCAATGTTCACTCTAAAGAAACCCTTCCACTTTGTTTGTTCTCATATAAGAGCAACTCTCCAACTCCCTCTCTAATTGATCCCGTTCGCCGCATTGAGATGGTGGATGAAATGGGCTTCAACCCATCCTTAACAGGCTCCACGAAATAGGAAACACATTTTTTCTTCCTTAGCTGTGGGGATGCAACAATGCTCTCCAACTGTTAAAATATTGGGTCCCACCACCTCAGTTTACTAAATTACCCTTAAATTGAATTTTTTAAAAAGTGGATGTTGGATATGTATTTCCAAGCAAACAAAAATTTATATCCATTATTTTACCCTTTTTTATTTAGAAAAACAATAATCCAAACTATTTTTTTTACTGTGTTTTTTTTATATAATAGCAACCCAAACCACACAATTTGATTTATTTCTCTATTCAATTTTTATTTTAAAATAATTATTGATAATTGTTTAAAAGTTTTTTAACGTTTTAATGTGCATTTATGTCTTTTAGATTTGTTAGGTACTTAAAAATAAAACAAAGAAAAATAGGGAGATAGTGTTTTTTTAAAATATGAAGAAAAAAATGGGGAGCTAAGTTGTGGTTGCTCAAACCTCTTTCCCCACCTGTTGGTGAAAATTCCTTTTTTACTCTCATAAGCCATCCATCAATTACATTTCAAAAATATAACTGACCGGTGTCAACATGTTCCTCTCGCGGCCGATATCATTATCTTTGAATTCCTCTCACCACCCTCTATAATATGACAGGCAATTCGACTACATTTCGAGCTCTCCTCTGACCCCCACCTCTACCGACCTCCACCTATACCTTTTTTTAAAAATTCACATACATTTGAAAATGTATCTGACTTTTTAAAAAACTAAAATTTGTTTATTAACATAAGAAAATAAAAATATAATGCATATAAAGATCAGATACATTTGGAATGTTACTGAATTTCAAGAAAAAACAAAGGGGGAATTAATTAGAGGTCCTCCCAGCCTCTCCCTCATTATTTTTGGGTCCCTGGAGTCTTTTTAGTTTTTTTTTTAATTCGAAAACCCAAAACTATTATTTGTAGGTCCATTCCATCCACTGTCGTTTCAGCCCCCTTGTGAAATGTCATCCCTACCCCTCACACTTAATCTCCCTCTCTCTCCCTGAAATTTTCCCCCAAAATCCCTCCTTCTCCTCGAACCCCTCGTTTATCCCCTGAAACCCTAATTGAACCTCACGAAACCCTCAAAAAATCATCACGAAATCATCCAATCGGCCTCCTCCATCGAAGGAACCGTGCATCGAATCGAGAAGCCCTCGACGATCCTCCGCGGCCGCAAGGTCATTCACCAGGCTCAATCGATACTTCCTACATAGAGTACGTCAAACTGAACCCTTTTTTCACCTGATTGAAATAAAGATTGTTCATATTTTAGAGGATCTACTGATATGGGTTTTAAATATGGGTACTTTGTAAATATAAACAAATACACTATTATCTTCTTTGTATATGACCTAATTTGTGCTTTGATAAACAACAAATATATCTAATGCATATGTCTTGGGTTGATTTTCTGGTTATGCTATGCAAATGCATGATATAAAATTATACTGTCTACAATCCTTTTCCAAAGAAGACATATCGTTGCTATGCACAAGCCTTGGGTGGATTTGCTGTTTATGCTATGCACAAGCGGTTGTGTCATTAGTACGCTGTAATGTATTCACAGTGTATTATTAAACATAATAGTACACAAGTAAATCTATTGTGTACACTATTAAACTAATGATATCATGTGTCGAAGTAAATTTATTTTATCAATTTAACGTCAATCCTAAATATTTACATGTTATTTTGGTTTGCCATTTGCATTTTATGTGTTTACATGTTTGTTACCTTTTAATTTATATTATTTATATTTTTGCACATTGTATAAGATTTTAAAAATGATTTGAATAGAGGGTTTGACACCAAGAAGAAGTCCGAGGTTCAAAATAGAATCCCCTACTAAAAACCCACCCACAGAAGCTCCTTCAAACTCATCCACTGAATCCCCTGTACAAAATCCATCCACAGAAGCTCCTCCCATGCCATCCACCGAATCCCCTAGTGAAGAGCCATCCACAAAAGCTCCTTCATACCCATACACTGAATCCCCTATACAAAACCCATCCACAGAAGCTCCTCCCAGGCCATCCACTGAACCCCCTAATGAAGAGCCATCCGCCGATTCCCCTACTAAAGAGCCATCATCTCAAACCCCTACTAAAAAATCGTCATCTGAACCCCTACTGAAGAGCCATCATTCTCAAACCCCTACTAAAGAGCCATCGACAAAAGGTCCTGCCTAGCCTTCCACCAAATGCTCTGTTAAAAAATAATTGACAAATGGTCTTGCCAAGCCTTCCACCAAATGCTCTGCTAAAAATTCATCCATACAAGTTTCTTTGAGGTCTTCTACTAGATCACAAGCTGCTTCCAAGCCTTCAACCAAATCCCCCGCATCAAAGTCTTCCAAATAGCTCCTTCCAAGACTTCCACCAAATCCCCCGCTTCAAAGCCGTCCAAAAAAGCTCTTGCCAAGCCTTCCACAAAATCTCCTACTTAGAAGCCATCCCCCAAATCTCCCAAGGAATCAAACCCCCTCCGAAGAAAAAAGTTACAAAAGAATAAGTGAAGTTCAATATTTGTCTGAAAAAAAGTCGAGGTAAACAATTCTATGTGTCCTACTTATTGGTTGATTGAAATGTATGTTGTTATGTGCTAATATGTGCATTTTAATATAATGTGGGTGAACTATTAATCCTTATGATAGGTACACCTTGTTGAAGGAATAGCGTGATATCAATCTAAATAGTTGTATGGCATTTAAGAGATATTTAATTTTTAGTATATTGTTATATGGTATGGGTACACTGTTAGATTTTGAGAAGTACATTTGTATAATTGATGAGCACATTGTTAGTACTCAATAACTTATGTTTGTCATGTGTTATTATTCACCTCAGTAACTTGTGTTTGCCCTATCATTCCATGTTTACAGGAACAATCCAGTTGCCTTTCATTCCCAAATCTTTGTTAGTTCAACACCGTTGTTTTCCTATTTATTATAGGAAGACGATAGATGAGATAAACGTGAGGGAATGTCATCGCAATCCTTTGAAAAAGATACCATTCTACATCTTGGTGGACATCCCCAAGATAGGATTTGAATCAGAGTTACTTGATACACTTGTTAGTAACTACAGTCTTGATGAAGATATTTTTAAGATTGGTGGAAGAGAGTATTGTTTATAGTTGAGGATGTTGCCCTCATCATAGGCTTGCCTGCCTTTGGAGAGAGGGCAATCACAGAATCAAAGTCAATGTATTCCAGGCTGAAGAAGAAGTATTTCAACAATGATACCTACGTGACAAGGGAAGCCTTGAGGGTGAAGATGGTGGACTTGGTGAAGTCAGATGAGGAAGAGGATGTGAAAGATTTTGCTCAATTGTGGATTGCATTCATGTTACTAGTTTCTTATTTTCAGTCACCCACTACAATTGTCCACTGCCCCTCCTATCATATTTGGATGATTTGTAGGGAATATGGAGGTATGCATGGGTTGTTTCCATCAGAGACCAGTTGATGGAATCACTGAGTTAGGTGTGGCCAAGCGTTAAGAGGCACAATGAGGGAAAATACCTGAAAAGTTCAATTGGGTACTTGTTTGGATGCATGGCCGTTTTATGTATAAGTTTATCTTTATCTTCATTATTATATATAGTTGTTTGTTATATTGCTTCATATGTTAATGGATAAATTTTTGTATGGGTCTGATTTTACGAGCTTATTAAAGGAGATCGGTGGAAACCCGAGGGACATCACATGTCCCCACGGTTGTTCAAGTGGGTTCTGAAGATGAAGAGAAGGGGTGAGAAGAATGCCAACCCCTTTAATGTGAGGGCAGATGAGGTATATGTCATTTACTTTCAGTTTGTAAACTCAATTGTGTTAAATCTATATAGTACACTGTTAAAGCTCCTAGTAAACTATTATATCGAAACTGTACAATGTTCATTGTATAAATGTTATTTATTTTAGGTTGTCAAAAGCCTCACTCCTGATAATGGTAAAAGGTGGCTCTTTTTTGGAGGCCCCAAGAAAGAAATCAAGCAAAAGAACATTCCATTGAATTACTGGAAGGGTGATGAGAAAGATGAGGAAGAACCAGCCCCCATTGAACCCAAGAAGAGTTTGAAACATCATGTGTCCATTGGTTCGAAGAAGAGGAAGCTCAAACTCATTAGACAATATCAACATATGAGATTGATGAAAAGATGCAAGAGGCTGTAGATAGAGGTTCATGCTTTAAAGGCTGAAAATGCCCTTTTGGATGCCCTGAGAGCTGAACTGGGAGTTCTTCGGGCTGAAAATGCCCGCCTGTTGGACCAGGACGCAATGAATCAGGACAAAATGAAAAAAACAGAGGAAAGTGTTCATGATGATGATGATGATGAGAAAATAACATATGATCTTTATGGTGATCTTGAGATCAGGGATGAAGAGGAGCAGAAAATCCTTGAGGAGCATGCCCAATTTTGCTCCCAGTCATGCTCCCATGCAATGGAGATGTCACCATCCTCTCAGGAAATGGACATGTCCAGGTGCATCGTGTCGTTTAGTCAAGATCCCACTGAAGGAGTGATTGAGGATGGTCCAAAGCTTGCATCCTACGTTTAGCTAGTGAAGAGGAGATCGAGGATTATATCTCACCTCCCTCGTTCCCCACACATGACATGTCTGTTGGCTTGGAATTAGCTAAGAAGATGGAGGAAACAGTGATCACAATTTCATCACAATCACCGGAAGAAGTTCTTTCTATTTGTTCATCATCCAAAAAGCGCAAGAAGCTGATAGCAAAGGGAGGCAAAAATATGCAGGTAAACATTCTTGTATGACTGCATTGTTCATTTTTATGGTTATACTGTTAGTTCATATCTAGTACTGTATTACGCATTAAAAGTATACTATTATGTTATTATAGTACACGGTTAATTCTTAATTGTAAATTATATATCTCAGCTCATTGATTATGCAGTACTTGGAGAAGAGAAAGAACTACCAGGAAAAGTTTTTACTCTTAGATGAAGATAAGGGACTCATCGAGTTGTTCCTTTCACTATCAATGACAGGGTATACTTTACTTAGGTGTAATATTTTTATACATTGTGAATATGCACCTATTTTACCAATTCCATGTTGCTTTTTCCCAGTGACTCACTTGTTCAGGCTTGTTGAACTTTTATTACTAGGGTTTGCTTGCGTGAAGTGCTATTCAAGGATGAGCTACAAGATGATGTGAGTAATTGCTATTACTTCTGTGATGATACGGTTATTTAAAATATTTTACAGAATTATGACATTCATTGTGTTTGTCATAGGCAATAGACATTTGGTTTGCAATATTAGAAGAGGAGCGTGTTGAAACCAAATGGTTATACATCTACTCCTAGGCTCAGGTAAACTTTAGCATTGCTAACACCTTCATGATAATATGAATTATATAATTGTCCATCTTCTGATTGTAGTTATTTTTCTTAATACAAAAAAACTTGAACAACACAAACCCTTGCAACGACGATAGAGTTTCAGCCGAGCAATATATGTCCAGTTTTCCTTTTTTTTTTGCAAAGGATGCACCAAGGATGTCATAATGGATCTTGACGTGATCTTAAAGTCAATCCACTCAAACGTTAAAAAGCGTCATCATTGGCATCTTTTGAAGGTTGACTTGAAGCAACATCAGTTCGTAAAGTATAACTACATAAAGAATGTCCCAGGTTTTATGGAAAGTACAGATAATTTGGTAAGTTCATATCTTTTGCATTACGGTTTTCTCTTAACTTTCTTTGGGACACACACATCGTTATGATTGACTGTATTGCTAACAAATAGTACATTGTCAGGCTATAAGGGTATATTGTTAGGCAATATGGGTACATTGTTAGGTATTTTGGGTACTTCACTAATATTAACTATGCATGTCATGTGGATAAAATTGTATCTCAGAAGGTATCATTCCATAGAAGCTGAGAACTGGCCAACTACCAGGGATGAAAAATGCCCCAATCAAACGAATGTGTAATTGTACTTCTATTCCTCCTTCAACAATTCTCTAAAAGTATAATATAATATAATTGTGTTTTATTTTAAGGTCGACTATGGCATGTTCGTCATAAAATTTGGTGAGTATCTTATCAAGCGGATGCCATAAAATTTTGAACAGAGTGACATCCCAAGGTTCAGAGGTGAATATGCAGCGAAGATCCTTAGACGATGGAAAGGAAGAGTGTAATGAATGACATAAATGTTTGTTTTGGATGTATTTTGAATGAACAAGAACAGTGATATAGTATTTTATTTTGAATGGATAGGAATAGTGTTTTGAATGAACAAAAGTGTTATGATTGATATAGTTGGGTTATGAATGAAGTTCTCTATAATATTGTTGTGTTAATAGTTGATGTTAGTTGAATGAATTTGTAAATGATATATAGTTCCAGTACATTCAACAGGCTTTTAGTCCAACTAGGTACACTGTTGATTACTTGTAGTACACTGTTAGTTCATCTGGGTACACCTTTCGGTAGTACCCATTGCACATTCATAATAGTTTAAGTCCAAAATAATTCAAAACCCACAAGACAATGTCAATAAAACAGATTAAACATATGTTCATACAAATAAAGTGTTTTAAATGAACAAAAGTGTTGTGATTGATATAATTGGGTTATGAATGAAGTTGTCTATGATATAGTTGTGTTAATAGTTGATGTTAGTTGAATGAATTGGTGAATGATATATAGTTGCAGTACATTCAACACACTTAGTTCAATTAGGTATACTGTTGATTACTAGTAGTACATTGTTACATCATCTGGGTACACCGTTAGATAGTACCCATTGTACATTCATAATAGTTTAAATACAAAATAATTCAAAACACAATAGATAATGTCAATAAAACAGAATAAAACATATGTTCATATAAATAAAATAGGATAATCGGACTTAATACTTCATACAAATAAAACAGGATAATAATAGTTCAAGCTACTGGATTTCTGCAAGGCTTCCTATTATGTCAAAGGCCCTTGAATCTCGAACAACGATACAATAAAATTGACTTTGGATCTGCTTGTGACTCGATCCGATTTTTCTTCTTTCTCCCCAGCCTTATCTTGGTTAATGGAGGTTCGATGAGTATGTCGCCTCCTTCCCCCTCCGTCCTTTAAACACCTACTACCGGTAGGATTGCTGCGGCATAAGCTTGACAGTAAAAATCTGTTCTAAAATAATGTAAACAATATTCATGTATAGTGTCATTTATCTTTCACACTGCGGCACATTCATGAACACATGGCAACCCATATACCTCCCGTCCTCTACATGTACAGGTGCGCTCACTAAGGTTTATTGCTTCGTTTCGCCTCCCACGAACCTCGAAATGTACTTCATTAGGACACCGTATCTGCAACCTACAGCTATCGACTTGGATCTTCTGTAATTTTTTAATGATAGATGGGCATAAAAAAGGTCTCTCAATTGCTAGATTCAATGCGTCTCTAATACATCATCTCCATCATCTGAACGCGTATATGATCAATCAGTTGGACCATTGGAAGGTTGCGTGCTTCAAGTATCCATGAATTGAATGACTCAGCACAGTTGGAGTATATTTTTCCGTATCTTTCTCCTTAAAACAATGCATTAGCCCAATAATTTGGATTGGAGTCCACAATCCACTTCACTGCTTGTTCAGAGTATCCACGCATGTGTGCTAGGGACCTTGTGTGGTCTTCTATCTTGAGTCCATAAGCTACAATATCTAAAAGTTGTAGCAATTTTTTCTGAATGGTTATACTAAACTTAGCAGCGATAGCTTCTCTAATGTTCATCTTCAGGTGTTGTAAACAATAGGAATGATGCAACGTAGAGAAGACTCCAAGGACAGCTGACATCAATCCCTTACCCCTATCAGAAATGAAAGTGATCGTTCGATCTGCAGATATGATTTTTTGGAGGCATGTCAGTGTCCACGTCCAATTGTCTTCGATATCTTGATCCACGACTAAAAATGCTAATGGAAAGAAACTTTCATCGCCATTCTTAGCAATGATAGCTAGCAAAATACCTTGATATTTTGATTTCATAAATATTCCATTTAGGAACAACAAAGGCCTACAACTTATTTCAAAACCAATGAGTGAAACATCAAAGCATACAAAGAATCGTCTAAATCTATGGTCATCATGAGTGCATTTAAGCTCTACATAACTTCTAGAATTTGTAGTCATCACCGCATCAGCAAACCATTGAAGATTATCGAATGAGAGGGATTCATCTCCATGTAAGTCCTTACAAGCCACCTCTTTCCCGTGCCAAGCCTTGTGATATGGTAATTGGATTACATAAGGGCAACTCTATCCCCACCATGCTACTTGTCGTTCCCACCAACTGACTGATCCCACAAGCCATGCCTATTGTAAAACCTTATCCCACCACCATATATATTACATATAAATGAAATCCCAATCCCACCACTCCCTAAGTTCTCTTCATTACTTCTTCTCTCATCTCCTCTGCCTCCTAGTCGGGAATTTTTTTCTCCTCTCCTCTCCCTCCCACCTGATCTACCCTCCTCTCCTCTCCCTCCCACCGGATCAGCCATTGAAAAGGAGAACCCACGCCATCGCCCACTATCCTCAACAGGTATGTTCCCTTCTTTGTTCTTGATCGTATATTTTTTATCTTATTTTAGATTGGTTATTGAACAAAAAAAAATTATTTAGGGTTTGGGATAGAAAGATTAGTTATTCAAAAAAAGAAAAAGGTTTGAGAAAGAAATCTCGGGTTTGATATGCAAACTCAATATGTGATTGAAAGACTAGTTATTCAATAAATAAAATCAGGGTTTATGATAGAAATCTAGGGTTTGGGATAGAATGTGGATTGAAACATAGGGTTTAGGATATAATGTGGATAGAAACCTAAGATTTGGAATAAAATGTAAATTGAAAGATTGGTTTTTTTTTTATAAAAAAAATGTGGTTTGTGATAGAGGTGGATTGAAAGATTGGTTATTAAAAAAATGGTTTGGGATATAGATATAGGGTTTGGGATAGAATGTGGATTAAAACCTAGAGTTTGGGATAGAAATATTGGTTATTCAAGAAAAAATATATATTATGGTTTGGGATAGAAACTTATGGTTTTCCATAGAAAATTATGATTATTTTTTTATTAAATTGTATTGTCTTTAGTATTCAATATTGAAGATGAATGTATATATAATTTCGGCTATTGAAGTTTTCTAACATAATAGTATTAATATTTAATATAAGTGAAGTTCTTTCTTAGGTACTTCCACTATAGTTTTTGTATAGCTCGCATTCTCAGAAAACATAATTTGATGATCTGTAGAATGCTATAACTATTTGTATGAGAGGACCTTATTCATTGCAGAATTTTATATACATCATGAATGCAATACTCTTTATTATAGTTGGATGTTGATCTCTATGACTTTGTTGTGTTATCCTCTCAGAATTTGTAAACCTTTGAAAGAATTAAATTGACCGTCCAAGTGGTTACTTAAGTCCATAATAAAACTAGTCTATGAATATTAGAAGAGAAAAAAAAGAAGGCAGATATAACTAGATATCATAAAGAATTAAACACAACCTGATTTTTATAATATGTACACGCTTGCCCTTAGTTTAGTAAGATATCAAAAGTTCAATATCGATTATTTAAAGTGATAAAATATATCAAATTTGGCTCATCCGGTTGTCCTGCACGTGTGGAACAAATATTTAGGTTGATGTGGTTGCCAAAATAATTAATTAATAATTCATAAAACAGAAAACTAACATTTGAAAAGGTTCCAATCTCCAGTTGTTTTTGTTTGATGGGAATGGATTTTTAGTATCAAAAGTGGGTCAATTTTTTTCCCACAAGAACATGGAATGAATTGTTTGGTTGGACAAGGAGGTGGTTGAGAATATACATGATCAGCTTTTGATGAATATGTAACATTAATTTTAATTACTTTGACCCCTTCATCCTAGATCACAAAAAATTGGCACAAATGGCCTCTACCTCTGATGTCCAAATGATATACTATTGAATTATTGTTATTTTTAGTGTAATTAGAGTATGTGAATACCTTCTTTTGGCATGTCCTGTTTTATTTGTAGTTTAAGAAAAATGTAATACAACATCTTCGACCATTACTGGATAGGAGGACAACAATTTCTTCTATGCAATCCAACATCCGAGATGTGATCCTATACTTGGAGAATGGCACACCACTTCTCGACGCAGCAAGTGTGGAACAACATTCGAAGAAAAGACATTGATCGAGTGGGATGACTTTATCACAAGCGCTTTGTTACCACTTTATCAGTACTTATCATATTTTGTGATAGGAGAGACTAAACCCCAAGAACATGGCATTCATTTCGTTTTGAATGGCCCATAACATTTTGAATATTCAAGTTTGTAAGAATTCCTTTTTAAAATGTCAATGAATGATCAGTTGGGATGAAAATGATAAAGAAAAGTCATGCATGAATTTGACATATGAAGCTCTTTTATGTTTTCCCTTGTTTAGCTAATATATGTGACAATCCAATCATCATGATAAAATATTTCATCTTGTGTAACAACTAGTGTTTTGTTCGTTCATGAATATGTATCTATGGCCTCATAGTTCAAGGCAGATCACTACACTGTAATTGGAGTGACGGACCTCTTGTCGCCCACTAAAACCCAGGTCGACTGAACATTTGTCGTCCACTAGTACATCAGTTCGACTCCAGGTTTGTCGAATGTATTCCAGAACATAGGCTTCCTCATATGGTTTGTTCGACGGACCTACTATCGCCCACTAAAACCCAGGTCGACAAAACGTTTGTCGTCAACTAATAAATCCATTCGACTCTAGGTATATCGAACAGATTTCAGAACACATGCTTTCTAAATCATTTGTTCGACGGACCTACTGTCGCCCACTAAAACCCAGACGACAGACGGTTTGTCGTCAACTAATAAATCTGTTCGATTCCACATATGTCGAATTGATTCCAGAACATATAATTCCTAATCCATTTGTTCAATGAACTTACTGTCGCCTACTAAAACCAGGTCAACAAACCGTTTGTTGTCAACTAGTAAATTTGTTCGACTCCACGTATGTCAAACTGATTCTAGAACACATGCTTCATGAATCATTTGTTCGACGGACCTACTGTTGCCCACTAAAACCCAGGTCGACAGACAGTTTGTCGTTAATTAGTAAATCTCTTCGACTACAGGTATGTCGAACAGATTCCATAACACCCCTGGTTCCTAAACCATTTGTTCAATGGACCTATTGTCGCCCGTTAAAACCCAGGTCGACAGACCGGTTGTCGTCATCTAATAAATCTTTTCAACTCCAGTTGTTCTAATAGATCCAGAGGGTCGATAGGAAGCGGTTTTAATATCGCCGGAAGGGTCGCCGGAGCGTATACCAGTCCCATCAAAATTCGACTGGGCGGTCGAAGAGGCACGTCGTGATCGACGAAGAGCGCGGGAGAGGAAAAACGCAGGGAGATTGTGTCTTTTATTTTGACTCAGTTGGTGGGGAAGGGCTTTCTTAGTTTTTGGGATGGTGGGGAGGGGTGGTTAGTGGGGTTAATGGATTTCAAAATAAAACAGATTTTATGTGTTTTATTTTTTTGGTTGGTGGGGCAAGCAAATAGCATGGTGGGGATAGAGCTGCCCTTACATGATCCCTAAACACATCATTTACTATATCTCTGGGTCGATACAATGGGGTGTCAATAAGCTTAGTCCTTGTAATCTCACCCACCCATCGTCGCGATGCTCTTGGATGACCGTTTGTTGATATTCTACTACCACATTAATGAATATTGTTCAATTTGGGGATAAGGGCCTAACCCGGCTCCCGAGCAATGAACTCGCCATCCACAAAAAGAGTTTTTGCACTTGACAGTTACATGTACCTTATCGTTCTTCACGTATTCAAAACCAAATGAATGCGCTATAGAATAATTGGTCAACTGCATGCGAAAATCTTCAACATTTTCAAATTGTTGATTGATCGAATGAATGATATTCTTCCAAAAAGTTAGCATCTCACTGTTTGAACTCACACAAATGGCTTCTCCTTAAGAAACCAGCTACAAGATGTAGGTACTAAAGATGTTGGTACAGTTGTGCATAGGTTCAAGTGGACACTGTTGGACATCCTATAATTCATTCTCATCATAGCATTAGAAGTCATACAATAAAACATATGAATCATTGTCATACAGTAGTAAAAATGATTATGTAGTACATTATTAATCAGTATGGGTACAATGTTAAGCCATACGAGTACACTATTAGTGTATAAATAAATCATTGGATCGTGCCAGCAAGTAGTAAAATAAATTACCTTTGTCCTGCATCTCCAGCAGTGCTTTGTTCAGAATTTATGAAAACATTAATCTAGATAAAGTTGGACCCACACATCTTGTGAATGTCATACATTATCTCGACATCTTTATTGTTCACAAGAGTCGCTCGCATATTAGCTTGAACATGAATGTCATACTTCAAATTGAGTTTTGGCGCATCGAATTTTCATCTTTCACATAATTTACTCACAATATCTTAAAGTGTTGTTTTCCTACCAACATTAACTACTCCTGTTTCTCCAAGAAGAAAGGCAGGGCAAATATATTTGTTTCAGGGGTATTTCGGGTATGCTAATGGAGGAATGGAACGGAAACTGCTAGTTTGGACTTAAACATAATCCCATGTGATGTTAGGGACCTAAAAATATCTCCAAAAGGTCCAGGGACCTAAAAATAATGACAGAGAGACTGGGAAGACCATTGATTAATTTCCCCATAAACAAATATGGTTTAAAAACACAAATAAAACAGGAAGTATAGTGCATATAAAGTTCAAATAGATTTGGAATATAAATGAATTTTAACAAAAAACATAAACTGCATAAAGGCACAAAAGAATTTAAAAAATATAATGCATATAATGTACAGATACTTTTTAAAAAATTAAATCTCACAAATGTAAATGACTTTCATAACAACAAACAAATATTGTTCAAAATCACACTAAAAATAGAGAGTATAATGCATATAAAATTCAGATATATTTGAAAATATAATTAAACTTTAAAATTTTAATTAAAAACATAAACTGTATAAAGGCACAAAAAATTTAAAAATATAATGCGTATAATGTTAAGATATATTTCTAAAAATAAATCTAACAAACATAACTGAACTTTAAAATTTTAATGAAAAACATAAACTATATAAAGGCACAAAATAATTTAAAATATAAGGCATATAATGTTCAAATGCATATTAAAAAAACTAAATCTCACTATAAACAAATAGTATAATGCATATAAAATTCAGATATATTTAAAAATATAACTAAACTTTAAAATTTTAATGAAAAATATAAACTGTACGAAGGCATAAAAAATTTAAAAATGCAATGCATATAATGTTCAAATATATATCTAAAAAATAAATCTAACAAACGTACAGAACTTTAAAACTTTAATGAAAAACATAAACTGTATAAAGGCACAAAACATTTAAAATATAAGGCATATAATGTTCATATACATTTTAAAAAAACTAAATCTCACTAAAAACAGATATTATAATGCATATAAATTTCAGATATATTTGAAAATGTAACTAAACCTTAATACTTTAATGAAAAACATAAACTATATAAAGGCATACAAAAATTTAAAAATATAATGCATATAATGTTCAGATACATTTTTAAAAAATAAATCTATCAAACGTAACTGAACTTTAAAACTTTAATGAAAAACATAAACTGTATAATGGCACAAAATAATTTTAAAATATAAGGCATATAACATTCAGATATATTTACAAAAAAATAAATCTAACAAATTTAATTAATTTTCAAAATTATAAATAAATACTGTTCAAAATCACACCAAAAATAGAGAGTATAATGCATATAAAATTTAGATACATTTCAAAAAGTAACTAAATTTTAAAACTTTAATAAAAAAAATATAAACTACATAAAAGGCAAAAAAATTTCAAATATACAATGCATATAATGTTCAGATACATTTTCAAAAAAATAAATCTGACAAATATAGCTGACTTTAAAAAAACAACAAATATTGTTCAAAATCAGACTGAAATCAGAGAGTATAATGTTTTACTTTTTTAAAAAAATATTAAAAATAAAATAAGGGGTATTTTGATATTTTTCTTCACTTGAATGATTTTTATATATATAAATTTACCAAAATATGATAGGTCTTATCCTAAATGACAAATATGCTTATTTTTAAACTTTACAATGATACTAAACTAAATAGGTTATTTTAAATGATATAAAAATAAAATAAAAAAATAAATAGTACACTTTTGAAGGGTATACCTTATACATGCAAATCCAAAAAAATTGAAAACGCATGAGAAAATAAAAGCAATTTAATGGTAATAGACAAAATTTACAACTATAATTTCATTGATCCAAAACACAACATTTAGCAATCTATATATATATATATAGAGTCGCGATTACGTGCGGTGTGTGGTCGGTGCGGTGCGCGATCACGGGCCCATTGCATCGGACGGTCGGGTGCGATTCACGTCGAACGTTGGATGCGATGGACCCGCGATTGGACGGCCTACGTCGCACACCGCACCGCACCTAATCGGAACTGTATATATATATATATATATATATATATATATATATATATATATATATATATATATATATATATATATATATATACCCGACTGATAAGGTGCGGCGTGCGGACGCGACGTCGTTCGTCCGATCGCGGGTTCATGGCATCTAACGGTCAATGTGAATCGCACCCGACCGTCCGATGCGATGGACCCGTGATCGACGGCACGTGGTCGACGCCGCACGCTTCCGCACGCCGCACCTAATCATTCCTCTATTCCTCTATATATATATATATATATATATATATATATATATATATATATATATATATATATATATATATACATACCCGAGTGATAGCGTGCGGCGGGCCGCACGGTGCGGATCCGACGTGCGTCGTCCGATCACGGGTCTATCGCATCTAACGGTCGATGTGAATCGCACCCGACCGTCTGATGCGATGGACCCGTGATCGACGGCCCGTGGTCGACGCCGCACGCGACCGCACGCCGCACCTAATCACTCATATATATATATATATATATATATTATATATATATATATATATATACACGGGAGCGATGGGGTGCGGTCGTGCGACCGTGCACCCCGTCGTGCGGTGATCACATGGTCGACGTGTTTTAAACACGTCGACCGTGCGATCACCGAGAACATCGATCGCACGGTCGATGTGTGGGGCGCATGACAGGGCGCACGGTCGCACGACCGCACCTAATCACGTCCCTATATATATAACAAATGAGAGGTGGATGATATGTTTATATTTAACATAAAAATGTCATAATCAACTCCTTGATATGTGAGGATAACTTACCGAAAAAGGCATACTGAGGTATAACAGGTATTGATCATATGCCACCTTATGGAGTTTGTAATGAGAAAAAGGTTTAAAAATCATACTGAGGAATACAACTCTATAACAGGGGCGGGTAGGGGGTCCGGGGTCCAGGCCCCCCAAGGCTCAATCATGTGTTATAAAGATATTAAACACCAAAACACGTTTTAAAATCATCGCCTAGCAAAAAAAATTGTTTGTTCTTTACATGAATACAACTATCATGTACCTATTCCTTTTTTTTCTTTTTTTTTTTGAAAACTCTAGACGATCTACCACGATTTTTATTAAGAAAAAGTGTCGTAGTACATGTCTGAGATAAGAGTAAAATAAATGTTACATAGAGGAAGGTACAACAAAAGAGTAACACATAAATCGTGGAAACCTAGAGTATTACAAGAGTCAATGTACCTATTGTCATTTGGTTTCAGTCTGCATGTTACTATATTGGAAAGAAGACATCGTGTGTCATAGAAGTAGGCAACATATATAGGAATGGGATGGTGGGGCATTATGGAGCATTGAATGAAAGGGACATTGGCAATTAACTCTAACTGGTGAAAATTTGGAGGAAAAAAAAAAAAAAAAAAAGGGATAATCAATTCTAAATATATTTTTAATGCCTTAATTTTCTTAGGTCTTTCAACTTTATTTTATTATTGCCCAAGGCTAAAGCTGAAGTCATAGGTGATAGAATTGGGAGTTTCTTTTGGTAGCAGGGGTAAAACTCTTACCCAAGTTAAAAAGGTCCTCCACTCTGGTTTTCTCTTGCCCTCCTCCCTCTCTTCCCCGCTTTTCTTGTTGCTATTATCGAACACTTTTTTATATAATACAAAGAAGTAAAACACGTTCATTTTCTATAAATAAAAAATTATATATCTAAACACCCTCATATTAGTAGATGTATTTTTTTTAAATCTTTCCGTCCAATTTCGCATGTATGTGTAGATTTCTTAGAAATGTACAAGATATAATTAGCATTGTAAAAATGGAATAGCATTATAATTAGCATTTATAATTAGCATTATAAATAGAATGCATAATATTGGACAAGACTTATACTCTACTGGACACGAGATTAATGGTGGACCTAAAAGGCGAGTGGGGACGATGGCACCCACTGAAATTTTAAGAACGCAAAAGGATACTTTGTAACCTGAGAATAAAAACAAAACAAAAAACGTCAAGAAACTTACTATCATTGTCCTAAAAAATAGAATAGTTTCTATATTTTCATGTGAGTAAAATTCTAAAGTATCAATTAAAAACAAAACCGATAATGTATTGTGAAGACTAGTATTACAAGAGTCAATATAGAAAGAGTAAACAAACAAAAATATATATATATCCAGTGCATTTTGTTTCACAGTCAGCATCTTGGAAAGAAGACGTGTCACAGAAGTTGGCAACATATATGGGATGGTGATGTGACATTAGGGGATGCCCACTGAATGAATTGTGGTTGATATTGATGGATGTAACTCTAATAAGAGGTTAAAAAAAATTGAAAGAACGAAAAAAGGAAAATTAATTCTAAATTTTAATACCTTAATTGTTTTAGGTCTTTTAACTCTATTTTAGTATATCAAAACACCCTAGTGATAAGCATGTCAATCAAACGAATACAGATCAAATAGACCCATATTCATATCTGTATCTAAAGTAGATATCTGAAAAAAAAATTTGTATCTGATATCCAGCAGATATTGAAAGTAAGTATTTGTATCTGATCCAAAAATACGGATAATTATCCGAAATATCAAAAAATTCAAAATGGATGTAGAATGATTACCCAAAGATCTAATATCCAAAAATAAAAATCATATATCTAATTTTAAAATTTGTAAAAAATATAATAACTACCCAATATAAAATATAAAAGTATAAGTATATACCAAAAATATTACATGTTTTAGAGTAAAAATAAAAATAAAAACTCATATTAATCCTAAAAATATAAACATATAATTAAATAAATAATATGGATAATTTACAAATTGGATATAGGCATATTCGTATCCGATAAAAAAAAAATTCAAACACAGATAATTTTTTTAGATACAGATACAGATTTTCGAATATCGAATATTTTCTAATTTTTTTTATACGGATTCGGATCAGATACAGATGTTTTTTAAAGAATAATTTTTTATAGGCCCCAACATCACAGGTAAACCTATCAATTGGACGGATACGGATCGGATAGGCACATATCCATATCCATATCCGAATTGGGTATCCAAAATAATATCCGTATCCGATCTCCGACATATATTCTAAAACACATATCTGTATCTGATCCAAAAATCTGGATACGGATTCGGATAATATCTGAAATATTCAAACCAGATTAAAATATAAAGAATTTATAAAATATTAAGTCCTAACATGGTTAAATAGGTATCCACCAATGACATAAAAACACAAATCATAATATAGTTAAACAAGTATCCAACATGGTTAAATAGGTTTGTGTTTTGCCCTAGATCATGAGCCATTTGATTTTCATCTAAGGGTTGAAACTAATTCTAACTTATATAAATAAAATAACAATTTGGATACAAATATTGTTCGGATCGAATATAGCCTATATCCGATCCGATTTGAAAAAATTTTTAAACGGATAATTTGTTTCGGATACGGATACAGATTTTTGGATATCGGATATTTTTTGCATTTTCGTATACGGATTTGGATCAGATACAAATATTTTTCAAATAATTGACAGGCTTAATCACAGGCCCTATCACGTGGCATATGTCTAATACCTTTTATACCCTTGTATAATTTTTTTTTTTTTGGTAACTGATTCCATATTCTACATCTTGCAAACATTCACTTATCATCCTCTCCACTTCTCCCAAGCAAATTAAGACAAAAAATACAAAGAAGATTTTTTCAATATAGACTATCGACAAAGAAGAAAGAAGGCTTCATAAGGAATCGTTAGGTACAGGAAATTAAAGTAAAATCATCATCATTTTCTCAAGGTGTAGTATATTTGACATGGGATGAGAATGACATTCACTGCTTGAAAGGAGGAGATGATGACAATGGTGGAGGATGCTGCAAAGCGTTTCAAAATCTTCTGTTTCTTTGCTCTACTGTGTCTAAGGTTAGTTATTTTTAATTTATATATGGTTTGTATGATGCTAAAGTCACATTTCAGGCATCGAAATACTCATATTCTAATTTTTTTTACATTCATAAAATGTAACAGTATGAAATGTAATATTCATTCGTATATTACATTTCTTTCAATGCAAATAGTCATTTTTATTTATTACATTTATTAATATAACAATCAAGTACATATATTTGTTAAATGAAACACACAACAAAAAAGATGTTTGACATTTTTAAAAAAATGTAACTGACTATTGAAAATAAAATTTTTTTATAAATTGTTTAAACATTGCATGGAATGTAAAATATTTAGATAAATGTAATTGTTTGTTACATTTAGGTAAATATAACAGTTTTTATGTAAATGTAACAAATCGTTGTGAAATATATAAATATTTAAGAAATGTAATGTGTTTTTTTATTTAAATTTGAATACAATAAATACTCGAATTTTTTAATATTCAGTTAATAACATTCTTAGAAGAAAAAAAAATTAATGTGCATAATAAAAATATAAGTTTGATAAAACAATCTAGGCCATTTGAAGAATTTTGACGAAAATAATTTAGGTAACTTTTTGTGTAATCTAAGTTTAATTGTAATTTAGGTAAGGATTTCAAAATTCAAAATTTAAAATGTGAATTTCAAGATTCACATGGAAGAGTCATAAATTAACAAAAAAATGAGAGGATTTGGATTAATGAGATAGATTTTTAATGAAGAGTAGATTTGTATTTTGACATTTTATCATTTTTGAAAAGTCAATATATCAATCAATAAGAATTAATAAGGTGATGACACTTCATGGGGCCTGTGAGTGAGGCTTATTTTTAAAGCCTAAATATCACCATTGTTTTTTGAATATTGGACATGCTTTCCCGGTGGTTGTATTTTTTTCAGGTCCTTCCATTCAACGTCAGATGTATGTGTGGGTTATTACAATGTACAAAAAATAATTAACATTATACAAAATAAAACAATATAAATATGATGCATAACATTTCAATGTACATGAGGTCAGTGGCTGACCTAAGAAGCAGCGAGTGGGGACCATGGCACCCACTCAAATGTTGGGAACATTGCTTTGTAACCAAAAAAAAATAGGGGGGGGGGGGGGGGGGGGGGGGGGGGGGGGAGGGACATTAAAAAGAAGACAAAAACATGTGCTTTCAAATAGGGGGAAACATTAAAAAGAAGTTCAAAAGAGTTTAAAAAAATGAAAAAAAAGGATTAATTGACTTTTAATACCGCACTCAACATTTTATCATTTTTCAAGTTTGTTTTTTTTATGTTTAGGTATCGTTTGAATTCATGTTGAGACGAATTTTGTAGTGAAAAACATTGCATAATGTCACCATAAATTCAAATAAAAAATATAATGTCTGCATTTTCAACGAAGCAATAGTTGTAGGGTATTTTTCGCATTTGAGAAGTCGTAGAAACACCCTTTCACTATCACCCCATCATTCTCTTAAAGCCGCCTCCCACCCCACACACCCATATTTTCCTTCTTGTTGTGTATTTTACTTTTTTATTATTATTTTTGGTTGAATCTCAATCTTTATTTCTCTAGGTCAACAAACACTTAATTTTTTTTCTTCTAATCTTCCATCGTTATTTTCATTTTTTTTAATTATATATCTTCTTTAATAATGTATATACTTTTATAAAATTACATACTTCAATAAATTAAATGTTTTAATAAGAAATGTAAAATTTTCAACTATATATGTACCTTCAATATAGTGAATAAAGATGGCTAACTAAGTATGTAGAACTGCATTTGGAACTGTAAAAACTAGATAGTGTAGCAGAGCTCTTCACAGTCAGGTTAAATACTTTAATGATATTACAGGCTTTTGTAAGATATCAATGTACTAATGACGTTTTGTGATTTTGTAATCTTGAATACAGTATATAGTATTTTCATTGTTTATTGGACATTTTATTGCATGAAATCTAAATTTAAATTTAATTATATATTACTGGTGGCCTCCCACTGCAAGAGATAAATAACAGGGTACAAATTAACAATATACACAATGAATAACAATAGAACAGAATATTTCATGTAAACATGGCGTTTTGGTATGCTAGAAAAGTTTCAGGGATTTAAAAAATAGAGTTTTGAAAAAATACCTAAAATTAATCCCCCCCCCCCCCCCCCAAAAAAAAAAAAAATTAACAGATACATTAATGACAAACTTTAATGATGGACTGTTACAACACTAGGCTTCTAAAATCTACATATAACTACCAGATATGGAACAGAATTCAATGGTGATTTCACAAGTGCAGATATCTGCTAAAACAACAGGAATTAAGCAAATACAACAAAATCAACACTTTTGACATTAAAAGATTGCCACCTTTTGACACTGTCCCACAAAGAACTAACTGATAACATTCTGCATGGATTTAATCATGGAGCGTTTTATGTACATAAGCCAAATTAGGGGATGAAACAAACACAATTGACTCAGAATGCAAAAAATGAAATGCATGTGGATGAAATGGGGAAAACATGAAGACTCTGGTTTATAAGGCTGCAACTTGAGCGGGGTGGGTTCGGATTGGCCTCAAGTCAAATCCAACCCAAATTCCATACTACTCAATCTTAACCTGACCCAACCCGATTTTCAATCCGATTGGACTAACCCAAACCCAACCGTAATTAAATAAATCAACCCGACCCAACCCGATTTTAAACATGATGTGCAAATTAAATAAACCAACCCGACCCAACCCGTAAGATTAGTTAGATTTACCTAAGATTTGAACGGCCCAAATTAGGAGCTAGAGAATGAACGACCATGATTTTTTTTAACTATTATTTTACGGGTTCGGTTTGGGTCAAGTTGTGAGTGAGGCCAACCTGAACCCAACCCGATTTGTAAATCATCCCGATTTGTGAGTAAGGCCAACCTGAACCCGAACTCAATTTGACCAACCTAACTCATATAAAAATCGAGTTCAATCCGACCCAAGTTGCAGCCTTAATCGTTTATGTATGTATAGGGTTGGTAAACGAACCAAGCCGTTCGGGCTTGGTTCAGTTTGAGCTCGTTCAAGCTCGTTTATTTAGATAAATGAGCGAGCTTGAACAATTTTTAAAGCTCGGTTAGGTTCGAGACCTGGATCGAACTTCATTTTGTGTTCTAATTCAACTCATTTGTGTTATAAAAAAACTTAGTTGAATCTTCACTAAACTTATTTATAAAATCAGAACATTAAATTAATACAAAGTTATGCTCGTTTAAGCTCATTAACTTTGCTCATTTAGGCTAAAATTTTATTTTCAATCCCTCAAAACCCTAAAATGAAGAAGAACGCTAGGCTCGTTGAGGCCCGTGAGCTCAGCTCGGCTCGTTTATAAACGAGTCGAGCTTGAACATGTTAAAGCTCAGCTCGTTTGGTTCGTTTAACACCCCATGTATGTAAGCTTCTTCCATTATTAGGTAAAAATATAATTCAAGAGCAAAATGAAACCAACTCATGAACATATAAGACTGCATTCAGTTTCTAGCGAACAATAGATAGGAACTCAATAAAGAAGGGTAACCCCCCCCCCCCCGCGTAAAATTGGGTTCTTCAAGCCAATCTATGTCACTAGTATAAGAGAGCTCACATGTCAAATCACATTTTCACCTCTTATAAATCAAGGAGTGTCACATGTCAAATCGTTTTTTTCATATTTTATAAATCACCATCCATATCTTGCTCACTTTTTATCAACTTATTCATGGTTAACCAAATAATAAAAACTTTATTATTATGTTTCACAACGAGAATAACTAAAAAATACAATCAAACATGAAATAGTTTGTTCCATTGATATAGGTATATATCTATCCGAATAACGTAATTCCTCTATTCAAAAGGGAGCAAGTGTTTAGGTGGCATATGAGTCAGCAGTTCATGATAGTTTTTCATCTCATAGATCAAATTCTTAAGTATCATCACTATGAAGGGAGGAATCGAGCATCAAGACTAAGTGATATAACATAGCACTACGCTCTTCTACGGATCCGATCAATGATGCAAGATCTGCAGACTCTAACAATGATGTTGATTCTTCACGAAGAATGTCATGGCGATGGGCTTCAACAATCTGTTCATTTCTCAAAAATACCAGATTATGGAACTCCATGTAATTAATATTCACCACGAATAACAAAACGAATGAAGTAAATAAAATTTTACTAACCAAATCTATTCTTTTAATTTTGTGATTACAAAATCTACTTATAGAACAGAGAATAGTAACAAACTAGGATCTCAACAAATCTCTCTGAATCTCTCAAATCACAAATAAATGTTAACGAAATCCTAACTAATAAAAATAAAAATTCATATATGGATGATATATAAATATTAACTAATCATAATTATCCAAAAAAATATGATAAACCTAACAAATAAAACAAAAATATTAAAAATTATAAATCATCTATAATCGTTCATTTGATGGTCCTCGATGCTAATCGAACAGTCCATAATTGTGCTGCATTACTAAGGGTGAGAACAAATCTAATGTCTAAGTAATGTTCTAAAAAGCACTAAATGTTAGTTAGGTGAGAAATGACCACCTAGGGATTAATAGACCAATCGGGTTATGCAGGAATTAATCAACCGTTCTGTGTGCATGTATTTGGAAAGTAAAAATAAAAAATAAAACAAATACAATACTATAGAGAAGACGATCAAGAAATGGAAAAAAAATCCAATTAGTAGAAAAATATACCCAAGATTTAGGAATTGATAAGTTCAGCTGCAAATAGAAATGCCCCCAAGTAAAAGACTTTATTCACCTGGACAACTAATTGATGTTAGATACATATAATACAGTACAATTTCTAGCTTTAATATACAACACAAATACACAATAGACAGTAGAACAATGCTGTCGATATGCTAGCAGCACAATGGTCCATATGCTAGCAATACACAAGCAATATAGACATCAGTCTTACTCGGTACAATATAATGCATCAGATACACAACTCCTCAACGCGTAAATATAATTGGAGAACCCTGGTACGGATTGAACACTGGAGGAAGCCATAGGATGACAGAAGAGAGAGAGCAGGATTGAAAGAAAAGCCAGTCATTGTATCTTATCTGATCTGGAAATGCTTGTAAGTGGGATTTCCTGGGATGGTTATCTGAATCCTTCCACTTTGATCCGCCCGCCTGCATTGATTTTCCTTCAACTGAGGGCACACCCCTCTACGGCTTGAGCCGCTCCATGAAAGGAATCAGAGGATGAGTTTTTCCTGCGCCGCTCATTGTGACCGGCCAAGCGTCTGCGGCAGCTCCTCTTAGCTTCATCAAACTCTGATAGCTCATGGAACCTGCAGTTGAATACAGAAAATGATCTGTATTTGACTGTGCACAACATTAATGTAATGGGCATTGGTGAGCTGGTTTTTTCTTTGGTGTGTGGATTAGCACATGCAGCTCTAGATCCATCAATCAACAGTCAACACCTATGGAGATTTTGGTTAAATTATGCTCTGATGAACACTTACAGAACGATACCTTAAAAGAACTATACTCCCTCCCTTTCCTACCTTCATCAGAACTATTAGAACACAAAGGAACCATTGATTGTATGAAGGAAACGAAAAGATCAACAAATTGAAAGTAGTGATCGACTACCTCATTTTGTAGATCTGAAAGAAGCTCACTGTTTTCATGATACATAAACAGGGATTTACCATATTTAGCTTTCAGTTCACAAATGAGCACAAGAAGAGAAACGAAGAGACAAGCAGCACTCGAAATTCACAAAGCAAATCAATAATATGAACATAGTAAATTAAAATGCATCACAAATCAAATTCAGAAGAATTAAAAGATAAAACCCAACAAGTATTTCAATTCATCTTTACTCAAATTCGGAAGAATTGAAAGATACAACCCAACAAGTATCCCAATTCATCTTTACTCATGCACCCCCACAAAATTTCTTTTCCTTGCAAGAAAATATTCAAGTTTATCGGAGCCTGAGTCCAATAATTCAAGGAAATGACAGAGAAATACAACCTTCCCCCTCCCCATCAATTCATCCATCCCCAAGAAACCACACCATAGAGCAAATTAACAGGCTACCAACTTCATGTGCAATCAAATGTGGTCTCAGACTGCAAAACCCCAAGATGGGCACACTGAAAGAAGTTAGCTACCGCATTTCGCAGATCCGAAAAAAGCTCACCTTTTTTTGTTAAAGAGGAACCCCAGCATTTTTTTTCTTAATGTCGGGATACACGCAATCACCCACAAACCATGTGCATCAATAAGCCCGGGAGGATTTGAACTCGAGACCTATGAGGAGCAAACCCATAGCTCTAACCAAAGTGCCAACCCCATAAGTTTTAGAAGCTCACTTTTCTTTCATAATACATGGATGAACAATTACTAAATTTAGCTTCCCATTCACAAATAGACACAAAGAGGAAATAATAGACCAGCACCACTTGAAATTCACATCAAACGTCCAAAAGTAAAATTGTACTACAAGTTCAGAAGAGTTAATCTCAATTACACTTCACCACAAATTCGTTTCTCGTGAAATTAAAAACTCAAAAAAAAAAAAAAAAGGGAATCCAGAGTCAAGTAATTCAAAAAAAAAACCCAAAATTCATTACGATTTACTAAACTTAGCTTCATATTCACACACAGACACACACACACACGAGAAAAAAAAACACCAACACCACTCGAAATTCACAGCAAACTCGTGACACGAACCATAGGAAAACAAAATTGCACCACAAATTCGAGAAGTGCTAATCTCAATTTCTCTCCACCACATCAAAAGATCCAATCTTTATAAAATTATTTTGCTTCCCCAAATCAAGCAATTCAAGAAACCCAAAATTCAAAAAGAATTCGAAAGAAAGAAAGACCCAAATCAAGACAGACAGCGATTACCGGCTGCATTGCTGACAGAACCGCTGTCGGATGCCGGCGACGACGACGACCGACGCCTTCGCGTGGTGTTCACAAACCTTGTGCCTCCTGTGATACTTCTTCGCCTCCGTCAGATCCGCCGGACACCTCTCCGCCTGACATCCGACCACCGGAACCCCTCCCCTCCTCACCGGACCCCCAACACCACCGCCACCGCCACCGCCGGCCGAAGACGACGAAGACGACCCAATCTTCTTCTCCTCCTCCTCCTCCTCCTCCTCCGTCTCTCCTCCGCTTCTCCTCTCCATGGATTGAATCGACCAGAGAAGCAGAGACAGAGAGAGAGAGAGAGAGGGACCTAAAAAGAAATCAAGAGTCGTGAAAAGTGAAGACCGTGTTGTGAGGACCACAACATTCAACCCTCCCATCTTTTCTTTTTCACCTTCTCTTGATTTTGATTTTGATTTTTTTTTTGTTTTTTTTTTTTTTTCACTGTTTCAAAAGCTTAGCGAAGTGGTCCCTCTTTTTTTTTTTTTTTTTAAGACTCCTCCATGAAAACGTTTTTTGGTGGTGACGACGAAACGCGCGTGGAAAAGGTGGGTTCTTTATGAGATCGCCAGTGACGTGCCGACACGTGGAAGTCCGTCCTAGGACGTCGATTTAATTTTTTATTTTTTTTAACGTTTTTTCTTTTTTTTTTTTTTTTTTTTTTTTTTTTGAGTTAAACGGTAGGCCTACGTCTTAATAAATTAAGGGACGAAAGCCCAAGAAAAACATCATACAACTTTTGGAGGCATTCGCATGAGCACGAAGTAGAAGAGACATCTACTTGAACTCATCGATTACCTCCTCACTCCCCTAATCCATTACAAGTTATCATCCTGAAATCTAATACCCCTTGCCCCCACACAAAAGCTCCCCCAATCAACAATGAAGCTCTTTGTCATATCCCATATATTCTCCCCATATGGTCTTTGTCCTCTAAAAATGACTAGATTGCGAGACAACCACGTCGACCAAACCAGAGCCGGGACAAATAACTGAGATATCTTCGCCTTTGCAGACCGGTCCCCATCCTTCTCAGCCGCCGACCCGCTGCCCACATCCCCTCCAAGTCACCAAAATGGACATGCATGCCTGTCGCCACATTTAACCGTTCCCACGCCCATCGCACCATTATGCATGTAGTGAAAGATGATCTGCGGTCTCCTCCTCCACCCCGCACATGGCGCATGTGACCTCCAAGCCCGGCACCCACCTCGCCAATCTAGAGCGAGTAAGAGTCTTCATCTGATATAAAACCCATAAGAACATCTTAATCTTGAGCGGAACCTTGCACCCCCAAACCTCCCGATGTTTAACTGCTGTGATCACTAAATGAGGCTGCTCTCTCCTCCACCAATCGTAACCATCCTTAACTACATAACCCGTAACATTGGCTCGACTCCAAACCGCCACATCACGCTGATAAGCCACTGGCCCTGCCTGCTGGAGTAGCTCATGGATCTGCAGTAACTCCCCCACTTCCGCCTCATGTAAACCTCTCGTGAACTTCATGTCCCAATGCCCCAAGACCCCCCCCATTCCAAAACAAACACACTGCCCCATGTTTCAATCTTGCAATCTGAAATATTGCCGGAAAACGGTCCTTCAGCGGCTCATCTCCGATCCAAATGTTGAACCAGAATCGAATAGTTGACCCGTCCCCAAGCCTCCACTTAATCCCTCGAGAGAATTGATCTTGAAGTGGGAGAATTCCTTTCCATAGCCACGAAGTCCGTCTCGACACCCGAGGAAGACGGTCCCTCGCCAATGAACCGCAACCATAGCACTCCCGCACCACTCTGCACCACATTAAATCTGGACAAGATATCCATCTCCACAACCACTTCATTAGTAGTGCCCGATTCATGTCCTCCAAACATAAAATGCCCGCTCCCCCTTTCGACTTGCTGGAACAAACTATCTCCCACTTAACTAGAGGAATCCGTCTCCTAGTTTCTTTTGCTCCGCACCACAAGAAGCGACGTCTAATAGCTTCCAATCTGTCCAACACCCCTTTTGGAGCTCGGAAAATGGACAGATAATATATAGGGAGATTAGACAAAACTGCTTGAACCAAAGTGAGCCGCCCCCCCATGCTTAGAAACAAGCTCTTCCATCCCTCTAATTTCCTCTCAAACCGGCCTACAAGAGGCACCCAATCGATCTTCTTCAACTTTGAAATATGCAAAGGGAGCCCAAGGTGTGACATCGGGAATTGCTTAACTTCACAAGATAGAATGCGCGCGAGTCTAGACAAGTGACGCTCTCCAACATGTATCCCAAGCATCGCACTCTTACGGAAGTTCACTTGAAGGCCCGATACCAATTCGAAGCACCGACACACAAATTTCACACCACGGACCGCATCCACCTTAGCTTCGCTCAAAACTATGGTATCGTCGGCATATTGAACATGTGAAACGACTCCCCCCCTTCTCTGCAGGCCAAACCTTTCACCCATCCGCTAGCAATGGCACGCTTCATCATTCTACTGAAAGCATTTGCAACTATTACAAACAACAAAGGCGATAAAGGATCCCCTTGCCTAAGGCCCTTGTTAATGTGGAAAAAACCACAAGACTCCCCGTTCACCAACACCGAGGCCTTGGCCGTTGATATGCATGTCCTCACCATTCTAATCCAATTGGGTTCGAACCCATGACATCTCATCAAATGCAACAAAAAATCCCATTTTACGTTGTCATATGCCTTCGCAAAATCAAGCTTGATAACGACCCCTTTCTTCTTGTTGTGCTGGATTGCCGAAATGCATTCTTGAACCACCATAAACCATCTTGAAGGAGCCTACCCGGAATAAAAGCGGACTGATTTTCATCCACGAGAAAGCCAATTACCTTTTTGAGCCTGTTTGCCAATACCTTAGACACCATTTTGTAACAGCCATTTATAAGACTTATCGGTCTATAGTCTCCAATCTCCACTGCCCCTTCACGCTTAGGAATAAGAACTAAGAACGTTGCATTCAAACTGCCGAAACCACTCGATGATATGAAAAACTCATGAAAAAATGACATAAGATCATCCCTCACGAGTCCCCAAAACTCCTGGAAGAAACGAAGCCCAAATCCATCCGGACCAGGCGCTTTATCCGCCTCCGCTCCGAACACCGCTGCCTTCACCTCCTCTTCGTTGAAATCTGCCTCTAGGGACCGAAGCATATTATCTGGAATCCTACCCAAGTCTTCATCAATCCAAGTCGGACACCAGCTCCGCTTATGCTTGAAAGCATTCGTAAAATGATCCACCAGTAGCTCTTCAATCTCCTGCCTTCTATCCACCCTTCGCCCATCCACGCAAAGCTGCGATATTTTTGTTGATGCGTCTCCTCCCATTGGCCGCTGCATGAAAGAATTTAGAATTGCCGTCACCTTCTTTCAACCATAACTCACGGGAGCGTTGGCGCCAAGCCACCTCCTCCATTCTACAGATGAGAGCCCACTCGTTCTTCATGGAAACCCACATTGCTTTGTCCTCCTCGGAAACCAGCCCCGCCTCCTCCCACCTTTCAAAAGCAAATATCTGCTCTGCCAGGTGCACTTTGCGCTCCCTCCGTTTCTTCAACTCTGCCCTATTCCATTGCTTCAATAATAGTTTAAGCCGCTTCAACTTGAAAGCCACCATTCGTGCTCCCGTCAGTACCCCCGCTGAGATCTTCCACGAGTCAGCAACCACTTCAGTGAAACCTGGGCTCAACAACCACCAGTTTTCAAACCGGAAAATCGGAGTCCGCTGCTCACGGCATCCCCCCGAGACCAGCAGTGGAGAATGATCAGACATAACCCGAGGAAGCCCCTGGACAGAAACAGGTAGGGTGGACCGCCTCCCACTCATGGTCCACGAGCACACGGTCCAACTTCACAAGCGAAGGGTCCTCCCGCATACTACTCCATGTGTACGCTTGGTTTGACATAGGTAGATCAATCATGCCCTCTCGCGAGATCCAATTTGAAAATTCCGACATAGCCTGAGTGACTCCACCCACTCTGTTTCTATCCTCAGCAAACCTCGTGACATTGAAATCACCGAGCACGCACCACGGCAAATTCCACTCTTCTTTAACTAGGCTGAGCTCCTCCCAAAGTCTGTGCCGTTGACCATCATCATTTGGACCGTACACCACCGAACAACACCACCTCCATGACGACGCCCTGTTCACAAACTGAACCGAGATGGAGAACTCCCCCACCCTTGAATCCTCCATGTTTTGAAGCCTATCATCCCAACAACACACCAAACCTCCCGCCGCTCCTCTCGACGGTTTGAAGACGAAACTAGACATAACCCCTCCGCTGATCGCCCGCACATCGGCCTGAGAAATGACCTGCATCTTGGTTTCCTGAAGGCCACATATCGACACCTTCTGACTCACAATATGCTCCCTGATAACCGCCCACTTCCTGTGGTCGTTGAGACCACGTATGTTCCAACATAATATATTCAACATCAAAACTCCTTGGTGCCCTTCACTCAACAGAAAACCGCAAACCGTGCTCGGTTTTAGAGAACCACTCCATCCTCCACATTAGCCTCCTCGAACATAGCCTCCGAAATGAAGCCTCTGAATCTACTCTTAAAATTTGCCTCTTCATCTAGGAAACCCAAACTAGATGCTTTTGAAACTCCAGGAGCGTTATCATACACCTCTCGAGGTAGATCCTCCTCTCCTTCTTCCACCTCCCAATCACCCTCTGGCGTTCTACCTCTCCGATTGATAGAATCTACCGAGTTAAACCCCCGGCTCCCCTCTCCCTCCTCCTCCCAACCCACCGCCACATACCGCTCCACTCCCCTTAGTGGAACCAACCCAGAAACCAGCCGTCCGACGTCTGACACCATATCCACTGATCCCGACAGGTGATTTAGAGAACCCACTACTATTGAGCGAAGCCTGCCACCACCCACCATCGAGTCCGTCTTCGGAACACTTGCCCCCACCGTGGAGTCATCTGCCTGCGCTTGACTCGACTCCCCCACTGACGAATCGCTCGAAGCACACTCTAAACACCGACGCTCTCGCCATGCATATGGTGACCATTTCCACGACACACGCCCGTCATCCTGCTCGAACTTTGACCAAGTCCCTCCGCTCACCTGATCAGGTTTTGTACCCGGATCCGATGGCCCACTAGAGGTAGTCCAACCCGAACTCCTGTGAGGTCCATGAACAAACGGACCCACATAAGGGATCCACTCTACGTCCATTCGTCCACTCAATTGGGATGGCCCATCTCCACTTGGGATATGAGAAAGGCCCACTGAAACAACCCCTTCTAAACTTTCCACGTGGGACCCCTCCCTGTCACCCTCTTGAATCACCACATGCTTAAAAGGCTCCACGTGGCCTCCACCATCAACCTTGAAAGACCCCTTCTCCCTCTCCTTTGAAAACCCAGAGCCCCCTGAAACCACCTTGCAAGGTTGTCCTGGAATAGCAGGCGCCGAAAGCCAAGGATGGACGGACACGCCACCCCTCGGAGCCACGCCTCCCATCTGACACACTACCACCGACTGACCGCCAAAACCCGCAGACCCAGGTACTGTCACACCCACCCCCTTGTCCTCTTTCTCTGACACCAAGAACCCCTTCCGGAAATGACTGACCTCTGACCCCCCTTCCCCTTCCATCACGCCTTTCCCCTTTCGGTCTACCATACCAGGAGCCGACTCACCCGAACTCACCCGAGTTCCCTCGACCGCGTCCACCCTCCCCACCAGCCTCCCCTCGGTGCCAGTACCCCTCAGACCCTCTTTAATCTTCCCCGGAACGGCCCCCGCTCCCCCCAAGCTTCCGACGGTAGACGACCCCCTAGTCACCTCTACGAAAGACCTCCGGTTCCCAGCACCCACCACCTCTACCTGAATCGAGACCCTCCATCCATCAAGATTCAAACACACAGACGGACCCACTAGCGTCCCCGCGTTCATCCACACCTCCACCCTTAGAACAGGAAAACCCTCTCCCTCCTCTGCCACTTCCTCCACTCTTAGAAGGTGCCCCCAAACCTGGACCACCCTACGGATAACTTCAATGGATCTCCACAGCAACGGATCAATTCTTTCAACGAGAGGCTAGGAAGCCTGACGATAGCCAATCGGGGCCCAAGTGACCAGCACCTGAAAATGCCCGACCACCTTCGCCCAATCGCCCTCTCCACCTCCCCCCAATTAGCTCCTTTCACTCCCTTCCAAGACAAAAGAATGCTTCTGCTGAATCTTTCCTCCCTCTCCTCCAATCCGGCTGACCAAGGGATACTAACCTCCGATACACTCCCATGACCCATAACAGGAATAATTGGAGCCCTCTGCTCCGCCCCCGCAACTGCCCTACCTCCCACCCCAGGGGGCCTAGATGTCGAACCCACCCTACATCCCCAACTTTTGTGCCCCCATTTCCCGCAACTCCAACACCGCGCCGGCTCCCTGCACTCCATCGCTCTATGTCCCTGTCCGAGACAACGAAAACACTTCAGAAGGTCCCTACACAGCAACCGCCCTCCCCCACCCTCGTGGACCTCCCCTGAAACCCCTTTGCGTTTCCGAGTCACCTGAACCCAACCTTCTGCTCGCGCCATCCACTCAAAAAGAAAGGGGAAAAAAATGAATAAAAAATCTTTTTACGTTTTTTCTTGTCCGCTTGATCTCTGTATCTGATGCGTGGGATGAGGGGTACAACAATAATGTGTCACTTGTCGTCCTATGTATTATTATTATTTTATAAGCTTATCGTCTCTCCCTCATTTATCATTTTCATGTGTGCCAAAAAAAAATATTCATTTAAAGGAATTTGATAAATGTAGATAAAAGTGGGATAATTTTAGAAAATGAATTCATTGGCACATAGGTGGCACCTCGTTATTGGCTATCACAAGGAAAGTTGTGGGAAATAGGGCTGGTAAACGAGAGCTCAACTCGATTAAAGCTCGTTTAGGCTCGTTGGATTAGACAAACAAGTCGAACTTGAACAATTTTTAAAGCTCGATTTGTAAATGAGTCGAGCCCGAGCGTAGACGAGCGCATTTACTTAGCAGAAAAAAAGGGAACGAGCCGAGCCCAAACCCGAGCTTATGTTACTTTCACATGTATAAGCTGTTGTGATTTGTGAAATGTGACTTTTAAAATGCTTAACAAGATTTTTTTTTTAACTAAACGAGCCTGAACCTTAATTCGAGCTTTGGTTTGGCTTGTTTAACAAACGAGCCGAGCCGAGCCGAACTTCAACCGAGCTTTTCACGAGCCCAACGAGCTGAGCTTGAACACGAAATGAAGCTCGGTCCCGAGCCGAGCTTGATGCTAAACGAGCCGAGCCTAAGCAGGTCAAAGCTCGGCTCTTCCAGCTCGTTTACCACCCCTAGTGGGAAGGGAATGAGACTCTTTTTCATCTTGATTATTTATAACAAGTTTATTGGGTTTATGTCTTACATTCTGATTTCTGGAATGTCAAAGAAGAACTACAACAACGAAGTTTTTATTATAATCAGAATATTGTTTGTCACTACAATAAAAATGTACGGGTCAAACTACAAGTTAGCCCGTGCATTAGGGAGTGGAGGGAGGCAGAGCCCCCCAAAAAAATATGCATGGGCATGAATGAGGGCATTGTGGTCATGTATTAGGAAAGATGCCCTAGGGTTTGGAGGTAAAGTTAGATTTGTGATCCCTTAGAATATGTAATGCAGAAAAACAATAAAATTATTTCTTCCTTCCATGGACTTGGGTCTTTTACAAGCCATGTATCTCTTATCTTGTATGGTTGTGATATTATTTTCATCTTTCCTATTTCGATTCACACTTATAAATTTTCACAAAGTTCTTGTATACTTATATAAACATCTTCATGGATCCAGGGTCAGGAATGAACATAATGACGTGCTCACCTACCAAAAGATACCCGGATTAGGCCGTCCTCCCGTCCAACCGGCCCACCATCCTATTCAAGCTTTCAACCATACCGGGAAGACTCTCCGCGGCCCCGGAACATTCGAGCTGTCCGTCGGCCCTCTTATCTGTGAAGTAGTCTGCTTCGTGGCCGACATCGACACAAGGTACCCATTGATGTTGGGGCGACCATGGTTAGACAGCATCCAAGCTATCTGTTCCCCCCGACACCAATGCCTTCGACTGCCCTTCTTGAGTCATATTCTGACAATCTGGGGAGAGGCGCGCTTCCAGTACGAGAACGAGAACAACTGGGCGATACATAATATGTTCACACTAGCCCTACAACTGGGGAACGAGGATGAAAGTGGCAGTCCACCAGGGTCCCCTTACGACAACAACTATCCTTCAGAAGAAGCAACCAGGACCCTGCGCATCCACCAAACGATCTTACGGAGCCCAACTTGATCACCTTCCTCCCCCATGAAGTCACAAAAGCCGGAGCACGCTCCGCACCCCTCGCAATCACTACCATACTCGGAGGGAGGGAATTCCGGCACATTCTCATCGACACGGGAGCAGAACTAACGTTCTTACATATTCCGCCTACCAGAAGCTAGAAGGTCGGGTTCCCCGATTGGAGCCCTCAGACGAATACATTTATGCCTTCGACAGCACGCGCAAGAACGCTTGCGGACTGGTCACGCTCCCACTGAAGATCGGCCCAGTCTCCACCATCGTTAACTGCATGGTAATGAACATTCAATCACCCTACCCTCTGATTGTTGGGAGGACATGGCTCAACAGCATCGAAGCTGTCTCATCCACCCGACACCAATGTCTTCGCTTCCCGTACCGCGGGAAAGTAATATCCATATGGGGAGAAGCACGCTTTAACGAGACACGGGCCCGGAATTGGAGCGTTTGTGCCATGCGCATCCGGCTAGAGGTGCTCGCATGTTGGCAGCTAGGCTCCACCGACGAAGAACTGCTCCATCAAGGAAGGCCCTTGAAGAGACTCCGGGAAGAAGAGTTCGGGAATAGGGGACCCCCTCCGGACATTAGCCGGCCGACCAAACGAAGCCGATTCGAGGAAACAATGCGAATCCAAGAACCAGGTACCGATCCCCCCGAGTAAGCTTTCGTCACACCCTGTACATATTTATTTATAGCCTTTTCTAAAAATAAAAAAAAATCAAAATATTTGTTTATCAGCTTTCGTTTTCGTCACACCCTGTACATATTTGTTTACAGTTTTTTCTAAAAATCAAAAGATCAAAATATTTGTTTATCAGCTTTCATTTTCGTCACACCCTGTACATATTTGTTTACAGCTTTTTCTAAAAATCAAAAGATCAAAATATTTGTTTACCAGCTTTCGTCTTTCGTCACCCTATACGTATTTGTTTACCTGTTTTCCTAAAAGAAACCAAAACCCAAAAAAAAAACATGCTGATCAGCTTTCATTCCCCAACTCTGAACATACTTGTTTCCAGCTTTATTTCCACTCTTCTTTAAAAACAAACAAAAATGTTTTTTTGCAAAAAAAATGTTTTTCCACACTCTCCTTCAAAACAAAAGTTTTACAAAACCGTATTTCCGCGCTTCCAAAATATAATAAATAAAACACGTTCCCAAACTTTCTTTACATGTTTGCCAAAAAATTTGCAAAAAAAAAAAAAAACAAAAACATGTTTCCCACACTCTTATTCACAACGAGAATATTTTCCAAATCTGTGCTTCTTCAAAACTAAATGTTTTACAAAGCCGTACTTCCATGATTTCCGCCGAAAACATTTTTACAAACTACCTTTCCATACTCCCCTTCTAAAAACAAAACCATTTTCCAAACTTTATCCCCATTCTCTTTCCAAAAACATATCTATTCGCCAACACAGGCCCCTTTGCAAAAACCATAAGTATGCATCTGTCTTCACACTTTCGAAAACATAAAATTCAAAAAAATACCAAAAAGAGCGAACTACTAGACGAGAAAAGATTAAGAGCGGCAGACCATGCCCAGGCCTACCAAAGAAGGGTGGCAAGGGCATTTGAAAAGAAGGTAATAAAAATAAAATTTGAAATCGGGGAACTAGTACTTAAGCAAATCATGCCATCAAGACAGCCTCACCCAAGAGGGAAGTTACAACCCACATGGGAGGGACCCTATGTGTTCACCCATGCCTATTCCGAGAATGCCTACCGCTTGGTAGATGCCGAAGGAGTCGAGATTCCAGGTTCGTGGAATGCACTTTATCTAAAGAAATTCCATGCATGAATAGCTTTCAATACTTAAGAACTATTATTCTTCCTTCCTGCGATTTCCAGCGTTTAGTACTTGATGATAGAATTATAAGACTCTCAAAGATAAACTCGTATCTATTTGAACACATCTCCGCCAAATCATGCTGTTCCCTTCACACACGTATAACTGAACTAGATTCACCTGAAAGAAGAGAAATTGCCTTCCCTGTAGACTGGGACAATTTAAATTCCCCAAAGCAAAACATCCCTTATATCCGCCCCACTCGTATTAACCCTAGGTCAAAATGAGGAGTTACCTAGACCTGTAATATGTCCCAAAACTGGCTCTGGCACTATGCAAACACTTCTAGAGGGGAAGCATGAAAAGAATCGGGGTGAAAAACAGAAGAGCCCCCCCTCCTCAAATAAAAAAAAATCAGGCAATGAGAGGCCAACAAAAGAAAAATAACACCCAAGTGAACGGGTTAAACTCTCTATTTTAGCAAGCTTTCACGCCTTTACGCACGGTATACGCTAGACAACGGCTATACCATTACAGGTCCAAACAACGGACTGTACTTTCCATCCAAAATAAAGAAGTGATAAAAAGAAGAAAGCCAGAGGGACCTAGAAAGTAAGACATGTGCTAGACTGGGTCAATTCTAAAATATTGTCTGGAAGGAAGATATTACTCTTACCCCATTCCCCCCCCCCCTTTTTCTATTTCACAATAGGATTCTAAATTGAACTACGTCTACCGGGAAAGGCAAAATTTCGACCAAAGGTAGATCATGTCCAGATTTACAACTACACACACTCACATGAGTTCACTTAGAAACTTGCCTATCCAAGAGAAGCTTATTTGACTCGACTCTTGGTACACTCATGGATTTTTCAGCGTGTTTAGAATATTACGATTAAGCATTTGAAAACCATGAACCTAGAAAAATCGACACCTAAGGCTTATACCGTCCAAATACAATCATGGTTTGGACATGGCTGATGGCATCTTTTACTTAAGAAAGTCAAGAACGTTACCCTCTCACATAAGAAACCATTGAAAAACTAAAATGCCCCCTTCAGCCAACTACACTTACGCATAAGCTTGCATTTTCCTTTTCCAAAACACCTTGGCGTTCGATTTTCTTGGAATATTAAAGTTGACCCCCCGTACCTAAATATTAAAATTGTCCCCACTCATTTCGTGCCCTTACCGCACATGCCTGAGAAGAAATTGTCCCACCTTTACACACACTTAAGAGTTTTTCTCACGCACTTGGAATCCCTTCCTTGCATACTAAAGCATGGTCTCCCGCACTTTACTTTCTCGCATTATCTCTTTCATTTTACCTTAAGATGGATTGTAGCCCTTGACAATTCAAGCAAGAAAGAGCTCGGAAGTCAGGGCAGGGGCACAATCCGGACAGATTTAACACTTAGTCCATGGAAGGAATGTTTTTATAGGCCCCGAAGGTTGAAACAGTCACAAAGACTTTCAGCGGCAGCAGCAGACAGGAGCAGCAGAACCAAATTGCCCCAGGCAGGGGACGGCTAAACTCGACTAGCCGCCCCTCACTGGGCGGCTAGTTTAAACTAGCCGCCCCTGCCCTTTGTTTCAGGTGAGGATGCCCCAGGCAGAGGGCGGCTAAACCTAACTAGCCGCCCCTCACTGGGCGGCTAGTTTACACTAGCCGCCCCATGCCTGCACCCATTTCAGCTATGTCAGTCCATATTTAATCAACTCTTCAACACTTCTTTACCTATAAAGATTAATTCTTTCCAAAACCTGCATGTACACATTTCATACACATATTCATACACAAAACATATATAGATACCATGCTAAAACAATTATATATCAAAACCCTACATCCATCAATGAATCAAACCTATAAAAGCCAAGATTCACCTACACGCACATACGTATCCATAATCCATGCAAATTATTCTAAACCACGCATACAAACGAGAAATTAAATTATCCCACCAAAACATAAACATAGATTGTTTTTCTAAACCTAAGAGAGCATAAAAAAGAATCTTTTCCACCAAGAGCTTCAAAACTCCGAAGTCTTGAGCTATACTTCACCAAAATAATCACCTGAGTCAAAAAGAAAAGAAGAAAGGCATGAATTCCTTGCATATATACCATTCTTCTACCTAAAACCAAGACACAAGGAAGCTATACCTCGGCGTATCGTCATCCGCTGGAGGCTGAGTAGGAGGAACATCCTGGCTTGGCTGAGATGGGAGCGGTGGCCGAGGAGAGGACTGAACCTCTGGAACGTCAGGAGCGGCAGGAGTCTCTCGAACCGAGGACGCAGCCCTCGCATATATCCCACGACTCCGAGACGCCGAAGGACGTGAAGCACGGCTGAAGGTGGCCCCGGTAGCCAAGGAAGCCGAGAGAGAATGGTCAGGCTCAAGCGGAAGAATGTCGAGGTCCGCTTCGGTCATAAAGCCCCCACCAATTTCCCCCTCATAGTCACCTTCCAAAGACAGACTTGCTGCATATCTATATCTCTCCTCTTCAATCTCTGTCGGAGGCGACTCTCTGTCCCACTAGCCCGATCTCGGCGGCCCTCAACCTCTCCTCCAACTCTCGCGCCCTCACCTCTGATGCCCTGAGCGCCTCTCGGTCCCTATCCCCGGCCGCCTGGAGCGAACGAACCAAGTCCCCCATCAAACCTCCAGGGACGCCCGCTGAAGCCTCCAACTCCGACACCCTCATCTGGAGGGAGTCCCTCTCACGGCCTAGGGTAATGAAACCCTCCTCTCTCGAGACCATCATGGACCTCAGCCGGTCCGTCTCCCCTCAGCTCGAGAAGCCCTACCCATCGCCTGGCCCAGCTCCATCCGTATGGCCGTCAATTCACTCGGGCCGCATCTAACTCCCTCGTCAGCTCGAGCTCTCGCTCGGGAACCATGGAAGGCGGAGGGGTGGAAGAAGAAGAAGCACCATCAGCCCTCCCTCTCGACAGAGCATCCACCTGAGCCTCGAGGACCCGGACCTGGTCCTGCAAGCGTCTTCGTTGCATCCGCAACGCCTCTATTTGCCTGGCCCGCGCTTGGAGGTGCTCATTGGCGGTCTTGAGCCTCTTCTCCATCTCATTCAACTCAACCTACAAAAGCGAATACCATTCAAAAAATATTCAAGCAAAGGAGAACGAGGAAGAGAAGGAGGGTTTCCAAACTTACGTAGGCATCCAGAATCTCCTCCTCCATCGTCCCGAGGATACCAGCATACGTAGCGTAATTCCTCGGGAGATTCGTGTCCTGAGGAATCCCAGCCACCGGAATCGAGGGGCGCCGCGGCAGAGGATCGGGCACCCACTGATGATACCCAAGCTGGCGGACGACCCGGCTGATCGCATGGAACACGACCTCATTGAAGTAGATCAACCAGACGTCTCGCGCCAGAGCCTCGGGAACCTCTCCCGAGTTAGGCCTCCACGTCATCTAAAAAAGCATCGAAAGATAGGAAGAGCGCTTAGTCAAAAGAAAACCAAATACGAGCCAAGGAAGTTAGAAGAAAAAACTTATACCTCTTCCTCCGATAAGATGCGGAAGGCCTCTCGGAAGTGGGCGAGGCGGTGCAAGCGAGAAGACCCCCGGGGTTCCCATCTCATTGCCCAAGGGAGGGCATGATCAAACGGAGCCAAAGTCGGGCGATCAATGGCGAAATGCTCGTACCCGAAGATCTAGCAAAACAAGAGGGAAATTATCATGATCAAAGTGAGTTAAACTAAGGAGAAGACATTTACCACTTACACATACCTGAAGAAATGGCGCGAAGCCGCCAAGGTTCTTTCCCCCGGCCCTCTTGACCTTCTTCGAGAGCTCCGCGAATGGATGGGCAAGCATCGCCGCTCCCCAAGCATAGCGCCCCATGCCCTCCAGGTCCCTCATCAGCAGGAGAGAATGAGAAGAAACCTTGTCAGAGGCCGTCGAGAAGAGGACCCGGCCGAAGAAATAAAGAAAGAACGCCCTCAACTCCCTTCGTGCCCTCTCGCCTCGATCATCACCCGCCTCCTCTCAAAGCTAGCTGCAGCTTCGCCTTCTGGCGCTCTGTAAAGGAACCGAGGCCGTACTGCCCCGAAAGCCTCCCCAAAGGGATCCGGTTCAGCGTCCGCTCCCGCTCCACGAACTCCCATTCCCCGATCAACTCCCGGAAAAGCCCCCTGTAGTCCGCAAGGGTGGCCGCAATCACCGCCTCCCCCAAGACCGGAAGGCCAGTGATCCGATGGACGTCCTCGTGCGTCGGCATAACACCACCAGTAGGGAGGATGAACGTACAACTCTTCGGGTCCCATCTCTCCGCCAATGCCTCCACATATGGGCGATGAACGTGGAACGGCTCGATAAAAAAGAAGGAGCGGAAGCCCGCCCCCATCCACTAAGCTCCTCTCCTCCTGCCCCAAGGCATCATACCACCTCTTTGTCCCATGCCAAAGGGCCCGGATGCGATTCGGCCGCTACAAAACAAACGAAAATGGGTTAGTCCAAAGCGATCGAGAGGTGAGAATCCAAAATCTATGAATTCATTTTAAACCATGCTTAGCAAAGTAAAGCTTCCATATACTAAAATAAAAGACCGAAGCATGAAAATAAGAAACTACATATGACCACGCATGCAAACAAAAATATATCATCCCACCGTGGTCACCACTCACACTCTTTCTTGCATCACAGCCTATCATGCTTATGTACTTTCCCTAAACACGTCTAAAAAATATAGAAAGCACTTGAACTCATAAAATGCATGCATACAATTTCTCATGCTCTACCACGATCAAACACGTATGAAGTCATATACACGTAGAAACGTGTCGCATGCTAGCCATATCACTTCTCTCTCCTTTATATGCATATAACAAACATGGATATATATATATAGAAATTAACCCCACCCTACAAAAAACAAACCCATACAGCATGCTTACACATCCCACCGTGATTAGCTTATACACCAAGCATGCTTATTAAAAATACACATACACAAGTACGCTAAATCATTTATTCATACCACCAAGACACATACATATACACCAAAGTAAAAGGCTAAGACTAAAAGGTGAGGAACATACCACGGCCCGTGTGGACCCAGGAGCGTCCACCTCGGCCTCGTCGGGATCGTCCATCCCTTCGTCATCCCTCTCCTCTTCATCCTCCTCGAACACGGCCTCCTCGGCCTCAGCACCAACACCGGCCTCCGCAGCCCCGGTGCCCATACCCTCGGCCTCCCCGGCCTCATCCCTAGCCTCTCCAGTCCCCTCCACTCTCCCCGCGCCGGAGATAAACTCCGCGAAAGCCCCCATAGCCCTACTTTCTTCCTCCTCAGCCCTGGCCTCCCTGTCCAACATCCCAACGAGGGCATCCAACGACGCCCTCACCTCCTCGCTAACTCCCTCGACCCCTACCCCCTCGGTTGCACCCTCAATCGATCCTCCAACCCCCGAAACCACCACCTCGACCGCCACCGGTCAATCCCCATGCCTTCTCTTGCGTGTATAGCCTATCATACTTTCCCCTACCTCCAGGACAGCCCCCGAAGGCAAATCCCCGACCTCACCCACGCCGATGTCCACCGGCGACACCTCCGTCGTACCCGTACCCTCTCCCACGTCCTCGACCTCCGGCCTATCGCTCTCCGATGATGAAGAGCTCGGGCTACGCTCTCCACAAGCCACCCGTGGGCGTTTTCCCCTCGAAACGATCACCTTCGACCTCGTCATCTTCCTCGATTTAAAAAGAAAAAGGAGAACCCAAACCTAGGGTTTCGAAATCCTTTACGGCTTCCTAGGTGGGGTTCTGGTTTGGGCCAGGGTCTGGTTTAGGGTAGGGTCTCTCTCCTTATCATCGGGCCCGACTTTCAAGAAGTTATGCCGATACGAACAGTACTTTTCAGGGAGTTGAATAGTACCTGGTAAGGGGCGGCTAGACCTAACTAGCCACCCAATACCAGGCGGCTAGTTAGCACTAGCCACCCCCCTGGCCGACTTTGGACCAGTCCCCTGGATGGGACATAAAGCAATATTAAATGCTGATCATTGCGGCGGGTCATGACCTTTAGCCGCTCAACCTTGGCCGGATCAACCCAAGTAACCGACCCAAGCCACCGCCTGTCAGAGATGGGACGTTTGGCAAGTGATGAGAGGGCGGCTACCAGGAAGTAGCCGCCCCATCCTGGGCGGCTAGTTAGGACTAGCCGCCCTTCACCTGGTCCTGACAGAAGAACCAGAGAATTAATGAGAGGTCTAATCGAAGCCAACCCACTCCATTACCCCCTGGATATTTTCCTGCCTCTCTTTTACTATAAATAGAGGGGGTCCCAAGCCCAAATACAACATCACCAATTCAAAACAACCATTCAACACCAACATCCCACAATCCACATTCCCTTTCCCCACTAGAAATCCCAAGAGACAGATAGAGAGAGCCCCTTTTGTGAGAGAAATACCCATTTCCCTACATAAAATACCCTCTCATCCCACCCTCCAGAAACCCGGGCTAAACCTAGCTTAGCCCCTGTCCAAAACCAAACCCATTTACTGCTTTGTAAGCCGCACACCGCTGCGCAATCCTTTACTGCTTAGTAAGCCGCACACCGCTGCGCAATCCTTTACTGCTTTGTAAGGCGCACACCACTACGCAATACTTTACTGCTTTGTAAGCCGCACACCGCTGCGCAATCCTTTACCGCTTTATTTACTGCTTTACATCTGCATTCGTTCCCTCAAATCATTTCACACACATCATGGAATCCCGCATAGAGGAGGAGATAATAGAGGAAAGAACCCACCAAGAGGGTCAGGCCACGCAATTCCTAACCCATCTAGAGGAAAAGATGGCCAGTCTAGGATACCAATCCGTAGAGGACATGTTTCATGACCTCGCCGACTACCGCCAGGTCAAAACCCTAAAACAAGAGGCCCCTGTCGAAACCCTAAGGCCGTTCCCAAAACCCCGTTCACACCCAGTCACTCGGTCAACCCGAGCGTCTTTTCATTCGCCCCCCCTTCCCCCGCAAATCCAATATTCTCAGCCGTTTCCACCCCAGGCCCTTACCAGGCCACCCCAAACCCGGGACCGCTAGGCAGCCCTCCCAGGGGAGAAACACTGGATGAAACCATCCAGAGAATCCTCTCCGAGACTGGTCCCTCAGCCCCCAAGCACATGTCTCTACATAACCTGAGACAAATCCCGTCAGTCCACCTACCGGAGGGATTCAAAATCCTCAAATTCCACCGGTATAACTGTCGTGGAGACCCATACATCCATTTAACTGCTTTTTATCTAGACGCTCACCCATTTCTAGATAATCAACCTCTGCTAGTCTTCCTCTTCCAGAAATCATTGGAAGGAGAAGCACTACAATAGTTCTCCACCCTCTCTGTAGATCACTTGTCGAATTTCTCGGCTGTAAGCGAGAAATTCTTGGACCGCTATGGTTACCAGAGGATTAGAACCCCCTCTATTTTAGATTTAACCATAGAGAGAATGAGGCCTAGGGAGGAATTTGAGCAATACGTGTCTCGGTGGCGCACACTTGTCCACCGAACCGGCATGCAACTCACAGAATGTCAAGAAATTGACATGATGTTACAGAGCCTGAGTCCAGAGCTTCGTACGAGCCTTTCGTACGGAGACTGTACTACGTATCAGCTTCTAATTGACCGCCACAACAGGATTTCCTGTTGTGCAACCCCAGTAGTCCAAACCTTGTCCCCACCTATCAGCCATAGGGTTGGACAACCACCTCGTAAGGCACAAACCCCCACGGTAGAGGGGATTATTACACAAGTATTGGCACTCTACCCGAACGGAGCACGAGTTCCTGATCGAGGAACGGCTCTGAGACAGTACACGTCCGGTTCATCCGGATATGCGCCGCCTCGGCCAATCAATCGAAACTTCACTACTCGATCGTGCCGACACAACAAAACCCGGTAATCCAAAATCCTAGACAGCCCACCCAAGATACTTATAATGAGGTCTCCCCTCCGACGTCCAATGATCAGAGACGAATGGGAAAGAGGGACTCTTACCCTCCCCTCCCAGAAACGCTAAGTAGGATTTTTAGGGTACTAATGGACACAAATAGTATCTCCCTCCCAGCTGCTAAACCTCCACTCCACGGGGCCAGCAGACTGCGTTACTGTCAATACCACCAACAACATGGTCATACTGTAGAACAATGCATTGTTTTTCAGGATTTTATTTTTGATTTAAATGATGACAGGCGCCTTGATTGGGCCATGATCAAAAGCCACTTAAACCAGGGCAATTCTCGAGCCTCCAAGCCACTTGGCATTTTTACTGACCCATTGCCAGGTCACAACCAAGCATCCACATCTGGAGCCCACATGGTAAACATGGTCAGAAGACGGAGACAACCATCACCACAACCAAGCAGTTCAGAAGACGACACTGACGACAGTCTGTCCGAAGAATCCGAGGAGGAAGAGCAGAACGAGCCCTTCCAGCTGAACCTCGACAATCATGACCTTGCCATACTCTAGGGCAAAGAAGAAGATGCAGTTCTCGCCCTTCCCGCAGTCATCAACATCGAGTCCGACGAAAGCGGACTAGAAAACCCGGGAGGAGACGAAGAAGAAGAGCCATTTGAGGAGATCCTCGAAGGAGCTAGCGAAGGACCCGAAGGAGGGGAATGTACGTCGGATGATCTGCATCCGGACGACAACGGGTCCTCCAAGAGTACCGACACTGTCGACGGCCCCCACCGCCCAATGACCATTTCGTTCACTGACCAAGACTTCTCGGACCCCAGACTACGAGTCTACCCCCTACACATCCGTGGACGACTTCAAATGTTGTGGCTAAACAACATCTTCGTGGATCCAGTGTCAGGAATGAACATAGTGACGTGCTCCACCTACCAAAAGATACCCGGACTAGGCCGTCCTCCCGTCCAACCGGCCCACCATACTATTCAAGCTTTCAACCATACCGGGAAGATTCTCAGCGGCCCCGGAACATTCGAGCTGTCCGTCGGCCCTCTTATCTGTGAAGTAGCCTGCTTCGTGGCCGACATCGACACAAGGTACCCATTGATGTTAGGGCGACCATGGTTAGACAGCATCCAAGCTATTTGTTCCCCCCGGCACCAATGCCTTCGACTGCCCTTCTTGAGTCATAACCTAACAATCTGGGGAGAGGCGCGCCTCCAGTACGAGAATGAGAACAACTAGGCGATACATAATATGTTCACACTAGCCCTGCGACCGGGGAACGAGGATGAAGGTGATAGCCCACCTGGGTCCCCTTATAACAACAACTATCCGTTGGAAGAAGCAACCAGGACCTTGCATCCACCAACCAATCTTACGGAGCCCAACTCGATCACCTTCCTCCCCCATCTAGTCGCAAAAGCCGGAGCACGCTCCGCACCCCTCGCCATCACTGTCATACTCAGAGGGAAGGAATTCCGGCACATTCTCATCGACACAGGAGCGGAAACTAATGTTCTTACATATTCCGCCTACCAGAAGCTAGAAGGCAGGGTTCCTAGATTGGAGCCCTCGGACGAATACATTTATGCCTTCGACAGCACGCGCAAGAACGCTTGCGGACTGGTCACACTCCCATTAAAGATTGGCCCGGTCTCCACCATCGTCAACTGCATGGTAATGAACATTCAATCACCCTACCCTCTGATTGTTGGGAGGACATGGCTCAACAGCATTGAAGCCGTCTCATCCACCCGGCACCAATGTCTTCACTTCCCGTACCGCGGGAAAGTAGTATCCATATGAGGAGAAGCACGCTTTAACGAGACACGGGCCTGGAATTGGAGCATCTGTGCCATGCGCATCCAGCTCGCATGTGCTCGCATGTTGGCAGTCAGGCTCCACGACGAAGATCTGCTCCATCAAGAAATGCCCTTGAAGAGACTCAGGGAAGAAGAGTTCGGGAATAGGGGACCCCACCGGACATGAGCCGGCCGACCAAGCGAAGCCGACTCGAGGAAACAATACGAATCCAAGAACCAGGTACTGATCCCCCCGCGTAAGCTTTTCACACCCTGTACATATTTGTTTACAGCTTTTTCCAAAAAAAAAAAAATCAAAAGATCAAAATATTTGTTTACTAGCTTTCGTTTTCATAACCCTATACATATTTGTTTACCTGCTTTCCTAAAAGAAACCAAAATCCAAAAATACATGCTAATCAGCTTTCATTCCCCAACTCTGAACATACCTATTTCCAGTTTTACTTCCACTCTGTTTTCCAAAAAAATATATATTTTCTAAAAACATGTTTTCCACACTTTCCTTCAAAACAAAAGTTTTACAAAACCGTATTTCCGCGTTTCCAAAAAATATAATAAATAAAACACTTTCCCAAAATTTTCTTTACATGTTTTCCAAAAACAACGAAAATATTTGCAAAAAGAAAAAAACATGTTTCCCACACTCTTCTTCACAACGAAAATGTTTTCCAAATCTGCGCTTCTTCAAAACTAAATGTTTTACAAAGCCGTACTTCCATGATTTCCGCCGAAAACATTTTTACAAACTACCTTTCCATGCTCCCCTTCTAAATACAAAACCGTTTTCCAAACTTTATCCCCATTCTCTTTCCAAAAACATATCTATTCGCCGACACAGGCCTTTTCAAAACCGTAAGCATGTATGTGTCTTCACACTTTCGAAAACAAGAAATACCAAAAGAAAAAGAAGAAAAGAAAAGATTAAGAGCGGCAGACCATGCTCAGGCCTACCAAAGAAGGGTGGCAAGGGCATTTGAAAAGAAGGTAATAAAAAGAAAATTTGAAATCGGGGAGTTAGTACTTAAGCAAATCATGCCATCAAGACAGCCTCACCCAAGAGGAAAGTTGCAACCCACATGGGAGGGACCCTATGTGATCACCCATGCCTACTCCGGGAATGCCTACCGCTTGGTAGATGCCGAAGCAGTCGAGGTTCCAGGTTCGTGGAATGCACTTTATCTAAAGAAATTCCATGCATGAATAGCTTTCAATACTTGAAAACTATTATTCTTCCTTCCTGCGATTTTCAGCGTTTAGTACTTGATGATAGAATTATAAGACTCTCAAAGATAAACTCGTATCTATTTGAACACATCTCCGCCAAATAATGCTGCTTCATTCACACACGTATAACTGGACGATCGATTTACTTGAAAGAAGAGAAATTGCCTACCCCGTAGACTGGGACAATTTAAAACCCCTAAAGCAAAACATCCCTTATTTCCGCCCCACTCGTATTAACCCTAGGTCAAAATGAGGAGTTACCTAGACCTGGCATATGTCCCAAAATTGGCTCTGGCACTATACAAACACTTCTAGAGGGGAAGCATGAAAAGAATCGGGGTGAAAAACAGAAGAGCCCCCCCCCTCAAATCAAAAAAAAATCAGGCAATGAGAGGCCAACAAAAGAAAAGTGAACAGGTTAAACTCTCTATTTTAGCAGGCTTTCACGCCTTTACGCACGATATATGCTAGACAACGGCTATACCAGCATATATCCAAACAACGGACTGTACTTTCCATCCAAAATAAAGAAGTGGTAAAAAGAAGAAAACCAAAGGGACCTAGAAAGTAGGACATATGCTAGACTGGGACAATTCTAAAATATTGCCCGAAAGGAAGATATTACTCTTACCCCATTCTCCCCCTCCCTTTTTATTTCGCAATGGGATTCAAAATTGAACTATGTCTGCCAGGAAAGGTGAAATTTCGACCAAAGGTAGATCATTTCTAGATTTACAACTACACACACTCACATGAGTTCACTTAGAAACTTGCCTATCCAAGGGAAGCTTATTTGACTTGACTCTTGGTACACTCATGGATTTTTCAGCATGTTTAGAATAATACAATCAAGCATTTGAAAACCACGAACCTAGAAAAATCGACACCTAAGGTTCATACCTTTCAAATACAATCCTGGTTTGGACATAGGTGACCACAAGGGCTCCTTCACAGGGACTTGATGGTATTTTACTTCAGAAAATCGAGAACATTGCCCTCTCACGTAAGAGACCATTGAAGAATTAAAATGCCCCCTTATGACAATTATACTTACACATAAGCTTGCATTTTTATTTTCGAAAACACCTACGCATCCGATTTTCTTCAAATATTAAAATTGACCCCCCGTACTGATATTAAGATTGTCCCCACTCATTTCATACCCTTCTGCACATGCTTGAGAAGAAATTATCCCACTTACACACATGCTTAAAATTTTTCTTCACTCACGCACTTGGAATCCCTTCCTTGCATACTAAAGCATGGTCTCCCGCACTTTACTTTCTCGCTTTATCTTTTCATTTACCTTAAGATGGATTGTAGCCCTTGACAATTCAAGCAAGAAAGAGCTCGAAAGTCAGTGCAGAGGCACAATCCGGACAGATTTGACACTTGGTCCATGGAAAGGATGTTCTTATAGGTCTCAAGAGTCGAAGCGGTCACAAAAACTCTAAGCAGCAGCAGGCAGGAGTAGCAAAACTAGAAGAATTGTCCCAGACAAGGGGCGGCTAAACCCGACTACCCGCCTCTTACTGGGCGGCTGGTTTACACTAGCCGCTCCAGCCCTTGGTTTCAGATAAGCATGCCCCAGGCAGGGGGCGGGTAAACACAACTAGCCGCCCCTTCACTGGGCGGCTAGTTTACACTAGCCGCCCCCTGCCTGCACCTATTTCAGATATGCCGGACCATGTCCAATCAGCTCTTCAACACTTCTTTACCTATTAAAATCAGTTCTTTCCAAAAAACTTGCGTACACGCATTTCATATACATAAACATTCATAAGACACACATCAGCGCATTTCAAAAATAACCATATTTCAAAAATACATGTCCATCCATAAACATTCCTAAACTAAAACCATATGTCCATCTCATCCAAAATCCACCCATAGAACCTTATAACACCATTCCACATACACGACCAAACTAAAACCAATGAACCAAGTTTAAAATAGCCATGCTTGTTCATAAACCAAAGAAGGAAAGGTAAACCTACTTAAAATTAAAGTCAAAATAGATAAAAGAAAAATCCATTGGAAGCTTCCATCGAAGTCTTGAGCTACACACCATTGAAGTGATCACCTAAAACCAAAAGGAAAAGAAGAAAAGCATGAATTCCTCGCATATATAACATTCTTCTACCTAAAACCAAGACACAAAAAAGCTATACCTCGGCGTATCGTCATCCGCTGGAGGCTGAGTAGGAGGAACATCCTGACTTGGCTGAGAAGGGAGCGGTGGTTGAGGAGAGGACTGAACCTCTGGAGCATCAGGAGCGGCAGGAGTCTCTCGAACTGAGGACGCAGCCCTCGCATATATCCCACAACTCCAAGATGCCGAAGGACGAGAAGCACGGCTGAAGGTAGCCCAGTGGTCAAGGAAGCTGAGAGAGAATGGTCAGGCTCAAGCGGAAGAAGGTCAAGGTCCGCTTCGGTCATGGAGCCCCCTCCAACCAATTTTCCCCTCATAGTCGCCTCCCAGAGATGGATTTGCTGCATATCTTTGTCTCTCCTCTCCAATCTCTGGCGGAGGCGACTCTTTGTCCCTCTAGACCGATCCTCGACAGCCCTCAACCTCTCCTCCAACTCCCGTGCCCTCGCCTCTGATGCCCTGAGCGCCTCCCGATCCCTATCCCCGGCCGCCTGGAGAGAACGAACCAGTCCCCCATCAAACCTCCAGGGACTCCCGCTGAAGCCTCCAACTCTGACACCCTCATCTGGAGGGAGTCCCTCTCACGGCCTAGGGTAATGAAACCCTCCTCTCTCGAAACCATCATAGACCTCAGCCGGTCCGTCTCCTCCTCAGCTCGAGAAGCCCAACCCCTCGCCTGGCCCACCTCCTTCCGTGTGGCCGTCAACTCGCTCCGGCAACTCCCTCGTCAGCTCGAGCTCTCACTCGGAAACCGTGGAAGGCGGAGGGGCGGAAGAAGAAGAAGCGCCATCGGCTCTCGCTCTCGACAGAGCATCCACCGGAGCCTCGAGGACCCGGACCTGGTCCTGCAAGCGTCTCCGTTGCACCCGCAACGTCTCTATCTGCCTGGCCCGCGCTTGGAGGTGCTCATGGGCGGTCTTGAGCCTCTTCTCCATCTCATTCAACTCAACCTACAAAACAAATACCATTTAGAAAATATTCAAGCAAGGGAGAACGAGGAAAGGAAAAAGGATTTTCAACTTACATAAGCGTCCGGGATCTCCTCCTCCATCGTCCCAAGGATACCCGCATACTCCTGACGATACCAAGCTAGGTATTCGTCCCTCGAAGTCACCTCAGGACGGCGCTCCACCAAGACGCCTCGGCCCATCCATCCCGCCACATACGTAGCATAATTCCTCGGGAGATTCGTGTCCCAAGGAATCCCAGCCACCGGAATCGAGGGGCGCCGCGGCAGAGGATCGGGCACCCACTGATGATAGCCAAGCTGACGGACGACCCGGCTGATCGAGTGAAACACGACCTCATTGAGGTAGATCAACCAGACGTCTCGCGCCAGAGCCTCGGGAACCTCTCCCGAGTAAGGCCTCCACGTCATCTAAAAAGCATCGAAAGATAGGAAGAGCGCTTAGTCAAAAGAAAACCAAATACAAGCCAAGGAAGTTCGAAGAAAAACTTATACCTCTTCCTCCGACAAGACGCGGAAGGCCTCTCGGAAGTGGGCAAGGCGGTGCAAGCGAGAAGACCCCCGGGGTTCCCATCTCATGGCCCAGGGGAGGGCATGATCAAACGGAGCCAAAATCGGGCGATCGATGGCGAAATGCTCGTACCCAAAGATCTAGCGAAACAAGAGGGAAATTATCTTGATCAAAGTGAGCTAAACTAAGAAAAAGATATTTTACCACTCACACATACCTGAAGAAATGGCGCGAAGCCACCAAGGTTCTTTCCCCCGGCCCTCTTGACCTTCTTCGAAAGCTCCGTGAATAGATGGGCAAGCATCGCCGCTCCCCAAGCATAGCGTCCCATACCCTCCAGGTCCCTCATCAGCATGAGAGAATGAGAAGAAACCTTGTCAGAGGCCGTCGAGAAGAGGACCCGCCCAAAGAAGTAAAGAAAGAACGCCCTCAACTCCCTCCGTGCCCTCTGTGGGCACGCGGCCGCCTCTCTCTCCTCGATCATCGCCTGCCTCCTCTCGAAGCTAGCTGCAGCTTCGCCCTTCTGACACTCCGTAAAGGAACCGAGGCCGTAATGCCCCGAAAGCCTCCCCAAAGGGATCTGGTTCAGCGTCCGCTCCCGCTCCACGAACTCCCATTCCCCGATCAACTCTCGGAAAAGCCCTCTGTAGTCCGCAAGGGTGGCCGCAATCACTGCCTCCCTCAAGACCGGAATCCGATGGACGTCCTCGAGCGTCGGCATAACAGCGCCGGTAGGGAGAATGAACGTGCAACTCTCCGGGTCCCATCTCTCCGCCAATGCCTCCACATATGGGCGATGGACGTGGAACGGCTCAATCAAAAAGAAAGAACGGAAACCCGCTCCGTCCACTAAACTCCTCTCCTCCTGCCCCAAGGCATCATACCACCGCTTCGTCCCATGCCAAAGGGCCCGGATGCGATTCGGCCGCTACAAAACAAACGAAAATGGGTTAGTCCAAAGCGATCGAGAGGTAAGGATCTAAGTCTAAACAAATTCATTTTCTAGAAACCATGCTTAGCACAATAAAACTCCTACACATTAAAGTCTAAAAAAGGGCATGAAATATGAGACTTCATATGAATATTTACCCTCCTTTATTTTTCAAAACATACCTATAAGATCACATGCTTTACTCTCTTATCCCACCGTGATCATTTCTCGTATGCTTCATTTTACCGTCTATCATGCTTATATACCTTCCCTAAGACACACTAAAACATATAGGAAGCACTTGAACCCGCGAAATGCATGCACACACTCCCTCATACTCTACCACGATCAAACACGTACACATACACGTAGAAAAGTATCGCATGCAAGCATACTAGCTACATCATTTCTCTCTCCTTTATATGCATATGACAAACATGAATACATATATAGAAATTGCCCCCTCCCTATGAAAACAAACCCATATCAGCATACCTACGCGTCCCACCATGATTAAACTTATACACAAGCATGCCTACTATACAACACACATATACGAGTATAATACACATATACAACCTGTTCATACCAACCAAAACACATGCATATACACCAAAATAAAAAGGCTAAGACTAAAAGGTTAGGAACATACCACGGCCCGTGTGGACCCAGGAGCGTCCACCTCGGCCTCGTCGGGATCGTCCATCCCGTCGTCGTCCTACTCCTCATCCTCCTCAAACACGGCCTCCTCGGCCTCAACCTCAGCACCCTCACCGGTCTCTGCAGCCCCGGTGCCCATATCTTCGGCCTCCCCGGCCTCATCCCTAGCCTCTCATGTCCCCTCCACTCTCCCCGCGCTGGAGATAAACTCCGCAAAAGCCCCCATAGCCCTACTTTTCTCCTCCTCAGCCCTGGCCTCTGTGGCCTCCCTATCCAATATCCCAACGAGGGCATCCAATGACGCCCTCACATCCTCACTAACCCCCTCAGCCCCTGCCCCCTCAATTGCACCCTCAACCGATCCCCCGACCCCCAAAACCACCTCCTCGACCACCGCCGGTCGATCCCCACGCCTCCTCTTGCGTGTATACCCTATCATGCTACTCCCAACCTCCGGGGCAGTCCCCAAGGGCAAGTCTCCAACCTCACCCGCTCGATGCCCGCGACCGCACCTCTGTCATACCCATAGCCTCCCCCACGGCCTCGACCTCTGGCCTATCGCTCTCCGATGATGAAGAGCTCAGGCTACGCTCTCCATGAGCCACCCGTGGTCGTTTTCCACTCGAAACGATCGCCTTCGACCTCGTCATCTTCCTCGGATTGAAAAGAAAAAGGAAAACCCAAACCTAGGGTTTCGAAATCAAGAGAAAGAGAAAGGATTGAGGTCGAAATGGAGGAAAAAAAGTCCAAGAAATCAGGGTTTTTTGGGTTTGAAACCGAAGAAAAGAAGAAGAAGAGGGAGAGACCGTTTTTGAAAAGTGGGAAGAGAGAGGGCCCCATTTCGGTTATAAGGGACCCAGTCCAGGGGCGGCTACTCACGTGTAGCCGCCCCCTCTCAGGCGGCCCTCCCAGTTTTCCACTTTCACTTAAAACCCCTTTCCAATCTCTTTTCAGACCTAAATTTCAAGGTTTTCCGTACCAAACAGTCATGTATTGGTTTATTTCCAGACACTACTTGATCAAACACGACTTTTCCGAAGTTTTGCCACACTTTTAGTACCGTTCAAATTCAAATTTCTTCAGTTCTGGTTCTTTTCCAGAGTTCTTATCCTTCGGATGATCCAATTCACCAAATCAAACTTTTACCTGCTTTCTGTCGGCAATATCCCCTCCTTGCTGAGTTTTCCCAAGCACGGGAATGGTAGGCACGAGGAAACTGACGCTGGGCTGCTCCGCGCATGATAGCTAAGAACCCCGACCGCGGGTTGGATCACTCACCATTTACTTTTCCCCGCCTTCCACCTGGATCATCCTTTCGGCTAAAAATTCTAAGTTAAGACCTAGCCTCTGACAGTCTAAATCAACTCCCCGAATAGTACCGTTCGTGTTGGCACAACTTCTTGAAGGTCGGGCCGGCCAAAATAGGGGTCTCTTTCCTTATCATCGGTCGAAGTCTTTCCTGCTTCTCACAAAGACTTCGTCCGATGAGGGACAATTGTAGATACCCCAATTTTGACCGTCCAGAGAGACAGAAAATACTTCAAGTAACACACGAAAATATCCCACATTTGGACATCTAAATAGAGAACCAAAGTTCAGGAAGCCCTAAACCCTAACCCTAGCCCTGACCTAAACCGGAAACCCTAACCCTAGCCCTGACCTAAACCGGAAACCCTAACCCTAGCCCTAAACCCCAACCCTAGCCCTGACCTAAACCTAAACCCCAAACCAGACCCTGGCCCCAAACCAGAACCCCACCTAAGAAAAACCCTAAAACCCTGAGCCCCTGGCAATGGGCGGCTAGCCCTAACTAGCCGCCTCATACCAGGCGGCTAGTTAGCACTAGCCGCCCCCCAGGCCGACTTTGGACCAGTCCCCTGGATGGGACATAAAGCAATATTAAATGCTGATCATTGCGGCGGGTCATGACCTTTAGTCGCCCAATCTTGGCCGGATCAACCCAAGTAACCGACCCAAGCCACCGCCTGTCAGAAATGGGACGTTTGGTAGGTTATGATAGGGGCGGCTACCAGGAAGTACCAGAGAATTAATGAGGGGTCTAATCGAAGACAACCCACTCTATTACTCCCTGGACATTCCCCTGCCTCTCTTTTACTATAAATAGAGGAGGTCCCAAGCCTTTAAACTCATCACCACCAATTCACATAACCTATTCACATCAACAATCCACAACCCACAATTCACATTCCCTTTCCCCACTAGAAATCCCAAGAGAGAGAGAGAGAGCCCCTTTTGTGAGAGAAATACCCATTTCCCTACATAAAATACCCTCTCATTTCACCCTCCAGAAACCCGGGCTAAACCTAGCTTAGCCCCTGTCCAAAACCAAACCCATTTCCTATCGAAATTCTGCCCAAACCAGACCAGGCCCCGGACGGCTAAACCCTGTTAGCCGCCCCTGACCAGACGGCTCAAATTGACTAGCCGCCCCCCCTATACACACCCCACTTACACCCCATATGTCCCAAGACTCCTTTAGTCAAGCCCCGGGAGCATAATAGGATTACCTGTTTTTCACCTCTGTGTACGGTATATTCGTATCCCAGAGCGGAGACCCCACAAACTCCCCACGTAGGCGATCAAATCCAACCCAACCCCTTTTCCTGCTTTAGAAAAAGCAGGTGGCGATCACACAAATCCCCTAAATCCTCTTGAGACGCTATCGGGCGCCTCAACCAGGAACGACACCCCTCACCCTTTCGAGAAGACGATCCGACCGAGCCCGCCAGGGCACACCTCCGATCTGAATCCCTGAAGAACCCCCACACACGCACGCGCACCGCCGGGACCCCTTCCGAAAGCACCGACAACACAACGCGGCCATTCGGAGGCCTTCCCGACGACACCGACAGTAGGCATGTGGGGGGGACGTGCAGGAGTGATGCGCAATGATCACTCCATCCAAAGGAAATCCGCACAGTACGTGACGTACAAGTCGGAGAACCAGTGGCCATCCGGGTAGGGTGACCGGATGCACTCAAGGTGTGCACCAAGTGCATAAGTGCACGATGGCTCGTGGGCACAACCAGAATGTGCGGGAACGTGGGCGACGTGGTGCAGGGCGTGATGTAGCACACGCGGACTCACCACGAATGCGGGTAGTTGCAAGGGATGCAAGGGTGGGCAGCTAGACGCGCAGGTTACGCGGTCTAATGCACCACGAGGGCAGACGATTGCACTGGACATGGAAGTGGGTGAGGTGCGTGCGTGGGCAACGGCGTGACATGCACCATCCACACAGGTCGGACCACTTAGCACGCGAGCGAGAACAAGCGGAGTCTCATGCGCGTGAAGAAGGATCGTGGGCAACTCGTGGGGTGACATGGCACGCGATGCACGCAAAGTGGGCAAGGTGTGGTCTGTTATGTAAATGCTACAACTGTGGGCAGAGTGTGTCAGTTCTGTAACTGCCGTAACTAATCCATGATGGGGGAACATAGGAATTTGCTGGCAAGTGAGCTCATGCGTGGGCTAAGTTTTGTAACTGTAGACTGAGGCAGTCTATACAAGGGTGTAAGTGTGATCCTTCGGGACACACAAGTCCTTGAGGCATTTCCTTTGTATTCCGGGAGTTGAATAAAAAGGTTGGGAAGAGAGTTTCCTATAAATCTGTGGGTGTCTAAGGTTTATGTCGAGACTGACCGGTGTGGGCATTGGTGTCGCACGGAAAAAATTTCTAGTCCGGAATTTGACCCTATGTCACTATCCATCATTCTGTACATACATCTCCTAATATAATCATTCGCATCTTGGAATTATGCGTTCATCTGCATATTTTGCCAAAATTTCTGGGGTTTTAACATGTTCTCTATTAATCTTTATCTCACATACTACGTCCTCCGATCAAGGGACATTTTTGGATATCTCGAACGAAGTCCTGAAATTGAGGAGGCCCGGGTCCATCTTGATGGAGGAGGCGAATCCAAACTTCCGCGTCTGAACATATGCAAATTGAACATGTGATTCGCTAACGCGCAAACAGGACACCCTGCCGAGAAAAATAAATAAATATAAATATAAAAAAAATAAAAAATGGTTAGTTGGAGTTTAGCCATGTGGCTTGCACAAAAGATGACACATGGCTTTATACAACTACAAAATACCAAGCATCACCCCTTCTGTTTGAGTAGGTGCCTTGATTGATGTGCAAAAACTATTTAAGGTAGGCTTAGATGCATGGGTGGGTCGTTGAGTTCTCTATAAGCTTGATTGTTTTGTGTCCTTGCATGTTAAAAGTGTGTCACAAAGAACAGATTTTGATATAGATCACGATCTTAAAATCACATGAAATTTTATGTAAAGATATATATCGTGATGACCTTCTGAATTAGTTGTTATAATAGTCCAGACAAATACTTGCACCTCAAGAGGATGAGCTGATTGACCATATAAACTTGTTTTGTTATTTTTTTATGCAGGCTAGAAAGTTAGAGTAGTAAAACTGTCAAAAAGGGTTAAAAAATCTGGATAACTATATCTGGGAGTATATCCTTATCCAAGAGATACTTGAGCTTGCCTAGGAACATTAATAAAGATCTACTTTTGGATTTGTTCAAACAAATGAATAAAGTTAATTATTTATTGAGGTTGGTAATCATAATTGGGGTTTATTCATGAACCAAACAGGGGTTTATTTCCCCTGCTTGAAGACGATTTATTGAAGTTAGCATGTTTCCTGATAAATAACATTCCTTGCAAAAATAACCTTAAATTCATTTTAGCATCTACTAATTTCACAACTTTATTTCGACCCTAACTATGCGTGCACTATTTGCCTGCAATCGCTGGTTTAAAACTGCGATTACAAAACTGTTTGGTTGCACGATTGCAAACGCAGTTTCCTGCAATCGCAAATGCTGCGCAATCGCGCAACCAAACGCACCCTAAGTCATCCCACATGTGATTCAACCTGAAGGTCCCCAAATCCTCAACTTATTATATACATGTATTCATCAAAAAAAATATTTATATTCTCATCAAAAATATTTATTTTGATACCATTATGCTTGATCTTTTTTACAATCATCTTTTAGACATCACACATTTTAAATTTTTTATAAATAAAAAAAATGGTAGATACATTCATTAATCATAAGACCTCATTTACAGTCCTACACGTAGTTTGCACATGTTTTGATTATATTTTTTAAAGAAATGGTAATCAACATCTAAAGGGGTATATAATTTTATAATAACAAATGTTTGTACAATAATTAATTAATGGATTCATTTATAATATAAAATATAAAAAATATGCATCGAGTTATATGGATTGTCCACAGGGACTGCCTTGCAAACTGCATGTTATACTTAGTCAATTTTACATTTCCAACATGGCAACACCAATTTAAATTTTTGTAAAATATGTACCTACTTAATGAAGAACATACTTTTATAAAGGGAAAAAATCATACAACTTCCTATAAACTACCAAAAATCCATATGACCCTATGATTTTTCCACAAGTTCATATAACACCCTAAAAACAGCTATGTAAATCCAAATAGCCCCCTGAGTTAAATTTTCGTTAATAGATGAAGAATATTCTGTTAATATAGTTAACTCTGGCTGACAACACAGTATACCAAAAACCATCAACAATGTGTTAAAATGCAAAAAAAAACTCTGTAAATGATGATATTAACCCTCAAGATATAGTTTTATAATCTATTTAGATGGGTAAAATCGTTATACCGAGGGTTTTCTGTATTTTTAACACACTGTAGGTATTACTGTGTCTTCAATCAAGGTTAACCAATCAGAATATTTATAGAATATTCACAATCTGTCAACAGAAGTCTAATTCAGGGGTTATTTGGATTTACATAGGTGTTTCCAGATGGTTATATAGATTTCGGAAAAAGTTAGAGGGTTTAATAGATTTTGGACAGTTTATAGGGGGTTATTTTGATTTTTTTCCTTTAATAAAATATAAACTACATAATGATATAAATATATACTATTTTTATATTTTTTTATTAAGATCTATATACTCAACACAGAAGAGTACAGAATTTATATATAATGAGTTATTAAAACCAAAGAAAAAAATTTCTGAGATAAATGCATCATTACTTCAAATCCAGAATCAATTGGGACTGATTTCGATCAGTTTTGTCAATATCAAACTATATAACATATTAATCGAACTATACAGTACATAAATTGCGCTGTATAATCAATTGCTAGATACATGTTTCACTCTACTATTGAATTCAATCAGCTATTAGATAAGTTGTGCAGTTCAACACTGACAGAATTGACTGACTGGATCTGGACCCCATTTTTCCACAACCAAAGATTCAAAAAAATATATAATTTTTTTTTTACTGGATGAAGCGATTTAGGAGACACTAAAATATGACACTGGTATTAATTTCACCTTCATTGCACATGAATCAATCGAGGAGCGTCAATACACTCAGTCCGTTGTGTATCCCATTTTACAGCCTCATATACTATGTTAGTGTATAGAGTAATAAAAATTATTTTTTGAATAGAAAAAATTACTATTGTATATCAACACATACTTTATTTCATATAGTAGTATATACTTCAATGAGAAAAAGTATAATTTTAAAAAATAAGATGGACCGCATGAGCTACATAAAAGGTTGGACATATCATTTTCAATTTATAGGACTCCTATCTTGTTGGGGGTAATAACTCTATGTAGGGTTCGTGGGGTCACAGTTACATGCAGGTGTATGGTGCTCGATATATGGAGAATTAATTTCAAGGTTTTTTTTTCAAAACCCTTTAATTCTTTGTAGGTCCTAAACTTTTTTTTAAAGCATATCAAATCACTCTCGTGCTAGTAGTTATATTTTCTTCTAATCATTTCATCCAACAATGTTTTTATGTGCAAGTTTGTTTATATAAAATGCATAATAATGTATAGGAAATGGGTAACATTAAATGTGTTAACAATATACACGAAAATGTGAAGTTATAGTGCTAGGATGGGTAAAGTGGGAAGAAACCTTGTTGGAAGCCGTCGTAAAGAAGATCCGGCAAAAGAAATAAAGAAAGAACGCCCGCAGCTCCCTCCATGTCTCTGTGGGCATGCGGCGGCCTCTCTGACCTCAATCATCAGCCTCCTCTTCTCAGAACTGGCCGCGGCCTCACCCTTCTAATGCCGCATAAATGAGCCAAGGTTGTCACGCCCCAAGAGCGGCCGTCTCCAAGGGGTGACACGTGGATGATACCAAGTATATCATAATTAGAATAAATCACTAGGAATAAAGGATTGAAGCATAATAGACGACAGCGGAAGAGTATATGAATAAATAAATGAACAATACAAGACCATGGAACAGATAATAATGACCCTCAAAAGAATACACAATCACCGTCCCGTGTGAACATAAGTCATCATTACAAATACAGTCCAATACATAATAATAATAACAACAAACATATGTTATGAAGAACAACAAGAAATTGACAGGCTCACCAAATCACCAAAAGACGCACAAAATCTTCAATCAAACCCAACTCACCAATCTTGCGCAATACTGGATGAAACCCATAAAAATAGGGTGAAGCAAGTGAAGGCCTAGTAAATGAACCTAACCACACGGCACCTCACAGTATAATTCCAACACATCCATAAAATATACATAAATGACTATCAAGTATAAGCCGACAAGCCTGCATCCCATACCACAGGAGGCCAACTCACACTTACCTTATTATGTCCCTAACATAAAGACAGATCCGTCTGCGTTCCATACCACAGGGGATCCATCCCATGTTAGCAACGCTATATGTATATACATAAATAAATACTTGTGAATGAAATGCCACTACACACAATGCCTCGTAGTTCCTCCTGTCGCGCAGTGACTTCTCTTAGGCAACCCATTTCTGCACATGCATCGGCTTGGCCAGTACAAGGAGTACCACTCCACCCGTCAAGACCACCAAAGCCCGACTGCAATATGAACCACATCAATGGATCCCGCCCTAGACTCCATCACATTGCGCACAGGGTCGATAAACCCAGTATCTTGGCTAAGGCTCTTTGTCATCCAACCACTCTGACGCGTAGCTGATTTGACTATCGGATATCGTGGGCGTCCATGATGAACCTTGAAAACGCTCCCTCGTGAAGGACACCCAGAGTTTACCCTCACCTCAACTGGCTCACACGAAGCATCACAATGCAAAGCTGAACCATCAAACCCAGTGTCTTGGCTAAGGCTCTCTGCCATCCAACCACTCTAACGCGTAGCCGATTTGACTATCGAGTACCGTAGACATCCAGGATGAGCCTTGAAAACGTTCCCCTCGTGAAGGACACCCAGAGTTTACCATCACCTCAACTGCAAGTTCGCACGCATGACTCACAAGAACTATCATAATCAATCCACCTCGAACAGGCTCGACATAGACTGGTTGAGGACTTACAAGATAAATTACAACAAGCAAACATATTTGACCCATATGATCAAATCCCCTTATCCCTAACGATGTCTCTAACTAGATCTTTAGGCAAAGATATATAAATCATGCTGATAACAAGGATAGATCATGAGCATGCATTCAAGATATGACAGGATATATAAATCCTACCTTTTACTACACATTACAGGTTTCATTAATGTATCAGCATGTGACAAAGTAATGTAATTATATATATCACATCAAATCCTACCTTTTACTACACACTCGAATCTGGACAATCCATACAAAACAGATCATAACTTACAACACAAGTAATATAATGACTCTAAATTTCATATATGAGATATAAACACATAGATGATCATACCATATGCAGACATAATCCTCAAATTATATCTCTAAATATCAAATTCACAAGGATCTTCACAAGACAGAAATCTACCTCACCTCTCTAAGCACATCCCAAGTCTCCCAACACTATCATCACTTCTTCTTCTTCCCCAAATCAATAATTAAAATACTAGAACAAAACAAATATAACATCCCCCAAATAAGAATCCAAACCAACAAACCAAAACAAGTCACAAAAGGAAAATCAAAGGATTAAGTACTCTCACCAAAATTCTCTTCAATCTCTTCTCCTCCTCTCCTTCTCCCCTTCTCTCCTTCTGTTCTCTGTTTTTACTTGAAAATGAGTCTCAACTGACTCACTCTCTCACTCTCTCAACACACATAAACCACAGCAACACCACCGACTGCACCTATTCACTTAAATGGAATTGATAAATCCATCCAAATTATCAGATTGCCCTCCTTTAAAATTCTGCGCAGCTTCGACTCAAACCATCGTAACTTTCACAATCTAGCTCTGAATTGTACAATTCAAAATCCATTGGAAATTCAAGAAGATTATCTACATATTTCGAGTTTATTCCAAGATCCAATAACCTCTCTAGCTATTCCAAATTATACAATTAACATCAAACAGGGCTGCTGCCAACCATTTCCATTTCTAGGGTATAATTGGAAAAACACTAATAACTTTTGCTACCGGAATCCAGATGATCTAATTCTACTTTTGTATGAAATCTAACTCAAAACTGAATGTTCCATAATACAATAAGATTTAAACTACATCATCTTGCGCATTAACAAAATTAGATCCAAATCATACCAAACATGCAACTTAGGATATAACCTAAGCACACATGACCCTAATGCACTCCAAATGAATAGTAATACGAAATAACACATACCATTGTGCTATCCATCAATCCAAACATGTAAAAGAATAACATAAGCCTAAATAGACGTTTTTGTTCTTACAAAAGCCGTACTGCCTCGACAGTTGTCCAAGAGGGATCCGGTTTAATGTCCTCTCACGCTCCACGTACTCCCAATCCCCGATCAACTCTCAGAAGAGCATCTTGTAGTCAGGATTGGTGGCCTCTATCACCACCTCGCCCAAGGCTGGGAGAACCGTAATCTGCTCGATGTCCTCAAGCATCGGCATCACTGCACCAATAGGACAGATGAATGCACATTTCTTCGAATCTCACCGCTCCGCCAATGCCTCCACATAAGACCAATGAACGTGGAATGGCTCGATCAAGAAGAAGGAGCGGAAGCCTGCACCGTCTACCTGGTCCCTCTCTCCGTACCCCAAGGCAGAGTACCACCTCTTCGTCCCATTCTAGAGAGCCCGGATACGATTCGGCCGCTGAAAGCAACAAAGAAAAAAAAGGGGGTTAGCCTCTTAGGATAGCATTCAAGAGGTAAGAATACTGAATCTAAACAAAATTTTCATTCTGAACCATGCTTAGTGAAATGATTCTCGCATGCTAAAATAAAATGAAAGCATGAAATATATAAGGCCAAAAGTTTCAGCCTCCCTTGCTATAGGACTTCTTCACATCGCATATTTATCCATCCCTTTATCCCACCGTCCCCCCCCCCCTTTTCTTTTTATATATATAAACATGCATGACAAAAGCACTTAAAAATTGTCTCTACCCTAACACACATATCATGCCCATATATATACCTCTCAAAGGACAGATTTACGAATACATGCATGTATACTCCCTCTAAACCCCATATTATACTCATACACATACAGTCTAATGTCGCCACTTGGATATATGCTTACTAAATGACCTATGACTTCATGAATGCATACTTAAATCCATATTGTGACACCCCCACCATGATTAGAATACAATAAAAATATTCCATACATGAAAATCCACCGTGAACAATCTATATACATATAAAAATATATCCATACATGAAAATCCATATTATACTACCCCCACATCATGTGTCATAGCTAGAACATGCATTAAACTATCAATATATACACCCATAATTCAAACACAAATTTAAGGAACAAATCTAGAATTAGACAAAGGGAATTAAGGAAAATACCGTGGCTCGTGTGTGTAGATACTCCAATTTTGACCGTCCAGAAAGATGAAAATACTTCGAGTAACACCTGGGAATAACCCACATTTGAGCATCTAATAGAAAACCAAAAGTTCAGGAAACCGGAAACCCTAACCCTAAACCAAACCCTGACCGGAAAACCTAACCTAAATCAGAAACTCCAACGTAAACCGGAAACCCTAACCCTAAAGCAAACCCTGACCGGAAACCCTAACCTAAACCAGAAACCCTAAACCTAAACCCTAACCCTAAACTAAACCCTGGCCCAAACCCCAACCCTAACTAAACCCTTGGCCCAAAACCTAAAGAAACCTGGCCCCAACCCTAAACCCACCTAGAGAACCCCAGAAAAACTAAAACCTAAGAAACCCTGGAAAGGGGCGGCTAACCCTAACTAGCCACCCCATACCAGGCGGCTAGTTGGCACTAGCCGTCCCCCTGGATGACCCTGAACCGCTTCCCTGGATGGGATATAAAGCAGCATTAAATGCTGATCATTACGGCGGGTTGTGACCTTTAGCCGCCCCATCTTGGCCGGACCAAACCAAATAACCGACCCGAGCCACCGCTTGTCAGAGATGGGACGTTTGGCAGGTCAAGATAGGGGCAGTTACCAGAAAGTAGCCGCCCCATCCTGGGCGGCTAGGTAGGACCAGCCGCCCTTCATCTGGTCCTGACAGAAGAACTAGAGAATTAAATGAGGGGTCTAATCAAACACACTATTAACCAAGCCATCCTATTACCCCCTGGACATTCCCCTGCCTCTTTTTTACTATAAATAGAGGAGGTCCCAAGCCTTTAAACAACATCTAGAATTCCAATTGACAATTCACTCATTCCCAAACCAATAGTTCACACCCCCTTCCACTACTAGAAATCCCAAGAGAGAGAGAAAGAGAGTCCCTTTTATGAGAGAAAAATCCATTCCCTACACAAAAACACACTCTCATTCCCCCCTCCAGAAACCCGGGTTGAACCTAGCTTAAACCAACCCAGGCCCCGGATGGCTAAACCCTAGTAGTCGCCCCATACATGTCGGTACCGTCGGGAAGGCCTCCGAATGTGTCGGATGTGTCGGAGCGGATCTCGGCGGGGTGCGTGGTGAGCGCGTGTACGTGTGTGGGGGTTCTTCGGGGATTCGGATCGGATGCGTGCCCTGGCGGGCTCAGTCGGATCGTCTTCTCGGAAGGGGTGAGGGTGTGTCGTTCCTGGTTGAGGAGCCCGATAGCGTCTCAAGAGGATTGAGGGGTTTGTGTGATCGCCACCTGCTTTTTCTAAAAGCAGGAAAAGGTTGGGTCGGATTTGATCGCCTACATGGGGGAGTTTGTGGGGTCTCCGCTCTGAGATACGGATATACCGTACACAGAGGTGAAAAACAGGTATCCTATTCTGCTTCCGGGGCTTGACTAAAGGAGTTATGGGACATAGGGGGTGTAAGTGGGGTGTGGATAGGGGGCAGCCAGTTGTGTTTAGCCGTCGGCCAGGGGGCGGCTAGCTAGGGTTAGCCGTCCAGGGTCTGGGTTGGTTTGGGCAGAACTTCGGTAGGAATGGGTTTGGTTTTGGACAGAGGCTAAGCTAAGCTTAGCCCGGGTTTCTGGAGGGTGGGATGAGAGGGTATTTTATGTAGGGAAATGGGTATTTCTCTCAACAAAAGGGGGCTCTCTCTCTCTCTCTCTCTCTTGGGATTTCTAGTGGGGAAAGGAAATGTGAATTGTGGGATGTTGGTGTGGAAATGGTTTCTTTGATGGATTGGTGATGTTTTTTTTTATATTTGGGCTTGGGACCCCTCTATTTATAGTAAAAGAGAGGCAGGGAAATATCCCGAGGGTAATGGAGTGGGTTGGCTTCGATTGGACCTCTCATTAATTCTTTGGTTCTTCTGTCAGAGACCAGATGAAGGGCGGCTAGTGCTAACTAGCCACTCAGGATGGGGCGGCTACTTCCTGGTAGCCGCCCCACTCAGGACCTGCCAAACGTCCCATCTCTGACAAGCGGTGGCTTGGGTCGGCTACTCGGTTTGATCCGGCCAATAGAGGGCGACTAAAGGTCATGACCCGCCGCAATGATCAGCATTTAATGCTGCTTTATGTCCCATCCAGGGGACTGGTCCAAAGTCGGCCAGGGGGCGGTTAGGGGGGCGGCTAGTGTAAACTAGCCGCCCGGTTTGGGGCGGCTAGTTAGGGCTAGCCGCCCCTTTCCAGGGACCTAGGTTTTTTTAGGGTTTTGGGTTTTAGGGTAGGTTTAGGTTTAGGTCCGGGCAAGGGATTGGTTTAGGGTTAGGGTTTGGGCTAGGGTTTAGGTTTTGGCTTAGGGTTTGGGGTTTCGGTTTAGGGTTTTCGGTTTTAGGTCAAGGCTTCCGGTTTTAGGGTTTCCGGTTTTAGGTCAAGGCTTCCGGTTTCCCGAACTTTGGTTTTCTACTGGATGTCCAAATGTGGGATATTTCCGTGTGTTTCTTGAAGTTTTTCTGTCTCTCTGGATGGTCAAAATTAGGGTATCTACAATTGTCCCTCATCGGACGGATTCTTTGTGCGAAGCAGGAAAGACTTCGACCGATGATAAGGAAAGAGACCCCTATTTTGGCCGGCCCGACCTTCAAGGAGTTATGCCAACACGAACAATACTATTCAGGGAGTTGATTTAGACTGTCAGAGGCTAGGTCTTGACTTAGAATTTTTTGCCTAAAGGATGATCCAGGTGGAAGGCGGGGAAAAGTAAATGGTGAGTGATCCAACCCGCGGTCGGGGTTCTTAGCTATCGTGCGCGGAGCAGCCCAGCGTCAGTTTCCTCGTGCCTACCGTTCCTGTGCTTGGGAAAACTCAGCAAGGAGGGGATATCACCGACAGAAAGCAAGTAAAAGTTGATTTGGGTGAATTGGATCATCCAAAGGATAAGAACTCTAGAAAAGAACCAGAACTGGAGAAATTCAAATTTTGAGTGGTACTAAAAGTGTGGCGAAACTTCGGGAAAGTTGTGTTTGATCAAGTAATGTCTGGAAATAAACCAATACATGGCTGTTTGGTATGGAGAACCTTGGAATTTAGGGCTGAGAAGAGGGGTTTTGAAGCAAAACAAAGAAACTGGGAGGGGCGGCTAGTTGTAACTAGCCGCCCGAGAGGGGGCGGCTACTCATGGGTAGCCGCCCCATAACTGGGCCCCTTATAACCGAAAAGACCCTCTCTCTCCCCATACGTTTAAAACGGTTTCTCTTCCCTCCCCTCTTCTTCCCTTCGGTTTCAAACTCGAAAACCCTGATTTCTTTGCCTTTCTTTCCTTCATTTCGACCTCAATCTTTCTCTTTCTCTTGATTTCAAAAACCCTAGGTTTGGGTTTTCCTTTTTCTTTTTCACACCGAGGAAGATGACGAGGTCGAAGGCGATTGTTTCGAGGGGAAAGCGACCACGGGTGGCTAGTGGATAGCGTAGCCCGAGCTCTTCATCATCGGAGAGCGATAGGCCGGAGGTCGAGGTCGTGGGGGAGGCTATGGGTTCGACGGAGGTGCCACCGGCGGACATCGGCGTGGGTGAGGTCGGGGATTTGCCTTCGGGGGCTGTCCCGGAGGTAGGGGGAGTGTGATAGGCTATACACGCAAGAGGAGGCGTGGTGGCCGAGGAGGTGGTTCCGGGGGTTGGAGGGTCGATTGAGGGTGCAACCGAGGGGGTAAGGGTCGAGGGAGTTAGCGAGGAGGTGAGGGCATCGTTGGATGCCCTCGTTGGGATGTTGGATAGGGAGGCCACAGAGGCTAGGGCTGAGTAGGAGGAGAGTAGGGCTATAGGGGCTTTTGCGGAGTTTATCTCCAGTGTGGGGAGGGTGGAGGGGATAGGAGAGGCTAGGGATGGGGCCGGGGAGGCCGAGGGTATGGACACCGGGGCTGCAGAGGCCGGTGTTGGGGCTGAGGCCGAGGAGGCCGTGTTCGAGGAGGATGAGGAGGAGGATGACGACGGGATGGATGATCCCGACAAGGCCGAGGTGGACGCCCCTGGGTCCACACGGGCCGTGGTATGTGCCTAACCTTTTAGTCTTAGCCTTTTATTCATGTGTGTATGTGATATTTATGTATGTGTGTTTCTAATAGCATAAATAGATAATAGTGGGTGATGCGTGTGTCTAATATGCATGCTTGTATGTATAGTTTGATCACGGTGGATATCGTAGGCGTGCGAACGGGTATGGGTTGTATAGAGGGGGATAATTTTTCGTGCGTACATCCATGCTTGTCACATATATAAAGGAAAGGAAATGGTACAGCATAGTATGCTTGCATGCGATATTTTTCTACGTGTATATGACTTCATACGTGTTTGATCGTGGTAGAGCATGAGGGAGTGTATGCATGCTTTTTCATGGGTCCAAGTTTTATATTGCTGTGTTGCTTAGGTGTGTATAAGCATGATAGGCCGTGATGTAAGAAAGCGTGTGAGTGGTGACCACGGTGGGATGTGTTTGATGTTCGTCTAGCACGCGTGATCATATGAGGAGTGTAGCTTCTTACTTTCATGCTTTTGTTTCTCTTTTTTTTTCTTTTAGCATGTGGAAGTTTCATTTCGCTAAGCATGGTTTAAAACGATTTCGTAGATTTGGACTCTTACCTCTCGCTTGTTTTTAAACTAACCCATGTTCCTTCGTTTGTTTTGTAGAGGCCGAATCGTATCCGGGCTTTATGGCATGGGACGAAGAGGTGGTACGATGCCTTGGGGAAGGAGGAGAGGAGTTTGGTGGATGGAGCGGGCTTCTGTTCCTTCTTCCTGATCGAGCCATTCCACGTCCACCGTCCTTACGTGGAGGCTTTGGCGGAGAGGTGGGATCCGGAGAGTTGCGCATTCATTCTCCCTACTGGTGCTGTCATGCCGACCCTCGAGGACGTTCATCGGATTACCGGCCTTCCGGTGTCAGGGGAGGCAGTGATCGCGGCCACCCTCGCTGACTATAAGGCACTTTTTCAGGAGTTGATTGGGGAATGGGACTATGTGGAGCGTGTGAGGACACTGAACCGGATCCCCCTCGGTCAGTTGTCGAGGCAATACGGCCTTGGCTCCTTTACAGAACGTCAGAAGGGCGAAGCTGCAGCTAGCTTCGAGAGGCGGCGGGCGATGATCGAGGCGAATGAGGCGGCCGCGTGCCCACAGAGGGCATGGAGGGAGTTGAGAGCGTTCTTCCTCTACTTCTTCGGCCGGGTTCTCTTCTCGACGGCCTCTGACAAGGTTTCCTCTCACTCTCTCTTACTCATGAGGGATCTGGAGGGCATGGGGCGATACGCCTGGGGAGCGGCGATGCTTGCCCATCTATTTGCGGAGCTCTCGAAGAAAGTCAAGAGGGCCGGTGGAAAAAACCTTGGCGGCTTTGCGCCATTTCTTCAGGTATGTGCAAGTGATTGGTAAATGTCTTTTTTAGTTTCGTTCACTTTGATTGTGATGGTTTTCCTCTCGTTTTGTCAGATCTTCGGGTATGAGCACTTCGCCATCGATCACCCGACTTTCGCTCCGTTCGATCATGCCCTCCCTTGGGCCATGAGATGGGAACCCCGGGGATCTTCCCGCTTGCACCGCCTCGCTCAATTCCGAGAGGCCTTCCGCGTTTTGTCGGAGGAAGAGGTATAAGTTTTCTTTGAATTTCTTTGGCTTGTATTTGGTTTTCTTTTGGCTAAGCACTCTTCCTATCTTTTGATGTTTTTTTAGATGACGTGGAGGCCTTACTCGGGAGAGGTTCCTGAGGCTCTAGCGCGAGATGTCTGGTTTATCTACTTTAATGAGGTCGTGTTCCATGCGATCAGCCGGGTTGTCCGTCAGCTTGGGTACCATCAGTGGGTGCCTGATCTTCTGCCGAAGTGCCCCTCTATCCCGGTGGCTGGGATCCCTCGAGATACGAACCTCCCGAGGAACTATGCGACGTATGTGGCGGGATGGATGAGCCGAGGCGTCTTGGTGGAGCATCGTCCTGAGGTGACTAGCAGTGAGGAGTATATGGCTTGGTACCGCCAGGAATACGCCAGCATCCTTGGGACTATGGAGGAGGAGATCCCGGACGCCTATGTAAGTCTTTTTCTTTTTCTTTTCTTTTCTTTTCTTTTCTTCTCCTCGAGTAATTTCTGACTAATGTTGCTTTTTGTAGGTTGAGCTGAACGAGATGGAGAAGAGGCTCAAGACCGCCAATGAGCACCTCCAAGCGCGGGCCAGGCAGATAGAAGTGCTGCGGGTTCAGAGGGGACGCTTGCAGGACCAGGTCCGGGTCCTTGAGGCTCAGGTGAATGCTCTGTTGAGAGCGAGGGCTGATGGTGCTTCCTCTTCTTCCGCCCCTCCTCCTTCCATGGTTTTCGAGCGAGGGCTCGAGCTGACGAGGGAGTTGGATGCGGCCCGGAGTGAGTTGACGGCCGTGCGGATGGAGCTAGGCCAGGCGAGGGGTAGGGCTTCTCGGGCTGAGTAGGAGGCGGACCGGCTAAGGTCCATGGTGGCTTTGAGAGAGGAGGGGTTTATCACCCTAGGCCGTGAGAGAGACTCCCTCCGGATGAGGGTGTCGGAGTTGGAGGCTTCGGCGGGTGTCCCCGGAGGTTTGATGGGGGACTTGGTTCGTTCTTTCCAGGCGGTCGGGGATAGGGATCGAGAGGCCCTCAGGGCGTCGGAGGCGAGGGCGCGGGAGTTGGAGGCGAGGTTGAGGGCTGCCGAGGATCGGACCAGAGAGACAGAGAGTCACCTCCGACAGAGATTGGAGAGGAGAGACAGAGACATGCAGCAGGTCCGTCTTTGGGAGGCGACTATGAGGGGAAAATTGGTTGGAGGGGGCTCTATGACCGAGGCGGACCTCGATCTTCTTCCACTTGAGCCTGACCATTCTCTCTCGGCTTCCTTGACTACCGGGGCCACCTTCAGCCGTGCCTCTCGTCCTTCGGCGTCTCGGAGTCGTGGGATATATGCGAGGGCCGCGTCTTCGGTTCGAGAGACTCCTGCCGCTCCTGATGCTCCAGAGGTTCAGTCTTCTCCTCATCCGCCGCTCCCATCTCAGCCAAGTCAGGACGTTCCTCCTACTCAGCCTCCAGCGGATGACGATACGCCAAGGTATAGCTTCTTTGTGTCTTGGTTTTAAGTAGAAGAATAGTATATATGCGATGAATTCATGCTTTTCTTCTTTTGTTTTGGCTCAGGTGATTATTTCAGTGAAGTATAGCTCAAGACTTTGGAGTTTTGGAGTTTTTGGAGGAAAAGATTCTTCTTCTTTTTTTTTATTTTTTATGCTCTTAGGTTTAGAAAGACAGTCTGCGTTTATGGTTTTGGTGGGACAATTTAAATTCTTGTTTTGTATGCATGGTTTAGGGTAGCTTAGCATGGATTTTTTATGGATATGTATGTTTGTGTAGATGAATCGTGGTTTTATAGGTTTGATTCATGGATGGATGTAGGGTTTTAATATATAATTGTTTTAGCATGGTATCTATACATGTTTTGTGTATGAATGTGTGTGTGAAATGTGTACATGCAGGTTTTGAAAAGAATTAATCTTTCATAGGTAAAGAAGTGTTGAAGAGTTGATTGGATATGGACTGACATAGCTGAAATGGGTGCAGGCAAGGGGCGGCTAGTGCAAACTAGCCGCCCAGTGAGGGGTGGCTAGTTAGGTTTAGCCGCCCCCTGCCTGGGATATGCTCACCTGAGACAAAGGGCAGGGGCGGCTAGTGTAAACTAGCCGCCCAGTAAGGGGCGGCTAGTCGAGTTTAGCCGCCCCCTGCCTGGGGCAATTTGGTTCTGCTGCTCCTGTCTGCTGCTGCCGCTGAAAGTCTTTGTGACCGTTCCAACCTTCGGTACCTATAAAAACATTCTTTCCATGGACCAAGTGTTAAATCTGTCCAGATTGCGCCCCTGCATTGACTTTCGAGCCCTTCTTGCTTGAATTGTCAAGGGCTACAATCCATCTTAAGGTAAAATGGGAAGGTAATGCGAGAAAATAACGTGCGGGAGATCATGCCTTAGTGCGTAAGGAAGGGATTCCAAGTGCGTGAGTGAAGAAAACTTTTATGTGTAAAAGATGGGACAATTTCTTCTCAGGCATGTGCGGCAAGGGCACGAAATGAGTGGGGACAATTTTAATATTTGTGGGGACAATTTTCATATGAGTGGGGACAATTTTCATATGAGTGGGGACAATTTTCATATGAGTGCGTTTAGTGCTTGATGACAATATTTAAAAATCCTAAAGATAACCTGCATTTTACTTAGACTCATATCCGCCAATCATGCCACCTCCACTACACGAGTATGATTTAAGGCTTGGTTCACCTGATAAAAGGGAAAATTGCCTGCCCCATGGACTGGGGCAATTGTTAATTTTAATTTTTTTTTCTTTTTTTTGGGGGATTGTCTTTCCCTTGTTTTTCTCTTGCTTCGTGTCAACTAAGATTTACAAGATATATACCCCAAACCTAGCATACATCTCAAAACTGGCTCTGGTACTATACAAACACTTCTAGAGGGGAAGCATGAAAAGAATCGGGGTGAAAAATAGAAGAGCCCCCCCCTCAAATCAAAAAAAATCAGGCAATGAGAGGCCAACAAAAGAAAAATAACACCCTAAACGGGTTAAACTCTCTATTTTAGCAGGCTTTCACGCCTTTACGCACAAGTATATGCTGAACAAACGGCTATACTAGTACAGGGTCCAAACAAAGGACTGTACTTTCCACCCAAAAAAAAAAGAAGTGGTAAAAAGAAGAAAGCCAGAGGGACCTAGAAAGTAAGATTTATGCTAGGACTGGGGCAATTTTAAAGTGATTCAAAGAAGATATTACTCTCATCCCCATTCACCCACTCTTTTCCCACCATGATTCAATTAAACCAAGTCTGTTGGCTAGGCGAAATTTCAACCAAGGGTGAACCTTTCCTTACATTTACAACATCACACACTCTCACATGAGTCTATTTAAAATCTTACATATCTGAGGGATATTTATTATGTTTGATTCTTGGCACATTCATGGAGTTTTCAGCATGTTTAGAGTAACGTGATCAAATATTTGAAAACTACTCCAGTTGGAAACTCACCCCTCAAGCTAAACCACTTTCAAATGCCCTGGGATAGACATGAGTGAATCACAAGGTGTTCTCCCTCAAATTAGCAGCATGTCTTGATTAGGATGATCAAAATTTGCCCCCCTTTCTCAAATCAATGCATGATTTGGCATCCATCTTAATATTTGGCTATCAAAAATTGTCACCCATGCTCATTTACAAATTGCTCCTCTATGCTTCTCAAGAAAACTACTTCAACCTCTCTTTTCTTGACATCACACAACATATTCTATCTCCATACATGTCACAACACACATGTGCTAAATTCAAATACCACCATGATAAAATACATGTAAAGTTGTCCTTTTAACTTAGATGCTATGCTCCTAACAAATCACGTCACATGCATGCAATCCCAACATGACAATACATGCAAACTTTTAAACTCATGTTGTTTCAAATTCCGCCGTGACAGAACACGCATGCGAAAACAATCCTTTCTAAGAATCCATGCTTACATTTACACTCAGAAATATAAAACATGCTTGTTTAAATCCCACCATGATGCATATGTAGGGCATCCTGTTCTATCAAAAATGCATGCACTCCCTACCAATATCTCAAACAAACTCAAATTTCAAAGTTTTCTACAACCACAGCCATGTCTTGGTTAATTTTAAAATTCTACTTGATTAAAACACGACCCACTTGAAGTCCTATCACGTTACCAGTACCATTCAGCTCGAATTTCCTCAGTTCTGGTTCTTTTCCAGAATTTTTATCCTTTGGATGATCCAATTCACCAACTCAATACCTTTACTTGCTTTCTGTCGGCGATATCCCCTCCTTGTTGAGTTTTCCCAAGCACGGGAACGGTAGGCACGAGGAAACTGATGCTGGGCTGCTACACGCACGATAGCTAAGAACCCCAACCGCGGGTTGGATCACTCACCATTTTACTTTTCCCGCCTTCCACCTGGATCATTCCTTTCGGTTGAAAATTCTAGTCAAGACCTAGCCTCTGACAGTTTAAATCAACTCCCTGAATTGTATTGGTCATGAGACCAAGACTTCTTGAAGGTCGAGCCGGTCAAAATAGGGGTCTCTTTCCTTATCATCGGTCGAAGTCTTTCTCGCTTCGCGCAAAGACTCCGTCCGATGAGGGGCAATTGTAGATACCCCAATTTTGACTGTCCAAAAAGACGAAAATACCTCAAGTAACATTTTTAAATGACCACATTTGGATCAAATAGAAAACTACTTAAAAAAATTAGAGGAACAATAGGAGAAACCTGGCCACAACACTTAGAAACCTAAGTGACCAGAAGCCGGGCGGCTAGTTGAAAGTAGCCGCCCCTCACTAGGCGGCTAGTTTCAACTAGCCGCCCCTTAACCGCCCTCAACCGCTTCCCTTAGATGGGATAAAGCAGCATTTAATGCTGATGATTGCGGCGGTTTGTTCCAATTAGCCGCCCCTTCTCTGACGGTTCAATCTTAGTAACCGCCTCAAGCCACCGTTTGTCAGAGATTGGACGTTTGGCAGGCTATTATACCGGCGGCATCTCCTAACTAGCCGCCCCTTACTGGGCGGTTAAATACAACCAGCCGTCCCTGCCCGGGCGGCTAAATTAGGGTAGCCGGCTCGCATCTGGACTCACCCATAAAGCATAAAGCAACTTTACTTAGGTGTGAAGTTACTTAGCCTCACCCTTTTGTCCAATCCATGCTATTACCCAATGGACCATAGAGTGCGTCCTTTTGTAATGATGGTTACTTGGCCACACCCTCTTACCCAACCCATGCTATTGCCCAAAGAATAATCCCATGTACCCTTTTTTACTATAAAAGGAGGGGTAGGGGTGAGAACCAAAGTGTGGCCATTTTTCATTTCAAAGTGTGTGTTAGAGAAAGAGAAAGAGAGAGAGAGAGAGAGGGAGAGAGCCCTAGTTGAGAGAGAAGGAAAGTCATTCCCCACCAAATTCCACTCTCCATAAACCCCCCCCCCCTCTAAACCATTGTCCTAAACCACTCTTAGCCCTAGCCAAACAAATCCAAATTCTTATCTAGGTGCTGCCCAAATCTAGAAGAGGAAACCACCAACACCACTTTCAATCCTCACTACCACCACCCTAGCCAAAGCCAAAACACTTCCCTACCTAGGTTCTGCCCAAATCCAGAAAATCCAGAACTAGGTACCAGGCGGCTAGTCCTAACCACCCGTCCCCTACCAGGCGGCTAATTCCCATTAGCCGACCCCTTCCTAACCCTTTTTTTTTAGTCCCATATCTCCTCTAGTCAAGCCCCCGAAGCAGAATAGGTTTACCTGTTTTTCACCTCTGTGTACGGTATATGCGTATCTCAGATAGGAGACCCCACAAACTCCCCCCGCGAGGCGATCAAATCCGACCCAAACTTTTCCTGCTTTTTGAGAAAGCAGGTGGCGATCACAACAAACCCCGTCATTTCTGAGAAGCAGTCGGGTGGCTCAGGGACGACTCTCCGGGCGGTGATCTGATTAGTCGCGAGACGGACCAGGACCAAGTTCGCAGAAATCCCCAGTTTTTTACATACCGACAAAGGTGTTATGGAAAAGGAAAATGCAAGCTTATGCGTAAGTATAAGTGGCATAAGGGGGCATTTTAGTTCTTCAATGGTTTCTTATGTGAGAGGGCAACATTCTCGATTTCCTTAAGTAAAATATACCATCAAGTCCCTGTGGAAGAGCCCTTGTGGTCACCCATGTCCAAACCAGGATTGTATTTGAACGGTATAAGCCTTAGGTGTCGATTTTTTCTAGGTTCATGGGTTTCAAATGCTTAATCGTATTATTCTAAACATGCTGAAAAATCCATGAGTGTACCAAGAGTCGAGTCAAATAAGCTTCCCTTGGATAAGCAAGTTTCTAAGTGAACTCATGTGAGTGTGTGTAGTTTGTAAACCTGGACATGATCTACCTTTGGTCGAAATTTCGCCTTTCCCGGCGGACGTAGTTAAATTTAGAATCCCATTGCGAAAATAAAAAGGGGAGGGGGAATGGGGTACGAGAAATATCTTCCTTTTGGGCAATATTTTAGAATTGACCCAGTCTAGCACATGTCATACTTTTTAGGTCCCTCTGGCTTTCTTCTTTTTATCACTTCTTTATTTTGGGTGGAAAGTACAGTCCGTTGTTTGGATGTGTACTGGTATAGCCGTTGTCTAGTGTATACCGTGCGTAAAGGCGTGAAAGCCTGCTAAAATAGAGAGTTTAACCCGTTCACTTGGGTGTTATTTTTCTTTTGTTGGCCTCTCATTGCCTGATTTTTTTTATTTGAGGGGGGGGCTCTTCTGTTTTTCACCCCGATTCTTTTCATGCTTCCCCTCTAGAAGTGTTTGTATAGTGCCAGAGCCAGTTTTGGGACATATGTCAGGTCTAGGTAACTCCTCATTTTGACCTAGGGTTAATACGAGTAGGGCGGAAGTAAGGGATGTTTTTGCTTTGGGGGTTTTAAATTGTCCCAGTCTACGGGGTAGGCAATTTCTCTTCTTTCAGGTGAATCTAGTCCAGTTATACGTGTGTGAAGGAAACGGCATGATTTGGCGGAGATGTGTTCAAATAGATACGAGTTTATCTTTGAGAGTCTTATAATTCTATCATCAAGTACTAAACGCTGGAAATCGCAGGAAGAATAATAGTTCTTAAGTATTGAAAGCTATTCATGCATGGAATTTCTTTAGATAAAGTGCATTCCACGAACCTGGAACCTCGACTCTTTCGGCATCTACCAGGTGGTAGGCATTCCCGGAATAGACATGGGTGATCACATAGGGTCTCTCCCATGTGGGTTGCAACTTTCCTCTTGGGTGAGGCTGTCTTGATGGCATGATTTGCTTAAGTACTAATTCCCCGATTTCAAATTTTCTTTTTATTACCTTCTTTTCAAATGCCCTTGCCACCCTTCTTTGGTAGGCCTGGGCATGGTCTGCCGCTCTTAATCTTTTCTCGTCTAGTAGTTCGAGGCGTAGTAGGAGTGCCTCTCTCCTTTCCTCAATTTGTAGGTCTTCTTCTAGTACTATTCTTAAGGATGGGACAAGGATTTCGTAGGGTACTACTGCTTCGGCTCCAAACGTGAGTGAATAGGGGGTTTGACCAGTGGGTGTCCTAATGGAGATTCGGTATGCCCAGAGGGCGTCTACCAATTTATCAGGGCAATCTGTTGCCTTATGGGTTTCTACCGTTTTCTTTATAATTTTGAGCAAGGTTTTATTGGTGGCCTCTGCCTGTCCATTCCCCTGTGGATAATATGGCGTGGAATGATGAAGTTCTATATGATGTTTATTGCATAGGTCTTGAAATTCTTGGGAGATGAACTGGGGACCATTGTCAGTTATAATTGCTTTGGGGGTACCGAACCGTGCAAGGATGTGGGTGCGGACAAAACGAGCCAGGGTAGAGCTTTTAATTACTACATAGGACTCGGCTTCAGCCCATTTGGTAAAGTATTCAGTAGCGGTGAGGATGAAAGCTTTTTGGGTAGTGTTTTCTATAGTGTCTCAGAATGGTCCTATCACATCTAATGCCCACATCGAGAAGGGCCATGGTGAAGTCATGGGATGCAAAGAAGATGCTGGTGCGTGTATTTTGTTGGCATGAGTTTGACACTGGATACAACGCTTAACGTATTTGTTGCAGTCTCCTTCAAGCGTGGGCCAATAGTAGCCCATTCTTATTACCTTTTTCACTAGCATCTGGGCGTTGACGTGTCCTCCGCATACTCCGGAGTGAGCTTCTTCTACAATGGTATATGCTTCTTCGTCGTTCAAGCACCTAAGTAGTTCCCCATTGAAGGAGGCCCGGAAGAGTATCCCCCCTCGGAGGCAGTATTTGACTGCTATCCTTTTGACTATTTTCTGGTCGTTGCTGGTAGCGTAGCTTGGGAATGAACCGTTTTTAAGGTAGTTTCTAATATCAAAGTACCAGGGGTTTCCGTCGTCCATATTTCCTAGTTCAAGGGTTAGGATTTCCGTGGTACTAGCATTTTTGTTGGCCCGGTTCATTTTTAGGAGATTTTGAGTTTTATAGTCACCGAGTTCGGTGGCAGGTGTTTCTAGTCTCTGGATAGTGATTGTTTCAGATGTCCTAGATAAGGGAAAGGTGAGCAATGAGGCTAAAGAGGCTAGAGAATCTGCAAGAATATTGCCGGTCCGGGGTATGAAAATGTGAGTAACCTTACGGAATTGTTTTAGCAGGACTATGGCTAGTTCTCTGTACGGCTTCAGTTTTGGGTCTCTAATCTGATATTTTTTAAGAGTTTGGCGGATTACTAAGAGGGAGTCCCCAACGATGTCTAAATTTTTAGCTCCTAGGGCTAGGGCCGCCTTCAAACCTGCTATCAGGGCCTCGTATTCGGCAATATTGTTAGTGGCTTTAAACGTAAGCTGAAACGCTTGTGGGATAATGACGCCTTGGGGAAGATTAGTGCTATTCCTATTCCCTTCCCTTTTTGGTTGACCGCTCCGTCGAAGTATAGCGTCCATGTCTCTCTATCCTTTTCTTCAATAAGCGCAAATATTTCTTCGTCCGGGAAGTCAGTTTTTACTGGTTCGTAATCAGGGAGGGGTAGTTGAGCGAGGTGGTCAGCGATGGCTTGCCCTTTGATGGATTTTTGAGTGGCATACGTGATGTCAAACTCGTTTAACTGTACTTGCCATCGGGCTAAGCGTCCAGTTAATACGGCTTTTTCGAATAGGAACCTTACTGGGTCTATTTTGGCAAAGTATTTGACTTTGTGGGCAAGAAAATAATGTCGCAATTTTTGAGAAGCCCATACTAATGCTAGACAAGTCTTTTCTGTAGGAGGGTAGGCTTTTTCGTACTCAATCAGGGTTTTACTCAGGTAGTAAATGGCCTTTTCCTTTCTTCCCATGTCGTCGTGTTGTGCAAGCACCGCACCAATGGCTTCCTTAGTTGCAGCTATATAGAGGAGCAGGGTCGTCCGGGTACTGGAGCCGAAAGGACTGGGGATTAAGAAGGTACGTTTTTAAATTATCAAAGGCCTTTTGGCATTCACTATCCCAATTAAACTTGACTCCTCCTTTCAACAGTTTGTAAAAGGGGCGACATCTTTCACGTGTTGCGAAATAAATCTCCTAATAAATTGCAACCTTCCTACAAGCCCCCTCAATTCTTTTAGGTTCTTAGGTGGGGGCATTTGGGCGATGGCTTTTGCCTTGGTCGGATCTATTTCTATTCCCCGCTTACTTACCATGAATCCTAAAAGTTTCCCAGAGGAGACCCCAAAGCGACATTTCTTTGGATTCATTTTGAGTGAATATTCCCTGCATCTCTGTAACACTTGTCTAAGTATGTCTGCGTGTCCTATTCGAGTCCTAGATTTGACTAAGATATCATCCACATATACTTCTACTAGCTTGTGCATCATATCATGGAATATTGAGGTCATAGCCCTTTGATATGTTGCACCCGCATTTTTGAGCCCGAAAGGCATCACTATGTAGCAGTAAGTTCCCCAGGGTGTGGTAAAGGAAGTCTTTTCTTGGTCTTTTTCTGCCAGCCGGATCTGGTTGTATCCAGAAAAGCCATCCATGAACGAGAGCATCTCATATCCTGCCGTGTTGTCGACAAGGAGGTCAATATGTGGGAGTGGGAAGTCATCTTTTGGGCATGCTCGATTGAGGTCCCTGAAGTCGATGCATATCCGGATCTTCCCATCCTTCTTGGACACTGGAACAATATTTGCCACCCATTTTGGGTATAAAACTACCCGGATAAATTTAGCCTGGTGGAGTTTGTCTACCTCATCTTTGATTTTTAAAGCTACCTCGGGATGAAGGCGTCTCAGTTTTTGTTTTACTGGTTTTGCGTTTGGTTCTAAAATTAACTGATGTTCGACTAACGAGGTATCGAGCCCGGGCATGTCCTTGTAAGACCACGCAAAGACGTCTTTATACTCGTGTAATATTTTAACCAGGCCCTCCCTCTCATTGTGATTTAGTCCTGCGCTAATTGAAATGATTTTGGGGTCAGCTTTTGTCCCTAGGTTTAGCTCCTCTATCTTCTCATCTGCTTCTTCCGTCTTTTCATCGAACCTTTGAAGGCTCTGCTTGAATTCTTCAGATAGGTCCCCTTTTTCTTCATCGTCCTCATCACATATCTCGAAGACTCCCAGACCATCGTCTGGGTTTTCTAGGTTATCTAGGTCTGGTTCTTCTATAACTACTATTGTTTAAAATTTTTCTAAACCTAACATGGTCCTGCTATACCCTCCTAAGTTGCTAATGGTCTGGTCAGGAATTTGACCCCTAGTAGGTTTGACCGTTTTGTACGAGGTACTAGGGTTGGGATTTTTAGCCTGACTGGCTAGACGTTGTAGTTTATTCAGGAGATCAGAGTCATCGCTGAAGGGGTGCCATGCTGGGGTGAAATCATCCTTGTTGAACAGGGATCCAAGGGTTTTGGTTTCCATTTTTGTTTTGTTTTTTTTTTTGAACAGAAAAGACACTTATTATTTACAATCTATTGGATTGATGGAAGTGCTTCAATCGACTTTTCTCCAGCAGCTGGCGCTCCTTTGTTGCGATGCTTGAGCACTGCGAGAAAAGGAGGCTGGGTCAGCTGGAGTTTTATCGTATGGCTGTGAGTGTGTGTTTAGGTGTTTATTAGGCTGTGGGAACAGCCACTCTAGGGAGCCAAAGAGACAGTCTGGTTCTGTCTCCGGGATAGGGTCCAGGGGGTAGGGGTATGCGACCTCTTTGGCGGGCTCTATGACTATTCCTCTTATGAAATGTTCGTACAACCTCCAATCGCATTTTTCTTTTAGTTTAGGGTGATGCTTGGACGAGCCAATGCCTTTCTTATCTAACCACGCTGGGAGTTCGATGGGGTCCAAGATCCCATTTTTGTGTCCCAGGGTTTCCCCGGGAAGGTAACCCATGATTCCCATGATATGCCAGCCAGGGTTCTCAAGCCTAGGGTGGTTTGCTTTTGAGGTAGCGGGGAGAGTATTCCGAGGATTTAGCCAATCGGCTGGAAAATCTAAGATGTGGATGGTGGCTTCTATGGGTTTTGGGCTACTGGTTTTTATAGTGACGGTATCATTATCGGCAAACCTTGATTTAGGTCCTTTGATTGCATCTCCTTGTATTTTGATTATTCGACCCCCCAAGGGGAATTTCAAACATTGGTGTAGGGGAGAGGAGACCCCTTTTATGGATGCTAGCCATTTGCGTCCTAGGATCATATTATAATCTGAATCCATTTCTAGGACATATGCTTTAGCGCTAGTTTCTAGCGGCCCTACCTTTAATCGGAAGTCCTTAAAGCCTAGAACCGGACGAGCCGTTTTGTCATAGGCAAATATACGGGTATCCATTTTGAAGAGTGTAGTTATGCGTCCGTCAATGTGCTCGAAGGTTTGTAGTGGTATGAGGTTTACTCCCGCCCCGGTGTCAATTAGAACCTTATCCACCGAGTATCCTTCGAGGTTAATCGTTATGCATAGGGTTGAGGTGCTAATGACTTTATCGTGAATCTCTTCTTTAGGTCTGAAGGTAATGACGGGCCCTAGTCCTGCGGTGGCTAGAGCTATTGGTACGCCTAGGGTGGAGATTTGTGGATCGACTTGGATTCTTTCTAGGAACATTTTTAGAGCCTGCTGGTGGTGTTCTGAGGTTTCGATTAGCTCTAAAATGGAAATTTTCACGGGGAATTTTCGGAGTTGGTCTAGGATGTCGATCTTATCTCCGATGTGGGGCTCCTCGGTCTCTGTTTCAGGCAGGGGGTGTCTGTAAGAGGGTACAGTGTTGAAAATTCTGCCTGCCCTAGTAGTATGATGGTTCAGTGCGTCAATGGTGGTTCGGGGGTTTTGTTTTAATGGGTATAGGTCTTCATTAATTGGTGAAGGGGATAATGGTTGGAGTTTTTTAGGGAGAGAGAGCTTTGTGGGTTTGGGGAGAATGGGGGAGGGGACTGGTAGGACGGGGGAAGAGGCTGGTAAGATTAAGCCACCTGGGATGATCCTGGGTGACTCTTCGTGCTCAGCGTCTTTTATGGTGTAGACGCTTTCATAGCTCAGGCTCTCTGGTTCTTCCAAGGGAGCCTTCGTGGCTGGCCTTGGGTCTTGAGTTGTGGTTTCTACAGGGTTGGGGGTTTCTGGGGTTGGTTTGTCTTCTAGGGCTTTTGTAGCTAGGTTGTCTTTGAGTCCCCTGATGGTGGCCCAGTCTAAGCGCCTCTCTTCATCAAGGTTGTAGACAATGTCTCGAAACGAGGAGCATTGTTCGATGGTGTGGCCGTGATGTCGATGATATTGACAAAAACGGGTGGGGTCAGCACCGATAGGTGAAGGTCTAGCTATGGGTAAGGAAATGCCATTGACTTTTAATAAGGCTTTGAGGATGTTCCCTAGGGTTTCTGGAAGGGGAGGGTAGCTATTTCTTCTGTTTGACCATTTTGGGCCGTAGAAAGAGGGAAGTGCAGCCTTATCACGGGGGATGCGCGCGGGTTCTCTAGGGGCTATACCTTGCGTTCTTAGGGAGATAGGGTAGAGGGGTCTCCTGTTTTGGTCCTGGTTTTGGATTGAGGGGGCCTGAATTGGGGAATCATGGGTCGCGGGGTTTTGTCGTATCGGCATGGGGACGGGTACTGATCGAGTAGTGAAGTTCTGGGTGATTGGCTGAGGCGGTGCATACTCGGATGAACCGGACGTGTACTGTCTCGGAGCCGTTCCTCGATCAGGAACTCGCGCTCCGTTTGGGTAGAGTGCCGATACCTGGGTGATAATCCCCTCTACCATGGGGGTTTGTGCCTTGCGAGGTGGTTGTTCAACCCTATGGCTGATAGGTGGGGACTGGGTTTGTACTACTGGGGCTGCACAACGGGAAATCCTGTTGTGGCGGTCAATCAGAAGCTGATACGTAGTACAATCTCCGTACGAAAGGCTCGTACGAAGTTCTGGACTCAGGCTCTGTAACATCATGTCAATTTCTTGACATTCTGTGAGTTGTAGGCCGGTCCGGTGGACAAGTGTGCGCCACCGAGACACGTATTGTTCAAATTCCTCCCTAGGCCTCATTCTTTCTATGGTTAAATCCGAAATAGAGGGGGTTCTAATCCTCTGGTAACCGTAGCGGCCCAAGAACTTCTCGCTTACAGCTGAGAAATTTTACAAGTGATCTACAGAGAGGGTGGAGAACCATTGTAGTGCTTCTCCTTCCAATGATTTTTGGAAGAGGAAGACTAGCAGAGGTTGATTATCTAGAAACGGGCGTGCGTCTAGATAAAAGACAGTTAAATGAATGTCTGGGTCTCCACGACCGTTATACCGGTGGAAAATGGGGATTTTGAATCCCTCCGGTAGGTGAACTGACGGGATTTGTCTCAGGTTATGTAGAGACATGTGTTTGGGGGCCGAGGGACCAGTCTCGGAGAGGATTCTCCGGATGGTTTCGTCCAGTGTTTCTCCCCTGGGAGGGCAACCTAGCAGTCCCGGGTTTGGGGTGGAAACGGTTGGGAATATTGGATTCGCGGGGGAGAGGGGGGTGAACGAAAAGACGCTCGGGTTGACCGAGTGACTGAGTGTGAATGGGGTCTTGGGAATGGCCTTAGGGGTTTCGACAGGGACCTCCTGTCTTAGGGTTTTGACCTGGCGGTAGTCGGCGAGGTCATGAAACATGTCCTCTACGGATTGGTATCCTAGACTGGCCATCTTTTCCTCTAGATGGGTCAGGAATTGCGTGGCCTGACCCTCTTGGTGGGTTCTTTCCTCTAGTATCTCCTCCTATAGGTGGGATTCCATGATGCGTGTGGAATGGTTTAAGGGAATGAATGCAGATATAAAGCAGTAAATAAAGCGGTAAAGGATTGCGCAGTGGTGTGCGGCTTACAAAGCAGTAAAGGATTGCGCAGCTGTGTGTGGCTTACAAAGCAGTAAATGATTGCGCAGCTGTGTGCGGTTTACAAAGCAATAAAGGATTGCGCGGCTGTGTGCGGCTTACAAAGCGGAAAATGATGCTGTGATGTGAATTAGAGGAGGAATTGATTCGAGGGGTCAGAAACTCTAACCTTCTTAGAGGGTTGATAGCATTCTAGTCAAGCTTGTAAAAGGGGGCAGAAGAGGATTACCTTTTGTTGTTTTTCACGAGGGAGGTCCCGCCGTGATCGCCAGATTTGTCGGTACCGTCGGGAAGGCCTCCGAATGTGTCGGATGTGTCGGAACGGATCTCGGCGGGGTGCGCGGTGAGCGCGTGTACGTGTGTGGGGTTCTTCGGGGATTCGGATCGGATGCGTGCCCTGGTGGGCTCGGTCGGATCGTCTTCTCGGAAGGGGTGAGGGTGTGTCGTTCCTGGTTGAGGCGCCCGATAGCGTCTCAAGAGGATTCAGGGGTTTGTGTGATCGCCACTTGGCTTTTTCTAAAAGCAGGAAAAGGTTGGGTCAGATTTGATCGCCTACGTGGGGGAATTTGTGGGGTCTCCGCTCTGAGATACGGATATACCGTACACAGAGGTGAAAAACAGGCATCCTATTCTGCTTCCGGGGCTTGACTAAAGGAGTTATGGGACATAGGGGGTGTAAGTGGGGTGTGGATAGGGGGCGGCTAGCTGTTTTTAGTCGTCGGCCAGGGGGCGGCTAGCTAGGGTTAGCCGTCCAGGGTCTAGGTTGGTTTGGGCAGAACATCAATAGGAAATGGGTTTGGTTTTGGACAGAGGCTAAGCTAAGCCTAGCCCGGGTTTCTGGAGGGTGGGATGAGAGGGTATTTTATGTAGGGAAATGGGTATTTCTCTCACAAAAGGGGGCTCTCTCTCTCTCTCTTGGGATTTCTAGTTGGGAAAGGAAATGTGAATTGTGGGATGTTGGTGTGGAAATGGTTTCTTTGATGGATTGGTGATGTTTTTTTTTTATATTTGGGCTTGGGACCCCTCTATTTATAGTAAAAGAGAGGCAGGGTAATATCCCGAGGGTAATGGAGTGGGTTGGCTTCGATTGGACCTCTCATTAATTCTCTGGTTCTTCTATCAGAGACCAGGTGAAGGGCAGCTAGTGCTAACTAGCTGCCCAGGATGGGGCGGTTACCTCCTGGTAGCCGCCCCACTCATGACCTGCCAAACGTCCCATCTCTGTCAAGCGGTGGCTTGGGCGGCTAAAGGTCATGACCCGCCGCAATGATCAGCATTTAATGCTGCTTTATGTCCCATCCAGGGGACTGGTACAAAGTCGGCCAGGGGCAATTAGGGGGGCGGCTAGTGTAAACTAGCCGCCCGGTTTGGGGCGGCTAATTAGGGCTAGCCGCCCCTTTCCAGGGACCTAGGTTTTTTTAGGGTTTTGGGTTTTAGGGTAGGTTTAGGTTTAGGTCCGGGCTAGGGATTGATTTAGGGTTAGGGTTTGGGCTAGGGTTTAGGTTTTGGCTTAGGGTTTGGGGTTTCGGTTTAGGGTTTCCGGTTTTAGGTCAAGGCTTCCGGTTTTAGGGTTTCCGGTTTTAGGTCAAGGCTTCCGGTTTCCCAACTTTGGTTCCCTACTGGATGTCCAAATGTGGGATATTTCTGTGTGTTACTTGAAGTATTTCTGTCTCTCTGGACGGTCAAAATTGGGGTATCTACAATACCCAAGGGCTCAAACACACTAGCCGCCCCATTTCCACACCCCACCTGCACCCATTTGTCCCAAGACTCCTTTAGTCAAGCCCCGGAAGTAGAATAGGATTACCAGTTTTTCACCTCTGTGTATGGTATATCCGTGTCTCAGAGTGGAGACCCCACAAACTCCCCACGTAGGCGATCAAATCCAACCCAACCTTTTCCTGCTTTTCAAAAAATCAGGTGACGATCACACACACCCTGGAATCCTCTTGAGCCGCTGTCGGGCACCTCAACCAGGAACAGCACCCCCCTTCCGAGAGACGATCTGACCGAGCCCATCAGGGCACGCATCAGATCCGAACCCCCAAAGAACCCCCACACACGCCCCGCGGATTTTTCCCACACCGACAAATCTGGCCATCACGGTGGGACATCCCTCGTGAAAAATAACAAAAAGGTAATCCTCTTCTGCCTCCCTTTTACAAGCTTGACTAGAATGCTATCAACCTCTAGGAAGGTTAGAGTTTCCTACTTTGCATCACAGCATCATTTACTGCTTTGTAAGCCACACACCGCTGCGTAATCCTTTACTGCTTTGTAAGCAGCACATCGCTGCGCAATCCTTTACCGCTTTATTTACTGCTTTATATTTGCATTCATTCCCTTGAACCGTTCCACGCACATCATGGAATCCCACTAGAGGAGGAGATACTAGAGGAGAGAATCCACCAAGAGGGTCAGGCCACACAATTCCTGACCCATCTAGAGGAAAAGATGGCCAGTCTAGGGTCTATGCCTCGGGAACACTTGCACAGGGTCCTCCTCCCTACTGGCGATTTATCCAGGAACTTCAAGCCTCAGCTTGCGCCGTTGCCCTTTCCCTAGATCATCAACTGCAGTTTCTCCGTGAATCTTGCGAAGGTGATGAAGCAGAACATCTTCTGGACTTCATCAGCAGCTATCGCCTGGGCTTCACTCACCACTCGCGTAGTTTTGACATATGAGCAACGAGGAACTGTCCACGTTATTTCACGCTCCCACCTTCGTGAGTGTAACCTATGTGTCTCACTTTTGTAAGCCTTTTACTTGAGTGCTAATCGATAGATGGGAAGTCCCCCGCGCGACCTCTTACATAGAGTGCTCATCCATCAACCTGAACTGGTCCATCACGCGACCTCCATAGAGTGCTATGCTTCTCGACCTTTTAGGAGTGCAACATCCTTGTTGAGAGTGCTTATCTTGCGACCACTCTTAAGATTGTCTTATTTGAGAACCAGTTCCACGGCGCGATCTCGAACGGACGTTCATTCACATGACATATAATGATTTGAAATGAAGCAACTAACTTTTATTTCAAAAGTAATACTTTTTCAAATGCATTACATTGTGAGGTCTTATGAGTGTCTCTTCATTCATTCATTGTAAATAGTAAGCTCCTTTGGGACCCAGTCCAACGACCATGTAGGGTCCTTCCCAACGGGGTCTGAGCTTACCATCTGATCGTTTTCAGGATTTGGAGAATACCTCTTAAAGGACCAAGTCTCCAATCCGAAAGCTTCGTTGCGAAACTCTTTTGTTGTAGCTTCGAGCGATCTAGTTCTGGTAATTGGCCATCCTGATGGAGGCTGCTTTCCTTTGTCATCCCTCAGGTCGAGTTCAGATGCCAAGATTTCTTCACTAGCCCGAGGGTCAATGTTCTCGGTTCGAAAGGTTGGGATCCCGTGTTCTATAGGGATCACCGCTTCGACGCCGAAGGCCAGAGAGAACGGAGTCTCTCCTATGGCCCATCGTGCTGTGGTGCGATATGCCCATAGTACCAAGGAAAGCTCGTCCATCAAGTTGTCTTTGGCTGCATCAAGTCGCTTCTTGATCCTGTCCAGAAAGCCGTTCCCTTGAGGGCAGCAAGGAGAGGAGAAAAGATGTTTTATTCTCAACTTCTTACAAAACTCCATGATGGTGGCACTGTCGAACTGTGTTCCATTGTCAGAGATTATAGTATTTGGCACCGCAAATCGGCATACAATTTCCTTCCAAAGGAAGCTTCACACCTCGACATCACGGATTCTGGCCAGGGCTACTGCTCCCCCCATTTGGTGAAATAGTCAGTAGCGACCAGGAGGAACCTCTTCTGTGATGGCGCTAAAGGCATAAGTCCGACTATATCGAACTCCCATTGCGTGAATGGCCAAGGACTTGACCAAGTATTCAAGTCTCCTGCTAGTCGATGGATCAACAGGCCGAACCGCTGGCACTTTTCGCACTTTCGGACCAGATCAAGCGCGTCTTTTGCCAGGATGGGCCAGAAATATCCGGCGTTCAGTACGCGTTTCACCAAGGACCTCAAGGCCGTGTGGCTGACGCATATTGCGGAATGCATTTCTTTCAATACTTCATGGGCCTCCTCGATGGTGACGCATCTGAGAAGTGGACCTTTAAAGCTCTTCTTGTACAGTATGCCTTGTTCAGAGATCAGGAACCGAGCGGATCGGGTCTTGATCTTCCTGGCTTCTTCCTTGTCTGTCGGGATGTGTCCATCTTTTAAATAAGACAGTATGGGGTCCATCTAGGTCACTTCCCGGGGTTCCAACTCTATCGCCATGATCTGCTCGGGGTGTGCGATGCTTGGTTCCCCTAGGAATTTGACGTGGATTTCCCAAGATGGTTCTCCTTCGAGAGCACTTGCTAAGTTTGCCAGGGCATCTGCTTGATTATTCTGTTCGCGATCGATCGCATGGATCTCCCACTCACTGATCTGTGCGAGCAGAGTACGCGCATAACTTTGATAGGCCATCATGCGATCGTCCTTCGTCTGGTATTCTCCGGTGTTATGGCATACCACGAGTTGAGAGTCGCTGTAGATCGACAATTTAAGGATGTCGGGGTCTACATCGAACTCCAAACCAGCGATGAGAGCTTTGTACTCGGCTTCGTTGTTGGAAGCCTTGAACCCCAGCTTGATTGTGTGCTCGAACAGGAATCCGTCTTCACTTCGCAAAATCAGCCCAACTCCTGACCCTTTTCAATTGGATGCCCCATCGATATGGAGTGTCCAAGAGATAGGTCTATAGTCGGAGATGACGCAGATTTGTTGTTCTTCAGGTGTAAGATCAACGATAATGTCCGTGACCACCTGCCTTTTGATTGCGTTTTTGGGCTGATAGTTGATGTCAAAGGCTGACAGCTCCACTGCCCACTTTAGCAACCGTCCCGTGACGTCCGCCTTTCATAACACGGCTTTGAGAGGCGAGTTGGTGATGACGTGTATTGAATGGGCTTGAAAGTAGTGGTGCAGTTTCTGGGCAGAAACGAGTAAAGCAAATGCAAGTTTTTCGATACGGGAATACCTGGTTTTTGCCCCGCTAAGCGCGTTACTTGCATAGTAGATCGCCCTCTGCCTGCGGTCGACGTCATTCAATAGTGCGGAGCTCACGGCGTGCTCGGACGCTGCAATGTAGAGGAGTAGAGTATCTCCTATGGAAGGACACACCAAGAGTGGCGGCGTGCTGAGGTACTTCTTGATTTTCTCGAACACTTTCTGACACTGGTGTCCATTCGAATCTCTGAGTCTTTCGCAGCAATTGGAAGAATGGTTGACATCAATCTGAGGCCCTGGAGATGAACCGGTTGAGTGCGGCCAATCTCCCGGCCAGCTTTTGCACCTCCTACTTGTTTTGAGGAGGCTCCATCTCCATAATCGCCTTGATCTGATCAAGGTTGGCCTTGATTCTTCGTTGTGTCATCAAATATCCCAAAAACTTGCTCGAGGTGACTTCAAAGGAGCATTTGATGGTGTTCAGTTTAAGGCGATACTTTTACAACACAGCAAAGACTTCTTCCAAGTGGGTTAGATGCTCAACTCGGTTCACGATTTTGACCATCATATCATCAATTTAGACTTCCACGGTCTTGCCGATCTAATACTGGAAGACCTTAGTCACCAGCCTTTGGTACGTGGCTCCAGCGTTTTTCAACCCAAACGGCATTACTTTATGGCAGTAAATGTCAGTGGGTGTTATGAACGTTGTTTTCTCCTGGTCGAGCTCGTACATTGGGATTTGGTGATAACCTGAATAAGCATTCATGAAACTCATTAGTTCGTTACTCGATGAGGAGGCGACCAGCTGGTCGATCTTTGAAAGTGGACAGCTGTCCTTCGGGCATGTGTTGTTCAGGTCGGTGAAGTCCACGCATACTCGTCACTTCTTGTTTTTCTTGGAAACCACCACCGTGTTGACCAGTCATTCGGGGTGTCACACCTCGCGGATGAACCCAGCGGCTAAGAGCTTGTTCACCTCGTCTCGCACGCATCGGCGTGGACCGTGGCAATCCGTCGTTGCTTTTGTCAAACCAAATGGACTGTCGGAGAGATGAACAGTCGATGATTCGCCACCTCAGGGTCGATCCCCGGCATGTCTTGAGGTCTCCAGGCGAACACGTCCTTGTTTTCCACAAGGAGGTCGAGTATCGCCTTACTCTCCTCTGCAGAGAGAAAACTCCCAACGAGAAAGTATTTCTCGGGGTCAAGGGGGTCTATCGGGACCTGCTCAGGTCTTCCAGGACCTTGTCTTCGGGACTGGGCCAGCGCTCATCGGCCTTGACCCGGTCCTGAAGTAATTGATGCCTTTTTGGATGGATTTCTCCTTCTTCGGGTAGCTACTCGACCTCTGGCAGAGCTGACTTCACTGCCATTGCCGCCATATAACAGCGCTTCGCGGCCACCTGGTCCCCTCGTATCTCCATTATCGCTTGAGTTGTGGGGAAACGAAGGCATTGATGGTAGGTGGATGGAATCGCCTTCATTGTCACGAGCCAGGATCGCCCGATGATCGCGTTGTATGGAGATGGGAGATCCATGATGGTGAAATCCGTCATGGCAGTTTGATTTTTTGCTTGAACCGGTAGCATGATGCGTCCTACCGGGACAACCTGCGTCCCATTGAAAGCGACCAAAGGGTTCTTCATCGGGTGGAAGTCCATGGCTTTCAACCCCTTTCGGAGGAAGGGCTTCATGAAAAGGATATCAGTCGAGCTCCCTGTGTCTAAAAGAATCATTTTCACGTCAAAATTTGAGATGCATAAGGTGATTACCAGAGCATCCGAATGTGAGGCCTGGACTCCTTCTAGGTCAGCGTCGGAGAAGGTGATGATGCTCTTATCATCTTCTCGTGGCTTTTTCACGACCAGTTTCGGCTCCTGGTCGATCTGCATCATCTCGAACGAGAACTGCATCTTCGTCGAGTCCTGCCGGGCGCTTTTCGGCGAGGTGAAGTTTGGAACGCCCCCGAATATGACATTGATGACCCTGGCAGCGGTGTTGGGGCTGATGTTCATCACGTGCTGAACGTTGGGGTTGGGAGTGATCTCTGCTGGAGCGTACTCCTTCATGTGACCCTTCCGGATCTGATTTTCTAGGAATGTCCGAAGGATTCGATAATTGTCGGTGGTGTGGCGACACTCTTGTGTTAGTCACAACGCAGACTCTGGTCTTGCCTCGACTCGTAACTTTTCATGGGCGCGGGCCACCTGAACCAAGGTTGTCCTTGGATTTTGAATAGGATTTGGGATGGGGGAATCTTGAAATACATCCTCTACCCCTCACACACCTCGTTGGTTGAGGTGCCTGATCTTCTGCTCTTCTCACGCCGCTGCTCCTTCGGGTGAGATTCTCGACCGAATTTTGATGATGGAGAAGTGGATGCCGGAGGCGACTTGGAAGCTGTCACCACTTGTTTCAAGAGCTTGGACTCCTCTACTTTAGCGTACTTTTCAGCACGCTCCATCAAGTCCCGCAAATCAGATGGAGTGTGTTTGATCAGCGACTCCTTGAGGCCATTCCGGATGGCAGGCCATTCCGCAAAGCAATGACTGCAGCATCCTCATTGCAGTCCTCAATTTTGAACTTCAAGATGCAAAAACGATCGACGTACTGCCGAATCATTTATCCTGAGTTCATTGGATCTTCATGAGATCCCCCAAATCCTTCTTCCTCCGTCTGCTGCAAATGAAGTGCTCATCAAATATGGTTATGAGCTCTTCGAAAGTTCTGATCGACGCTGGATGAAGGAGGTGGAAACAGGTTAATGCAGCCCCTTCCGAGCTGGAGGGGAAGAGGCGGCACATCAACCCATCATATAGCTAATACAACGCCATGGAATGCCGAAATGCCAGGATGTGATCGTATGGATCTGTTGTGCCATTGTAAAGCTTAAACTTAGGTTGAACGAACCTGTGAGGTAAACGTTCTCTAAGGATCTCCGCGTTGAATGGGGAAGCAAATCCCCGTATTGCATGATCTACCATTTCACGACCGCTCCCCTGGTGTGCTATCGTGATGGAGAATCGCGCGGGTGGTCTTCAGATACTTCGAGTAAGGCTGACCGCTCCTGGTTCGCTTGCCATCACGAAGTTTCCCGTCAGGCAGATCGCTCCCTATGAGGAGAACGACCGCGCCTCTGATCTTCATGGGGTCGTCGGCCCGCCCGCGGAGTGCGTGAGCGTCGTCGTGACCATTGCCTCTGATTGGAGGAAGAGGTACTTCCTTCCGAGGCTTCAATGTTGTTGGCAGTAAGTTGAGGAAGTACTGGTGCAGGTGGCTGAAATTCCTCCAAGGTTGGTGACCTCTGATGCTCGTTCATGTAGAACTGTTGCATCGAAGTCTCAATCATCTGTTGCATTGATCCTTGCAACCGAATGAACATATTCTCTTGTGAACCTTCTATTGCCCGCATGAGATCAGTGTTAATTGGGAGGCTACCCCCATCTTGCAGGCCCTCCATGGGAAGGTCATTCGGGTTTGACATTGTACAATTTTGGCTTTTTGTTCCAAAATCTCACAGACGGCACCAAACTGAGGTGGATAATTTGTCCCCACAATTAAATTTATAATTTTGGGATCATGAACTTCAAAGGAATTATTTTTTGTGGTAGGCTTTAAACAAAATGGGCTTTAGGTGGAAAAGGGAAAGACTGTGCCTGGCTATCACAAATAACTCTGTTGTCATCGTGATTGTTCTCGATTACTCAATTCGTTGCCGTAAGAGTGTTGTCTCACGACCTCTTTGTAGGCTGCCTACGTACCCCGGAGGGATCAAGTCTCACGTAGTTCAGTTGATCACTTTGTAACCGTTTTGTCACTAAGCATTAGTGAGCTTTTTTCTAGGAAAACGTTTCCCGTAATTACTTTCTACGTCGTCCCTTAATTACCCACGTTCTGCTAGTAGTGGGCGTTAAGTACCAACGTGACGGTTACAGACGTTTGTGGTCTTCTGACCGTTTCTACGTCTACTCGGTGTCTCTTGATGTATCTGCCCGTGCGTTATGTCTCCACATATTTCTACGAGGAATAAGGTCGACCGACCAGTCATGGCGTCTGGTCGTGCTTTAGACTACTCGTACCTAAGTAATAAGGTCGGCCGACCAGACCTGTCGTCTGGTCATGCCTTAGATTACTCGTACATGTGTAATAAGGTCATCCGACCAGACTTGTTGTCTGATCGTGCCTTAGATTACTCAAGGTGCATTCTTTTCACTAGATATTCGACCGTCGACTAGATCCTTTAGTCTAGTCGTGTCGGCATATCAGATGACATCGTCGTGAGGTTACTTTTTGTGAGTCAGGCCTAGTGGGCCTTACGCCGATGACCCACGTATCATCTTTTCATGACACGTGATTTAGTGCGGATGTTTACCTCCACAACTAGTATACATATTACTAACCATGTTTGATTCAACTTCATAAAGCTAATTTTATTTCTATTTTAACTCTTAAATTATTATGTAATAACCGAATATTTTATGAAATTATGGTTTTAGATTAAAGTTAGAATGATAATAAAAAAAAGTTTTAAAAGATAAAGTTGGAATTTATCGGATCTATCTTATTAAATTCAACATAGGCCTTAAATTAAAAAATAAATTTATAAAACTATATAATTTTAATGTGCATGAACGTGTTTTAACTAACAGATCTTTTAGGGGCTGTTTGGGTAGCGGAATTAGGGTTGAATAGGGGTAGAATAGGGGAGGAATAGGTAAAATAGGTGTTTGGCTAGACGGAATAAGGGGTATAGCTATACGGAATAAGGAGACAATAAACTGGTATTTGTATTCCAAGTCCACCCATGGAATTGTGTTATTCCTCCACTGGAATAAGGAAACCCACCTATCAAATCACATATCATCACATCAAATCACATATCATCATCTCTTATACATCAATGGGGCCCACATGTCAAATCCACTTTTTACACCTTATTCACATCTTATTCTTCATCAACCAAACATCACAACCTTTATTATTACGTTTCCCAATGAGAATAACAAAAAACACAACCAAACACAAAATCTCTTATTCCATTGATAAAGTCAACAATTCCTGGAATAGGTATAAACCCTAGAATAGCTTATGCTTCTATCCAAACGGGCCCATAGTGTAAAGTTTAAAATGAAAATTTACAATAGACCATCACTGCCATTAATAACAATAGTTTATTTATCTAAAAGATCTGTTAGTTTTTCGGTAAGATCTAACCCCCGGTTTGCCAACTAAAATAAACAGGGAATAAGAGAGAATAACAGTAGAATAGCCCTTATTCGCTGTTTGTTTGGAGCGGATAAACCCTGATAGCTATGCATGGATAGACGAGCATAATGCCTGATAACAATTCTACTAAAAGATGAGAATAGCTTATCAGGGCTTATCTATTCCTGAGAATAAAAATACCCCTCATCATCATTTCTAAAAAATTCTCTCACTTACTTTATCAAAACCCAATGATGGATCTCTGTTTAATCTCCATCATGTGATTGGTGGACCTGCTTATTGAGATTCGATCAGGACCATCGAAAATACATGATAATGTTAGATTCATCGTGACCGTCGAAAATGCATTTGCAAAAAAACCATCTCCCTACACGTGTCACCCGACCCATCCATCCCATGGCATTCACTCACCCTCACCCACATTTTCCCCAAATCGACTGTCTCTTTCATCTCTTCGAAATGCTTCCCCCCTTCAAAGCGTTAATGGAACCCTAGCCGTCCCAATCTCCCATCCATTCGCAACATCTGGTGATCGATCGACAAGGAGACGTTCGTTCGTACTTGTGGACCGTGGGTCTCCTCGACAACCGGTGAAACAGCTCCGACGACTGCTTCTTCCTACTCATGACGAAGCCGAGGTAATAGCATAGCACCGACGATCTCAGCTAATAATGTGGAATGATATTGAAAATGCTCTTGTCCGACATGGAAATCAATACGAATCTGACCAGATGTAGGTCATGTGTTTTGGTAGTTGTTGACATGTCAGATGATATGTGTTTGGGTTCTATGGGTTAATGGTGTGGTTTTATGGTTACAGGTTAGATGAAATGTCTGACCATTTCAGCTTATTTCATGGGTGTATTTTGCTTAGTGAACTTATTTGCCCTCCACACACCAACGTCGTTTTCCTTGGGTGATTTACCATCCTTTCCACACACCAAAGGCGTTTTTCAACCCCACTGATGACATATTTTTCTCATAGTTCATCATCATTGTGGACATCAGTGTGGACCTTAGCTTCTTAAAAGCATCATGTTCTATACAGTTATAACATTGATGACTTGTTTTCATATTGCTAGTATATGTTTATAACTTGTGGTGATTCTGTGCTAATGTGTGCATGACAAAAACTTTGAATTGCACTTGGCACGCCCTTCTTTATCCATGGTTAATTGTTAGATTTTGAAAAACACATTATTTATGTCTTTGCTTCTCCATGTTGTGATGGGTCTTGAAAACACACCACATAAGATTTCTAATGGAAAGTTTATCTTTTCTACATGATTACTTATAAAAAAATTGGCCTCACAAAATGTATTAATATGTTGCTTTTGCCAAGAAGCATTCCAAAATGAAGTCTTGTTAAAGCTTTTTTTTTAAAGGTTATAGTATCTCACATGTCATATATATAACCTGTGAGCACAGAGGAGCTGTGCTTTCTTCCCCACTAAATATTTGTATATATATACTCTTCTTTTTAACAAAACCTTAACATTTTCTGTGTTGTGGTAGAAAAATCACAGTGCCCCATGATTTAACTTTGAAATGGCAAGTTAAATTGGGACTGGTCAATTGTAGTAGTTATAGTATTACAACTATAGATTGGTTTCCGACATGGAAACATTTTGAAGCTGAATTTCTATTAGAAACCAAATGAAACTAATGCATATGAAAATTATTTGATTTTGGTTTAATAAAAGTGACACAAATTTTACCAGTGGCAGTCATTAAAGGGATTTGTTTAATAAAATGAGGACCCACTATGGAGAGCTTGTTTTTCAATTCTGAAAACAAAACCAGAATGTTATAAATGAGAATGATTTTATGTTGCATACCAATATATAGAAATATGGCTTTTCAGTTGTTCATGATGCATAATTGATTCCGTTTTTAAATTTATTTGTTTAGTATGAATAATGGTGTCTGATGGTGATATTCATGGGTGCATATTGGTTAGTGAACTTATTTGTCTGAGTTTTTGTGTGTTCTGCCTATTTGAGAAGCAGCAAATGTGGAGTTGTGTAAAAGTGAAATCAACTCTTCTATTGGGTATTTCTAATAGAAACATGTTATATATTTGGTTGACCCAGTTAGTGGATCATATAACTCAATGAAGAACACCATTCCAAGAAAATGTGTTAAATTTATTGGTGCAATGTAAATTTATATGGTTACAGTTGAGTAGTTATTCATGAAGCATTACATTCATTTTTTGCTTAAATTAATATATGTGAATGAATAATGCTATGTGATGGTGACATTAATGTTTGCATATTGTAAATTCAACAGCCATACAACCTAATATGTGTGTTCCAGATGTCATATGTGTAGAATAAAACTCAATCCACCTTTTCATTTGGGTTACGGTGAGGGAGTTGTTATATTAAATTAATATAGTATAGGGTGGTCCTGTTATTCAATAAACCAAGCCCTTACTTGTTCATATTTTTTTGAGAAGAGCATAGTTTTGGAGAGTTATACCGCATTAAGTAAATACATAACTTGTGAGTCCTTATTGCAGGTTTAAGTTTGCTTTAAGTTTGTGATATTATTATCAGAACTATAGCCCTTACTTGTTTGTGATGGGAGAGTACATTGCTTTAAATTTGCTTGTACATTGACTTTGGTATATATATGGTTTTGCATTGTTTAGGCGTACATGAAGTGGATAATATTTAAATTATTGGAGTATGCATTGAATATATATAAATATTTGTGATCAGGTTTTTAAGAAGAGCATAGTTATGTCGTGTATAACTGTTTTTGGTTTTTTGAAATTCATCCTTTGTACCTTTTATGACATCTTCTTAGACTTAGAGGATGTAAAGTATTCACATGAACTCTCTTCCCAATAAATCATTGTCTTAGTGTGTTGAATCCAATGAGATATTGGGCATATTGTTTTATGATTTATCTGTGTTTAGGTGTAGAAGTAATTCTTCATTTACAATTTCATCTTGTATTCAATGCGTGTGCTTAACCAACTTTATAACTTAAATAAAAGCATGTACTGAACTATATCCACAGTTGTATGCCACACCGTATGTATATATGACTGTTCATATCATTTCTGGGTTGACTTGCAATACATATGTAAATGATGATCCATACTTGTATTGAGAATGCATTATATATTGGAAATATGACAATTAACATCAATCGTTCTAGTCTACCATCTATAGAGCATGGCCTACAAATCCATCAACCTTACCATGCCTTACTCTTAGGGTGCGTTTGGTTGCGCGATTGCGCTGCGATTGCGATTACAGGAAGCTGCGTTTGCAATCGCGCAACCAAACAGTTTTGTAATCGCAGTTTTAAATTCAGCGATTGCAGGCAAATAGTGCCCAAAAGCTGCGATTTCAAAAAGCTGAGAAAGTGAGCTTCCTGCAGAATCATGTTTGCAATCGCAGATTCCTACAGAATCAATTTTGCAATCGCGCAACCAAACGCACCCTTAGTGAGTGTCATTCCCATTCATAGTTTTGTAGGCATGGATCCGAATAAGCTTATTTCTTGTTCAAAATTTTGTTTTGCATCAGTTGGATCTTATCTTAACATTATTATCTGTTACAATGCAGAATCAAAGGTGTATCCTATGACCATGTATAACCAACCGCTCCACTTGATGTTTTGATGTTTAGAACTAACTTGCAATGTAAAATCACAATGTCTTGGTAAATGTAGTGAATATTATTTTTTGTGTGCTCATGTTAGTGACTGTTATGAGCGGACTCATTATCTTTGGGGAGTATGTCATAACTCATATTAGTCTATCACTTTCATCCATATGTTGACCATGTCTTACTCTCTTTTCTTCCCTCCCATGTGTCTAGATGTCGAAGACGAGTCAACCTCCCTTACACATGGCATCCAATAAGAATCGGATTGGAAACTGGACCAACCCGATGGATGCTTGTTTGGTGGGGTTGCTTGTAGATCAATTTCAACAGGGTAATTGCGTGAAGGGAGTCTTTCAAAATAATTCTTGGATGAATATCACCACAACCTTGAACTATCGAATGGCTATGACTTTGGAAATGGGTCATTGCAAGAATCGTTGGAAAGTCTTGAAACAAACCTATCACCTATACCAAGAACTTAGCAACAAAACAGGATGGGGTTGGGATGATGCGAGGAAACTAGCTATACCAGGAGATGCACAAGACTGGGATAGGGTCATATCGGTATGTGCAATTGAGGATAGTTTAGTTTTGTCATTGTCTCCTAATGTTAGATGTTAAATTAAAGTCGTTGTCTGCTTATCCTGTGCAGAACAATACCAAGTTTGGTTTATGTCGGGACAAGCCATTTATATGGTTCAAGGAATTCTCCATGATATGTGGGAACTTCACATCCAAGGGATTCCATGCCCATGTCTCCCTCTGTAACGCCCCCGTACCCATTATCCTCTATTAAGGCATGCGATACGGTGCGTTACGTCAACCTCAAACTTTTTTAATGAAATAAATTAACATATTAATTCAAAACACATAAGTTTTTAAAGCATAAACATAAACCAAATCCAGGATCACAATAATTCATTCTCAACGAATGATTACACACGAGTATTTTATTTACTAACAACTAAAGATTCCCTGGTTTTGCTGATAAAGATAAGGACGTCCACTACATGCCAAGAAGAAGGCTTATTCAAGCACCTACGAATGCAACGGAATAAACGAGAACTAGATCGCCAACGCCCACCACAAACGACGATCGCCAACGGCTACTCTGAAAGGTTGGAAAAAGGAGGGGTGAGCTACCACACGCTCAGTGAATGGACCTTAGCGTCCCAATAATAATAATAATAATAATAATAATAATAATAATAATAATATTACAACTTCAGAAAGATTTCTAAAATATCTGAACCAACAGAATATAAATTTTCACAAATATTACGATAAAATGGAATGCTTCTCATTAAAGGAAATAACCACCATCTCATACTATCTACATGATGCGTATGATGCAACGGACACGCATGCCCGTATGGCACGCAGCCAAAAGTGCTCCAACTAGAGCTTGATCACGCAGACCAATCGTCACGCAGACGGCGTCACGCAGACGGGTGTCACGCAGACACGGTCCTACTGGACTGAGTCACGCAGACCCTCGTCACGCAGACGATGTCACGCAGACGAATGATATGCATGCAAGATGACCTCTACAATTCACATATTTGCATGCAAGAATAACATAATAATCATTATACAGTTCATACGCAAAATAACGTCTCAAAACATGATGTCATGCTCGTGCAATTTTATACTCAAGATAACAGTCGTATTCATAATATAAGCATGATGCGAATATGATATATATATGTAGTTTTTCAAAAGCTACTAGAGACTAGACCCACTCACCTCCGGTCCTACGCAAGATTACCGGACTAACAAGGAAGCTAACGAGAGTCTATTGCTCCTGAAGATTTTCATACCAATGAACCAGATCAGAAACGGAATATAATGATTAACTAAATCAAAGATCACCAAAATACTGGGCTCAGCCGGCTACTCAAATGTAGCTGCCTGGCTTCCGACGGCTACTCAAACCTAGCCGTCTGATCTCAGACGGATACTTTCAAGTTGCCACCCCCGACAGACCCAAAACAGCAAATATACCCTCAATGACCCCGACTTCCTACCCAAACATTCAAAAACACGTACCTACTCTCTCTCGTACAAAAAAAATACAGATAAAAACACATTGAAAATATTTAAGTTTGATCCCCTAAATGATCGATTCGATAATAAATCAATATACCGAAAAAAAATGATGAAACCTCTATAGAACAAATTTGAAAAATGGTAATATTAACACCATATATTTTCATACCTTAAAGTAGTGTTAAAATATTAAATAACAGTAGGTTGATGGTGATAAAATATCCTAATACATGTTTCTATTGTGCATGAAAAATTTGTGTAGACCTAGGCATGATTTCTATTCAAACATCGATAAATTGATAAAACTTAAATAATAATAATAATATAAATCTGAATACTTAAAAACTAGAAAACATCATAACCATACAAGGATCTAGATCTAATAAATTTAATATGATGATCATGTCTTCCTAACCCTAGATCCATGCAAGGCAATGAGTAATGCATCGAAAGCTTATGTAATCCATCCGAAAAACCTTGAAAACCATAGATCTAATGTATATACAAATAAATCACATAGATCAGCAATAAAAATCATCAAAACAGTTATGAAATCATATGAGGTTCGGATTCATGCAAGGTGGTACCCAAAACAAGGCATTAAAAACCCTAAACATGCTTTCTATCTTAAGAAAAATAACCCTAACCATGATCTATGTATAAATATTCAAAAACAGCATGTAAATCTTGTAAAAACATCTTAAAAACCTCATCAATGGATTAACATAACATCAAGATCCAAAACAATTCAATATCAAATAAAATCATGAATTAAAATGAAGGAAAAACCCATAAAACCACACAAACCCGAATCACCTCGGGATGAACCCATCATTGGTGATCAGTAGCAATTAAAACTCTAATATTATTAAAGAAAAATGAAGTAAAAGAACCCACCTTATTCCACAAAGGATTTTCTTTCAAAAATCACCCAAAAGACCTCTTTTAGGGTTTGATAAAACAAGAGAGAGAGAGAGGACTCGTATTAGGGTTTTTAAATGCGTCCTAGGGCATCCAAAACTAGGCATTTATAAGGTTAAACACGTGCAATGACTTACCCCTGAAGAAAACAATCAAATATTCGACAGTTTCGTCAAATCCCTAAATTTCTGCGTTTCTGCGCACAGGTGCCCGACGGCTTGTTGGATTGAGCCGCCTGATGAGGGACGGCTACTTTCGAGTAGCCACCCCTCGACAGGGATGGCTACTTTGAAGTAGCCGCCTCTGGGCAGTTTTCCCCAAGGCACAAAAATGACTATAACTTGCTCGATACAAGTCCGATTCATGATCCGTAAAAAGCGTTGGAAAGCTAACAACACAAGGATTCCAACCATGCCAAATTATAAAAATTTGGAATATCAGAAACATGACTAAAAAAATTAGTTTAATTGCGGTCTAAAAGTCTCAGTTGTCACACCCTCGTCAATGAGGATGAGGATGACAATGACACTGAAGGAGACTCAATGGAGGCCAACAAAAATAGGTTCGATTCACTGCATATAGAGAGACCATCAGTGGATGATTACTTCAATTGGGGGAATACATGTCAGAGCAAGTGGGGGTCTAGCACACCAATAGAGATACCCGATGAAGGTGAACCAACCTCTAGAAGAAAGGGTAAACGTTCCATAGCGTCCACTGCTTCTGATATGGGGGAGGATGATTTGCAAATTCCAAAAAAACGATCATCTGGGTCTGGTAAGAAGATGAAGAACTCAATTGCTGCTGAAGGATACATAGCTGAGTTCATTGAAATTGGGAGGCGTAGGGTGGATGTAGCAAAAGAATACTTAGAAAAGGATTATGAGGGGAAGTACACTTTGGAGCAAGCAATCAAGTGTCTTTCGATGTTTAGGCAACTCAGTTTAGCTAGTAAATTGGCTGCAGCTGAGGCTCTCAAAGATGAGGCGAACCGCACTATTTTCATGGCATTCCCGGATGACTTGAAGATAGACTGGATTGAGAGACAGGGGATGAACTATCAATCACCTCCTACGTTCCACTTGCACCATAACAATGACCCAAGCATCTACCTTTACGTTTTGTAAATCAAGTGTCTTATTTTTTGAGCCACCTACACCTATATATCGAATGGCTAGTAACATGGTATTAATATGCGTATGTAACATAAGAAGACATTCTCATCTTTTGATGTAAAAACTAGAATGATGCTTCTGATTAGGGTTATTGAACATACCACCCATAATTTTGTAAGTATTTGTAGCACATGGATGCTATATGATAATCCACATATATAAGAAAGGTGATGGTGATGTTATGTCTGAACTCTTGCATCATTTGTCGAATGCCAATTAACAAATCTTTTGTATCCCTCTTCCATTGTGTATGTGTATATTCAATGCTCTCTTATTTGCCCAATGCAGTCCATGGATTCCTCAACAAGGAAAAGACTTCGGTCTGAATTTTTTAGGCAATTTTTTGAAGAGGATGAGGAATCAATGTTCCTAGAGATGGCCAATGTCTTGATCAACAAGGGTCTCCTGAAAGACACTACCAACGTCACTTGTACCGAACAGCTTGCAATCTTCCTTCATGCTCTCGGCCATGGTGTGTCTAATAGGGTGTTATCAGAACGCTTTCACCATTCAGGGAGACAATTAGTAGGCACTTCAATGCTGTCCTCAAAGCAGTGGTGTCCCTAAAATGACAGTACATCAACCTCCCACAAAATGATGTGCAAGTCCATCCCCATGTGAGGCACAACAAAACCTTTTACCCCTATTTTAAGGTAAGTTCATACTACTCATAACATGTTCTATTGCTGATCTTTCTCATATATGTCATATCAATCTTTTGCAAATACATGTGATGTTGAATTATAGAACGCGGTGGGGACAATTGATGGGACACACATCCCTGCACTTGTCAGAAAACATAAGGCCACACGATATCGCAATCGGAAGGGATGGATTCACAAAACGTCATGGCCGCTTGCTCGTTTGACTTGCAATTCCAATACGTCGCCGTTGGTTGGGAAGGTTCAACGGTCGACATGAAAGTCCTTAGATGGGCATTGGAGTATGGGGGTTTCAGTGTCCCAGAAGGTATATTCATCAATATCACAATCAATGAGTTTTTGAACTTGTGCTACATCATTCATTTGCATTGAACTAATACAAATCTTTCTAACAGAAAAATATTATTTGGTTGATTCTGGATACGCGAACACTGATAAGTTTCTTGCACCTTACCGTTCCCATAGATATCATTTATCTGAGTTTCTGAATCACAGATGTAATAGATATAACGGTCCAAATGAACTGTTCAACCATAGGCATGCACAGTTGAGGAATGTCATTGAGCGTGCATTTGGAGTTCTAAAAATGCGCTTCAAATGTCTTAGATGCACTCCATATTATCCATTCAGAACCCAGACTAGAATTGCACTTGCATGTTGCATACTCCATAACTTCATACGTAGGGAGGAAGGGTCAGACATTTTATTTAATATGAGTCAAGATGATATGGATGGAGTTGGGGAGGTCAGAGATGATGGAGATACCGACATGGAAAATGAGGATAACGTCGGAGGGGCTCAATTGCGAACAATGATTACTGGTCAATTGTGGGGGGGGGTAGGAATGTAAGTGAATGTTGAAATGAAGTCTTTAGATTATGTGACATATTAATTTAATAATCATTGATGTGTTATTCATCTAAATATGGGTTTTCTAATTGCAGAGGCAGTGAGGTGGTGGCGTTTCTGGTAGTTTGGTTTGTCAATGTATTCAACTCATGTTGGCATTTGCATTATATGATTTTTTTAATCTCATATACAACATTATTTGGTTGATTATATGATTTGAATTAACCCCACTCATTGTTTTGCCATTTATGTAACATGCACTTGTTTCCATCAGATGAGAAATTATCCATTTTACGCGGTCGCGAAGGGAAGGAGGCCCGGGGTGTATGACAATTGGGCAGCCTGTCATGCGCAGGTGTATCGCTTCAGAGGTGCGACGTTCATGGGTGTTCACGATATCGAGGAGGGGTTCGCATTAATCAACTCCGTGAATGCAGGCCTAGAGGCAGATGCACCTATTGTCTTGTCAGATTCCACACCCCCTCCATCAGATGAGACCAATGGCATGAATAGACCACTGCTACCAGACACTCCACCAGCTACTGCAGACCTTCCAGATCCTACACCAACCGAGATTTTGCCAGACAACTCATAGCCAGTGTACCACCACATGACGTATAGTGCAGAACAGTCACGTCGCTGTTCAGCAGACGTTCGAGCCACTCTCTGCTTCACTGAGATGACTGTTTATGGGATTCCAGTTATGTCTCTCTTTCTGGGTTTGTTTGGCACACTTGTGGTGCTTATTGGATGCATTTTCGTTATGCTGTTTGTTTTGATTCTGCGTCATTGAGAGTATGCAGGGGTTGGGATGGTCAGACAAACTTAAACTTTTCTTTTGTGATGCCCACTAGTTAAATGGGCTAATTTTGTGGATATTCAGTTTGTATGGATGTTTAAACACCACATTTTGTTTATCCAGGATGCTAATTTGGACTTAACCTCGGCGGTACAGGAGGTTAATGTGAATATTAAAATGTGAATGTAAGTTTGTGATGATGTCTTATCTTGTTGTGTATTATATAATTTAGCTTCTTATAACATGTCATATTTATGTCCTTGGATCTGTGTGTGATTACGAAATGTTAGATATATGTTAAGCTCTGATAACAGGGATGTCCTAGTACCAACTTTTTTGTTGACCATGGTTTCCTAGATGAGAAGGGATTTTGGATCAATGTGAAGTTGTATGTTTCATGTCAGTGATTTTGGATACTTAGAAAATTGATTGTTTCATGTCACGGGTCTTGTATCAAATATGCAGTATATATGCAACTATTACTACATAGGTTATTTATGTATATATCATTTTTGACATATATTTACGTGGTTTATAAAAAAAAACATACGTAGTATGGGTCCATAAATTACTATTTGGACGCTATTTGAAGTTATTATTTAACATATAACACATCAACTATTACTACGTACTCTTATTTATGTATATATCGTTTTTGACATATATTTACCTGATTATTAAAAAAATACATAGTATGGGTGCATAAATAACTCAGTGGACCCTATTATAAGTTACTTGCAAATTAACATATCACACGTATAAGTAAATTCAATCCATGACCAATAAGATGAGTAGGGCTATTTGATACTGTAAAAAAAAAATTAAGATTGGTAATAAAATTTGTTAATAATTATTACCCATTTTATTAGACAAAAAGTTTAGTCATTTTAATTTATTACTATTTATGACAAAGGGATTGAGTAAATTAAATTAACACATAACCCATAATTGGAATCATTACTAAACAATTGGAATCAACACTAAGCACACAAATAATATAATTTTTCAATATATATAAAGGTCCACCATCAAATATTACATAAGATGGACGGTCCAGATTTAATTACATCCATCATGGATTGATTTATATTCATTAATTACACCAAACACAAAATTACAGGGGCAAAGTTGTCATTTTGAAAATAATAACTCCCTATCCATCCTTTATCAACCATTTATCCACAGTTTATTCTAGGTCAACCAAACACCAAAAAACTGAATTTTACGTTTCCCAATAAGAATAAATAAGAATAACATAAATTGCAACCAAACACGGATAAGCTTATTCTGCCAAACACTGTTATCTATCTCCGTATAACTATCAGGGTTGAATAAGGCAATTCCACTTCCCAAACGGGGGGTAAAATAACTTATGTCTCTTGTTTGGATAGAGAAATACGAGGGGAATAGTATGGAATGGAAAGAATAAGCTCAAAAAATTATTTGTTTGTAAGGTAGATGTTGATATAGTTATGTCGGAATAAGTGAAAATAAACCGATATAGATATTTTAATTCTGTGCTATTCCACCAAATTTACTCCTTAGTAAACCCACTTGTCAAATCACCCGTTATCTCTTATAAATAAGGAGCCTTTCACATTTTATAAAAATTTATTGATCTTTATTCACAATTTATCCATAGTCAATCTATAATAAAATTTTTATTATTATGTTTTTCAATAAAAAAATTAAACATACAACCAAACAAACTATTCCTTTTCTATATTAGAATATAGTTATCTATTGAAAAATGACTTAAAATATGTATTACAAAATCTAATGCAGGGAGATTTTTCAAATTTTAAGTTTCATTATAAAAATGATAGTTTTTTAATCTCACATTCCAAAGGACTCTTGGATAGGCACTGACACCTAGATACAATATCACTCCTTTGTGGAATCCCTTCAAGCAAGAAGCATTCTTAAAAACAAAAGACAGCTGAAAACTCAGTCTTTCTTACAATTCTAATATATTACTAAAATCTCTTAAAAGAAGGTTATTCTTTTGCCGAATAAGGGATGGTAAGAAAATGGGACAGAGCATTAATTAATGAAGTATGAGGTAATTTAAAATATGTTAAGATTACAAAAGTGATTGCAAGAATAACTTAGTTTAATACTAGTTTTGTGCACTTATTAAAGCATGTGATACAATATTCAGATAATATATTATATATAAAAGGAATATTGATATTATAAGTATAAATTTAAATGTGGAGTTAATAAATATATCCCTTATGAATTTTTAACTAGAAGGAATATGTAACAACTAAACATATTAGAGTTTATGACTATTCTAGTATTCTAGAAATAGATAAGTATATAAGTGGAATAATTGATTTTTTGTTTGGTTATATTTTTAGTTATTCTTCATTGGAAAATGTAATAATAAAGTTTTTATTGTTTAATTGACCATTGATAAGTTGTGGATAAAATGTAAATAAGGTCCGAATAAAGATTAATAAAGGTGAAAAATAATTTGAAATGTGGGCCCTTGATTTATAAGAGGTGAAGACAATTGATTTAACAGTGAAACTCATTTATGCTAGTGAAATGGATTTGGTGGAATAAAATAATTCCAGGGGATACTTAGAATACAAATACCAAGATATTCCTTCCCATTTTATCATAGTTATACACATCTATTCATTACAAACAAACAAAAAAAATTTACTTATTCTCCCTAATTCCCTCCTAATCTATCTTACCTGATCCCCCATTTAGATAGCGACATAAATTATTTTGTAATACAAAAATTATTTTATTTTTTATTTGATTGTATTTTTAGTTATTTTCATTGAAAAATGTAAAAATAAAGTCTTTGTTATTTGGTTGATCATATATAAAGTTGTAGATAAAAGATAAATAAGGTATGAATAAGAATTTCTAGAATATGAAAAATTATTTGACATTTTAAGTATCATGAATTACAAGAGATGATGATAGATGATTTGATATATGATCCATTATATTAATGGAATAACACAATTTTATAAAGAACTTAAAATATCAATATCAGTTTATTCTTATTTATTGTGACATAGTAATACTCACTTATGCTGATAAAGTTCCAAAGGGCCTCCATAAAGCAGCTGTGGATGAAGTCCTTACTACGTGAAGAAACTGCTGTTAAAGCTACCAACCGACCGACCAAATGAATCTCCATCTCACCTTTGAATGTCAGCTTTTAACCTAGTTTGGATAACCAAGTTGTTTTTTTCTTTCTTTTTCTTTTGAACTAGTCTTCCATTCAACAATCAAAAGTTTAAGATTTCTTTTTATTATTTCAACATTATCATTATTAGACCCATCACAATCATTATTAGACAGCACCAAAGTCTTCCATGTTGTCGCTACCAAAAAAACAAAACAAAAGAAAGTCTTCCATGTTGTCCTTATGCATAAATGAATACACATGGATAATTTAAATATTTATATTTGTTTTGAATTTGCATATCAAATTAAAAAAAAAAAGTCCTTACAAAATGAGTGAGTGTCCGTGTCAAAAATTCTCTGATGCTTAAATTAGTAGATATATTACTTATCTTTGAGTATTCGTGCATTTGAGGTACGCTTCATTTGAATTTCGGTTTTTAAATGGGTTTAACGGGATCTAATCCAGAAAAAGTAGACACTGATATTTTGTTGAGTAAAACTATGTGCTTGATCGGGAACGTTACCTGAATGATCGAGTGATTTAATCGAACCAATTGATATATGACACAGGGCAAAAAAAAGCGGGGATCAGATTATGTCCAACTAATGTTAGACAATTTGATTGTCCAATGCGTTTGTGACCATCCGATTTTATAATTTTAAAATACACAAATTAATTTAATCATAAAAATCAAAGTTTAGAATTTAACTGCATCATAAGTTTAATTTTAAAATCTTATAAAATATTTCAATCACATCAAGATAAGAAAATCAGACAGTCATGAACGCGCATTGAACCTAAACCGATACCAAAAATGTGAGTAACAATCTTAATTGAGTATATGATTTCACTGATCTGATTAATATATTATATGAAGTACAAGATAATATTTATTCACTTCATTTATATACATCATTTTTTTATGAAGTGTGTACTTCATTAAACAAATATGTAATTTAAAAATTAAAATGTATTGAGACTATATAAATATAACTGCAGTATTGAATGTCTCTCACACCACATGCTAATAACCGAATGATTTAAAGAAAAATACAAATATCACTGTATCCGTTACAAAAATATGTATACATATTATTTTTTATATAGTTTTAAATAAATTATCTTTATTAAAAAATTAAATACTCATCCGTTCTTTTTAGGATAATATTCAAATGTCACTTGTTCTTATATATATATATAATTACATATATATAGATATATTCGATTATTTTAAAAAAATAAAAAATTAAAATATGAATATTAATATTTAATATTCTATGTACATAGAAACAGTATGAGGGTAAGCTTATCCGCATCTAAATGCACCGAACCAAGGGAAAATACGTATAGACCCTTGAAAGTTTGCTTATATCTATATCAACCCCTCTTTTTTCAAAAATTCATATAACTCTTTATTATTTGCGTTGATATACCCCCTTATCGTTTAACACCTTAAAATTAGGGTTTGATTATTTTAATCACATATGATTAAATTATTTTTTTTATCATAGTCACTTTCACTCATATCCACTGAAAAATACATATAATCCCTTTAACGTTTACAAATATTCATATTAACCTCTTATTTTTCTGAATATATATATAACCTCTTATATTTTTTCATGAATGAGCCCTTGAGTTAATTTTCTGTCAAATTATAAGAAGCTGCAATGTTCTAAAAATCCATTCTAGGCCATGATTAATTTCTCGCCTAGGTCTAGACGAGCCTAGCCCGTAACGCATAACGCCTAGCTACTTTTCTGATTAATACTTAGTTGATTAATAAGCTTTTAAGTTACCTTATATATTATTTATCTATTAATTAAATTTTTAATGCTATCCTTATTATGATTATAATATTAATTTTATTTTGATGCTACTTTGTTATTATTTTGTAGTCTAAAATTATTATATATATAATATGTATATGTGTATGTATTATATTTATTATTATAAATAGTGATTGATTAATCCCCGTCCCAACCTAGTAGATTAATCTATATTCCATTCTCAACTTCCGACTAGCGCCTAGCGTTTCTTACAATATTGGTGCTACAAATATGCTTATCTAAATAATCTCATAATATTTGAGAAAAAATCAATATAATCCCTCTAAATGACCCCATAAAAAACACCACATTTTGTTTTTTTCCTTAATGTGTTAAGAATAAATTATTGTATATTATTAAGTTTGCCACACAAAAGTTTTAAATTGATAATGGTAGGGGTGATATGAATTAAGCATATAATTTCTGGTAGTTATATGAATATTTAGAAAAATGAGAGGTCGATATGTATATTCTAAATCTTTTAAGGGGTTATATGAATATATATGTATATTCTAAATCTTTTAAGGTGATATCTTTTAAGGAATTGTTTAAGAGGTCGATATATCAGGTCGATATGTATATTTTTTGTGGTGTGACGTAGGGTCACCCTTAATAGTTATACTAGAATAGATAACAATCCATGCAGAATAGATAAATTTTTGTTTGATTGTCTTTTCTGTTATTCTCATTGAGAAATGCAAAAGTGATCTTTTTGTTGTTTGGTTCACCTTTGATAAAGTAAGGATAAGTGATAGATAAGAGATGGATAAAAATTTATGATTTTTTAAATGATAATTATACCTCTACATAAATTATAATATGATAGATGTGACAGTTTTTGGAATGTGTGTAGAGAGTGTTAGGTGAGATAAATTTTTTAAAATGACAGAGAATAATATTTTTATCCATCAGTATAGATAAGCCCTGATAAACAATTCCAGCATTTTCTGATAATAATTATCAAGTTTTATCCTAACTTATCCAGACATAGCTATCCAAGTATATTCTACCAAAACAAACAATTTTTTTCTTTCTATGCTTCTATATTCTTCCTTAGTCCTTGCTTATATTCCACCCCAAATGTGGGTTAGGGTAACATTAAGTAACGAAACATTCCACGAATATTCTTCATATATTGATGAAAATTTAACTCAACGATATTTTTGCTCGACCAGAAAAACTTTTGGATGGAGGTATAAGGTAGAATAAGCATTATAGGTGGAAAAACTTGTTTATTTAAGTGGTATAAACTGGTATAGCAATGTCAATATAAGCAGGTATAACCAGATATAACAATTCCAGAGATCCTCTGATATAGGCTTATACCACCTTATCCATGCCTCTAAAATGACATTTAGAAAGTATAAACTTTATATCTACCACTTATTCTTCATTTAATCTTTATCAAACAAATAATAAAAACTATTTTGTCATATATTTCAACGAGAATAACTGAAAACACAAACAAATATAAAACATTTTATTTTTATAGGATTGATATCAATACTAACATAATTATCTATCCCAAAGAACCTAATTCCTGAGCTTAGGAGGTCACATGGATTTTTTTAAAAAAAACAGAGAGAAAAATATGGATATTGGCAAATTCAGGGGGCATATGCACATTTTTCCTCGAAGCAAATATAATTTCGGCTATTATTATAGGAGTGAAGAAACCTGCGCATTCAATGCTGATGTGTCGGCATTTGACGCGGAAACACTGACAAGAGACATGTTGAACCAAAAAAAAAAAAAAAAAAATTTATATTTTAAATTTATATTTAAAAAAAAGACCACCAAAGGATCTCACGACGACTTCCATTCATTTTGGGCTGATAGAGAGAAAAAAAGAGAGAGAACATACAGAGTTTGATTTGCAGAATTTCTTGTAATCTGAGGGAAAAGAGAGGGAGTCATGACAGGAAGAGAGATTCTTTACAAAATGAAGGTTTGGGGTCACAGATTTTAATGTCTTTCATTGCTTTCTCTTTATTTTAGATTTTAAAAGCTTTATTGGAATTTATGGCATTATTCAAGATCTGATCTTTGATGTGTGATTTATGTGCAATTTTTCTTTTGTTTCATGGGTCATGTGATTTTTCTTTCTTTTTTATGTGTTTGAAGTCACTTGGATTTGTGGGCTTGATTTGGGTTGATCATGTTTGTAGAAAAAAATCGAATTTTTGTTTTTTTGGTGAAAAGTTTTCATATTTACCCATATCAAGAATTGAAAGTCATCTTGAATCAATTGATGGTGGATCATGGGATTTGAAAATCATCAATTCATTTGGGAGGGAATTCGAAGGCGATGTGGAGATCTTTCGATGGAGAGAGAGTTGTATCAAAGACTGTTTGACACTGGTTTCTTGAGTGGATGATAACTTTTGCAAACTATAAAGTTGAGAACTGAAAGCATTTCTAACATGCAGATCTTTCATGGTAAAGTTAAATAATTAAATTTTGAGGGCGAGGGAATTCTCATTGTAGTTGCGTCATTTATGGCAATGGGAGCTCCAATTTTAGAATTTTTTTGCATACTGACATATTTTGTTTTTCCTTAAATGCAGTGGACATGAAAAGATCACGAGTGTGATTTATCTTTTTCTTTCTTGTGAACAATTGGGTTGTATCTCTCACATTCATTTTTTTTGTAGGAGGCATTCTATTGCAAACCCAAATGGATGTAAAGGTTAAATATTGTTTGGGTTAGGTTTACAAAATGGATGTGTTGAGCGTCGACTAAGGGTTTAGTGAATAGGCAGTCCATTTTAGGGATATTGATTTCAAGGGGAAGCCTTCTGGCCAACTAGGAGCACTTGTGAATTACATTACTCCTTCATAAATAATTTTCATATCATTTAAAGCATATAGATTCTTGACACTCCGCTTGAATGTAAATCATTTCAGCCAACTAGTTTCCATAGTACATTTAACCAGCAATAACTGTTGTTAGTATTAAAATGTCACGGCACTGTTGATTAGTTCCTAAGGCTATATGGGGAAGATAACTGTGGTCCCTGATTACATGAAAACTGAATACATCAAGATGGTTTGTGAGCTGGGAAGGGTTAGATCCCTTTGGTGAGCAAAGATCATAGAATTTGGCCATTTGGAGAAAGCTGAATCTTTTCTGTGAAATCTTCTTCACTTTATCATAGTTTGAGGTGTAAGATGGTCATCTCTAATCATGCATTGAATGGATGGTGACTTCTAAATTTGGTTGATGACTTGGTGTTACACGAGAAATGATTGCCTAGGAAAATCTCTGTAGAGAACATGGTGATTGGCAATGAGACACCCTTTATGTTATCAGGCGTTGAGACTACTTCTCATACATGTTTGATCCACTTGGTCTAAGTTTGGAGGGAACTCTTGGGGCATTTTAAAATTCATTGAAAAGCATCTACAAATGTTGCACATGTGTTGGTGCTGTAAGGCATGGGTTTCTTAAGTAGTCATAGGAAATCAATGGGGTTGAAGCCCTCTCTAGTATCATTTGCCTTCTATTGATCCATTTGGTTGGTGAAGAACAATAGAAGTCTCAAAAAATGTGCAGAAAAATCAGGTGGAAAATGAAGCATTATTCTTCTAAAACCAAAAAATCAAAGGAAATAGAGTTCTAATCATATCATGTAGGTTTCTTGTAGCATGGTGGTGAGCTCCCACTGTTCTTCAAGAAATAAATAAATAAATAAAAAGTCTTGAAATATCAATGCGGTAACATGTTGAGTGGTATTCAGATTGATAAGAAGGGTTTTTGATCTTTGAGTGTGATCTCCAATGCCTTGGTCTGGCTGCTGGTGCATACACTTGGCTGAAATCATGAGGTGTGAAAATTAAATCCTTCTCTTTCAATGACGATGTCACAAATTATCCACAGGGTGAAGTTAGAGCCTGCTGCAATGCATTGAAAAAGTTCCTGATGAAACGTTAGAGTTCACTTGTTATGAAGGAAATTATTCTAACATGGTATAATGTATTTTTATGAAGGTTCTATTTCCATGAAGACTTGCAGACCACACCATTGAGGAAATTTGAATGGATGGGGTGAGGTCATTGAAAGTTCAGGTTATAACATGTAAAGCATCATGTGAATGAGGTGGTTGATGCATTAAGCCTGATGTGGTTGATGCATTAAGCCAAACAAGAGCTTCAGCAAACATTTAACAGTAGTGTTGTTCACTAATTCAGTTCACATGATTTAAAGCAGAATGTAGAACTATATTTCTAAATCAAAAGATTTGTCCTACTAAACAAAAACGTCCTACAGCATTGTATCTCATTATTGGTGATACAAGTTGGTGATGCACTATGATTCTTTTAAATTAAACATTCCTTCTGTGGTATAAACGAGTTCATTGAAGGGGAATATAAATCATCTGCTACAGTTTCAAATGCTATTGTTGATAACCTTCCCCTTACCCTATTTAATTGACTGTTGTGTGATTGATGCAGCTCAAAGCTGGCTTTGGTTCATCAACATCAGAAACGGGAAAAGGAAAGAGCAAAATGTCAGGCAAATACATTACGCATGGATACCATTTGGTTAAGGGAAAATCGAGTCATCCGATGGAAGATTATGTTGTTGCCAAATTTAAGAAAGTGCAGAGTTCTGAATTGGGTCTGTTTGCAATATTTGATGGTCATATGGGCCATGACGTTCCAGATTACTTGCAGTCTCATCTGTTTGCGAATATTCTGAATGAGGTAAAAAATTAGTACATACATTTTCTATTTGTTTACTTAAGGAACTTGACTAGAGCAAGTTTGGTAACTCTGTCCAGAAGGAGAATTCCTCCTTCGGGCATCCATTTCTCGTGGATTCTGTGGAAAGGAGGAATGAAGAAAATTTTGTATGGGATGCCAAGAATGACCACAGGAATGGAGGATTCCACGTGTACCTGGTGTTCACAAATGAACGCTAAATTGAATGAATGCCAAACTCACACTAAATATCGATAATTGTTGTAATTTCAAGTGTTCCTTTTTGTGTTATATGTTGATTATTCTTGAGGTTGAATACTAGCTTTTGTTGAGGATATATGAACTGTGTTCTAAGTTTGGTCCTATTGTTCAAACAGCCTGAGTTCTGGAATGATATAGAAGCCGCAATCAAGAAAGCTTATAGCCTGACTGATTGTAAGATTTTGGATCATTCTTTTGAATTGGGAAGAGGAGGATCTACCGCTGTTACGGCAATATTGATTAATGGGCAGAAGCTGGTGGTTGCTAACGTTGGAGATTCTCGAGCAGTTATATGCAAGAACGGTATTGCCAAACAGTTATCTGTTGATCATGATCCCAGTATTGAAAAGGCGATCATTGAGAGCAAAGGTGGTTTTGTGTCAAAGATGCCAGGTAATTATAAATTTAATGTTCTCTTTTACTATTGTTTTATTTATATGTTCCAAATTTGCAAGTCAATGTTTGGAATGTTCAAGGCGATAGATGAATTCCTTAGCCCCTTTTTAGCAGTGGGTTAAATTTTAGTATTGCCTTCCTTTTGGGCGTTTTCCTTTTGATTTGAATAAAAGCAGAAGTTGACTGCCTACCATTTAAAAAAAATGGTTGTGTACCATAATATAGGGTATTTCAATATCTATAAGCTTAACCCACTTTTAGTAATGTTCCTTCTAAAAAACAATTTAGTCATGTTATATAAATCACTTTTATCTTTAGCTTGCGTTTGGTGTAAGCTGTAATACAAATTTTACCCCTAAAGTGAAACGTGTGATTAAATTGAAAGAGACGAGGCACCTATGTTTTTTAAATAATTTATGTAAATTATTTGCTTTATTTATACGAGTGAGCTTAAAACATGATATCCATCCATCAAGTGTCTTGCTAATCCACTCTCTGATGATAAAAATGATATTATAATAACACAGATAATCCTAACATCTTTTTTACCAAATGGTATTAGAATATAATTCCAACTTTACATTGTAAATGTACTACCTCTAAAGGGGCCTTATAGTTTTATAAATTTGGAATGCCCAAGACACGAACAGTGCTTTTATTCATCTCTGCTGATCCCAATATAGGTTAAATCGTGGAGGGCTTGGGCAAAATGGTTGCTGGATAAAATTTGATCAAGCCTATGAATGAACACTAATGCAAATGCTGCAATGGTGCAGGATAAGGTTGTAAATAATGGGATATATTCAAGAAATATCTATGACGGAGAATTTATCAAGTTTTTTTTGGGTAGCTCATTAAAATAGTAGTGGAAAAAACCATATTTCTAAACCTACTTTTTTCTATATAATTTGGGTGTCTACAAGGAAAAGAATTCGTGGCCGTAGAAATTAAGAAAAATGTATTTGGTCATCTTAGTGGTCAGGAGCAGGTTATGTGTTGTTGTGCCTTCCATAGTTTTAAAAGCACGTGCGGACCCCATGTGCGGTGGGGTCCGCATACAGTACATGCGGCAGCACATTGTATATTTATTTTTTTAAAAAAAAATTAGTATATGGGCGTTTGAACCTCGTTCGAACGGAATTCGAACGCCAAAGGACCGTTTGAATCCCGTTCGAACTGGGTTCGAACGTGTAAGGTCCGTTTGAATCCCGTTCGAACTGGGTTCGAACCGTTTGAATCCCGTTTGAACTGAGTTCGAACCGTTTGAATTCCGTTCGAACTGGGTTCGAACGCCTGAAGGGCCGTTTGATTCCGTTCGAACTGGATTCAAACGGCTGACCGCACATGGCCGCACATGCCCCGCACATGGCCGCACATGGCCGCACATGCCGCACATGACCGCAATTTGACAGCACTTGGACAGCACTTGGGTGTTGATGTGCGCCGAGGGGGGCACATCAGCACGTGCGACCGCACTTTGAACTATGGTGCCTCTGTGTGAAGGGCAATCAATGCCTACAACCTTCAGTTTTGTTTACTCAGGCAAAATATGTCAATTCCTTCATGTGAGCCCCATTATGAGTTGGGATGAGTTTTTCATTTCAGACATAATGTTACCTTTACCATGTATCACTAAAGTAGTCCTCCAATCCATTCATTCATGTTTTTTGAAGTTAAATGTGATACAACATCTTCTGGAATTTTAAATGCATCAGATCACAAGCTTTACTTTCACTGTTTCCTTTGCTATTCCTTTTGATGGATGCCGTTTCAATGCGTTACAATATTTGTATCTGAACTGAGAAAGTGATGTTCAAATGCTTTAAAATGTAATTCTTTATTTTTAGAATACCATTGTTTTTTTATGGGAACCCCACCCATCCATGAGAATCCCCCATTTATGGGGTGGGCAAGTTTTTCGCTTCAGACATAACGTTTCCTTTTTACATGTATCGCTAAATTGTCCTCCAATCCATTCAATCCTTTTCCTTGGAGTCTATAAATGATACATCATCTTCTGGAGATTCGGATGCATCAGTTCACAGCTTTACTTTCACCAATTCCCTCACCATGCCTTTTGATGAATGCCATTTATATGCACTTAAAATTCTTGACTTCTCATGTATAGCAAACTTTTTATCCACCTCGGCATGAAATTGAATGTGATGTGTTTTATGAATTAGGGGACGTGCCACGAGTTGATGGGATGCTGGCAGTGGCTAGAGCTTTTGGTGATAAAAGCTTGAAAGCACACCTTAGCTCGGAACCAGACATCTCTGTGGAGGAAATAGGTTCAGAAACAGAGTTCATAATCTTAGCAAGTGATGGCTTGTGGAAGGTGAGTGTTACATGTAACATGTTAGTTGCTGTTTTTGTTTCCACATCATCTGATTATTATCAGGTAAATCTTTCATCAAGTCTGGCCCTAAAAATAGTCCGGCTAGATGAGACCTTAGGCGAAATCTTAAAGTGTATTCACACAGTTTTTTAGGAGTTTGCTATCATAAAAAAAATTTAAACAATTTTTTAAATTATGCCTCACAAAAAAAAACTATGCAAAAATGATCCACGTAAAAAAAAATCCTAATAATAGAGGAAAAAAAGGAATAAATGCTAAACAAAATTTTGGGGAAAAAAGATAAAAATAACACATTAATACGTATGTTTAAAAAATTGAAAATAGAAAATAATGAAAAATAAATAAAACACAAATATGAAAAATAACACACAACTCAATTTTCTTTGTAAATCAAACAATAAAATAAATTAAAATAGGAATAAAATAAATAAATAAATATAAACTGAGACAAAAGGAAAGAAATGGATTTGTCTAAAAAAATTCTAAAATCAAAATGAAAATGAATCCCAATAAATAGAAAATAAAACATTATATTTTTAGATTTACAATCTCCTAGATGGGAAGTCCCAGTAGGCTGACCACCTTGTAAGCCTATGTTTAGAGCCGGCCTTATTTTTCAGTTTATATAGTATGTTTAATATCTAAGCATTTCTTCATTGATTAAATTCATCAAAGGTCATGTCAAACCAAGAAGCAGTGGATGCGATAAGAGGCATAAAGGATGCTCAGGCGGCTGCCAAGAGATTAACAGAGGAGGCTCTTGCAAGGAAGAGCAAAGATGATATCTCTTGCATTGTCATAAGCATCAACTGAACCATTTTTCATCTGTTTTAGAAGAGAGTGCTTTCCTGTTATTTATTTGTATATCAGTAACAAACATGGTCTTGTATGTTGTTTTTTTTATTTTTTTTATTTTGGTGTGTATGGTCTTGTATGTTGATGACTCAGTATCAGGAAGTATTGTTCATGTTGTTGTATGTTCGACATCATTCACCAAATTGTGTATTAAAATGTCTGAAATAAATATGTTGGTGCTGTGAAAAATACAGTTGTGTATTGTGTGTGTATGATATGTTTCATCTATGGACAATGGGAGGGACAGTTTGCATTGTTTTTTGCGTTGTTTTTATTTTCTTTTGAAGTGTTGTATAACTAATTAGAAATGAAGTTTACTTTCTTGGAATTTATGATATTCCATGATTGGTTGGGATTGCAACATGGTAGAGAAGAAAAGAGGGAGAAGAGAGTGAGTGGGGTTGGGGGAAAAGGGCGCCGGCCGCTTCCGCCCTTTCTCCTCCTCACCGCCTTCCACTGCCCTCCCCCCTCTTTTTCTGTCTCTTTGTCAACTCTATCTCTTCATCTATTCTTTTCTCTCTCAGCTTCCTCAATGTTGTTGCCCTCCTCCGCTCACTACCTCCACCGTCCTCACCCCCCCCCCCCCTCACACACACACACAAGCTCTCTTTCTCCCTCTTTTCTTTTTCATTGTTTTCTTTTTTTGGCTCGCAATCCCTCCCCCTTTGTGATTTTGTAGAAAAGATTAGATGAAGCTTCTTTTCCCATGACATCCGGTTACATATGGTGGCGGAGACTTTCGGCCGCCCCATTGCTTCATGCATTTCTCATATATGGAGACCAAAGATCCCCACTAAAATCAAGATCTTCTTGCGGCCCCCAAACAAGGAACGCTCGCTCACCAAAGTCTACTGGGCGAGATGGAGGTCGGAGGACTTGACCATTTGCGCATTGTGTTTGGCAAAACCGGAGAATGTGCTTCACCTTTTCTATCCATACCCATTCATGCAACCTTTATGGCAGACAATCGGGGAGTGCTTAGGTATGGTGTCCCCCTTCTTCTCGATGGATGAATTATGGGAGGTGGGAAGGAGGCTCACCTGCCCTGACGACAGGAGGTTGCGGATTGTATTTCTCAGGCATCATTTCCATAGGCGCAGATGAAATGGGTGACCCAAAACGAGATCCTCTTTAAAGGGTCCCGGGTCTATCTTGAAAAAATGTTGAAGATGTTTTGGTTCTCATTTTAGAGTTGGGGATGTAGTATCGCAAGGGCGAAGATAGCGCGGATCATAGGGGGCCGGCTTCCAATTGAGGTGTTGCCATAGTTTTAAATATCGTTCGATTTATCGATATATCGGTCGATATATCATTTTCAAACAGCTAATCGTGAAAAATCGGGTATTTTGGGAGATTGTATCGAATGAGTGCTGATGTCATGATGACGTCAACAATACATCAAGATATATCAAAAATCGTCGACAACCCGACCCGACTGTTTATTTATTTAAAAATGAGCCATTGGACCCCAACGGCTATACAGCCGTTGTGGGGGGTGGGGGAGGGGGCACACAATATTTTTAAAAATTTCCCCCTTATTTCTCCAACCCTATAAATAGACCCCCAAACATTCATTTTCACCACAACAACTCAACAAGCATTTTCTCAACCATTCAATCACTCTCATACAATCTCTAGTCCTCTACTCTCTCATTTAGCAAACAATTTTTTTCCAAAATCCCTCAATCCCAAAAGAAGCCCAAAAATCCACAAAATATCCAAAAATCCATCAAAAATCCAAAATATTCCTTTCTTGGTGGAGATATTGGTGGACTACTTGGAGGACTTTGATGGAGTTCTTAGAGGCTTTTGGTGGAGACTTTGGAAGCTTTTGGTGGAGATTTCTCCTCTTTCTATTTTTCTCCTATTTTTAGAGGTAAATAGAGTTTTTTTTAGAAAGTAGTTAAAGTAGCATCATCTTAGTAATTAGATAATCAATATTTAATGTTTGAACACCTTAAAAATTCAAAAAAAAGTCTTCTTCTAGAGCTAATTCATCTAATCTAAAACCGGCTAATACAAAAGACCTTGTGTGAAATATGGATAATATAAAAGTGCTGCTGAAAAATATATTATCAAACTATTACTTTGCTCACATCTATGTAGTGGTGGCATAACGAAACTCAAAGAACACATATTGCATTCACCAGGAACTAATGCTAAACCATGTCCTAAAACAATACCAGAAATTAGAAAAGAAATAAAATAATTCATGAATAAGAAATATAAAAATAAATGTAGAAGAGATTCATTTTATTCTGAAGATTTTGTAGAGACATAGGAGATGAACAAACATATGTAGGTAGGTGATGATGATATAACAGAAATTGATGGTCCTAGTTCAAGGCCTCCTCCACCCTAACAAAGAAGGAAAAACACTAAGGGTCTTATGGATTTATTTTGTAGTAGTAATGTTGAAGATGCAGTTGACCAAAGATTAAGAGGAAGCCCTGGACAAACAACTTTAGAAAATAGATTAAAAAAGGAAGAGAGAAAAATGCAATTCAAAAGCTAACTAAATGGGCAATCACTGCAGGTATTTCTTTTCATTCATTAACTTCACATTCTTTTCATGTTACATTAGAAGCAGTAGGTAGATTTGGGTCTGATTTAGCCCAACCATCGATGCATGAGTTAGGTGAAACATATTTGAAAGAAGAGGTAAGAGAAACTCATAAGATTTTAGAGACACATAAAGGACATTAGAAAACTTATGATTGTATATTAATGTGTGATGATCTGATGGATGGACAGACAAAAGACATAGATCATGATTAATTTTTTAGCTAATTCTCCTAAAGAAACCATGTTTTTAAAATCAATTGATGCATCTGCATATTCACACACTACAACATATTTGTTTAAGGAAATAAATGAAGTAATTGAAAATATTATTGGAAAAGAAAATATTGTTCAAATTGTAATTGATAATGCTGCTAACTATAAAGCTGCATGTGAATTAGTGATAGATAAAACACCCCACAATATTTTGGACACCATGTGCTGCACATTATATTGATTTAATTTTAGAAGACATTGGTAAAATGCATATTAGTTTAGCTAGAAGAATCACCGTTTTCATTTATGCACACACAATTATTGCATATAATGAGACTGTTTTGCAATGGAGATATTGTTAGGCAGATGTAGTATCGCAGGGGCGAGGATAGTGCAGATCATAGGGGGCGGCTTTTCATTGAGGTGTGGGCCGTGTGGCACGTTGGCATGCGATTTTTGGGCGCCACCCCATCCAGTTAGAAGACTCGTCTAATCAGGCTTCATCCGGAATGTGGGCACCTCAAGTTTTACTTCTCCTCCTTACTTGTATTTTATTTTGTCACTATTTCTTCTCGTCTAATTCAGAAATTGTACTATGATTCTACCTAATGAAATCACAGTATTAATATTTACCCCAAAAAAATCATCATATTCAACAATCAAATACAAGTAGCTAACAAAAATTATTTATGATTTTTACATGAAAAAAAACATACAAACAAACTACGAAACTCATTCGAAGTAAAAACCACTAAGATAGCGTTTCAAAATGAGTTTCAAAACAGTTTTTAAATTAACTTTTAAAAATAGCTTTCGATTGTTTGATTTTTTTAAAATATGTTTTTTTATAATTAAAAGTTGCACAAACGCGGGGAGGGGGGGGATTGGAAAAGATATTGGGTTAAATATTATTCTTATAAAATCAGATTCTCCAAAAAAATGTCTAAATTCAAATCTAAATGAGCCTAAGTCCTTGTTTGGATCCGGGTTTAGTTGGATTCCGCTTTTGAAAAGTAAATTTCTAATGCGATCTAAACATATTTCAACGTTTTGACTTTTCAAACCCTCCTCTAGCTTTTTCAGGCCAAAAAACACAACCAAAAAGGCTACCAAAACAATATATTTCAAAATTTGAGTTTAAAACGCGAGATTTAATTATCTCAGTATTTCAACCACACATTCAAATACAACTTAAGAACAATAAATATAGACTTACAATGAATACATTAGGACTCAATCGTTGCCTTAGCAAACTTGACATAACATTATCCAAATAAATATGATTTTGATATATATAATGGATAATGTTACGTCTAGCCCTATTTTCAGCCTCAATTCCAGTCTACATGTATTTCGAATATTTTAAAAATAAGATACCTCATTTAATGAGGTACATGCTTTTATAAAAAATAAAGCATATATTTCAATTAATTGCATAAATGCATATCTAAAAAATGTAAAAAATTTCTTTCGAAACATATGTATCATTAATTTTCTATCGACACATATAAGGCTGGAATTGAAGCTAGAAATAGATCTGGGTGTAACAACACCCATAATTTATTTGAATATGTGTGTTTTGAACCCTTCAAATGCATCGTTCAATCTCCCATATGACATGGAAATTACTACAAGAATGACTTGAGTGTATCAACACTTATCTGTAAATTTTCATTCAAATGATATGGATTTAAAACAAATTCAATGAGCATATATTTCCTTGAAAAAAATCTCTTTTGGCACTCAAATCGACCCAAGGTTCTTCTTAAGTATATAAGAGCGCTCTGTTTATACATGGGTTAAAGACATTACATCCCTGTAAACTTGAGTAATCTATATAAATCCATGTCAAAGTTGAAGTAGACATACGAGTCATTGAAAACTCACAAAAATCCATATACATTCTAATCGTCAACAGAATTTAACTATGATTCAATCTAATTTATTTAACTCTGACCTATATCATGAAACAATTAAATTATCCATAATTTTCTAACCCCTCTAAACAATATCGGGTAGAATATGAAGAAAAATAAAAGTTCTAAAAATGTAATTTGATCTTTTGCATAGATTAATTTATATTTATGATTGTTTATAGGAACAATTGTAAATATGAGTCTTTAAATTTCGACTATACAAAAAATATTCTATTAAATGGTTATAGACTATTTAAAAAATATTCTATTAAATTTCAAAGAAAATTTCACTTAGGGATGATAATTGAGTTTTTATGAGTTTTTAGGGATTTATACGTGTGCCCCAACTTTGATAAAACTTATATGGATTACTTATGTTTGTAGGGTTATAAATGCCTTAAAACTATTTATAAGTATATACAAAACAAACATGATTCAATATTATTATTTTCAATGATGATACCCAGGCCCCAAATTATAAACCCCACTCATAAGCAGTTTTAGGCCACCCCATCCCAAGTCTCGTGAGGTGACAAGATTGAATTCCTCAAAATACCCTTTTACGTTATATTCGCCTTTTTAACCCATCTATCGCAACTGATCCCCTATATGATCACAACGTCCCCTTAATTAATGGAGACGAAACCATAATTTCATTGTTCCTTCTTTTTATGAAAACAATTAATTTAATCGAACAACTCAATCGGAAGCAATTGTGTACAATTGTGTATACTGAATACATTAATCGATTCAAATTGATTAAAGGAACAGAAGAAAAAGAAGTTGATTCTCTATTTGTGGGGATTCCATTTTTTTATTTATTTGACTGTTAGTGATGCAATCAATGGTGATCCTTTCAGGTAGGCTATTTTTCAATCTAAATAAAACATTTTGATCTGAATTGAAAATGTTTATTCTTTTTACATTCAATTTTGAATCCTCATGTACATGCATCTAATCAAATATTTTAAATTGAATCTAGATACATGTCAAGTGTATTTGAATTATATATGCACTTTGTGTTTATTTACTATTTGTATGATGGTTTATGTGTATAATTATGTATATTGAATCTTTTATCATATTTAATCTTGCGCAATCATTTTTTAACTCATCTATACCTGACTAATGTAATATTTTATATGATGAATCCAGATTCACATAATGTGTATCTTAATGATATGATATATTGGTAAGGCCCATATATTGATATTGGTAAGTACAAACAACTAAATAATAGGCAAACCTAATGATTTATAATAGGTCATCACCTGTTTTATTTTATAAACATCATAATATCTACATACACATCACAAATTCAGATACACATCACAATTCAAATATAATTCACCTTCTCTTTGCAATTCATACATATGTCAGACATGGATTTCAGATACACAACACAAATCCAGATACAGTTGAACTTCCATCAGATATATTGGGGGTAAAACACCCCAGATCGTCAAATATTTTTTTTGTTCGTTTTGATCCGCCAATTCGAATATTGTGAAGCCGTATCTTTTGGGAGGCGGTTACAAGGTGTTAATCAGTGTATGATTAATTGGAGCTAATTTTTGAAATCTTGTGAAGGGTAGTAATCAAAACATCAAATAGGGAACCAATGAGAGAAGACACCTATTGGAGCTCTACACTGGGGCCTAATTTCTTAGGCCAGCAGCACTGCTATCTTATTGAATGACTTGTTGACTTTTGAAAAATGTAAAATCTATCTATTTTGAAATTTGAATTTCGAAATCATTATCTCAATTGTAATTCAATTTCTATTTCAATTACACTAAAACTTACCTAAATAACACCAAAACTTACCTAAATTGTTTTTCGTCAAAATCTTTCAAATGGCCTAGATTTTTATTTCAAACTTACATTCTTATTATACACATTAATATTTTTTTGAAGAATGTCATTAACTGAATATTAAAATAGTTGGGTATTTATTGTATTCAAATTTAAATAAAAAGCACATACAATTACTATATGAAGCAGTTACATTTTATATTGGCAGTTACATTTAATAATTAATTATTAATTCCATATTCATCATGGCACACGTGCATACAACAGTGGAAATATCTCATTTAATGTAAAACAGATTCCTTCTTAAAAAACATCTCACACATCTGTTTTTTGTATAGCTTACAATGAAGAATGTAACAGATTTATTTTTTCATTTTCTAAATGTAACACTTTATAAAATATAACACACAATTGAAGAGATAATTTATTTTTAAATTGTGCATGGAATGTAAGAAATTTAAGTAAATGTTACTGTTCTGTTACATTTATGTAAATGTAACAGTGTTGTGTAACTAAATATAACAAACAGTAAATATAACAATGTTATATAAATATAACAAACAGTAAATATAACAGTGTTATGTAAATGTATCAAACAATATTAAATATAAGAAGTTTAAGCAAATGTTATTATTATGTTACATTTATGTAAATGTAACATTGTTATGTAAATATAATAAATAGTATAAAATATAAATGACGATTAATACATAAAAAGCTTTCATGTTTTAGATTTAAAAAATGTAACATACATTTAAAATTTAGATTATAAAAGGTTAATTTCAAATTCAGATAAAATTGGCATTCCAATAGGATCATAACAGGAAAAAAATTTAATATCAAACAAAACCAATTGCAAATGAAACTCAATTGAAAATCCAAAACATAACAAATGTCAAACCTGATCCGATCGAAAAAAAAATGAATGCCAATTGAACAAATTCTGCTACTAGGTGTTTTCTTCATACAAAATTTAGTTCCGAAAAAAATCGATTAATAATGATGAATGAATAGGAATTCAATTGAACATTTTAAAAAAAGAAATACAGGAATTAATGCTCCTCCACGATGCATGGATGAAGATATGAAAGCGAAACTGTCACCACATTTTGGAGAATGGTTATAAATTAAAGCTCAAAAGGATATAATAGGTAATATTCTTTTGCCACCTCATGGGGATTGATGGGGCTAAAAAAATAATATTGTATTATTTTTAAATGTCAAAGATAATATTTCCATTCATTTAAAGATACGTTGAATGAATAGTGTTAATTGTGTCACGTCATCATTTTTTTTTGGGGGGGGGGGGGATTGTTCAAATGCCCCTTGACTTTTTTTATTTTTTATTTACCCCTGAAATCTGGTCCTTTTTTTTTGCCTCTATTTTTTTATAATATCTGAACTACCCCTTACAAATAATTACAGAAATACAGAAATATAATGTGATACATACAAATAGTTATAAATATTTAATAGTTATTTACAAAAAAAATATTAACACACAGAGATATTCAAACACAAAATAGTTGTATTTATATTTTCAGTGTCATTATAATAGATTCATGAATTGTAATTCATTTCATTATCATCTGTAAGTGCATTCAATGTACACAAAATTGTTATAGATACAATCCCAAAACTTTGTTAAAGTAGATACATCAATTGTTTGAATTACAATGTTTTCTTCCTATCATAATAAAATCAGTTGTTGTCCCACCCTTAATCCTCTTGATGCCCTCTTGGGTGAAATAAAACCTATTGAATGACCATCGAACTAGACATTCAACATACTTCATAACGAAGAACGCGCTATCCAAGCTACATAAAAAATATAATAACCAGTCAAACACTTAAATAAATTTTAATTTAGTAATATGAACAAAATTAATAATAGCATGAATCTGAACTGGAAATATCTGAATAACTGTAATATTTTCATGGAAGTATTTCTTGATTCATGTACAACAATTACAAAAACTAAAACATTACATAATCAGTTACAATAAGTGTCAATTAATTAACCTAAGGACATATAATTTTACAGAAATGTAATAACTAATTATGGTAATTCAATATCAATTTATATATATGTAAATGACTCGGGGGCACCATACCCAACAAGGTCCTCCAGCTTCTGCCTTCAAAAGCCAGGGCACGGTCCACGTCCTCGGAACGAAGAACTTTCAGAGGAGGGCATGCGTTGAGGGATGATGCACCTGGGGCAAAAGGAAGAATGCCATAAACAAGGGATCATATCCAATGATAAACTCTAAAACAACCGACTAGACTGACCCGAGCCCAAGGACGAGTCCCTCATCTCGGTGGGAACACGGAAGGGGTAGTCCTCTGGCATCCAGCGCCGCGGACCTGAAGGACTCTCGAGCGCCAATCGTAAATGAAGTCCTAAGCGTCCAGGATCAACATCCTCGATGTTGACCTCTGAGCCAGATAGAATGTAGAGCTTCCTCCGACCAGGGGCTTCAGGACATAGAAGCTCCTCACCTCGTTCAGTCCGAGGTTGATGCCGAGGGCACGGTTGAGGGCAGTCACTGCCGCCAGAATGCGAAAGGCGCTCGGGACGAGCTGGAGGGGATGCGGGCTAAAAAAGCTCAAAAACTCCATTATCAGCATGGATAATGGGACGAGGATCCTGCCAGCTTCCACCTGGCCAGAGTATATCTAGAGTGAAGCAAGATCTTAAGGGGAGGCATCTCTCCCATGTACTCCTCCACGATTACATCATTTGGTGTGCACCATTGGAGTAGGATGTGGAAGAGAAAGGACAAGGGGGAGACGAAAGCTTGCTATGAAAAAGTATAGCTGGGCACAAAGGGTGAGAAAAGCAGCGCGAACAGTTCACATATATAGGGGAGGTTCGGATTGGAGAGCCAATCGTCACAACAGTTCGGGGGAAGATGAAGCGGCAAAAATTGAAAATTTGAAAAGAACCGCCCAAGTAGCATTTATGGAGAAAACATATGGTCAAATAACAGATGACACAAACGTGAGTCGTCAGGACCGGGAATTGAGGCGCAGTCAATCAGGGAAAATTGAAACACACGTCTTCCTACTAAACAGGTCTCCCAGGGTAAGTTCTTTCAGACTCACAAGTACTTGAGAGACCAAAAGAAGGGGGCATTTGTAGGAGATCAATTTGACTAGAATGGCGAATAAGGAATAAGGTAGAATAAACGCAAGGATTGACCGAGGAATAGCCAATTTTAATAAAGGACCTGGGCCTAAGAGGAGAAAGGCCCATGGACTCAGGTCCCCACGACTACCAGGTTAGAACCCCCTCACCCTCAGGACGGACAGATGGTCAACCCCGACTTAGTTAGGTCGGGCAAAGGTTATAGGACGACCACGGTAAGTCGGACAAAACATGTGTCTGACCAAGATAAGTCGGACACGGATTGTGCCCAACCAAGGCAGATCAACCAGTCAGTGAGATCATGAGGACGGGTATCTTATATTGACTGACCTAGAGCGTGAGACACAGTAAAGCCAAACTAAAAAGTAGGTCGGCCATAAGCCATTCCCCGAAGCAAAACGGTTAACAAAGGGAATATTCCCTAACACCAAAAAAGGACAGTATGTCAAGCAAACCGTTATAGGATAATAATGATTCATAGGTGTCACGTGTCCTAGGTTTCAGAAGCCACGTGGATTCCATACTGCGTTATGGTCACCTCGCAAGGTCTTAACTGGCACACCCCAATCCAGTATAAAAGGGGGACTTCGTCTCCCATTCGAGGGATGCGAAATCCTGACTCTCTCTCCTTCTGATTCTCAAGTGTCCTAAGTTCTTCTTCTTTGAAAGAGAGGGATCACTTACTTGAGAGTCGGAGGGGAGTTAGCATGCACCGCACTGGTGTGAGTTGCAGGTACACGAAGAAGGGAGAGGATGACGAGGAACGGAAGTTCTAGACGGACCGACGCGGAGGAGAGTCCAAGCCCACATCGTCCCGGGTCCACTTCCAAAGCCCGAATCGAAGAAGATCCGGCCCAAGAGGGGACAACCAGAAATTCCACCCCCCCCCCCCCACAAATGTAATGCATAATTACATAAACTACCATTTACATAACATAAATATAATATCATCTATCATTCTTATAACAATTACAACTGAAATTACAAAAACTATAATTTACAGAAAAGATGTGTAATATCATATATGGAACAAAACTAAAAACATACAAATTACATAAATATATTGACCACTTACAGAAATGTAATAATCAATTATAGAAGTATAATACCAATTTACAAATGGGGGTAGTTTAGGTATAAAAAATGAGGTGACACAGGTTTGGGGCAAAAAAAATAGAATCAGATTTCAGGGGTAAATAAAAAATAAAAAAAGTCTAGAGGTAGAAAAAACATTTCACCCTTAGTCAAGGGGCATTTGAACAATTCACCCTTTTTTTGTTATTATTATTTTTTTATTATATTTAGATTGAGATAATTATGGAATATAGATAATAAAAACATAATTTCATATTAAATATGAGTTTCAACGTTTGAGCTCACTTCTCATCTTCAAATAAACATTTTCAAGAAAAATTTATTTCATACTCTTAAGTATGTATGGAAACCATAAAAATTAAATGAAAGATTCTGCAAAAAAATAAATTGTATAATTCAAATTTGGGTGAATTGTTCAAATGCCCCTTGGCCAAGGGTCTAATTTTTGTTCTACCTTTGGACTTTTTTATTTTTTATTTACCCCTGAAATCTGGTACTATGTTTTTTTTTTACCCCTGACCAGTGCCACCTCATTTTTTATATCTAAACTACTCTCATATGTAATTTAGTATTACAGTTCCGTAATTGATCGTTTAATTTCTGTAATTGGTTATTACATTTATGTAATTTATATGTCCATATGTCATTAGTTTAATTCCATATATGATATTACATTTCTATTTTATAAATTAAAGTTTTTGTAATTTCTGTTGTAATTATTATAAGAATGATACATGATATTTTCTGTAAATGGTAGATTATGTCATTGGGTATTACATTTGTAATTTTTGTTGTAATTGTTATATAAATATTAGTTTCTATAATTGTTTAGTACATGGATTAAGAAGTAATTCTACTAAAATATTACAATTGCTCATAAATTTTCAGTTCAGATTCATGCTATTACTAATTTTGTTTGTATCGCTAAATGAAAATTTATTTAGGTGTTTGGCTATTAGATGTATTTTTTATGTAGCTTGAAAAGCCTATACTTTAATATTTTTTGTAGATAACTATTAAATATCTATAACTATTTGTATAATTTCTATATGTATCATATTATATTTCTGTATTTCTGAACTCTGTCAGTAAGGGGTCATTCGGGTATTATGAAAAGTCAGGGGCAAAAAAAAGGACCAGATTTCAAGGTAAATAAAAAAAAGTCCAGGGGTAGAAAAAATTGGACAATTGGTCAAAGGGTATTTGAACAATTCACTCTTCAAATTTTATCATGCACATTAAAAAAATTATAATTTTACTTATATATGAAAATTTTGGATTCAAATTGATTCAAGTTACTTGAACCCTCAACCTAAACCCAACTCAAATTATATTCGGATTACTTGGGTTCGAACTCGGGTTAAACCCAAACACTAACACCCCAATCTAAACCCGCCCAAAAAAAATTTGGTTGAATTGGATTCAACTATTCAACCCATTCAAGTTGTATTCTTAATTTAAAGAATTTAAATTATACATAAATGTCACATTTTTTATCCATTTGAGCGATATTGTTGTTTTTAGAGTTTCAAATGGGATACTTTTACAATATATGATTGATGGGAGGGATATATATGTTAACAGTGTTGCTACCTTGGCCCCAGAAATAAAAATAGATTTATTCCCACAATGAAATCTCCCCGTCTGGGTTTTTTTTTTACAACATAAACAGGACCAGTAGAAGACATTTTTGCACTTCTTGAAGAATGAAATCATTGATTTAAAAAATTAAACATGAAACGTTTTAATCATCAAAGTTTCCTTCCGCACATTGTTCATCTGAGTGTATCTAAAATCAATTTAAAGAATATGTGTTTCAGATACATGTATCTGAAATCCAAAATGATTATTTGTTTATTTAGGTTTGAGAAAAATAATATTTGACATTGTTCATTTATTTTAGGTTTTCCAGTGTATCATATCTACGTTTGAGAAAAAAAAATATTTGACATTGTTTATTAGTTTTAGATTTTCTTGTGCACATTGTTCATTTTCTGAGTCTGAAAAATAAATGATATAACGAATATTGCATTCATATACATGTATCTAAAAATCTGAAATAAATATTAAATTCATATATATGTATCTGAATTCGATATTAGTTTTCAGTTTCACCGATCAATCTGAAACTAAAAATTATAAATCATGATTTTTTTGCGTCCAAAAAAACCTAACCTGGATGGATCACAATTTTTTGCACCAAAATCAATTCACACAAAAAAAAATCGTGTATTACTTCTCTTCTCCATCGAACAAATCTAAATAAAAAAATCAGAAATAAATATCTAATTCAGATATATGTATCTAAATTCGATATTTGTTTTCAGTTCTACCAATCAATCTGAAACTAATAATTATAAATTGTGATTTTTTTTAGGGTCCATTATTTGCAGCACAATCAGTTCCCACAAAAAAATTTCGTGTAATTCTTCTCTTCTACACCGAACAAATTTGAATCAAAAAATGAAATTGATATTTGTTTTCGTTTCAACCGATCATTCTGTATCAAGAAATAATAAATCGTGATTTTTTTTGTCATCCAATTAAATTGATATCTTCAAAAGGAAAGAATCTCTCAAATCATAACCTCGGGATTAATTGGGGTGATTATGGAAAGCACAATCTGATTAGTTAGAAAGGGGTAATATGGGTAACTCAAACTTGCCACCTCATGAGGCTTGGCATGGGGTTTAGCAATTGAGACCAAAATATCATTATTGATGTTAAATTTTCATTTTTAGTTGTAAAAATCTCTTTTTTATATTTCATTTTAAATTTTACAAATGATCTATTTGATCATTATTAAAATTGGGTGAATTGTTCAAATGTCCCTTGATCAAGGGTCTAATTTTTTTCTGCCCCCGGCTTCTTTTTTTTATTTACCCCTAAAATCTGATCATATTTTGTTTTTACTCCTAACCAGTGCCACCTCATTTTTTATACTTAAATTTCTCTCATCTGTAAATTAGTATTACATTTTTGTAATTGATCATTAAATTTTTTGTAATTGGTTATTACATTTCTATAATTTATGTCATTAGTCTAGTTCCATATATGATATTACATATCTGTTTTGTAAATTATAGTTTTTATCATTTCTGTTGTAATTGTTATGAGAATGATAGATGATATTATTATCTGTAAATGGTAGATTATGTTATTAGGTATTATATTTGTAGTTTTTCTTGTAGTTGTTATATAAATGTTAGTTTCTATAATTGTTTATGAATTAAAAAGTAATTCTACTAAAATATTACAATTGTTCATAAATTTTTCGTTCGAATTCATGCTATTACTAATTTTGTTCATGTTTCTAAATGAAAATTTATTTAGGTGTTTTGTGTTTGATTGTTTGTTGTATTTTTTATGTTGCTTAGAAAACCCGTTCTTCGTTATAAAGTACATTGAATGTCCAGTTTAATGGTCTTTCAGTGGGTTTTATTTCAACCAAGAGGACATGAAGAGAATTAAGAGGGATATATCAACTGATCATTAATATATGAAAAAAATATCGTAATTCAAACAATTAATGTATCTTTTTTAACGAAACTTTAGGATTGTATCTATAACAATTTGGGTTTTTAAATTTTAAGTCCCAATAAACCATATGATTTAGTATTCGATCTCTCACTTCTTCGTATTTTGGTTTTAGTCCCTATATTTAAATCATATGTTTCTTTTTAGTCCCTAGGAGTGACCTATTCCTAAATTATTTTATTTTCTTTTTAGTCCCTGAGAAAAAATATAAAGAAACTTATACTTTAAATCTTGGGACTAAACCAAAATACAAAGAAATGAAAGACTTTAAAATAAACTAGTTAAATACACGCACAAATGCGCGTGTTTAAAAAGTCATCGTAAAAAAAATAAATTAAACTAAACGATATTGCAATTTCATCACAAATCAATAAAAAAAATTCAAATTCAAAAGTTTGATTTTTCCATCATCAAATCAATCTAACCAAAGCCACATACTTCATCTTAAAAAAAATACAGTCAATAACAACAATCTGAGATAAAAAAGAGATCAAAGAACCAAACTTGACAGATATAAAACTTGGGTATCTACAAAGAGAAGAGACATATCATCAAACCAAATTCCAAACTTCCAACACTCTACTCCACTAAAAAAAAAATCTAATAAACAGTCTAATCAATAATAAAAATACTGTAAAAAATATATATTTATTTATAGATCTAAAATCAATTTAGAAACAAAAGACATAATAAATTTTAAATTCAAAAGAAATACTTACATCAATAACTTTATGGGTTGAAATTAGTTCTATTCATTTTATAATTTTTATAAAATTTCATGAAATTTGAAGTTTGAAAAATTATATTTTGAGATGAATGACATAGTTATTAATTTAAAAATCTAGATCAGAAACACAGGGGGCAATATACAAATGTCACATAATAGGACATAATTAGCCGATTTTTGTCAGGGACTTATGGGTATAAATATATAGGGATCTTATTGTAAAACTGTTAGAGTCTGGGGGTGGATCTGCAAATAGATCAGAAAAGACAAAATGGCCGATTTTTGTCAAGGAGCTGAGTATAAATATCAGGTAACACAGATAGGGGTGTGTTTGTAAAACAGATAAAACCTGGGGGCTGATATAAAAATACCCTGCCCATAAACGGACAAAAATTGGCCGAATTTGTCGGCATCGTCACATTTTATAAAGTGTTTAGATAATCCTAACAATTTTGCATATGTTAAATGCACTCATTGATGGTAGTATAATAACAATGAAAATGTTTATATGACCATTTTGTGTTTAAATATTTTTGCGTACTTTAATATTTTTTTGTAGATAACTATTAAATATCTGGAATCATTTTCATAATTTCTGAATCACATTATATTTCTGTATTTATATAAATCTGTCTGTAAGAGATAGTTCGAGTATTATAAAAATTCAGGTAAAAAAATAGGACTAGAATTCAAAGGTAAATAAAAATAAAAAAAATCTAGAAGTAGAAAAAAAAAATTAGACCCTTAATCAAGGAGCATTTAAACAATTCACCTATTAAAATTTTTATTATATCATTCATGTATATATAACACAGAGTGAAATATACAAAAGTGAAGGATTAAAGACGGACGAAGTCAGATTCAAAATTTTTTATTAGACATTTTTTTTATACATCACCCTAAAATTGGGGGCACATCTAATCCCACCAACAAATTTTCTTACCCCACTAGTCGGCAAAAAAAAAATTAAGTGTTTTGCTATCCCCACCGATCTGGCCAATTTGATCAAATTTGATTGCCATTTCAGGTTTTGGGCGACCGGATTTCGTCGTCATTTCAGGTTTTGGGAGAGTGGATTTAGTCGTCATTTCAAGTTTTGGGCGACCGAACCTGGTCGAATAGGATTTGTAATAAAGTTTATAATTTTTTTTCTTGAAAACATAGTCCCACGACGTGTGTCCTTCTTGAATCATTCATATCACTCCAAGTCTGAGTTGTAATATAGAGAGAATAAATAATTATTCTTAAATGTTGAAAATAAGAACAATTTTTTTTACATAAGTTACAGACAAATTTCAAAAGCCAAATAAAAAATGTTTGGATAAACTAGTAGGTTTTTTGTTTTCAAACAAAGAATCATCTTAACTACGGATTCAAACGAAGTTTAAAAACGATATATATTTATCTAATAAAATATTTTTCTATAAAAATTTGAATTAATTGAAATATACACACTTACATTTTTTCAGTCCCTTAACTATTGTTTGGATAAAAGAATAAACATAGAATATATGGATAAACCCAAAAATTTATTTGTTTACAAAAAATAAGTAGATATAGTTCTGAATCCTGTTCGACCAATTACGGTCGCCCAAAACCTAAAATGACGACCGATCACGGTCGCCCAGAACCTGAAATGACAACCAAGTCCGGTCGCTCAAAACCTGAAATGACGACCGATTTCGGTCGAACTGGATTGGTGAAAACAGCAAAACACCGATTTTTTTTTATTTTTATTGGTGGGATAAGAAAAATGTTTGGTGGGGATAGACACGCCCTAAAATTGGACTAACCATTAAAATTTTATCCCTTCGGAAAGCCAAGCGCCTATTTGGGTAAAAGAATAACTTGAAATAAGATATAATTAAAAGTAGGCCCCAAAAACTATGCCAAAACCAGTGAGAATAAATATGTATTGCTATTCATTGCCCCATGGATTGGTACAAAGGAAACACACCACATGTCATCACCTCTTATAAATCACAATGTTACATGTCAAATCTTTTTCACATTTTATAAATCATTATTAAGACATTATTCACATTCTATCCACAACTATCCATGGTCAACAACAAAAAAATTTATTGTTATGTTTTTCAATAAGAATAAATAAAAATTCAACCAAACAAAAAATTGTTTCCTAAAATACAGATATCGCTGCCCAAAAGGTGTACAGCCCAAAAACAATTCAAAGCCAACACAAAATATGATTCTTAACATAAAATTAAGGCCCACTTTGAATGTGTGTTTGAGCATATTTCACAGTTTAAAAAGTGAAAGATTCCTAAATGCATATTTACACATTTTTAACATTTAGCTTTTCAAATCCTCCTCTTGTTTTTTTAAGCAAAAAAATCTAACAATTGAAAAACTAACAAAAACATTTTTTGAAAGATGAGACACAAGATTTTAAAAATCACAACTTTCAATCGCACAACCAAACGCGGCCTAAAAACTCTCATTTCACTGGACCAAAAAATCATGTTATTAAAGGGGGAAAAAATCCAAGTGCATACAAGGCTGCTAAATGAAATGCACTATGTAATTGTTTGCATTCGAAAAACAAATGCTCTGTTTTAATTATACGACCAGAACATAAGCAAGTGAACCAGTAAATCACAAAAGTATTTTCTGCATTGCTTTGCAGAAGATACAAAATTCCCTTGAAATTTTTTCTTTCTTTCAAGGCATCTATGTCATGATTTTGCAAAAGTAACAATGCTATGTCATGCTTTTGCAAAAAAGTCAGACTACCAAACTGTCAATGCATCATGAAGCCTTCCCCATGACGTTCTTTACGACATCTAAAATGCGGAAGTAATCATAAAAGAGTGATGAATGCTTGCCTTCAAGCCCGTCGCGAGTGTGCCTGTTGCTTCCTGTCAGATTGTTGCAAGGGCTCCCCCCAATAACAAGATCAAAGCCCCCAAATCTGCGTATCAACTGCTCTAGTCGATCACCACTCAACTCCTGAACATCAGCCAGATCGATGAGCTCCCCCGTCTGATTCGTCTGTTCCCACCAGCTTCTCACAATGTTCCTGTTCACCTCGGAAATCTCTACTGAGACAACAGCTTTTAAATGAATTCCGAGGCGGTGAAGTGCAACCTCGGCACCCCCAATCCCAGAAAAGAGAGAAAGCACAGTGATCCCATTTGGAAACAAGTCCTTCAACACAGACAAGTGGTAAGCCACCGTGTCGACCTGAAAAGAGTTCCCCAAAGATTTGTACCTCTCTGTTCTGCTGCTTCCACCACCCCTTGTGTGGTCTTTCGGGAATCCAAGCAACATCTCGATTTCATCCGGCTCGAGTGGAGCGACCTTGTTCAGTCCAACCCAGACTAAGTTCCACTTACGACATTCATGGAGGATGGATTGGCGAGTAAGGCTCGGCGGTAGGTCATTACAATTGGAAAGGGAACTGCGTATCCTCTCGGTGAGCCTTGCACTTGCGATGCACGTCTGGAGGCAATTGAAGTGAGTCCTCGTATCCCAAGATGGCCACCACTTCTTCGTCATTGGGAATGCCTCGAATATTGTGCGGGGTTGGAGCGGAAGGAGCGGAAAGCGGTTGTGAATGGGAAGGTTGTGGATGTAACCTCTCTTTCTCGCAGCTGCACAGAAGAACTTTGAGTCCACAAATTCTGGCTCAATGTCATAAAGAAAGCGAGAAATCGTATCCCAGACACCTCGAGGTGCAAGTGCCACATTTTCATAGTAGAAATAAGGTGGGCCCATTGCAGCTTCTGGTAGATTTCGATGAGTAATCACGGGTCGACCGGTCGGAAGGCCAAACCCAATCATCGGGTTTGGGAGACTCAATGATGGGAGATCATCGTCCTCTCTGAAAGAGGCGCTTCCACGTTCCCTCCGACCGTTCTGATCATAAAACTTCATCTTCTTCCTCTGATTAGGGTCAGCCCACCTGCCGCCCCTCTTCTTATCTGTACAGGCGCCAAAAATAAAACTGGACCTAGGCTGCAAAAAAATAGTATAATTTCGCAACCACATTAGAATTTTGTTCAAAATGCAGGTAAGGATGTAAAACAAAGCAATGCATGATTTCACTACAAAATGTTTCTTCTATTTTTCTAATATATCACATAACCTATGTTACTTCCACACCTACAAAACAATGCATGGACAGCACTTAACACATTCTCTTTCTTGAGTGCATGAAACTCATTTCTCATACATTCGAGGCGACTGCAATTAAAACCCCTTATAAATGAGGTAAATAAATAGTCCCTGATAGATAGGGTCATTGTTGGGCAAATTTTTCTATCCCAAGATAAAAATGAGATCACCAAAAAGTTCCTAATAGTCTGGACATGTTGCAAATTGACCCCCATGGGGAAACACCTATTTGCAAGTCAAGTGCATCATACATAAAAAATAACATAACCTATTTGTGTCTGTACATTGAGGTAAAGCCCATGCCTTTACAAAAAAAAAATGGCATTGGCCAGATAAAAATCGATACATGTCATTCAGACATAGAAACGAATCAGATTCTTTAAGTTTTATTTTATTTTTTGCATTAGAACATGAAGATGTGAAAAATACTGGGAAAAAATTGTACTATTAGAAATTGCAAGGAAAAGAACAGGTACAATCAAATTCATGGTTCACAGTATAAAAAAGATCAACTTCAATCTCACCACGTTGTCTAGCACCTCATCCTAAGATATGCACATTATTTTTTCATCACACATTACTGTTGCATTATCAATAACATATTCTGATATCTGTCCACATGTGTCAGATACATGGTTCCTCACTTTCTAAACCAAAGGAATTATTTACACATTGATGTGTTAGGCATTATGAATTCATTTAGTCAATACATTAATCTTTGGCAAAAACCACAAGAACGTAAATATACAAATGATTAAAAGGCAGGGAACCTCATCTTCTGACCAACACGACCAGGGGAATTCTGCATCCTGTCCATCCTCCCCTGCCAGCTGAGCTGCATGAATAGAATCTGCCAGCTCCAAAACCGAAGCATTTTGTCCTGAAGAATGTTTTAATTAAATATCACAATGTGGATAAAGAAAAAAATAAATATATAATTTTAGTTTGATTCATTTTTTAGGGCCAAGCTGAAACACATTCATTTTCATCAAGCAATGTAACAATATATGACATCTTATAAAAAAAATAAACAGTCATGCCACAATAAGCCCAAGCAAATACACATTCCAAAATAAGGATATGGCAAGAAAATTATAATGGAAAAATTGAACGGTGGAGGTATACCACATCTATCAATTGCTGAAGCCGCCTCATCTGTGGAAAAACCCATTTCCACTAGTGTCAACAGCTTTCTATCTTTTTCAGAGATATTCTCCCCCATCTGGAAAAAAAGATCAAAGAAAAAGACAACAAATTAGTATAAAACCCATTGGTGGACTTAATCAAATCAATACACTGATCTTCCTGAATTTAAAAAATCAACTGTCAATTTTGCCATTCAAAAAAAAAAAATTGTGCTAAGGTAATCTACAATGTCCATCCCTTGGGCCCCCAGCAAACACAGAAAAATTTTGGGCCCTGCAAGCTCCAGTGACCAGATTCATCTGTATTGTGCCATTTATGGGATGCTAGGTTAATCAAAGTGATATGAAAAAATAAAGTTGACAATATTTGGAAAAATGAAATCACATGTAAACTGACAATGATGATGATGATGCAAGCTTTTTCAATTACTATAGGAACTTCCTTACATATAAGATATTCATTAAGCATGTTAGTACAGACCATTCTAGCTATCAAGCTTCTTTGTGGGCCAACAGATGGCAAAATTCTAATCTCAAATAGCGATATAACTGTTTTAATTAATGACATTGATTTTAAAGAAGACAGATTGTTCATGAACCACTCATCTGTCATTGAAGTATAAAAGGCTCCATCATTTAATGTACATAATAATAGCCAATGGCATCCACTTCTTAATAAAATAAATAAACAAGACATTTGACGAAAAGAACCATTCAACCTCCTTGCTCAGACAGAAGTAACAAATGAAATTTTAAAAAAAATCTGAAACACTATCTTCTGTCATGATAGCAATGGAAAATCATAGAAAGCTATCTAATAATGATGCTAATGAGAAAATAAACCCTAAAATACCTCATTTCTAACATAATCATCATCAGAAAAATCAGCACTGCTGATGTCAGAGAACTCTTCATCAAGGTCATTTTTTTCAATCTCTGAAGAATGACGACCGATAGAAGATGTTCCAATAACCTGCCCAATTCAACACAGTCATTCTCAAAGGAGAAATAATTTACTAGTTTAAATAAATTTTAGACAAAAAAAAGAATGATAAAAGTTTCTCCTCCATGAACCAATTAAATAAACCAGATATGCATAAAAATCCATTCAACCAGTCCTAAATAAGTCCAGAATAAAATTTAATGACTTGTCACAGAATTAGAATTTTCCTAGCAAAGCCTCATGCTGCACTCGTGCTACCCCAAAGTAGTTAATAATTAAACCTTCTCCTCAACGTCCTTGATTAGGATCTCAAGAAAGTATATGGAGGCATCAGTATAAGGGAAGCACTGCCTCACTTATACACGTCCTATATTATTTATACCTGTACAGTCCTATTTTCCAAAATATCCAAATGGAGTAAATGGAACAAAATACATTTATTAGAAACTGTTGTATTCATTGGGTCAATAATTCAATAAAATCTATACATACATCCAAATTAGAGTGCTCGCACTTTTTCAGGGAGAAAAACTAAATATATTTTAAAAATGAATACTTATCAATGATGTAGAATACATTTTTAAAAATGAATATATAGCAGTTTGATGCATATAATTTTGGGATAGAAATAAATTAGGATTATAAACAATGTGGCACAGAGCCACAGCCAATCCTCTCTTTGAGCCCCCGGACTAATCAAGGTCCACCGACTCTCCCCTTCCATCTCCAGGTCCCACCAGGCAAGGAATCGCCCCCATGACTCCTCCCTGCCTCCCCATTGCCAAACCCACTTCTCTGGCCAAATTGCATACACTTCTAGAACTTTGGCAGATCTCAACAATCCATCCCTGTGCCCAATGGACAAAAACATGAAGCATCGATTTGGGCCACCAGCCTAGCATTTTTCTTTTTTTTTTTTTTTTTTGACGGGAACAGCAGGCGATTACCTTTGTATTAATAAAGGGCAAAAGCCCAGTTGAAAATACATAAACAAAAAACGTAAAGGAAAAACCACTCTCTTCTGTTGATCGCCTCCCTGTCTTTTGTTTCGCTCACTCATACTCTCGAGAAATGTTTTCTATCTCTGCAACATGGCGAGGGTTGTGAGGCCCATGTGGACAGATATTGGGGTGGTAACAGGCATGGATGTCAAATTTCGTCCATTGGAAGAGATGTGGGAGGCCAGGAAAAGGCATAGGCCGAAGGGCAATAGAAGAAAAAAAGTGAAGATCTATCAATCCTTTATCCCAGCAAGTGTATGGGCTATTTGGATATCTCACAGCCAAGTGGTGTTCAAAGGAATTACACCATACTATGACTAAAGGATTGGGGTCTCTATTATGCTGGGGCTACTGGGGTGGATTTGTTGGGAAATAAATTTTAATAGAGTAGAGTTCACGGGTTCAGGATCACACGGGTGTAGTAGATATCTCTTTTACTAACCTGTTTGTGGCAGGTTTATTCTTTTTCGTTTGATTGTGTTTTGTTTGCGTTCGTGCTTATGACATATTTTATATTCATGGTAGATCATCTATAAACAGCAGATTCTCACAAAAATATTCAAATCTGTTAGATCCTATCAAACATTGGATTGCTACTAACCGCTGCACGAAGTATGTGAACTGCAACACATAAATGTCATTTAAATGCCCATCAGTGCAGTAGAATGCAAGTCACATTTTACTCATTGCAAGCAACATATACCAAACAAGGGGGGAGTACATCTCACAAAACAATCATAGTATGAAATCTGACCGATGCGAACAACCTCCATTCATTGCCAAAAAGACCAACCCCCTGACATGTTATTGGAACAACTTGTCAGCAGGAGATCTCGTGCTCAACTTTGCCACTAAGCAACCGGTTACCCCAAAAACAAGGTTGTTTAAGCTGGAAGAACTTGAACCTTAATCCATTCTGAAAGGTTTCTCTGAATTAATGATAAAATATTAATGATCCAAGTTCCCACACAACAGTAACAAGGATGTCATCAGAGTGATTCCGAAGATGTTATAATTGATGGGAATACGGCCTGGTCTTCCTTAGTCATACAAGTAATGTCTGTATTGAAAACAATTTCCTGTTAAAAACAACTTTTCAAAAAATTGGCAAGGAGCAATCTCTTTAAACACAAAGGATTGAGTTCTGATCATTTGTTTTCATTTGTTTCGTTTAAAGTTTAAACCTGTGCATTTATTTTTCTTCTTTTGTTAAAAAAGATAGGCTAAAGAAGATAGTCATTTGTCATATCTCATATGTATACAATTCAGAATTCCCGATGTGTCTTATTCATCTCAATATCAGTTTACATAAATTTGACAATGGATATATTAATCATTATCTATTTGCATTCTGATATTATGGGAAAACAAAATGAATGAGAAACAACTAGCTAGATTGATTACACACGCAGAACATGTGCCTCCAACTAGTATAGAAAAATGCAATCGCCATGTATCCTACATTAACCATGCTAGAAATGAAATTTTAACAGGCAAGGGCGGAATCTAAAACACAAAAGAGAAACTCACTTTGTGTGTGAGGAGTGTTTCAAGTAGTGCGTCCACATCACCTTCACCTTCAAAGGAGAAAAACAATTTTAATACACTGATGCAACAATGTAAAATTTGAAGCAATTACAATGCACACTGCACGAACCATTTTCATCAATAACTTTGGTTACCATGTCTTCCGGAAAACCCATCCCAACAAAATGGGATATCAATTTTGAGCGAGAATGATCTGTTGGGCCAACCTGTACCATGAAAAACAACTCACTCACATGAATATCCCATTCCCAATACAGATTAATTTGGCATGATATACCACAGAAACAACATTAATTACATCCATAACAAGGGCATCGTGTTCATTTTCCCCTCTTCTTCAAGTCTGTTCTGGTCCAAGTTATACTACTTTACATACAGCATTGACCAAGGTTACTACTTTTTACATTAACTGCTATATAACCATCAATAGTCACAATTAAATTGTTGTTAGTATGGATTTTCAATATTCCACCTATTGTGTAATATAATATATTAGAAATAATTTGAGATATTCAGCCATCTTAAGATTTAATTCCAATCATGGGTCAGTTAGGTGTGAAATCAATTTAAATTATAGAAATACTATAACCAAGAGTGTCATCATGTATAACAAAACCATTATTCATTATCTTTGTTACAAAAATCAAGTATTGATGAAATTCCACGATTTATTGAGAAATAAATCAAATAAACATTCCAAAACAGCTGAGGAATAATTACTCACCCCTGAGCAGCCTGCAGGAGCTTCTTGTTCAATTATGGAATTGTTTGATGCAGGTGGTGGACCTGAATTTTCCAGTTTAGGCTCCTCATCACTATCCCAAGATATGTTATCATCATCTTCACTCTCACTGGTCCAGTCCTTTGAAGATTAAACATGCAGTAAACCTAATCAATTTTCTGTCATATTCCATCACTTTCAATTAAAAGCAATAATAGTAAAGCTAGCTAGTGTATGTTACCCTAATGTAAATGTAGATGCATGTGACAATTTTATGGGCCTTTTTTCCAATAATAATGCAATTGAGCATTTGACCAAGGTGAAGACATAAAAGTATGGTCCAGCACCATTCATTTAGCAGAAAATTCATTGATTCAGATTATTTGAAAGCTTGAATTCTATACTGAAAAATAAAATTATATATATATATATATATAGTAAATAACAAATAATGGATTTGTTATTAAATATATATTAAATATATATATATATATTAAATATATATATATTAAATATATATATATATATATATATATATATAGTAAATAACAAATAATGGATTTTTGTGGTGAAATTAAAGATTGATGACGATCATACCATTTTCCAAAATGATTCCCAGCAATCAGTAAGAGGCGTAATCCAACAAGTCCTTCATATATTGAAAAACAAAATATCAGAAGTATATAAACAAAAATGCTTCAATAGGAGTGTGTGCCCCTACCCCAAAGCAAAACAGAACTGGGCAATAAAATGAAAACAAATGAACACAGAACACTGCAGATAGCCAAAAAACAGAAGGGTTGGAAATAGTGAGAGATTCATATATGAAAGACATGAACCAAACACGCTCAATCATAGACCAATAGTTCCATATAACTCTTTTGGATGAATTTCCATGAAAGCATACCCAATGTTCAAATCACATGGATAGGCATAAAACGAATATCGTGAAACAAATACAAAGCACATTTCATTTACAATAAAAAGTAGAAACATAGAGAAATAATACATATGCTGTTCTAAAATGAAAGAACAGAAGAATATTATTTTTTCTTGGAATGGTTTTAGACCCTAGTTGTCACAGTGATTCTCAAGCTTTGCCTAGGTTTCATTAAGTGTACATTGCACCGCTAGGCATGTCTTGAACTCCTTGCCTAACACCTAAATTATTATTGTGCAGTGTACATCAAGGATGAAAATTTTGAATTTCAACCATTGGATATAATAAAACTTTTAATTCAATCTCAACAGCAGATCAATGACACACAAAAAAATGTTTTTCTACGTTCTACTTCACTATTTTATTCATGAGATAAAGGATGTTATTAAACTTTACTCATCATGCAAGTGTTGCACCATCATCGGGAATATGACTATTATATGTGATTTATCATTTTTTTTATGAACTGGTAGGAAGCCTACCACGAAATTTCATTAACTAAAATTAGGATACAAATCAGGGTATTTGTTCATTAAGAACAACATAATGGCTTATTTCCATTAAAAATTTCAGGGAATACATAAATGACAGATAAGAAGAAAATGCAGTTGATGAGGGTTCTATTAGTGAAACAACGGCCAATTAGAAGCACAAACCTCTGTGCTCTAATTTCCGATTTGTCTTTTACAAAGCACAAAAAATTTGCCTTGGTGCATGTAGTAGCTTAATCCTTAATAGATATAACAGTGAACTTCCAAGTGTTGTTGAAACAGTGATTAATGCTCGTAAAAGCCACCTCAATCCTCATCAACCAAACAGCTTAATATGGAATAAGGATCTGAGAAACTGATGCAGATAAGACCCAAGACAAGCACCTTTGTAGGAGCTCACGACTAGTGGAACGATGGCAGCAGTCCTTACCGTGGATTCGAGGACTCAGACCACCAAAATGAATGCAAAATTTGGCATTTTCCCATAAAAGCATTTAATTGCATATGATTCCTTTAGAAAATCATTGCAATATTATAATTTCTCCGAATAATTGCCCTAAAAAGCATTTGATCATCAGAAGGTGCTCAACACACCACAAATCCATCCAAAAAAAATTATTGGATACATCACTAATCTCCCATGTCAACAAAAACAAGAACTCACCTGTCAATCCAACGATCCTTTTCCAGATCTTTGATAATTAGTATGAAGCAGTATGATTTCAAACGACCTGGAGGCTGGAGCTAAGTTAAAAATTATTGGATACATCATCAATCTCCCATGTCAACAAAATCAAGAACTCACCTGTCAATCCAATGACCCTTTTCCAAATCTTCGATAATTAGTATGAAGCAGTATGATTTCAAACCACCTGGAGCTAAGTTCCTGTAGTACCTCCAGCGATACTCACCCCTTTTCCCCTTGCACAATGCTTTCCTACGAAAAAATCAACATAGTGTCCAATATTTTTTGAAGATCATCTCATTTCTGAAAAGCAACACAGTCCAACGTCCGGGTGGCATGACACTATGTCAATCATGCCCCATTTTTTAGAAAGATTGGAACCTTCATTATAATGAATGTTGTCCCTCGAACAAAGGAGATGAGGGATCTCAAAAAAAATAAACAAAGGAGAAAAAGATAAAATTAAATGATGAGATAATTCCTCACACTCAAGGAGTCATACACATAATTTATAAAAATAAAAATAAAAATAAAAATAAAAAAAGAGTCATAAGCATATTTATATATGGCAATTCCTCAACGACAATCACCATGATCCTTGCCCATGGTGAATCCGTGATAGCCTCCCATATATATTTTCTTTTGAAACACAAGTTCGCTGTGAGCAAGCCATACGGCACGGCCCAACATATGGCATGTGATAATAAAGAACAGAAAAGGTGTTGCACTGTCTCATCTTGATCACACAACATTAATTTTTTTTATTTCTTAATGTTGGAAAAACCCCAAATGCAGAGAATCATCGACAATTGTGCTTCAGGTAAGCCGAGGATTTGAACTCTAGACCTATGGGAAGCAACTTCATACCTCTAGCCAAAATGCCAACCCCAAGAGGGTTACTTAATTCATTTTGATATAACTACATATCTAATCTACACAAGAATTCACATTCATAAAAATTGTTGATTGCAAATATATAAGGAATTACATTGTATCGATGAATCTTTAATCATTCATTTCATCTAAAACACAAATGTGATTCCCCACAACCATACATTTCATCAAAAAAAAAGTAAAGCATTCCAAATAACCCATTCTTACCAAACCTTGAAAACCAACGCCTCGAACCAATGCGGATCCCTTAGAAACCCTAAACACAAAAACAGGGACTCAGTTTCAATTACTAAAAATAATAATAACAATAATCACCCAGAAAAAAAAAAAGAACAGACAAATGCGGATCCCTTAGAAACCCTAAACAAACAAACATGGATCAATGTTGAGGACTCCAAAACAGAGAGAATGAAAGACGTGAAAGACTTACTGAAATCGGTGGAAAAAAAATCAGAGAGTGAATGTGCGTGTGTTAATGGCGAAAGCTTTATTCGAGGGAGGGAGAGCGAAAATGCGTTTCGGGATGAAATGTTACAGTTACGAAAGCACCCCCGATCTTTGGGATTTTTTACGCAGAAGTCCCCGAGCCAGCTCTTGTTTAGACCGTCGATGATGACACGTGTTTTCCTTTTATCGTCGGATTGGAGATTGGCTGAAATGATATTTTCCAAATATAAAGGGTAAATCCGGTAATCCGTACAAAAACAAATAGGGCATGCCGGGTAGAGCAATCTCGACCGTTGGATTAAAATAAGTTATTTGTTCGTAGTGGGATTCGGGACAAGAAATTGAACTACAGAGGCTATGCTTGAAAAAAAAAAGCGACTTTTAGCTTTTTAAGATCACGTCAATTTAAATACATCATCATTTAAAGTCCGTTTGAAAAACACACAATAAAAAATAGCTTTTGAAATAAAGCTGCTTTTTAAAATGATTTTAGACATTAACTTTTACTGAGATGTTTTTTTTTTTAATTCAGAAATCAATATTTAAAAGCAGTTGATGTTTGATAGAGAAAGTTGTTTTTCAATTCAAAAATCAATTCCGACAAAAAAACGTTTTATTTAGCTTTTTAAAACACAGATTTCGAGAAAAAATTAAAAGGAATCCAACTTTCGATTTTGAATAAAGCTGCCCCGTTTGACCGCACGATTTTAGCTTTTCAGCTTTTTAAAAAACAAAAACTACTCCAAACGTACAACCAAACGGAGCCTAAAAGCTAAAAGTTGTTACCAAACAAGTCAACTTAAATACATCATCATTACTATATTTTATCTCTAAATTGTGCTTCAAAATTTGTGTTTCATAAGCAATCATCATCATTACACCCTCAAAAGGTCTGCATAAAGCTGCAAAAGTTAAAAGCTGATTTTCAAACTGTGTTTCCAAACGCTACCAAAGTATAGAATAGACACTACAAGAAAAATGTGATACGGTGACATTTATTTGGCGACAGTTGATTGAAATCATCATTGTATATATACATAAGCTACGTTTAATAAAAAACCGTAACTAAATAGACACAACAAATTGATTTTAGTTTGACCTGTAATTTTACACAATATTCAATATTTTAGATAACAATTTAATATAACCATCAGTGTAGAACACTTTAGGTAGCAGTTTATTAAATGTTGCCATAGTTTAAATTATTTTTATTTGTATCATAACCGTTCCTAAAAGTTTGAACTAAAATTTCTTCCAACACACTAAAACATTCGGTCAAAAACGCGCCATCTGAATTTCACCGGAAAAAAAAAACGCGCCATCTGAATTCCCGTCAAAAAATTTCCGTCAAAACAATTCAACAAATCAAATATTAAAACAATTTCCGTCAAAATAATTCAGCAAAGCAAACATCAAAACCTTCTCCGCCGAGTGTCGACGATCTCCACCCGTGCGACCACCTCTACTGGCATCGACCACCTCCACCGGCGCGACCACCTCTACTGGCGTCGACCACCTGAACCACCTCCATCGGCGACCAACAATTTTTGACCTCCTCCTCCATCGGGCGGTGACCACCACATGTGCTGGCAATCTCTCCATCTCCTCAACAACCCTAATGACCAACTCCTCCATTAGTCAAGCAACCTCCCATCTTCCCTCTCCTCTCCTTTGATTGGTTTGTTGTGCAAATCTCTCTCTCTAATTCTCTCCGATTTTGTAGATCTGTGTCTGCCGACGAGTTTTCTCTCTGATCCATGGTGTTTATGGGACGACAAGGCTTGACCCCAGGCGAATTTGGGTAAAATCAATTCTCCCTGTTTTTATTCACTGGTTTCAACATTTTAGGCAAAATTGATCCGGTGATGAATTTGTATGATAATTGTTGTGTAAATGTTTGTGATAATGCTTGTGTGACTAATTTTAAAAATCGAACAATGAATGACATCTTTTCATGGACTGTTCAATTCCATTAATAGTTCTGATGATTTAGTTATTTTTTAGCTTCATAGCGTGCATGTCATTGTGCAGTATTATATCTATCCATAGTTGTAGAAATGTATTTTTTTTGGAGGGTGTAGAAATGTATGTTATGATTTTCTTAGACTTGACTGCGTGTTTTGCAGTGGACAACTGTAAATAAGAAAAATGATAGTTAATTTGTTCTATTAAGTTTATGCCGAACCAGTGTAAATAAGAGAAAAAAATCCCGAGGGGGGTTTATATGATTCTTTCTTGAGTGAAATGATTAGATGTTGAAGAAATTTTGGTCAAGATCGATGTTTGGGGGGAATTCAGATTGATTTAAACTTATTAATTATTTTGTCTCTGATGAATATTACTTTGGGGGGGGGGGGGGGGTTGTGATGTTGTACCAAGAACAGGTGACATTTATGCTATTGTTTTATTGCATTTACCAAATGTTTGCTTTCAAGGCTTTCTTTTAAAATTGACTCTTGTATAATTGGATCTTCATAATGAGAAAAACAGTTAATTTCTGCTCTTTGAGTATATGTAAATACCACTAGACAATATTGTGTGGCAAAACATGTGACCCCTTCATGCATGCATGATCTGTAACATCTCAACATTAATTGCTATATAAAGAGCAATAATAGTTTCTAATGCATGTAGAGCTCCATTATGTAAGGAGTTCACTTTACACTAGCATGAACATGTGAAAGAAATTGAGAGCAAATATTTGATCTTCATAAATAAAAAAAGGTTTTCATCCTTTCCTACTTGTTTGTTTTATAAAGACATATGGGTGAAGTGAAGCCCCTGTTCATGTTGAATTTTTTTTAATTAGCATGTTATCAATGAATACGATTCTAGATGTTGTTAAAAGCAGAGTTAGTTGAGTTGCTGTTAAGATATATTTTCTTGATTGTTGTGTATTGTAGTGGACAACCTCTTTAACATCCTTTGTGCGTGTGCAACACTAAATCCAGAACCTGGTGAAGGTTAGTAGTACTTTTCTATTACTGAAATAATCTAATAATCTTGTCATATTTTTGTGGGGGGCAGATACACCCACGACCCTTATTATCTAACCCGCATCCTTTCTGCACCCACCACATGAGAATTTGTTTTTGCCCAAACCCACTACTTAATAAATACATATGCATTGGAACACCATACCCACCACCTCCACATCTTTTACAAATCTCTCTCTCCCTTCTCCCCTCCCTCTTTCACTCCCCTCTCTCCCTCGCACGATATCCACCTCGCCGATGCTTCCTGCCGCACGATCTGCACCGCGTCAACACTCTCCGTCGCACGATCTCCACTACACCGACTCCCCACCACACGATCTCAAGTTAGGGTTTTTGAGATAAACATAGGGTTTTTTTATAGAAATATGTGATTTTTGGGATAAATGTAGGGTTATGAGTTATTTTAGGTGAGGGATTGGGTAACAATGGTGGAAAAAATCAGTTTGTTAGTGCTTGTGTACCATTGCTATGGTTCATTGATAAATGTGCATGTTTGTGTACCATTGTAATGTCAATTCGGGCAAAAAAACCCTCACAGACCCAGGTCGACAGGAAGAGTGTCGAATATGCCGACATCAGTCAGACATAGAGAGGGTCAAACACACTAAAAACAGTCGACCACAGCTGGATCGAATTAGAAATTTTAGTTGCATGGGAAATCAATATTTTTTTATTTTTTATTTTTGGTCGGTAAATCAGAAATTTTTTAGTTGTAATTGCGTGAGAAATCAAATTGAGATTTTGGTTGATGATGCTTGTCAGATTATGGAACTCATTTATAACCAACATTAGGGGATTGTCTACTGTTGAGATCAATGGGAGAGATTCCTTAATCAATTATCTTAGAAAAATAAAATAATAATGGGGTAGAGCATTTAATTTTATCATTTCATATATAAAAAAACACTTTTTCAAGCACTTTTGTGGAATGTTTTTGTATTTGAAATGTTTAGTTTGATATGTGTATATGAACAAGTAACGCATGAATGCTTCAAGATTGCGGGGTATATCAATTGCGTATAGATTAAATATGATATACCTATGGAATGTCATCACTACTTGGAAAAAAAAAGCAAACACACCCAATTCGACGAAGGTAGTGTCGAAAAGAATAACCCAATTCAATATGATCGGAGTCGAAGAACTAAGCATCCAACTGACTCTAGGTGGGTCGAATTCAACAGAACGTGACTAGGAGAAGCTTTGGGTCAGATTGATAGGGTTGGAGTCAATCAAATCACGTGAGCTCGACAGAGCCTCTGTCAACCCAATGATATTTTATCGACGACCCCTCTGTCAACCCGATGGAGTTAACTCGAAAACTAGGTGGTGGGATTAATTCTATTTTATGAAAACGAGAAACTAGGTATTTTAATAATATTGCATGGTGTGATTAACAATCAGGGTGGTGGGAATAACCGCACCCATTTTTATGTGGACGTGATTTTTTTGTGTGTATTTCTGACCTTCCAGAAGCTGAGGAAGAAATGAGTGGATTTTTGGTGATGAGCAAATGACTGAATACTTGTTTTATTTTGTTTCACTTCTTTTTTGTTTCATTATATGCATTGCATCTTAATTTCCTCTGCTCCATTAACCTCTGTTTGTCTATATTTGCATGAAAATCTACAGAGCATTATTTGACAGGGTAGCTTTCTAATACAGCCCATCAATTATTACATCTTGATTCAAGAAAAAAAAGGTTATATATATATATTACAGAAATCAAGCAAGTGAAGCTAACAGCCTATCAACGTGTATTGTTCATCCAACTTCTTAAAACTAAAGAGCCTATAATGGAAGATGAGATATAGAATCCTAGCAAACAAAATATGGCATGCATTGCTATGATGCTAATGGAATGTGACATGTTTCTACTTCCATAATTTTTTTTACACAATTACGTAATATTGCCAAAATTTCTATCTCATGAATCTGTATGTATCAATTGACCAGGGACTTTTTTTTATGAATATGTGATGGTAAGTTCTCATGATCTCTCTATGTGTATAGTATTTTTTGCTCTGTTTTGTGACGTACTCTAATATTGAAGAGAATACAGAGGAGGGTTTTCTCTTTTTACATGATTCATGACGTGAGTTGTGGTATTTGGTTTATCGAGCAAACAAATGCAGTAGGAGATGGAGCAAATGGGACAACAAATGGAGCAGCGGATTTTGCAAGAGGTTCAACAAGTGAAGCAGATGTATTTAAGAGAAGATATAATAACAGATGTGAGAATTTATTTCTCAGTTTACTTAGTCATCTCTTGGTTTATCTGATTTATCTTAAGATCATTAGATGACATTTGTTATTGATTTTTAATGTTTGTAATTCTAAATATATTTAAATATTATCTTTTATATGATATTTGGACTATTATCAAATTTTATTATAAATTTTATTTTTGTTGAACGTATATTGAAAGGAATGTAATCAATGTTGTATGAAAAATAATTTTCAATATCCAGCGACAGGTTAAAACTATCGCTATATCATAAAATGCTACGGTTTTCAATCGTCGTCATTTCCTTTAGTTTTTTAAACTTGGTACACTTACCATGACGGTTAATAACCATCACTATAAGATGTGTATAGTTACAGTTTTTAACCGTCATCATATATATGTCATAATGTTACTATATACATAATAAGACACCACATATAACAATGTATGCATAAACGTCATCAAATGTATTAGAAACGGTTTATGGCTTATTATGATGGTTATAAACCGTCACCGTAACCCACTTCTCTTGTAGTGAGATTACTATCGGTCTATTTGAAAACGTGTTTAGGTAGCTTTTGGGTTTGCAAGAAGCTGTTTTTTTCAAACCCGTTTCCAAACACAAAAATTGGACTAAAAACTATAAACAGATTTCTATGAAAAAAGTGTCAAAAACTTTGTTTTTAACTATGGAGAGGGAGCTTCCTACAAAATCAATTTTAAACCCAGCTTTTGTCTAAAATCAGTTTTGCAATCATTGTCGGTGTGGATTTTTATGGGGTGTCATTAATCCGAGTTCTTTCAAACTTGATTGTGATTCGTACACGATATTATGAATCACCATTTGAAGGGTTGTCCAAGATCGCCCAACAGCTCCCAATGACATTGTGTGATCGCCATTTGCTTTTCCTCAAAAGCAAGAAAAATGATTCTTATAGTACTCGCTTTTGTGAAAAAATATGGGTTCTCCTCTTAAGGATCACACCTGGTCATGCTTTAAGGTGAATAAAGTATAGTCAACCTTACAAAACCCAAAGAGATAAAAGGAGAGAGAAAATAGTAGTCAATGATGATGAAAAGAAACTAATGATAAGAAATGATGCAAATGGACCAAGGTTTGTAGAACCAATGTTAAAAATTAGAAGACCCAAACCGATGGCCTAAATTGGTGTCGTCTAGACACAAAGAAGGAAAATTAACCAAAATAGTTCAATAGACCATAACTTGTAAATCCAGAAAATAAAGCAAGCCAAAAACCGATGGTCCTAGTAGAAGCCGTTCTAAAACAGAATGGAAATTTAGTGAAAAATATATCAGCTTAACGAACCAGAAACACTTTTAAAACCAAAGAGGTGGTAAATAACCCAATATCTACTCTATGAGCCGTCCAAATTGGAATGGTAAAATTAATGAGGCAAAGTGTTTGATGAGCTAGAAAAACTTACCAAGCAAACAAAACTTATAAAAAAGAGCTTGATGCACCACGAACTTACCCAAAGTCAACCAGAGAATCCAACAACATATTAGAAAAAGAAGTAAATCAAAATAACTTGATGAATAAAAAAGCATACAAAACCAGTGAGCAAAACAAGTGAACCGACGGCCCTACTTGGAGCCGTCTAGTTTCTGGTTCAAAAAATAGTGAAAACCCTGAAAGTTTTAACAGCTAAAGAATACATAAATGCAGTGAAGGAAATACCCACAAAGCCGATGCTGTCTTGGTGTTCTCCCAAACCGTCTAGAAGTAAACACAGGAAAACTAGTAAAAAACAATAAAAACAGTAGCTTTTGAGGATTGGAAGCACAATAAGAACAGATGAACAGTAAATAAAGCGAACAAAGAGTAATAATAATTGAGTAAACACAAGATGAAGCAATTAAAAGGGTTAATAGACATTGGGATTAACCCAAACTTGATGAGATAATGGGGGAAAATTTAGATAGCCCATGGACCAACTAGTCGACTACCCTAGTGTGGGCCGTACAACAGGTGAATCATGTTCTCAAAAGAAAATGCTTATTTCAATCAGTGAAGATGTTTGATGACAAAGCTTTAGAAGTGGTGGAGACAAGCTTTTCTAGTGAAATCCTAAAAAAGAAAATAAAAGGAGAAGGTGGAAAATATGGATGAACAAAGAAGAGAAAGGGTTGGTTTTCTTCCTATATGCTCTCTCTTTCTCTATTTTCAAGTGGTGGGAAGGTTGGGATCCAAAACGCTAGAGTTTCACTACTTTTTTATTTGCTTGTTTTGCTTCCTTTCTTCTTCACTCCCTCACCACTATTTATAGTGGAGGAGAACCCTCCTTGCAAACTTTCACTTTGTTAGACAACACATAGAGTCATTTAATGCACTTTTCTCGTTGGTCAACACCTGCAAATGTGTCCCCTTAGAGTGGCAGTCGAGGGAGGGAGTGTCATTTCCTTCTTTCCAGCTAATTGCCAACTCTTTTTATCCAAACAGACTGGCGACTCTGGTGAGGACAGTCGGAATTAAAGTAACCCTAGAAATTTTAGAGTTTCTGCACGTGAGCCTGTAATGGAGCAAAACTGACGGCTCTATATTTGGCCGTCCCAAAACTAACGACTCCAGTTGTGGCCATCCAGTAGATAAGTGTTATCCTAGTTTTTTAAGCTTTCCAATGCCCCTTCTAGATCGAGAATCAGAGGTGTATTGATCAAGCTATGGTTCAATCTTGTGAGGGTGTCAGGTTGTTTGTTGAGAGGCATTTCTCCAGCTTCTTCTAGGGTGAAATTAATTTGATCTTGGGTTGTTGTTGTTGTCCAGTCTTGAGTGATCACTTTTAAGAGCATATATGGTTCAAGCCTGCATAAATCAAATATTACAAGTGATAGGTATTCCGCCATTTTGACCAGTCAAAAAGGATGTCTACAATCGTGCAACTAAATGCAACTCATATTTCTTAAGTAGTTGCATTTTCGTTATTGTTTGCGACATATAAAAATTAATTCTTGTTATTTTGTTAATCATGCATAAAGCATGTTTGAATGTGTGATTAAAGCATTAATTTTGTAAAAATTTAACTTGTTTTGAAAAGCATTGTTTTGAAAAATTTTAAAACGTTGAAAATTTATAAAAGAAAACGTGAAAAACAATTTGCAATGTTTATGGAAAGAGTCCTACACAGTCCCCAATTCATAGGCCCAACTCACAAGCCCCAATGGGTGTCATTTTATTATTGGATGCCTGATTGACTTTAACAAAATGGCAAAATAGCAAAATATCAAAGTACCCTCATTTCACTCATTTGAAATCCTAAATCCCTCATTTTTAAGAGTTTCTTCCATCCCTCTTGGCAGTTTTCATTTAATATGAAAAATGATTTGTTTTCAAAAAATCAATGCAACATTTGAATCATTTCAACATTCTATTTTATTTTTCATTTAAAAGTTTGAAGAACACCAAATATTTTTGGGGAATTCGATTTCAACCGATTTCTTCAAGTTTCTTCGTCAGATTGAATGTCCGATTCCAGATAATGGGTAAGCGATTATTTTTTTCTAATTTTTCGAATTACATATATTGTTTTATCAATTTTCGTAATGCAATCCTATGAAACAATTTTTTTATTTATTTTTATATTGATTTTGTTCATATATATGATCTGAATGATATGTTTGTGAATGTATATATAAATGTAACATATTCTATGATCTAAATGTATGATTTGTGAGTATTTCGTAATATATATAAATGTATCTGACTATTTGGTAACCTATTCAATGTTTGTGGATTTTAAAAATTCATATTCAAAACATTTGTGTAAATTTTTTTTATATATACAAATGTAACATAGTAAAATAAGAATGAAATGTAACAGTTTGTATCCGACCTTTATAATGTAACTGAATATTTGGAATGTAACTTATAATAGTATCTTAAGTTTTGATAAATCAACTACTATTTGCATATGACATTCCAAATGTAACTGAATCGACAGACATTGAACTACTAAACTTTACATCAACTACTTTATATTGTAACTGAGTATTTGAGAGTGTAAATTATAATAATATCTTAAGTTTTGATAAATGTAACTATCTATTTGTAACTGACCTTCAAAATGTAAATGTATCTGACTATTTGAAAATGGAACTTACTTTTAACAGAATGTAACTAACAATTGTAACAAGTATAATAAAAATAAAACTGAATAACATGTATTAAAAACTAAGCATAATAAAAGTACCAATATTTGAAAATGTAGCTGACATTTTCATAATTGAATTTATTGCTTATAAATGTAACTGACAAGGGAAAAAAAATATGTTTTCTTTGTATATGACATAGAATTGAATGTTAAGCATTGTAATTGATTTCATTGTGTATATTTTCTTTGTATAGGACCAAAGAAAATAGAGAAACCGAAAGAGAAAAGGGGGAAGAACATCATCTTTTAAATTAAATGTCATTCCAACACATGGAGCAATCACATCTGTCCATTGTTATTCAACTACATCAATCGAATTTTTTTTTGAACTGTCTTTAATATCACAGGAATTTAAAAGATTAAAATAGAATCTCATATTCTAAATATGCAGATCGAATACTATGGTAATTAACAACAAACATTAGATTTAAAAAATAAATTGTAAAAAAATTACAAAAACAAACAAATACAAATACAAATGCCTAATCTGAGTCGCCACACGTTATGATATCCAAAATTGTTCAATTATGCTTTAGTGTGAAAAATCTTCAAACATCAATACAGAGAATGTAATCAAAGTCTTCAAACTTCCAATTTTCATGGCAATGTTCTCTAAAAAAATTGAAAATTTAACAAAAATATTGATGATTGCATTTAATTATCAATTATTAATTGATTGTGATAAGCCAAAATAAAAAAAGGGCAAAAAGAATTCACGCCAAAAAAAGAAAAAAATAACCGTCCCATAATGATAGAGATTAGTTACCTATAATGGCTCTAAGGGTATAATAGGTATTATCATATGTGCCACTTCATGGGGCTTATGAGGGGCCTACGAGATGGGGCCTGGGAATCATTTTCCTTATGAAAAACCATTTATATTCAAGTTTCACGTCCCTAAGTTATTGATAAGCTGTGAATAAAATATGAAAAAATAATTATTAAATGTGAAAAATTATTCCCCTTATTCATAAGAGATGATAGACAAAGTGATTTTATATTTGAGTCTCCTTAAACCAGTGGAATATATTGATGAAATAACACAATTATAAGGAAACAAGAATATCAATACCAAATTATTCTTACATATTTTAACATATCTATACTTACTTATTCTTTATAAACAAACATGTTTTAATTTGGACTTATTTACAATGATTCTACTTTACAAGGGCTTGAGGTTTTGGGACCCCCTGTATATGTTGGGTTTTCTGTGTCATTCAATCAAAGCATTGTCGTAGGCGATGAATTTATTTAAAAGTTAGGGCATGTGTGGTGTTTCAATCAATATTGAATAAATCGGAGATAATTTCACAAAAAATATTTTCTTACCATATACATGTTTCTCTTTAATTAGTAGACGCAAGGAACCTACTTATTTCATTGTAAAAGAGGATCCGAACTTACACTTGATATTCAAACACTGGGCTCTTTGCCCCACTAGACAGAGTCTTGCATGACATGTTTTAGGTGGTGTTTGAAAAAAATGGATTTTGACAATATCATTTTGCAGTGACATTTAATCCAAACTTATTTCAAATCTTCAACGATCTCAACTTTTGAAGAAAGCAGAAGATACACATTTCATTATGAAAATCAGCTTTTGCAAGAATCTAATAAAATTATGTTTCTAGAAAAAAAAGGACAAATAAAATCTATGAGATGGCAAACTCACCTGAAAAAATTTAGGGTGAGATTGCATGGGGAAGAAAAAAGAGGAAGAGAAAAGGAGAAAGAGGGAGGGAGGGAGAGAGAGAGTGGGTGTCGGGTAGGGCGGTGGGAAATGGTGGGTAGAAGAAGTGGCATAGCGAGGAGGAGGGGGAGGAGGAGGGGGGTTTTAGAACCTTTGTTAAGTGATCATAGAGAGTTTCTGTAAACTCAAATGAGAAGATGACACATGGAATATACAATCATGTGAGCTCACATGAGCTAAACTAACAGAGTGACCAAAACTTAACACCGTCTCGTTTGTTCTCGTTTCCAAGACTTATGAAAAAACCACATATCATATCATCACGTGAGATCATGTGATCCCTCATCATCTTTTTACCAAACAACAAGATCTCGCATACCCTAGCAACACCTCTCCCTCACTGAACCCCCGCTGCTTCTCCAGCACCCTCGCCGCTATCGCAGCCACGCCTGGCGACTCCCGCAGCCACCCCTCGATGAGCTCTACTTCTTGTTCTTGTAGTCATTTTTTTCTACTGGGTCTTCAAAATTATCATATATTTATTATGCCTTTTTATTTTGGGTGTGGGGTTTATTTTTTTGTGATTTTTATCTGGGTTTGTAGATTTGATATGGGTTTGTCGATTTAGTATGGATTTATAGATTTGATGTGGGTTTTCTCTTTTCGAAATCCAATTTTTTTTGTGAATCAAGCTCCTGTTTGAATACTGAATCTTTTTTTTTGTGGATGAAGCCTCTATTTGAATATTGAATCTATTGTGTTTGTTAATTTAATGCCAATGTATAGTTATGTTTTAAATTATCTTTTTCTTAAAAGTGAACATTAATATTAATATGGATGAGACAATGAGTTTGTTGATGAATGTAGTTATAAAGTTTCTATTTGAATATTGAATTTATTTTTATTTTTATTTTTCTTATGGATGAAGTCCATGTTTGAATATTGAATCTATTGTGTTTGTTAATTTAATGCCAATGTATAGTTATGTTATAAATTATGTCTATTTTTTTAAGGTGAGCATTGGTATATTAATATGGAATGAGACAATGAGTTTGTTGATGAATGTAGTTATAATGGTACGCTTGAAGTTGTTATGGCATTCGATTCCAAAGATAATACCTATAAATTCTACAATGTATATGCAAGATCTATTGGATTTAACATATGAAGAAGTGATGTGCTCAGGTCTAATGGCATAGTGAGAAAGCAAAATTTTTGTTGTTCTAAAGAAGGGAGGAAATAAGTTGATAAGCGAAAAGTCTTGCACCCACAGCCTGATGTTGTTCTAACAGGATGTGAGGTACATATGGTTATCAATTTTCAGTCTTCTAGTGCTTATAGTGTCACTAAATTTAAACAAAACAATAATCATGATCTTGTAAATACCCCTTTGTGCCATAATTTCAGGTCAAGAAGAAAAATAGAAAATGCTCCAACTGCTCAGGTTGATATCATAGATGGGTCGGGATTAGCACAAAAAACAATTGTGGATTTAATGAATGGACAAATTGGAGGTAGAAGGAATCTTAGTTTTGTCTTGAATGATGTGAAGTCTTACCTGCGCACCAAAAGGGAAACAAGAATGGAGAATGGAATTGCGGTTGTTCTTATTCAATATTTCAAGAAGAAGCAAACACAAAATCCATCTTTCTTTTGCTCAATGCAACTTGATGCCGATAAACAGATAACCAATGTGTTTTGGGCCGGTGCTAGGTCTATTATCGATTATGCACATTATGGTGATGTAATTTGCTTTAACATGACCTATCGTACAAATAATCATGAATGACCATTTACACCCTTCATTGTAAATAATAACATACAAATAATTATTTTTGATGGTGCATTACTTTATGACGAGACAACTGACTCATTTATTGGTTGCTTGAAACATTATGAAGGAGTTGGTGCTTCAATCCTTGGAACTCTAATATTGATTTATTCTAAACCTCTAGCTAGCAATGGTGTGATGGTAGAGTCTTGAATCACCTATGTTGTGACGGCAATTCTTTGCGATGTTTCTTTAAACTTTTCATCGTGTTTCACATATTACTTGGATGTATCCATTCAAAATATTTGCCTTTTGGCATTGCATGAGTAATATAATTTTCTAGGGTTTTTCTTTGATTTAGATATCCTAACTACGGTTTTACTTCAACACATTGTACAAAGTTTATTTTTTAAATAGAGTTGGCTGACTTTGTACCTCGATGATCCCATGTGTGACATGTAGCTACAAAGAAAATGCTTACATCAAAAATAAAGTAAAGATCTCTGTTTTTGTGCAATACTAAAGATTATTTGAATGTATTAATTGAGGATGAAAAAAGTAACATGTAAGAAGCAACCGAACAGTGGACATGGATCATGTGATATGTATTGTCTACATAAGCTTACAAACAGAATTAGAAGATTAAGAAGTGAAAACAAATCCCATACAACATTAGACTTTTCATATAGAAGAATATAAAAGTAAATTGTATGAGGATCCACAATACAGACAGTCATTTCTTTCAAAAAAATTATCCCAACATTTCACATACAACAATATTCATCCATGTATATATACTATGAAATGTGAATGCAAGAGGGGACGAGTACTCGTGATAGAGATGGAGCTTCTTGTTTCCAGGGCTAGTGTCAAAGTTCTTCTTAGTGTGTCGGATCTGGGCCTGCGTTGTCTCCAATCAGGGCTTCGTTAGCAGCAGTGGGACTTCCTTAGCTACGGTGGCACCTAGGGTTTTGAAGAGGTTAAGGGGGCTAGGGTTTCGAAGAGGCAGGGGGCTATAAAATGAGGCAGGAGAGAGATGGCTTAGGGTATGAATACCCTCCATCAAGTAATCCCCACCATCCAAATCATATTGGACAATGGGGAAGCTTTGTACAAAATAAAAATAGGTCCAATCAGATCTGGATCATCCAGATTTGATTGAACAGTGGACATAAAATAAAATTAGAGGTATGAAGAGCAAACATCGTAAATTTCTCTTCTCTCTGTTAGTTCAGCTCACGTGAGCTCACGTGATCGAATACTCCATGTGTCCTCTTCTCATTGGAGTTCATATAGACTCTTTGTGATCACTTAATAGAGGTTCCAAACCCGAGAGGGGGGAGGCAACAACGGTGGGGTAGGAGGAGAGAGAAAGAGAGAGAAAGAGGGAGAGAGAACGGTGGGCGAGGTCCCCCTACCCCCTCCCAATCACTTTGGCCCATCATCGCTGCTCTCCCCTAACGCCCACCGCTGCCCCCCTTTTTCCCCTCTTCTTCCTACCACCCTCATCCGCCGCTTCTTCTGTCCACCATTGTCACTCTACTCGCCCCCCATTCTTTCTCTCTCTCTTTCTCCTTCTGTCTTCCATTTTCCTTCTCCTTGCAATCCCACCTCGATTTTATTCTTTCAGAGTGTGATTGTAGCTTAATGGGGTTAAAATCACCCCCTTTCTGAAAAGGGGATGAGATCCAATTAGTGTTAGCTAGATCATATCAATGTTCTTAGTCTATAATAAAGGATTAACACATATCACCTTACATGTTTTACATGTAAAATTTATAATAATTTTAAATACATGACAGTTTGGTATTCATTTTCATTCTCCTTTTTGTTTGAACACCTAGGTAAATTTATATTGAAATCCTTCATTCCATTGGTCATACCTGAAAATTCCATACAAAACTTCATTAATTTCATATTCCACGAAATCAATCAAAATTGGATTTTGTGTAAGGAGAAATTCTTTTATTGGATCAAAGTTATCAAAATGGGTGCTCCTGTTTATGCCCCTCAAATCTATAAGCACACGCCTTTTGTTTACACGCCCTATATGTTTTGAACATCTGATTTAGAAGCCTTAAATACTTAAACCCCTAACTAGGATTCGTTTGCACACCTCTTTACTTTAGAGTCTCGATCCAATTAGGACTGGTTTTGGTAAGTATCGAATTGCACAACCTATGAATCGAACTACACAGCTTATGAATCGAACTATACATCCAATTGTTGGGTACAAGTGACATTGACCAAATCTAGGCTTGACTCGATTCAATAGAAGAATAACACGCATACCCAACAATTGACTCTGCAGTTCAGTTCATAACTGTATAGTTCGATTCATAAAATGTGCGATTTGATGATAGTCAAACTGATTAAAGTTAGTCCTAACTGAATCTAGATTCTATACTTTATTATGATAAGTATAGAAGAAGAGATATATAAGATTACATTTGAGAATGTAAAAAAGATCTGACGCTCCCATGAACATTTACGGTGTTTTATTTTATATTTTCACCCTCAAAACCCTAACACACGAAACTCCTATCACGAGCCACATCTGAACCGTTCACACAATTCCAAACACAAACGATCCCCCGAGAACTCCGAACCGTCACAGAATTCACTAAACATGTGATCACAAATCGACGGCCGACAGACACTCCATCATCCCAAACACGATCCGCGAGACCGAGCGAGAGAGACTCTCTCTCTCTCTCTCTCAATCTTTTTTGCCTTGAAAACTAATTCACGATCTCTTCGAGTCGTCGTTTGTTTTGTAGAATTGTAGCCCAGACAAGCCCTTCCTGTCCCTCTCGAGCACCTGCCGCTTCGATTGGATCCGAAGCGATCGAAATCACGCGACGTTTTAATACGGAATCCCTCAATCTCTACGAGTGCTTCCTGTGGTGCTGTTTTGGACGGCTGTGATTCACCGCAGTCTTCGCCGTGATGTCGGATCCGGCTGCGCCGGGGGCGTCAATCGAGGCGCGGTTCAGTTCCTTGGAGCTCATCGGGAGGGGGTCCTTCGGTGACGTTTTCAAAGGGTGAGCCATCTCTCTCTCTCTCTCTCTCACTCTCTGTGCGTTGTATGGAAGAAATGCTTGGCCTAGATTCGGCATTTGTGCGGATTGAGTGATAGATGTTTATGGATCGATCTGGATGTGTTTCCGATCAATTGGTGAGAAATAACGGAATGTGGTGCAATTTGTTCTGTTGCTTGAGCCCTTTTTGTATAAGTGGGATTGCTACTAGAAATAGCTTTATGAATGTATGGTGCTTATCACAAATATGCAAGAGAAACCTCAGATTATGTTCTTGCTTCACTAGAAACAGCCCGACCCAGGTTCGTGTATACCTTGAAGGGGATTTGAGCTTGCATGTTAAGTTGATTATGGAGGGTGCCATATTATGTTTGGAATACACGGTCACTGGATCTGTGATCACGGGAGTATGACTTGGCATTTTTTTTTTAGATGCTAATGTATTTGTCATTTGATCCATCATTATGAAATCCTTGATGCTCCTATCACTCTTATCTTTTTGTAGGGTCAATGGTGCAACATGTGCATTAAATCATCTCATAGAATCACAAAGTACTTCCATTGCATTGTTCGCGAGGATAATGGCACATTGCACAAAACTAGGTTTAGCATCATCATCTTGATATCCTTGATGCTCCTACATCCATTTTTTGGGATCAATGGTACAAAATGTGCATATGTAGATTTGGTTTGCAATCAGCATTGAGGGACTCAACAGCCAAAACAGACTTGGCCCTTCATATCCTTTGGTTTTTGAAGCATTCTCTAGTAAACACACTCCAAATCTGATCCCTATTGAAAGTTATTTTTATTTTGGAAGAAAAGGTGGCATACACAGTTTTTTTATAACAAAAGGGTTTGTGGGCCATGAAATTGGAAGGCAAAGTGGCATTTTCTCCACTCGAAATTAGGTGACCCTATCGGCCTATCCCAATACCAACTAAACGTCCCTTTCCCTATCCCATGCCACAAAAGTGACCACTATGAATTACAGCATGAATCCCACATCTTATATCTACTCCAGTCTTGTTAATCATCAAGAATCCCATCTATCTTGTGGTCTATTGCCAACTCCACAAACAATGGGGTCAGAGGGATCTCAGGATGAAAACATCAGCCTCAGAGTGCATTCGTAATTCCCCTTGTGCTGTGCTCCAAAGAAGTCAAACTAAGGATGCCTGATGCCTGAATATTGAGACACGATCTTTCTACTTTTTTCCCTGGCTTGTGGCTTCATAGCTATGACATTATAATAATACGTTAGATTGTATGAGATGTGTGAGTTTCATATCACCAAGGGTGTTTTTACTGTTTTCTATATTTTTATGTGATCGCCAAAAATTATGGTGAACAAGTAGAAGATCTCTAGTAAGCCTTTCTATATTGCAGATTTCATTTCAAAGGATGTCAGCGTAATTGAAGTGGATATTTCAAATTTGAGATGTGAAACTTCAGTCTTCTTAGGGGTACCAGTTGAGCAGGATTATAAAATTTGAATAAGTTGTATTAGGCAAAATCTGATGTCATGACTATAGGGATTGCAGTGCTATGGATAACTTATGCAAACAGCTGTGACAAGCTCTGATATCTTTTCGGCAGATATTGGAATTCTTTGAAATATTAAATATGGCACTAGATTTTTCATGCCTCTAGGAGTAAAGACGCGCGTGTGTGTGTGTGTAAAATCTTTCTTCTCTTTCCCGTTTCCCAGATAAAGGGATTGTACGGGTAAAGTAATAATGAGTAGAGCAACTTGTGCGCTATATAATATATTTTTGACTTTCTTTTTCAAAACAAAAAAACTTCTCCAACCTCTACTATCTTTCCGGTGGTTCAACAATCATGTGCTGATTTTTACTTTTTTTTTTAATTATAATATTATCTAGTAGTCCCAGAATTTGACTACTTCTCGACATAGAATTTATTGGCTGGTTTGGAGGTAAGGCACTTATATCTCCCTCCTTGTTTGAAGCTTTTCACATACATCACTTATAAAATTACAGGTGTGGAGCTCCCACCTTCCGTGAAAAAACACTATCTGCTTTTTGATCATGTTGTGTCATATGTGATATTTTAGCTTAGTTGTCCTGCTGATAGCTTGAACAGTGAATGATATTTTTGCCTTGTACTTTGTGCAGGTTTGACAAGGAACTGAACAAAGAAGTTGCCATTAAAGTTATTGATCTAGAAGAAGCGTAAGTATACTTTTTTATTTCTTCCTATTTCTTGTCTCTTATCATTACTGTTCATTATAAATATATATTCATTCTGTGCAGAAAAAATGCTCTTAGATGCCTGTTATTCCGTCAATAATATTGCAAATTTTTATTCATAGTGATTAGTGCATTAATTAGGAGGCACAGAGGCACAGAATTGATGTTCCTATTGATTCTCTCCAGATGTTGTTCATAGAAGTTTCCTTAGAGACATTTGACAATTTTGGAAAATATATGTGACTGTAGATTTTTTTTTGTTGAATATGATGGCCAGCAACCTTGAAAACTATTGGATATCTGGAATGGACTATCTATGCTTTTATACATACTAGTTGTTGTGCATATGCACATAAACAAAGTGTAAAATATGTTTTGATTAATATTAATGTTAAATAATTTAGTTACAATAACATCTTCATAATAATAACTCCAAATGTAAAAAGTCTAATGTCTCTAGTTTATCCAATCAAATGATGAAAATAATGTTGTCAAACATAAAAAAAAATCATAGATTCATAGTAGACTATGTCTCATATGCATTTTTCCTAAAAATCATTAAATAGTTCATAAAAAAGAAAAACAAATACCCAGAAATCAAACCACCTCTTGTAAGTACATTAGTCCCAAAAAAAAAGATCTAAGCAAATGAATCCAATGTTTATAAATAATTAATCAATTCACAAGAACCAAATAATCCAAAAACTTTTAGTAAGAGATATCCAAACTAAATTAAAATGAATGTCTCACCTAAAAAATGAATCGATTTGGAGGAATACAATTCGAGATAATAAGAAAATAGATAGGGATGGCAATGAGATGGGTTCTATTAGTAACCCGACCCAAGCCGCCCTATGGGTGGGTTACTGGGTTTGGATTTCATGTTTTTCAAACTCATCCCAACCTGTAATACATGGATTGGGTTTGAGTTTTATGTTTAAAACCCGATCCAACCCATGAACCCGACCTTTATTCGATCATTAGGATTTATAAAATAAATGAAATTAATTCCTAATATATAGTTAAAAAAAGAGTCAACTATTGTCATTCTTTTTTTTCTTTACAACCAATTATTGACATTCATCTTACAAAGAAAATTCAAAATACAAAATTTCATAAAATCATTTGTCCGTCACCATAAAAATAATAGATGTTTGATACTCTATAGTATTTTATATTTCCCTTTTCCTTTCAACATATAAGTAAAAAATTTATTTATTTTTCCCTTTTATGTAATTTTGAACTATTTATATTATATATTCAAAAATATTTTAATTAAATTTCAAGTATTGTATGTAATGAATGTCATAAACTATATGTGATATATCTATTTTGATATTTAGTATTCAAATTGAAGTTAATTTCATGAATATAATCCGCATTCATGTCAAAACTAATTTTATTTTGTCATATAATATTTTTATTATATTAAGTACAATGATCGATCAATTCAACTTACTTTAAATGGGGTGGGATGAGGAGGGGCGGATACAGATATTAAGATGGAAAACTTGAAATGTAATGGAGTGGATATGTATTTCAAATTATAAAACCTGAGGTGGGGTGGGGCATGAATGAAATTTAATATTGGGGAGATGGGTTAAGTTTGGATTATGGTAAACCCGACCCCAACCCAACTTATTGCCATTCCTAAAAATAGGAAAGAAAGAGTGAACCATAGAAAAAATAAAAAAAGTGCGATAAATAAATTTTAAATAAATTATAGGAAGGGAATATATTAAAAAAAGATAATAACAGATGAATGAAAATACATCACAAAAATTCAAGTAAATATACTAATGAAGATATGAGAATATAGAGCACAAAATATATTCTAACAACGGATTATTTTTTGAATATCATTTCATTTTTTATGTATTCCATTATCCTGATAACACTATGATTTTCATGGAATTGAATAGAAATGTAGGGGGTAAAATGAAAAAATGGAAGGATCCTCTTATCCTAATAATATTGTGATAATAACCAAATTTAACTATAAGTTAATATGTCACGTGATGAAATGTATGTATTAGAATAAACTATGAATGAAATTAAAATGTTGTAAATGGATTTTCATGGGATTGAATAGAAATGTAGGACTATCCTATTAATATTATGATAACCAATTTTAAATATAAGTTAATAAATATGTTACATGATGAAATGTATGTATTATAGTATATTATAAATGAGATTAAGATGATGTAAATGGATTTTAATGGAATTGAATAGAAATGTAAGGGTAAATGAAAAAATGGTTGTCATTAAAGTGGTGTGAATGGACTGTAATGGGATTGAATGAATTGACAAGGGCAAAAAGGTCAAATGACAGGTTTTTGGTTTAAGAGACTTTTATATAGTAATATAGATTTTCCTCCTCTTTTTTTGATTAACAGAATTTCTGATTTCACATCGTTACGTGCTAATGAAGCATGCTATTTTGGTTCCTCTCTGTATAGTAGATAGAATAGGGTAATGAAGAGTAATCACAGGTGTCTTGATTGTTCTGTTGCTTTCCTATCCTTCTTCTTTTGCAAGCAAAAGCAAAAGCATTGAAGTAATTTGGACATTAAGAGACCAAAATTGGCCATTGATGTGCGTAGGAAGAATATATTCTTTTTTCTGTAGGTTGCTTTCCTTGAAGAGCGTAGAGCTCAAAGCAAATTTTCATTGAAAATAAGTGATTCTGCGGCTGACCTGGTTTGTTATGCTTCTCTTGGATTGAGTGTTTATCTAGAGGCATGGATAATAAGAAGTGTGTGCTATTCATCTCTAGCCAACTCCTTGCCCTTGCCTTGGCTAACATCCATAATTGAATATTCTTGTTTATGGCATCTCCCATTTGTTGGAGTTTTGTAAGGGAACTTATCAGTCTGAATTTCAGTATTTGTAGCCTGTCAAATAGCATCACTCATGTTCCAATGTGTTGCATTGCCACATTCTCTCGCTAAACTTGTTTGAGAACCCCAATAACCCTGGAAACTAATTGAGATTCCGTTCCAATCAACTCATTGTGAACCAAGGCTTTTTTTATAGAAAGATTGGAGCCATTATATTAAAAATGATGCCCTTGAGCAAAAGGAGAAGAGGGATCTCAGAGCGAAAAAGAAGCAAAAAAGAAATAATAAAGTTAATTACAAATAGAGGCATCTCCGCTTACACTAGGCCTAAAAATTTAGTGATGTAGTCCCTTACACTTTGATTGCCTTGCTGAAAAATATGGACCTTCTTGAACAATCAGTCATAATCTTATCTGAACTTGCTCCCGCCATGCTGACCAGCTTGACCATCTTTCTGGAGGTGTCTGGCCGTCCATATAGTCAAAGAAGCTTTAAGCTATGGGTAAGTAATCCATAGAATCCTTAATAAGGAACGGGCTATTGAAGGTAGTTAACTTCCAGTCATTGTTGTAATTATACGACCCTCTGTTTATGATTGACTGCTGTTGAGTGGCCTATAACTAGCAAAACCATGGGATAGGTATCCGGTTCTACTTTACAAATTGATCCACCACTTGAACAATCCAAACACAAGTCTCTTTGTATGCCGAAGAACCCCTTGCTGTTGGATTCCCATCTTTGTCATCACATCAGTCATCTGTTGCACAAAGACTTGCAACCTTGGAGAGTTCTCAGGATATCTTCCATAATTGGTTTCTTGTCACTTTTGCACCTGTAATTACACTTACAGATCTGACCCAAGATTATCAAGGAATTAAATCATGTTGGGTTGATTTTTTGCCTATGCAAATCATGGAATGAGGGAATTTTTTTCCTCATTGTGTGATGTATTAACTTCTACATCAAAAATCTAAGGTTCATATCATTGTGATAAACTATATATTTAACTTGCACTAGAGCACTCAAAGTACTATGGTTTCAAGTCTAAGATATGTAAGCACAGTATTACCTTTTTTAATTTTTCTTTCATGATCAAGTTTGTGGTTTACTGGCCTGGTTATTTTAGTGATGCATATAGAAATTTTATTCAGTGGATATCTACATTTTGTCCTTATTTAAAAACCCCCCATCCCCTAAAAGTATTTATAGTAATTGACATGGTCACATGGCTATCATTTTATGTAGGGAGGATGAAATTGAAGATATACAGAAGGTATTCAAGCTTTACCTGAGAAAACAAGTGTCATAGGGAATCAGGTTTGACAGATTTTTTGGCTTCTATAAATCATTTTTTCTTTGCAGGAAATCTCGGTCTTGTCACAATGTCGCTCCCCCTATATCACGGAATACTATGGTTCCTATCTTCTCAAGACCAAACTATGGATAGTAATGGAGTACATGGCTGGTGGTTCAGTTGCTGATCTAGTAGGTTACTTTCATCTTTCTATAATTTTTTTTGGTTCGAGGAAAACTTCATCATTTAACTTTGACACCCCCCCCCCCGTTTGTGTCCCGTAATAAACAGAGAATAAGATGATTAATGGTAGAATGACCTTTATTCATTGTTTGTTTCACGTGAGTAAACCTTGATAGCTATGCCTGGATAAGTTTGGATAAAGTCTGATAACAATTCCAATGAAACATGAGAATAGTTTGCCAGGGCTTATCCATGCTAGGGAATAAAAATATTCTTCTGTCATTTTAAAAAATTTATCTCATCGATCACTTTTACATACACATTCCAAAAACTGTCACATTTATCAATTCAATTATACATCTCTCACACTTATTCAAGAATGTATTTGTCAATTAAAAAGTCATAAACTCTTATACATCCCTTATCCATCATTTATTATCACTTTATCCAGGGTGAATCAAACAACAAAAATATCACTTTGACGTTTTCCAATGAGAATAATAGAAAATGCAACCAAACATAGATTTGTTTATTCTACATGAATTGTTATCTCTCCCGGTATAGCTATCAGGGCTGAATAACCCTATGTCACTTTTCATATGAGGGGTATATGTATACTCCTTGGATATTTATAATGTGCTAAAATTCAGGATTCATTGTTGAAGCTAACTATAAATCTATCTTGAAGTTTAGTTTTGCATTGTCCCTTAATTAACTTTCTTTTTGTACTTGTTAGAATGAGGTTCCCCCTTCCAAAGAGCTATGTTCTTCTTATTGGAGTTATTTTAGTGGAATAGGCCTCTTGGAGGCCCGGGGGTTAGGGGGCAACACCCCCAAAAGATCTTAGAAGCAACGAATTTTTCTCATGGGTTTTTTGGTCTTTTCCTATTTCTAGGGTTTTGTACATCTTGTATCTATATAAGAGACTTTTTGGCCTCCATTATTGAATATAACATTATTCCATTAGTTTCTTCTCTTCTCTTCCTTTTTCTTTAACATTTCCTCCTCAAGACATTCTCACCATTAGGTACGAACGTCTTATTTGGGGTGCACTCACTTCTTTGAATCCGTTGCTTCAAGTGGTTGCTTTCTCTTGATAAGGCCCTTACCAAAGCCTTTTTGTACTTATTAAAATGGCTCACGACAATGATGGATTATGTGTGTTTTGTGAATGATGGAGTAATAGAGAGAGCACCTTTGCTTTTGGTGTTTTTTTTCAGTTCTTGAATTTGATTTAGGGTGGGCTCTGGGTATTGACATACTCGGAGCATAGGGTTTTAAGAGCCGCTCCGCTTTAGGGTCTCAATACTCTTTTGGAGATCCAGAAGGCATGTGGAAATGGTTCCAGAATAGATGCAAGAGAAGCCTTCGGAGCAACTTCCAATATCTCATTCCCCACGCGATGTGTTGGAGCATATAGATCACACGCAACAAATATCTCTTTCAACCCAAAGGTTTTATATAGAAAATAGTTGGGCGGCTATCACTTCTCCCCTTAAAAAGTTGGGTGGTTAATATATCAGGAGTGGATACACAATCTACTATTATGGGTAACTCATGGTGTGGGGTGTAAGGAGTTGGGGTTCTATTTCTGTGGGAGTTCACCGATTCGTGTGTGGTGTTTCAAGTTTTTTTTCCTTTTCTCTTGGAGGTCCCTCATCTCCATTTTGTTTGGGGGCTTCCTTGATTAATGAGGCACTCCTATCTCTATTTTTTTTTCCCAAGAGATTCCTCGCCTCCTTTGTTTGGGGACATCTTTTATTATTAAGTTCGCTCCTATCTTTCCTCAAACAAACAAAAAAAAAACTTTCTTTTTATACTTTCTTGTCATGCATATAAAGAAAACTTCTGGTGCAGAAGGACTCATAAAGCCAATGCTGAACACTTAGTAGGATGAGGGCCAAGATTAATAAAACATTATAGCAAGGTTTAAAAGATCATGCCAAGTACCAATGATTCTTTTGTTTTTATCCAATTTTTTTTTTGGGTTGCAATGCTTTTAAAATATCTCTGTTTTAGGTTCTTAAAGTTCACGACCAAGTCTTACACAGTTATATAAAAAAGAAAGAATAGTTTGAGAAAAAGAAGGGAAAAGGGAAGAAAAGATTACACAAAAAATTGCATACATATTATACCCCATGCTCAAGTGAAAAAACCTATTTGAATTGAATGATTTGATATTATCTGCATCGATTCTTAAAACCTTGCATTATACTAGCATACTTTATAGCAATCACTAATGATTTTCTCAAGAAAGTTTCTCTTCTGATTTAAATTCTGCATCAGATTCATTATTGTGCGTTGTGCACTGGTGGTGGCTATATATTAAGTCTGCTTATTTAGTCAAACTCTGATATGCTTTCTGATAGAGCGACCCATATTAAGTTTGCTTTATAGTCATAGTCTGAACTGCTTTCTTATAATGCGACTCATTTTCTGTTAAATCTTTACCAAGTATTTCTTCTTCGTCATGGAATTTGTAATCTCCATAGTCAACAATGTTAAACTTCATATGCATCCTTAAAGCAGAAGTTGTAAACATTCCCAGGGCTGAGGCCTTTATCATATAGTAAGGAATCAATGTGAGAGCTCAGGTGTCCACCTTTGTTTGTTTTATCCTTCCCTTTTCTATGGTTTCCTCTTTTAGCTTGGAGATATTACTTTCCCTCCTAAAATACACAAAAAAGATTTTTAAATGTCATTTTGGATCTAAAAATAAGTATGCTGTGTAGCCTGCCCCCTTAGATACTCACGAGTTAGATGATATTAGACTTGAAAGAGAGATTAATTCCTCTGATCAATCTAAAAGTTAATGGAGAAATTCAGATCATTCCTATGAATTTGTGGCATATTATTTCATGAAATCACTCTGAACAGGAAATGTTGAGTTGATTGTTTGTTTATTCTGGATTTTCTGTATTGCACATGGGAAGATGCAGGGAGTACAAAAAAAAAGCTGATGAGGCTCACTATATTTCATTCAATGCATAAATGGCATATTGTTTTGTCCCAATACAGCCTTATCTTGAACTGGAAATTTATGAGTATGTCTGTTTGGGGTATCCACCTCTAATTTCATAAAATGTGGGTGGTTGCCTGGTTGGTCTTTATCTAACGATATATGCATTGCAAATGGTGCAGTTTGTTCTAAAGGAAGATGTTCTACTAGTGCGAAGTCATAGATAACCCTCCTTAAATAGTTGATCATATAAGTTGGTGACTAAAATGTAAACCCAAGACGAGCATGGTTCACAGACAATCCTAAAAACTCCCAAAAACTTGAAAAATATTCCTATGAACGTCAAAGATGGAAGCATGACACATTTCTTCTAAGGTTGTAGATTCAGTAGAGGATTTGATCCGAGGAGGGTTTTGTCTTGGGAATTTCCAACGAGTCAGCTCAGTTGTGTAAATGATTTAATGGATTGAGTAAAGAAAGGAGATAGAAGTTAAAGTTCCAAGTGCAGAGGTATGACCTCACCTGCGGTTTGCTCGTGCTTGTGGATCACAGACAATGAAGTGATTTTACAAAGGAGGATTGACCTATTAGGAGAATGTTTGACTAAGCATCACTAATCTTTTGTGGGACTGGGGAAGGCATATTTCAGGATTTGGTACGGTATTGAAGAGTGGAAGTTATGATAGCTGCTATAATTGAGTGTATAATACCCCTCTAGAGCAATTAGGGTTCAAGTAATATGTTTACTTTTTTTTTTTTTGGTTATGTACGGGGGAGATTCCTTGTTTCTCTGCTAGTCTGCTTTGGAGATGTTTTTTCCATTGATTGATGAAAAATATCCTATCCTAAACTAGGAATAAATGGATCATCCATGGGAGACAGGCCTATGTGGAGGGCACATGGGACATGGGTTTGTGTGCTTTTGAGCTTGAGTAGGCATAATGTGGTGCTACCTCATGGGTGCTCAATAGGGATGGGAATTGTATTGTTGAATAAGCAATGGGGGATCACATATCTTTCTCTATTTTCTCTTTTATATGTTTTATAAGTTTTAAGGCGATATCTTATTTCCTCTTGTCTCTTGGATGCTGCCATTTTAATAAAATAGTGGACATCCCGCCCTCTTAAAAAACAGCATGTTCCTCTCCTTAGTTCAAACAAGGGTTCAGCTTCCTCTCTTTCCCCTCGTCTCCTCTTTCTTCTCTTTTTCTTAGTGGAACTAAGTACTTTTGCCAGTTTAATACTTGTTCACTTAATCACCCAGGCACATCTTGATATTCTGGTTCTGAATCATTAACTTTTAATACTGCCTACATACTATTGCATGCACAAAGCCTGTCGAAAGATTCTAGAGAGATCTTTATGAACAGTTGCAACTTGCAAGTCTTTCATATATTCTCTCTGCAGCTTCAAACAGGTCCTCCACTGGATGAAGTTTCCATAGCGTGCATTTTACGGGACCTGCTTCATGCGATTGAATATCTCCATAACGAGGGAAAGATACACAGAGACCTTAAAGGTAACATGCTTATCCATCTGCTGTTCGTATCTTTCAAAAAAATAATGTATTTCTTATTTTGTTATACTACCTACAATTTTGAACTTTGAGGATCCATTTCTTCTTTCCTGTTATTTAAATTGTAAATTGACAACATCTGCTAAATAAGATTTTGTCGTGCAGCGGCCAACATCTTACTGACGGAGAATGGAGATGTTAAGGTTTCTAATCTGATTTCCCATTACATTAGAAAAAAGAACTTTAATCAGTCCCTTCAAATTAATTAAGATAACACCTGTGTATTTGAGTCAGTATGCATGCTTATGCTTCATTTTACTGTACTTATAACAGGTTGCAGATTTTGGTGTCTCTGCACAATTGACGCGCACAATTTCTAGAAGAAAGGTCATGTTCTTGCCTGCACAAAATATTTCTTGGTTCTCAGTTTCCATGGATGTCTAGCAGCCAGAATTATCATTAACTTTTTTTTTTTCGAGGAAACTATCACTATTAACTTAACTGCAATTGAGTTTGGATTGCCATTTGATGTGTACTTTTTACATCTTCTTTTTGCTTAAACTTCATATCTGTGCAGTTTTGATGTTATCTAGAAAATAAACAGTCACCAATCATGTGCAGCTTTCCTTGTTCCAATGGCTGTGTCAACTGCACTGCCTTTTGGGATTATTTATTTTCACAGTAGTCCATGTTACTCGAGAAGATGTCATGAATTTAAGAAACAATTTTATATTGTCATCATTTTATGTATATCAGTTGTCTTTCCACATCGTATATATCTTTACCTTTAATATAGACCCATCAAATGCCCATCTCCTGTGTGTCTCGTTGATTTGTTTTAGATACCAACCTGTAGTTGTGGAAGTGTACACTATACCGACGGGAAAAAGTATTTGGAGTGGTGAAATTGGGTATGTCAGTACTTTGAAATTCAGAATTGAAAAAAAATGAGAAATTTGAATAAAGTTCAGTAAATCAAGAGATTAGAATTTGAGAAAATATTAGTATAATGAAAATGTTTTGATGAGCAGGTAAAAGTTTCATGCTTTTAGAATTTTGTATCCAATCCATGTAAATAACCATATCATTTATATAAGTTCTCTCTCATTTTTAGAATTTTGTAAGTATGTTTTTGTGGGGGTTCACCCCCATTTTTTATTTCTTTCTTTCTTACTTTCTTCTTCTCTCTTATTTTGTAAGGAGATCCCTTGTTTCTTCTATCTGGTGGTTTCTTTTAATAAGAGTCTCCAATCCTTTATTCAAAAAAAGAAAAGAAAAGGTTTCTCTCATTTTATTTGTGACGCATTCAATATTCTTTTTTTTTATAAGAAACTGGTTGGCAATCTACCACCGGATTCCATTAAAATATATGAGGTACAAAGCCTTGAAAAAAAACAAGAAAAAGAAGAAAGAATAGAAATGAATTAATAGACGAGAGTTCTACTCTGTTACAACACAGACTACAGAACAAAAACCTATTCCTCAATCTCCAATCTCCTTCCCATGAAAGAAACTTGCTTTTCCACTGTGCAAAACAGCCTCCACTCCTTAATGAAACATTCAATGAATTCTGTCATATTCTCAACATGAGAAGAACCTTTGAAGATGACACTATTTCTTGTTAACCATATGGCCCAACAAGTCTCTGGAATAAGAATCTGGGGTATTTTTGCTATTATGCTTCTGTCCCCTTTTTTCTTCAACTGTTTCTTGGCCTCCCACATGTGAAACATTGTTGAAGTTTGTATTAAGCCCCGACAGTTGCTCGTACGTTATCCTTGTGGAGTATAAGTTATCTTTTACATTATAAGAGCATGAGGAAAACAATCTTAGAGATGAGACTGTTTCTTGTTAGCTAAATGACCCAACAAGTCATTGGAACAAGAATCTGGGATATTTTTGCTTTTGAGGCTTCTGTCCCCTTTTTTTTTCTCTGTGTTTATCCCACACTTGATAGTGTGTTGACGTTTCTATCAAACCTCGACAGTTGCTCATGGGTGATATTTTATAATAAAAAGTACTTATTGAGTTTTTTTGTTCTTCAAGTGCTGGGATGCACTCAACATTTTCTTGTTCGTGGATTCCATTATATTTTCAACATGAAGAGAATAACCTTTGAAGATGACACTGTTTCTTGTTAACCAAACCACCCAAAAAATCGTTGGAATAAGAATCTGAGATATTTTTGCTTTTATGCTTCTGTCAGTCTCCCGCATTTAAGACAATGTATTGAAGTTTGTAATAAATCCCACCAGTTGTTCATGCATGATCTTTACAATAAAAAAGCATATTCAGCATTTTTCTTCAAGTGCTGGGACTGGGATGCTTTAAACAGTTGCTCGTATGTGATCCTTGTGGAATTGAGAAAAGTACCGAATCTAGTGATTTTGATGCAATGCGGTGGAAATGATCTTTTACAACATTCTAATGCATTGGGATGAGTATAAATCTCTTGAAAATCCAGGTTGATGATAGCATTATAATCAGTATATGACAGATGATGTTGTCAGAAGAATGATGTTGGAATTGCCAAAGTTTTGAGGAACAAAATTTGATGATTATACATGGCAGAGATGAACCACATAAGAGTTACTGCATCTTGGAAGGGGCAATTGACATATGTGCTGAATAGAGGGTTCCTGTTACCTCCATTGCAGTGATTTGGATCTCCTTGTAAATTTGGAATTTTATCCTTCACCTTAGCTTGGCTGCATTAGGGACTGAGAGGTTAACAAGAACATGGATACCACATGTTATAGATACCACATGTTTCTATTCTCAAAATTTTGTTATTTGCACAATGTCTCACTTTATTTGTCAGTCTTCTGTTTTTAGGTCCTACATTCAGTAGTAGTGGATCCAATTCTTATAATACAAGGAAACTATAGAGTGTTGAATATCTTGAAATCTAAATGTTCGAAATTTTTAGTTTAAACCATATGATCCAATATGAAAATTTCATAATACGTAATTCACATCCAAGATGGATCATTTGAAATGCTCCCATCTCACAATATGATTGTGAGAAAATGACTACCTTGAATATTTGGAAACACACTCTATACCAGATATTGTGATAAGTGAAATTATCGGATTTATTGCTCAATAGCATTTACATGATTCATAATTTCTGAAGCCATTTTAAACCATGAAAACAAGAGTACACTGTCTGGACTTTTTTTTTTGTTTACATCAGCTCAAGCTTCATGTTGGAATACAAAATGGTTTTTAATTTAGTGTACATGGAGAAAAGTGGAAAAGGCTGTAGATATATCATAAAGGTTCCTCCCTCTTTTCTTTTGTTTTTTCTTTCCTTCTTTCTTTTACTTTTTGCTCATTGGAGATCCCTTGTATCCATTTTATTTGAGGGGCATCATTGTTTTAGTATGAAGCTCCAATCTTCCTTTTCAAAAAATTATTGGACATGGGACCATGGATGTTCCAAGTCATGATTTTCATCAAAAACCTTAGAAACATTGCGTCTTAGATGATTGGAACTCCCCATATCCCCATCTAAGGTCATCTCTCAAGAGGTTTTGTAACTTTCTTTGCCCAGTTCTTCCCCTGTCCTGCTCTCTCTGATACATCCAATCTTTGGTTCCGGATTCAATCCTGGATTCACCGTATGGCCATTTGAAGAAGAAGGATTAGAGGATTGTGATGATATCATCTTCCACCGCCTGATGCATCTCTGTCATTTGGTGAAATGAGATCTTGTATGCCGTGACAAGAAGGTGGGATGGGTGTGCTTGATCTTTGCAACATAAATAAAATGCTTTTGAGGAAATGGCTTTGAAGGTTGACTGTGAATCACATTCTCTATATGAGCTAACGTTAGTTGGGTAAATACTACATGGAAGCAAAAGATTGACCTTGGATCCTCATCCTAGAGTTTGTCTTTTGAAGGGATGGGGAACATCCATGTGTTGTCCTCCATATTCAAATAAGAACTTCAACTCCTTCCCCATAATGGGTAGAGATCTGGTTTTGGATGGATCCTAGCCTCCAAGGTGCATGCCGGCCTCGTTCTTTCCAAATCTCTTTAGGGTGGCAATAGATAGGATCATCTTATTTGTGACTCCTTTACTTGCAGGAACAACAACAATATATGGTGTGTTGGAAAAGGTCATCACTGAATTCTGAATAGGAGTTGATGGAGGTGGCTTCTCTCCTTGCGGCTCTCCAAGAGGTAATCTTGGATTTGGAGGAGGAAGACATGGTGTGAGCAAGAGGTCATCCAACACCGGCTTCTCCATGTGATCTTTCTATAATGAAAATACTTATCATATCCACAGGAATTGAAGTTGAAAAATGCTTTTCTATGCATATCATTTTCAGCAAGCAAATTAAGGATACTTTTTCACTTATTTTACATTTGCAATCATTCTATATGTTTTTTTTTTGTGTATGGTAATGTTATGCTTTCATTCTGGGATAGATGTAATAAAAATGGTCAAGTGGTATTGTTACAAAGTGCTGCTTTATGTTACTTGTCAAAGATGGTGTGAAATTATTGAAAGATTGGGTCTCTTGGAAGTATCTTAATATTATTGTGGGTTGAAATTTAAATAGATTTGCTCCCATTCTCTATGTAATCATTATGTCTATGATTACTCTATTTATCCATTTATCATTATGTCATTTATTTTTATTGTGGGTTGAAATTTAAATTAGATTTGCTCCCATTCTCTATGATTAACATAAAGTGCTGCTTTATGTTACTTGCCAGTGCTTGCTTCCTAATAAGTGAAAGTTATGCAGACATTTGTCGGAACACCATTCTGGATGGCACCTGAGGTAATTCAGAATTCAGACGGTTACAATGAGAAGGTACCATTTTATTTTTTGCTGTCGTGTTTTCTGTATTGGAATTTCGGAAAACATGCATCTTGCCTCATTCTTCCCCTTGGTTTTTTCTTATTTCATGCCCTAAAATGCAGTATTGAACTTTGAACACCTTGCTTCATTTACTCTTTTTTTCCCCCTATTTCAGGCTGATATATGGTCTTTGGGTATAACTGCTATAGAGATGGCGAAGGGGGAACCTCCATTAGCAGATTTGCATCCTATGAGGGTCCTTTTCATCATACCACGAGAAAATCCACCACAGGTTCAGTTTGGCATTTGTGTTGTGCCTGACAGAAGTTGTATGAATTTCTGGTTTGGTATTCTTACAAAGTTGCCAAGCATTCCCGTGCAACATTTTGGGATGACTGTTCTTTTCATCTGATGCAGTTGGATGAACATTTCTCTCGTCCCATCAAAGAATTTGTTTCCTTGTGTCTAAAGAAAGTCCCTTCAGAGGTACTTGTGACTCTAAAGTTTGATTTCTTTTCTATATTGTTTTCTTTTACAAATGAAAAAAAATTCAAATTTGAATATTCAGATTTTGTGGTCTTTTTTTTTATTTAAATTTTGGGATTTTGAAATCCCAAAATTTGTGCTGGTTGATGGCTTTATGATTGTTGCCATCTTTGCACTTCTCTCCAAGTCACATTGCTCTGAGGTATATACGCTTGACGGCTTGAGCCATTTCATCCATCAATGGTTCATTTGGTTTGGATGGTTTGGACATTGATGGATCCTTTGGGCAGATGCTAGTTCGTCTTCATCAATTTGACTAATAATGACTTTCTAAAATTTTAATGATCTAGATTAATTGTCGTGCTACCCAACAAATATCTTTCCAACTGAGTGCATCAGCTCTTGTATCGTGTATAACTTTGGACTTCGTGCTGAAGGGTGTTTTCTTGAAGGCGGCAACTATTTTTGTGCCAAAATTGGTGAAATATGCAGGGGCCTCATGATCCAAATAGGCAACACATTCATTGGATAAAATCACGATCACGTACGCTATGTTTTTCGTCATTCCCTTACATAAGGGTAATGTGACCTGCATTGCAGTTTTTCTTCACTGCTTGTAGCTGTTTCTTAACATATATTTTCTATTTCATAAAACATCCGCAGTTTCTCTACTGATTCTTTTTTCATCTCTCAATTCAATAGAGATCCACAGAAATCAAGTTTAAAAGATTAATAAATGAAACTAATGCCTGCCTTACTGATTACTCCATAAATTGGTATTTCTATAAGTTTATGAGTAAATTTTTTTGTCATCACTTACAATATCGTTATGGTAACTTACATGTTCTGTTTAATTAGTTAATTTATGTCGTCTTTGCATGGCTGATTTTCTCTATATGTTCAAAATGCAGAGGGCAAGTGCAAAAGAACTTCTCAAGCACCGTTTTATAAGAAATGCCAGAAAGAGCCCAAAACTGTTAGAAAGAATAAGGTGTGTGTTCTCGCAACATTGCAGTGCAAGATTTTCTGTGGATTTTTATGGATGTTTCTTAACTTTATGTATATTTGTTTCTTCATGTTACGGGAATGATAGAGAGCGCCCAAAGTATCAGGCACAGGAAGGCCTGGAAACCCAGGGGAATGGCAACAATGCTTTAGATGATGCATCAAGCGCTACTTGGGCACCCAGAGATCTAATGGATGGAAGAAATACACGATCCAGGTGTGTATAAATCTTCATCTCGTTATTTAATATCTCATTCATCATTTCCTTGTATCCTTTTAACCTTATGGAAAGGTCCTCAGAAATCCTGGTCAGGAATTCGGCATTGGTGGGTCAAAGGGCACAGGAACTGGCCAAAGTGCTGTAAGGCCACCTCAAGCAATAGGAACTAAAGAGAAGAAATCTGATTCTTCTCATTCTCCTGCATTCCCAAGAAAGACTCCAGAGGAGCACAGTCAGTGGATATCTGCTTCTCAAAGTACAGCTCATGAATCATCACCAGAAGCTCCAAATCATAGAAATATAGGAGGTCAACTAGAAAATCATTTTGAAGATGTAAGCTTTTCCTTTCGTTTCCCGCATTTTCTCCCTTGATTCATCAGATTTTTTTTCTGAATAAGCCTGACATGCTTTATTCCATGGGCAGTTATCTGTCAACAATTCAGGAACTGTTGTTATACATTCTCCAAAAGAACCTCAGCCATATTCAATATTTGGCGATCAAAGAAATTCGGTAAAATCATCATCTGTGTGATAAAAAACCATCATCTGTCTGACCAAAATGTTTACCTTGTCCTGACAGTCACTAGGAGATTTCCATGATTTCACTTGCAGTCTGTTAGCAGATACTCTCCTTCTGAGGACGTGTCTCTGAGTGGCACTGTTGTTGTCCGGGGGCAAATGGATGAGCCTGACATCCCACGAACACCAAAGTCGAGACTGGGAATCCTAGAGAAAACATCTAGTGCTTCCTTACAGGAGGACAGTGCAGCAAATCTTGCAGAGGTTCCTGCTATTTTATTTCACAATATACAGCCCCTGAAATTCTAATATAATTCATTAAACAAGTTGTTAATCCCTGTCTTGTGCTTCCAGGCAAAGGCTGCATTAGAAGTTGGGCTGCGAAAAGGGAATGCACGGGAAAGGTCCGGAATAAGAAGACCCAACAGAGATGGGAAGGAAAAAACCTCAGACCAAGGTGGCAATCATTCTGATGAGTTTTTTGATGCTCAAAAAGTGCAACCAAAACTGCGTCAAGCAAGCGATGATGAACGTAGCGCTAGAGCTTCTGCAGCACTTTCATCTCCTGCATTATCTTTATTGATCATTCCTTCATTGAAAGAGGTATGTTATCTTGGATGATTTGAATGTGATAGCATTTCGGGCTTGATTGTCTATCTAGATCAGAACAACTGTAGATAATTATGCACAGGTGCATATAAATGATGTATGGATGGGGTGTGTGCTTGATGCAATTGTGAGTTTCATTTGTTCGGTTAGAAATATCTGAAGAGTAATTGGGTGTCCTGTATCCTCATAATTCAATTGTGTTTATTTCTCCTCACTCACAGAGTGTCTTTTAAAATATTTTAGACATTTGTTCATTTTGGCTAATCTCCTTTTACTAAAGGAAAAGAGACAAGTTAATAGAAATGCAAGCAAGGGAATTGAATAAGCTATGTTTATGCAAACTGTTATATGAGAATTTAGTTGTGTATCAAACGTACATTTGACATAGTGACATGTATATAGTGCCTCAGATAGATGCAATGTTTTAATCAATGATTGGTGGTGAACTGTATACAGGTTACTGGTGATGAATCAGAAGGGTTGTGCGTCCGCTCTGTGATGGAATCATTGATGGATCTGGAACGCACTATGCCCGGCTCTTGTGAAGCTCTTGTTCGCAGGTTGCTGCATCGAATGGAAAAGTAACCGATTAATTTATATTTTAATTTCATTTTTTTATCTTATGCATTTTACATTGTGCCCTCTCCAATTGGACATTTTGAAAGCTGTGAATTATTCAAAGATAATGAAATGTTGTGCAGCTCGAAGGAGTCTTCAATAAAGGGTCTCCAGGAGCTGGCCACCCAAATTTTCAGCAGGAGATCACCCCAAGAACCAGAAAATGCACCTTCACATGCAGACATGATAAAACAACACAACACAGATCCATCTGAAACACCAAATTTGAGCCCCCTTGCGAGATTTCTTCTAACAAGGTATGTAGAACGCATCTGTAACTTTGTGAGTTATTTTCCTTAACTATGGCCAACATATTAGAAATCCACAAGAAAACTCGCATGTTGTGCAGATGGCGCGGTCAAGTTTCCCAGGATCTGAACTCTGTTTAGGATAACACTGAGGTGTTATTATTATTATTCTTATTATTATTGTGTTTTTAGTGTGTGATTTTGTATGTATATTTATCTATTTTTATATGTACATATCATTCTAAACCATTCGTTTTGCTATGTGTTGTGTTGCTCAACTTTTCTTTTTGGTTGCTGAAAAACTGTATAGTGAATTATCCACTGAAGGACTAGATTTTCAATATGTAGCTTGAATCCTCTGAACCAATTTTTTTTTCGCCATGTATGGTAATGCCTAATCTTTCATGTCTTGCATGGCTGAGGTTTTATGGTCCTGCATTATTCATATCAGCAATTTATTCTGAATCTCTGATACATTTTACTATTTAGATGCTCTTCGTTTCTGATACTTTTTTGGGTGGGCGAGTGTTTTTTTTTTTAATTTTCTGGTAAAGTGAAGAGAGGGTATCTCTATGAACCCGACAAGACATAGTCTGGTTCTTCTGTAATAATTCATGTGTAGAATCCATAACAAAAAAACAAAAAAAAGTGGTGCTGATGCTTCCTGAAGCCTTTTAATACTAAAAAAAAGAACTGTCGTTATATTCAGTTCTTTTTACATTCTCAAATACAGTTATTAGCCCAATATACTCACCATATCGAGATATATCTTGTTAGATTTTATTTTATTTTAAAATGACACAAATTCATTGAACTATATATTTTATTTTTTATAAACTTGCATCTCATTAAATGTTAAATGTTGTATATGATTTTTTTTTAAAAATAACAAGGTTTGAGAATTGTGTTTATGATAGTAAAAATGACGGTAAAAATGATGGTGTAATTTTTCTTGAAAAAACTAGAATGGATTCTCTGTGGGGAAAACAGAGTAACTTTTTGTGGTCTAACATGGGTGTCATGTATTGTTTTGGCAATTGTCTTAAATCCACATGATCTCTTGACTTCTTCTCAAGTCTATATAACCCTATGAAAATATTTATGTAAATTTAAATAATTCGTTGAATTAAACTTTTATTAACATATTAGAAATATTATGTGAATATTCTGTTTGTTGACCTTATTGAAAACAAAGTATATGAAAAAAATCCTATAATCTGTTAAAAATGTAAACACCTAAAATCTTTTATCCTTCTAGATAAATTATAAAATCTTATTTAGAGGGATAAAATCATCACTTACAAATAAATTCACATTTTAAACACATTTTAGATTTTTTTTGGTATATTATATTTTCAATCAGGCTAACCGAACAAAATATTTGTAAATAATCCTAATCTTTTAATGAAATTTAAATTTACATAGGTCCATATGGACTTTAGAAAAGGTACAAGGGTTATATAGATTTAAGACGGTTTACATGTGTTTATTTGGATTTTTTCTTAAAATCTATTATTTCTTCTGCAAGGTTATCATTAATCGGATAACACAGGATTTATGTGTCTCGATCCCATCACAAAAGGAATATAGAAAGGGGACGGTTATTTAAACCACCCCAATTAAAAACCACCCCAATTAAAAAACTACCCAATCAATTTTTTAGAATCAATAAAACCACCCTGACTAAATACTATTATGTAAAACCACTCCTACTGACCACACTCTATTTTGAACCAAACCCACCCCTGTAATGTTCGACAAACGTAATGTCGACCAATGCTATATACGTCGACACTTCTAGTGTCGAACTGAAGGGTTATACAAACATTTTTTTTGTTATAATATCGACATATGTATTGTCGATGTGTGTTAAATATGTTGCCAAGCGGAGTGTCGATATTAGCATATTATTGAAAAATAAAAAGAGTTATGCTTTTCAAACTAAAATCTTGTTCTTGTTTTTTTTTTTTTTTGTTATATTTTGTCCTTTGAAATCCACGTTGATCAATGATTTTGATTCATTTCCTAATTATTAGTTTGATATAATTTATTTTTTTTATCTATATTCAAACCAGGCTGGCAATATAAACTAACAATGACTCATTTTATTCAAATATATGATTGATGTTAGTTTGAAAAACATAATTATTTTATTTTGTGTGTATATGACCGAGTATTTACTTAATTTTTTTACAGTGTAGTATGACTCCCAAGGAAGTATTCGACCTACAACTTTCAATCGAAAAAATTATTCTAAGGACATGACATCGAGTTCTCGAGATGATGAAGTTCAAACATATCCATAAGAAGTAGCTTGCAATTATCTGTTGGTATCAACATTATCATTGTTGGTCATTAACATTTTTCTCAACATCTTATATGTCGACCGATACTTATTTTTTATTTTTCAATAATTTGCTAGTATCAATATTCCGCTTGGCGACAATATTTAACACACAACGACAATACATGTGTCAATATTATAACAAAAAAATGCTTGTTTAACCCTTCAATTCGACACTAGAAATGTCAACGTATGTAGCATCGGTCGACACTACGTTTGTCGAACAGTACAGGGGGGTGAGCTTGGTTCAAAATGGGGTGTGGTCGGTAGGGGTGGTTTTCCTTTGATTTTTCGGGTGCATGAAAACAATTAATCATGGGATGGTTTTCTAATTGTATGGGGTAGGTATATAACTCCTTAGAAAGAAAAGATGCATGGATCAGCCCACATGAAAGCATGATGCCCATGCATGATAATCAGTCGTATGCCGATTGCAAAATTGATTTTAACAAAAAGCAGCTTTTGAATGAGTTGTGTTTCTAACCCACCTTTTAAAAAATCAAGATCAACATAGTAGGCAAAGATGCTCTAATCAAGGAATTTATGTGTCAGGTTACAGTACACTTTTTTTTCTTTCTTTCTTAATTCCAGTCCACACATCTTTTAAAATTTTTAAATATAACATATCTCATGTAATGAAGTGCATGTTTTTGTAAAAAATAAAATATATATTTCAATTCAATGAATTACATTGATGTATTTAAAAAAATATGAAAAATTTCTATCAAAACATATACCTCGTTAATATGAGTATATATTTCGGTGATTTTTTATTGACGCATATGAGATTGAAAATAAAACTGTGTCATAACACTCTAAAGTTTATTTACTCATGTTAGGTTAGGTTAATCCAATACCAGGTTACCGCGCGCGGGGGGGGGGGGGGGGGTTTGACGTAATAAAAAAATAAAGGGTTATATAAATATTCAGACATTCAATGGATCAATATGAATATCACCCTGTCCTGCCCGGATTTGGAACGGTGGACAGGGACATCCACCCCCGCGCCCCCCCCCCCCAAGGGACTGACACGGCTTCAAATCTACATGACAAAATGGTGGAAAAAAGCCCTATGGGTTTGTTATTTGGGCCTTCGCCTAGTCTCAGCTTGTGGGTCCATGTTGACCCCAAAAATAATTTATATTAGTATTGTAGGGTGAGACTTGTAGCCCTCAAGGGCATCTGTACTGAAAAAAAAATGAATATCATACTTTTTTTTTTAAAAGACTGAGGATTTATACCACATACAAAATTAAAATCCTCAATTGTCCGCAAGTGTGGCTTATGCTATGCCCCCGTACAATTCAAAACTTTGTGCTTCAATTAAAAGCGGAAAAATTGTATGTCTAGTCTCTTGTGCAGTTTTATTTGTAGTTCACACCATTTTTTATTTGTTTAAAAATTATATATTCTCCTATTAAAGTATATATTGTTATATGAAATGAAGTATATACTGAGATACAATGACATTTTTTTTTGAAAATAAAATTTTATTTTATACACTATTATAGAATCTCATGTACTATAATAATAATGTAATACACACTATGCTATTAGAGTATATGAGGCTATAAAATAGATTTAGTGTATTAACGTCATTAAAAGTAAGGGACACATATCAAAACAACCCACATGATTTAAAGTCTCAAACTGTGAACTCTTCTTCTACGTCCACTTTTTCTAAAAAAGTTTAAACAAATATACGATACAAAAAAATATGAAAATCAATTCTCCACTCTCTCCCTCCCTCTTTTTCTTCCTCTTTTCTCTCTCCCTCTCTCTCCACTCATCCACTCTCCGGCGTCCTTTGGTCACTGACGCCACCCCCTCAAGTGCCACCCTGCTATCTCTCTTTCTCTCCCTCCCTCTTCTTCTACTTCTCTTCTCTCCAATTTCTCAAGTTTCCAAATCCACCACTCATTCATTTGTATATGTGAATAGAGTATTTGATTTTGAACTTTTCTTTTATTTTAATCAAACCGAACATATTTTGGTTTATCAAACTATCCGTTTAGTATCTTTAGTCGGATATCTATTTAGTCTGAGTGATTTATCACATTATTCATAATATAAAAACTAATTTTTTCGTCATCTTCACAATTAAAATGGAACTTTTTACTTGTCTTTATCATATTAATCATCAATATACATCTAAAAAATAGCTTAATTATTTTCATAATTGTACCATATTTATTCGGTATGATTTATCATTTTACACGTACTGTATTTATCCGGTATGTATATGAACTATATAGTTCTCAAATCAAATTTCCACTCAACATACATATCAACAATGAACTTAATAATTTTTTTATTATTAGAACTTGAGATTGATGAAGAACAGAGTCTATCATGTATTGTATATCGTCTCTATGTAAGGTTCAATATCCAAATAGTGTATTACAAGACCAAAGTAAAAATAAAAACTTAAAGCGACGAGTAATCAAAATTTAAAGGGCTGATTTGACAAGGATAATTGTAGGAATAAGTGGGGAATGATAACTTATCTCATGTGGTATTTGATAGAAACTAGTTCATGGATATAAATGCATAACCATGACAAATTTCAGTGGATTATATGATATTTGAAAAAATGAGGGATCGAATTGGATATTTGTAATCTTTCATGGAATTTTATGCATTTTCCCTTAAAAATAATTTAACCAGTTAGATATGTCAAATGTTAGTTACAACTGATTTTCCATACCCTATTTTTGGATAAAATGCTCCTTTCAAATTTCATATAAAAGCAATTAACCTATTATTAAGACTTCTTTTCTTTGAGATTGAGGGGCCGTTTGGTTCAGCGGAAAGCTGATTTTAAGTCCTGATTCATAAATGTAGATTATATAAATTTTGATAAGTTTTAATCAGTTCAGAAGAAAAAAATGTTTGGTTCAACGAAAATTATAAGCACTTATGAAAATAAGTGTGTTTGGTTCAGTACTTTGAGTAGAGCTTACGCTAAGGGTGTTTTGGTTCATTTAATAAGTGTTGAATGTAATTTGATGTTTGGTTGAAAACTTGATTATTTGCACTTTTTTTCCTATTTATTTAAAAAAGATACTTTGATATATGTTTATTTAATATCTTATGAGATATTGCACTTTGAAGACTTGTTAGAACATAATCACGAACATGGGTTAGTCATCTCACAGAACCTCTCTGAATGGAAAACAAAGGTGCAGAGGGTACTGGAAAAGCATTGAAGATATGGAGTGATCACCTACTCCCTGACATTATTGTATATTGTTATTATATTCTGAGGAATGCCAATTTCCTACATGTAAGAAAGCTCCTATCAAACAGATGAAACATTGGTTGTTCCAGTGCACATCACTAACCCTTATTTCCTGTCAATCCTCAACTAAAATTCAGATGCAATCTTGTGGGGTTTTCAATCAATTATTTTCATGATCTGTTGTGGTCTTGTGGGACAGGATATTAATCAATGTGTACAGGAGTATATGGACTGAAGTAGTACGTCACATGTTATTCCAAGGTATAAAAATGATCATGTGTTTATACATAAGAAGCAACAAACAAATTAATTTTCAATAGATCTCTGTGTTAGGACCAAATTAGGCATTGAATTAGTAGATCACACACATCTCCATGAAGCTAGAGCACAACAATCTGTATTATTCAAAGCAACACAGGCTCCAAACCACAGTGAAAAGTGGTTCTATGACATTAAAAAATAATGAAAAACCTAACTGAAAATCGTGATATTACCTCAATAGTTGGATGTCCAGAAAAATTGAAAAGGAGGCACGAGCTAGTACTGCAGGGAGACAGAGATGGAGATGCTGAAATATTTTGATTTTCAGAGAAGGGTTAAAGACTTTCAGGGAATTGGAGAACAGAGAGGATCAGAGAGAGGGGTTAAACAACCGTTCTTGCATACCCTGTGGTGGTTTGGTGCTGAGAGACCGGAGATGGACGATGTCTTCCAAACCCGTGATAAGGGTTTCCAGCCAAAACCCTAGTATGGACGATATCCCCTTTTGTTTCTTTGAAGATGTCGACTGAAAGAGGGGTGAGGAGAGAGAGATGGCCAAAAACAACCTTAAATACGGGCAGTAAATTGGGGTAAGTAGCAGGGGTACTATGGTCATTTCACATAGGCGAGAAAATGGCGATTGACGGAGAGCAAAAAAATAAGTGGCATCATGAAAGCTTAAAAAATGAGAGGGTTTTTGGCTGAACGAGGAAATATAAGCTCTTTTTTTGGGCTGTCAACCAAACGTGATTTGTCTGAATATTCAGCTTTCTGACGGATAAGCTCTTATATTGAACCGAACCAAACAGCCCCTGAGTGTTCCATTTGAATATGCACAAGTAATATAAGATGTATGACATAATTATATGAGAGATGATTGCTGCAAGTGCCATGATTCCAAGCCCGTAAAAGTACACAAAGAATATGTTGAGATTGGCCTCACTATACTTCTTATACTCATTCACATTCAGGGTCAATTCTGATTGGCTGAGAATGCGCGTGATGTTATATTGTTACCCATCAACGCTGAAAAAATGTGAAGAGACAATGGGGAATCACTTCACGTGGTAAATTGATGTGTGCAAAGGAGGAAAAAGAAGATTAATGATGGAAACATGGTTAAAATTGGTTAACTACGAGGGTAACCTCCTCCAAATATAGAGTAAAATATGGGATTGTAACTTCCTCCTACAAATAAACAAAACTTAAATACAAAACTTCCTCCTACAAATATAGAGTATAAATTGGTTAATAAATAAAAATTAAATACAAATACTTATCCTAATTGCTCTCTACAAACTCCTTAACAGAATCCCTACAAAGTGGGTCACTAATAGCCATTGCAAACTAATTTATTTAAAAAAGCAAAACAATAAGATAAATGAATAAGCATGCACTATTGACTCATTCCACTTCATATGGACTACTCCATGCACGTACCAATCTCCCCCACTTGAAATAACCTTGTGCCCATGGTTAAGCTCGAAAAATCTTCTTTTAATATCTAATAAACACTCCCAAGTGGCATCTTTAGCTGTAGAGACCTCCCATTGCACCAGCACTTCAGTAATATCTCTTTGACCCCTTTTAATAAGTACTCGACGATTGAAAAAATAATAGGCTTGGGCTCAAGAATATCTTCATCATTTAATAGTGGTAGATGAACCTGAGAAACATCTGAATTTTTCAGTTGCTTTTTTAATTGAGAAACATGAAAGATGTTATAGGTTCATGAATCAGGAGGTAAATTGAGCCTATATGCGACTTTTCCCATTTGTTCCACAATAGTGTATGGACCAAAATAATGAGATGATCATTTGAGAGACCTTCGATAGAAAGAGAACTTTGTCTATATGGTTGCAGACGCAAGTATACCAAATCACCTTTGTTGAATTCTCAATCTATCCTTCTATTATCAGCATATAACTTCATTTGATGTTGTGCCTCCAATAAATTGTCCTTCAATAAAAAGCAAAGAAGTTCATCTTGTGTTTTGAGTTCACCATCCACTAACACTGATGAAACGGTCCCTAGGGCTGTAAGATAATAATCTTGGAGGAGGATATCCATATAGTATTTCAAAAGGGGTGATGCCGGTGGATGAATTAATATTAGTATTATGTCAATATTCTACTAAAGATCTCCATTTGACTCAATCCCTTGGTTGAAGTCCTGTAAAACATTTTAAATATGTTTCTAGGCACATGTTAATAACCTTAGTTTGTTCTTTCGTTTGAGGATGATAAGCAGTACTAAAATAGGTTAATTCCCTAAATTTAAATAACTCTGAAAAAAAAGAGCTTAAGAAAATGCGATCTTGGTCATTGACAATTGATTTTGGCAGCCTATGCAATTTGAAAATGTTGTCAATAAAGACATAAGTAACAAAAGATGCGGTGTACGAATGAGATAAAGGTAGAAAATGAGCTTATTTTGAGAGATGATCAACTACTACCATGTGCACATCCTTATCTTGAGATTTTGGGAGGCCACCAATAAAATCAAGAGAAATATCCATCCACAATTGGGTCAGAATAGGAAGTGACTAAAGAAGTCTTACAGGTGCGAAATTTTCTCATTTGTTCCTTTAACAAATAAATTGCCTCACGAAGGAGCGCACACCCGGCCAATAGAAGTTGCTTCTTACTCGCTGGAGAGTTTGATGAAATCCTGAATGACCACCTGTGGGATTTGAGTGAAGCTCAGAGAGAATTTATCTTCAAATAAGAGAGGTTGGTCCCACATAGAACTTCCCTTTAAAAAATAGAAGTCTGTCATTAATGGAATAAAATCTTCTATTAAGAGAACCATTTTTGTATGATTTTTTTTTCAAGATGTCTAGATCTGAAATAGATATCTTACGGGACTCATCCATTCAAGTTGGAATCAAAGAAGAATCATACAAGTTTCATCTCCTTCACAACAGGATATAGCGTCCACCGCTCGATTAAGAGTGCCATGACAAAACTCAACCTGAAAGTCATAATCTAACAATTTCAAAAGCCAACATTCCTGAATAGGTGTTCTGACTTGTTGTAAATATTTGAGACTATAATGGTCAGTTTTGATAATATAAGTAAGGTAGCCATTTTTGACCGCTAATATTAATGTAAGCAATTCTTTTTTTTTTAAGTAGAAAGATGTAAGTTTTTTTTAACCGAGTGCTTGACTTAAGAATGCCAAACATCTTCCATCTTAAATTAAAATAGCCCCATGCCATTGCCTAAAGCATCACATGCATTTATGAAGGGCTTAGAAAATTTAGAAAGTGCCAAAACAGGGGGTTCAGTCATGGTATGTTTCAACTTCTTGAAAGCTTCATGAGATTGTGAACTCCATGTGAATGAACCCTTTTTTAGCAAGGAAAATAATGGAGCATCCAATTTATCATAATCTCGAATGAATTGTCTATAATAACCTGTCAAACCAAGAAAACCACGTAGCGCCTTGATATAGTTTGGCAAAGGCCAATTGAGGATGCACTCAAATCTTTTTGTTGTCCATTAAAACCCCTAGAGAAGATATTACATGATCCAAATGATCAATTTGAGTGCTCTCAAATTGATATTTAGATGCCTTCACATGAAGCTTATGTTTGCGAAGAGTCTCTAAGATACTTCACATATGAATAATAATCTTCCAATGCATTGCTATATGCAAAAATGTCATAAAAAAATGCAATGAGGAATTTATGTAAGAATGGCCGAAAAGTTGATGATGCATTAGTGAGATCAAACGGCATCATGAGAAACTCATAATGCCCATCATATATCCAAAATGTAGTTTTGTGGTTGTCTTTAGGAGCAACATGAATCTGATGATAACCAAATCTTAGATCTAGTTTGGAGAATGTCTTGACGTCGTGTAATCCATTAAACAATTCATCCACCACCGGAACAAGAAATTTATCCTTAATTGTAACACTATTAAGAGCACAATAGGTGACAGAAAGTCGCCAATTACCATTAGTTTTCTGGATTTGCCATACCAGGTGATGATAATGGAGAGAGGACAAAAAATTCCCTCTTTCAGCATATATTGAATGATGTTTTCAATCTCATTCTTCTGATAATGCGCATAGCGATATGGACGCACGCTAACTAGTGAAGTGTCTTCCATTAATAAAATCTTGTGATCATGCAATCTCGCAAGCGGCAAACCACTTAGGTTAGAGAATACAACTGGAAATTCACTTAGTAGCTCCCCAATTATGGGTGGAGGATTTGGATAGCTGATGACATCATAATTTTGAGAAAGCTTGAGGACCATACCTTTAGGCGAGGCACATGCAATTTTTTTCAATGAATGACATGCGAGTATAGATATTTATTTGGATAATTCACCTTGTAGTTTGTATAAAATTGCATCCACTTGAAATCCCATATAAAGAGGCTCCAATGTTTGAAGCCAGCGTGCTCCAAATACATCATCACACCCACCAATGGAGAGTAAATAAAAGCTTGTTTGAATAGGAACACCTTGGATGGATAAGGAGATTCCCAAATATTTGCCGTCATTGGAAAGTTTATCACCATTTGCTACCATGACTTTGAATTGAGCGTGAGACAAAATAGAAAGACCCTCCCTTTGCAATAGAAGGGTTCAAAAAATTATGGGTTGAACTGGAGTCAATGAAAATAAATATGAGCTTTTAGGATAAAACACCAGTTACACACATTATTTGTGAGCTGCGAGAGCCACAAATAGCATGCAATGATATTTCAGGACAAGAAGATTCATCTTCATGTGTGCAATCCATATCAATATCTTCATCATCAAAGGAAGAGCCTTGTAATAAAAGAGAGTTTGGGTCTTACATTTATGGTCGGGGCCAAACTTCTTGTCACAGTTGTAGCGAAGGTCGTGATCTTGCCTCTCCTTCATCTTAGCATAGGTGAGATGTCTTACTTGTTGGTGCGGTTGGCTTGGTAGCATTGGAAGAGATAGCAGAGGTGGACACGTTGGTGGTGGTAGTGTTCGATTTGAAGGTGGACAAGGTTTTGCACCGTCTTGCCAATTTATCCTCTTACAATCAGGCTAACCCAAGGGCAACAGTGAAGGTAGTGGATTTGAACATTTGAACATCCAGATGTATTTCATCTTTCAATCCACCCATGAAGAAACTCACCATGTGAGCCTCATTGAGGCCTTCAGTTCAATTCGTCAAAGACTTGAACTTATCTAGGTAGTCTTAAAGTGATGTATTTTGTTTTAATTTTGCAAGGGCAGCAATTGGATCATTGTATTCGGTAGGCACAAAACAATTCTTCATGTGTCGAGTGAATGCTTTCCATGTTAAAAATGCACTAGATTTTTTCATCCAATAGAACCATTGAAGTGCTTGTCCTTCAAGGTGGAATGATGCAATAATGAGTCGTTGCTCTTCCATTCTGTGATGATATGCAAAAAATTGTTTCGCTTAGTAAATCCAATCGGCAAGGTCTTTTCCATCAAATCTTGAAAAATTTTGCTTTATGGTGCAACTTGGAATACTAGAAGATGATGACTAATTTTGGCTTGGACAAACTATAGGATGACTCCCCATCCAATCCCCTTGGACTCATGATAATTGTTCATATTTCATGTCCAAAATAGTGATCTTTTGCAGCGCATCTTGTAGGATGACAGTCTCTATGATTTTTCCTGAAGTGTATTCAACACGTCACCCTGTTGCACTGAAGACTCACGAAGCTGATGAACAACTTCTACCAAGTCTTCCATACGGGTTCCGTGTCCGTCGTCCATGTTAGATCAGTGGCTCTTATACAAATTTGATGTGTGCAAAGGAGGGAAAGAAGATTAATGATGAAACAAATATAAAATTGGTTAACTTCGAGAGTAACCTCCTCCAAATACAGAGTAAAATATGGGATCATAACTTTCTCATTTTATACGATAAACAAAACTTAAATACACAAACCTATCCTAATTGCTCTCTAACGAACTTGTTAACAAAATCCCTACAAAGTGGGCCACTAATAGCCATTGCAAACTAATTTATTTGAAAAACAAAGATAAAGCAAAACAATAAGATAAATGAATGAACATGCATTGTTGATCATTCCACTTCATATGGGCTGCACCATGCACACATCATATACATTTGTCCATTAAATGATAGTGATCATACATATAAAAGAAAGTAGAGTCCAACCACCACATTCATGATGGAAAACATTGGGGTTGCCAACAGCCTTCCAATGGTGGAGATTGTTGCCCAATCTAAAGTGAACTATCTAATTTTGAGGCCCCCAGAACTTGATCTTATTTGCTAATATGTGATTGACTTCCTCCAAATGAGACAAGGGATTAATATCAACTGATGAATGTAAAGAAGAAGTTGTTGACTAGATAGTAGGCGAAGCTGGTGACAATGATGATTAAGAAGAATTGAAACCATGACAACCCACCTATGTGCCTTACCTCTGTATTATGCAATGCCCTTTACATTGCATTGGTCATGTTAACCAAGTTTACTCAATATAATTTAAAGATATATTCAACAACAAATCAAAAGTGAGAAAAGAGACCAAATAAAGAAATTTGAACAAGAGTAGTGGACCCCCACATGTAAGATATATCCCACCAAGAAACTCCTGAACAAGTCCACTACTCCATGACCCAACATCTAAAAAGAAAACTATATGGTTAACCTTTGCGAAACAAACATACGCGTGAAATAAAAACAATGAGAAGAACTAAGAAAGCTCTTACTTGCGTGCTTTGCATTAGCAAAAAAGCTACTGTGGGATGACATGACCTACGGTAAAAGTCTTGACAAGTGTTGTAGATGTTAACTGTATCATTTGCACTGGTTCCACCATTAGCAAAAATATTTATTAGGACATGCTTTCATGCTGATTATCCTGTGTTCAACAAAAAGCACCAACGAGTCCTTTAATATAATATTTTTATAAATAAAAAATTATAAGAATACTTACAATATAAAAGTAGAAGAGAATTTCTCTCTCTCCCTAGCTATCTTATAAATATTACAAAAGACTTATAATTAATAGTTTGGTGGATTCTTAGATAATCACTCTCCATTCAATGTCTTTCCATTTTTTATAGCCATCTTCTCTTACAGATTTCAAATGATTTGAAATATAATGTCAATTTCACTTTTTTACCAGAGCATTTAACTTTTATCTATTCGTTTGCTTAGTGGAGCATCGTTTAAACTATATTTTATAGTAAGCTGTCTCTTTACAACTTCTGAAAAACTCAGGTTTTGGTCATATTTTTACAAAATTTAATCCACAGCTTTTAACCCCAGTTTTTCTATTTGAAAACGGGTTTGGAAAAAAAAATAACTTTCTCAAAATCTAAAACCCATTCTGAACAGGGCTAAGGCATCCTCGTTTGGAAACGGGTTTAAATAGTTTTTGAGTTTACAGAAAGTTGCTCTTTACAAACCTGTTTCCAAATAAAAAACTGGAATAAAAAACTACAAATAGATTTATGTGAAAAAGTGCATAAAACTTAAATTTCCTAGGCCCCCGTTTGGAAGCTGGATAAACCCAGATAAATACATGAATAAGTTAGAATAGGCATATGGGGTTGTTTGGTATGGTAGAATGCTGAGGGATAAGTCAAGCCTGGATAACCAAGGATAACCTAGCATATGGATTCCAATGCAAGGCCATAATAGAATTTATCCCCAGTTATTCCATGTGTTGGCATTTGTGGGTCCCACGCCTTTTATTTGTTTCAACAACTCATCAACCACCATCTGTGACTTTGAAAAACATTGCCATCCGTACAACCCTATCCTCTCCTCTGGTTCTTCGTAGCCACAGACAGTGAAGCTTATACCCGAGTGAATCAATGGCTTCCCGATGAAGGCGACCTCACCAAAAGCTGCTGCGAATATTTCGTGAAACCAAATCCTTGACCTGTCCATCAACCCCTTTCAGCAAAACCCGTGTAACATTTCGGTATTTTTGGCCTTATATATTTATTTTAAATATATAATGAAAATTTTAAATTTGATTTTTTATATTTCATTTTTTAGATTTGGCGATGGGCCCAAATGTGTCCAATTTGATTTTAATTATGATAATTATAAATTGATTTTAAAATATTTATTTTATATTTTTTTTGTAGATCTTTATAGTGTCAAGATACTTTGGTTGAAATTTTGTGAAATTCGGAGTTCGGGAAATTAGGTTTTTAGGATTTTGTGTTAAGTTATTGGGCTCAGAGATCTAGTTGCGAATCCAGAATACCTTTTTATAGCCTTCAGGGATCTATTTGTAAATCGGATAGGGATCTGTTTGTAAATCGGATAGGGACCTCCTTGTAAAATGGAAACACTTCAAGGGTCGTTTTATAATTTTGGTAAAACCCCTTTAAATAACATGTTTGTGGGTTAGGGTTTTCATCCAAATTTCAGAAGGTGTGAAGGGTGGTGATAACCTAACCCTAGATGGTGATGGTGGGTGGTATGATCGGATCTAAGGTAAGAAATCATGCTTCTATTGATTTTTGTTGTTTAGGGTTTTAAGCCAAAAATCTGTAGCGAACAAATTTGTCCCTTACAAATTTTAAAGATATAGGATATGCTCAAGGAGCAAATCAATACATAGGAAAGATTGCGGGTACAACTCGATCTTTTATCCTCTGATCCTCGATCTCCTTTGAAGAGTTTCTCGAGAATTACAACTTCAGGGATTTTACAAGTTTGTGAAAATTTAAAAGGAAGAAGAGAGCGGTGCATGTTCCTTCGGGCCTTTTGATTTTGGGCCTTGTTGTTTAGGACTAGCGATGCTTTGTTCTTCACCCTTCTTGAATTCTTTGACTTGAAATTTGATTTGAAGTCGCTTTTCTTTAATCTTCCCTTCTCTGGACTTTCTCCTTCGTGAACAGAGTGAAGATATTCTTCAAGAAGAAGGTGGAATCGAGGGAGAGTTAGAAATTTTCTATTTCTCTCCCTTGGATTTTCCCCACACTTTTTTTTCTTCTTCTTCTTCTTTGGTTTTTCTTGGCTTCTCCTTCTTTTGGTGGATTTTTCAAGAAGAATGTGGAATCGATGGAGAGTTAGAGAATTTCTATTTCTCTCCCTTGGATTTTTCCCACACTTCTTCTTCTCCTTTGGCTTTCTTTGGCTTCTTCTTTTGATGGATTCTTCAAGAAGAATGTGGAATCGAGGGAGAGTTAGAGAATTTCTATTTCTCTCCCTTGGATTTTCCCCACCTTTCTTCTTCTTTGGCTTCTCCTTCTTTTGGTGGATTCTTCAAGAAGAAGGTGGAATCGAGGGAGAGTTAGAGAATTTCTATTTCTCTCCCTAGGATTTTTCCCCCACCTTTCTTCTTCTTCTTCTTCCTTCCTTCTTCTCTCCTTTGGCTTGGCTCTTTTTTTTTTGTTGCTCTTCCACCTTCATTTTTTCTCTCTCCCCCCTCCCTCCTATTTATAGAGGAAGGGAGGGGTGGTTATAAGGGTAGTGGGTAGTTTTAGGAGTGGGTAGTTAGGATTTTTTGACTTTTTCTTTTTTTTTTAATTAATTATTTATTTATTTAGATTTTATCCAAGTGACTTTGACTTCTTCTTTCTTTTTTTTTTTTTTTTTCTTTTTTTTTTTTTTTGTTGTTGGCCCTGCTTAGGCAGCAGGGCCGGACTGGGCCCTGGCCCTGTCTAGGCAGGGCCGGACTGGGCTTGGGCCCTGTCCAGGCAGGGCCATTCTGGGCCCCTGCCTTGGCAAGGCTGTCTTGGGCCTTGCCCAGGCAGGGCCAAACTGGGCCCCTGCCTTGGCAGGGCCCATCCTGGGCCTTGTCCAGGACAAGGTCCATGATGGGCCGAACTGGGCCTGGGCAGGGCTGAATTGGCTCACTTTTTCTTGTTTATTATTTTTATCTGTCTACAAATTGCCCCCTCAAGGATGGATAAAAGAGTCGTAGGACGAATTTTATCATCCTTGATTAACTTGGTCAAGATAAAGATAGATTTTTTTTTTTTGACAACTCCACCCGAATGTATGCTTGGGCTTTGGTTTACTCATCCTTTCGGATAAGCTTGGACAATATTGGCTTGGCGAATGATGAATTTTTTTTTTTTGCTAAACTGAACCTAATGGATAATGGGTAAAAGAGTCAAATTTTATCATCCTTGATTAATTTGGTCAAGATATGGATAGATCATTTTTTTGTCTGGACTGAACCCGATGTAACTTCTCAGGCTGCCTACATACCCTTATATAAGGGATCAAGTCACACGTAGTTCCTTTTTTTTTTTTTTTTTTTGAGTGGTCATTCCAACAAGGCACTCAGGTCATAGCGAGGCCGAGCCGGACCCTTCTCTTTTTTTTTTCTTTTTTTTTATGGATAGTACCTTTTGAGGAACTTTCCATTAATTGGACCGAGTCGAGTCCCTTCTGGAGTAGTCAATAGATAAGCACCGTTGGTGTAGACTTCCTTCACAATATGCGGACCATCCCATTTAGCATCGAACTTCTTTCCTGCTCTATGGGACATGATGATAGGACGTTTAACTGCCAGCACAAGATCGTCCTTTTGGAAGGAGCGAGGGCGTACTTTCTTATTGAATGCGCGAGAAAGACGTGCCTGATAGCATTCAAGGCGCTGCTGTGCTTCAAGTCGCTTTTCATCTAAAGCTTCCAGTTCAGCTAAACGAAGTCGAATGTTGTCATCTTGAGTAAGCCCTTCTTGAATAGCGATTCTTAATGAAGGAATTTGAAGCTCGAGAGGAAGAATGGCTTCTACTCCGTATACAAGAGAATATGGAGTCGCTTGTGTAGGAGTTCGGAATGATGTACGGTAAGCCCAAAGGACTTCATTCATACGTTCGTGCCAATCCTTTTTCGACTTGGAAACTACCTTTTGTAGTAGTTTACACAAGGTCTTGTTGAAGGCTTCTGCCAATCCATTGGCTGGAGCATTGTACATCGTTGAGCGCCTTTGTATGATCTTGAACTTGGCACAAAATTGATCCATGGAAGCATTTTTGAACTGTTTACCATTGTCTGTCACAATGAAGCGAGGAATGCCATATCGAAAAATAATATTATCTTGGATAAAGTTAATGACAGAATTCCGATTGACTTCTTTGAGAGGAATCGCTTCAGCCCATTTGGAGAAATAATCTGTTGCAGCTAGGATATAGCAATGTTGTTTAGACGACTTCGGTAGTGGTCCGACTATGTCGAGTCCCCAACTATCGAATGGCCATGATGCAACAGTAGGATGTAGGGGCTCGGAGGCTGATGAATATAGTCCCCATGGAACTGGCAAGCTTGACACCCTTTTGAAAATTCGATGCAGTCTTTAACCATAGTAGGCCAATAATAACCCATTCTTTTGATATGAAGATGAAGCTTTGGTCCAGATTGATGTGTGCCACATATACCGGAATGTGCTTCTTTGAGAGCTGTTTTGCTTCTTCTTGCCTTAAACATCTCATCAAAATACCATCATAACTACGACGATATAACTCATCATTAAAATGAAGGAATCTTGATGCACGACGACGAATATCAATTTTGTGTTTTGCATCATCTGGAAGCCTGCCATGAACAAGATAATTTATCATTGGTTGCCTCCAATCTTGCTCTTCTGTCACAAATACATGTACCACATCTGCTTGTACTGGAACTTGATTGCTTGTATCATCTGTAATAACAACCCACTTGCGACAAACAGGGATGACTAAACGATTAGTATCTGGGAGAGTAAGAGTACTAGCCAAATTTGCTAGAGCATCTGCTTGTCGGTTGAGGCCCCTTGGAACATGTTGAATAGTGGCATCATCAATAATGTGGAACAATGTCATTGCCCTTGTATGATACGGTATCAAGTCTTCTTTATTAACTTGATACTCCCCAATAATCTGAAAAATAACGAGCTTTGAATCACCATAAATTTGGAGTCCTCGAAGGCCCATATCGACGGCTAGTTCGAGACCGATAATCAGTGCTTGATACTCTGCCATATTATTAGAACATGGCTCGGATAGGACGAAAGAGAATGGGAGAACTTCATCTTTAGGTGTGACAAAGACGATTCCTGCCCCTGCCGCCTCACGTTTTGCAGCGCCGTCGAAGAACATCTTCCAAGACGAAACAATGTCAATAGAGAGCACTTCTTCATCAGGCAAATTTTCAATCAATTCCCATTTAGCAGGGATCGGGTAATCTGCTAGAAAATCAGCCAACACTTGTCCTTTGATAGCCTTTTGAGAAACAAAGATGATTTCAAACTCACTCAGAAGTAGAGCCCATTTCGCTAGTCGTCCTGAGAGAACTGGTCTGGACATAATATACTTGAGGGGATCTGCTTTAGAAATAAGTCTGATCGTGTGTGCGAGCATATAATGTCGAAGTTTTTTCGTGGCAAAAATAAGTGCAAGACACATCTTCTCAATCGGTGAATAGTTTAATTCAGCACCAATAAGAGTACGACTGAGATAATAGCATGCCACTTCTTTGCCAATGTGATTTTCTTGAGCAAGGAGTGCCCCGATAGAGTGTTCTTGAGCACTGATATAAAGAATAAGGGGAACACCAGGGACTGGAGCAGATAGAACCGGTGGATTTAATAAATATTGCTTGATACTATTGAGGGCATTTTGGCAAGTAGTATCCCACTTGAAGATGGTGTCCTTCTTCATGAGTCGGCTAAAGGGGTGACACCTTCCAGCCAAGTTCGAAATAAACCTTCTGATATACGCCAAGCGACCTTGTAAACTTCTGAGGTCATGCAACGATTTGGGTTCAGGCATGTTGAGGATGGCATCAATTTTGGATTGATCTATCTCAATGCCACGGTGCCTGACAATGAAGCCAAGGAATTTCCCTGAAGTAACTCCAAATGCGCATTTGAGTGGGTTCATCCGAAGTTGATATCTTCGTAAACGATTGAAAACATGTTGAAGATCATCGAGGTGAGAGGTCCTTTGTTTAGACTTCACGACGAGATCGTCAACGTAGCATTCAACCTTTTGGTGGAGAATATCATCAAAAATCTTCTGCATGGCGCGTTGATATGTGGCACCTGCATTCTTCAAACCAAATGGCATCACTTTATAGCAATAGATGCCTTTTGGAGTGCGAAAAGCCGTGAATTCTTCATCTTTGGGTGCCATTCGAATCTGATTATAACCAGAAGATCCATCCATGTATGACAATGCTTCATGACCAGTTGTTGCATCCACCATAAGTTCAGTAATTGGCAATGGAAAATCGTCTTTAGGGCATGCATTGTTCAGATCTCTGAAATCTACGCATACTCAGAGATTTGACCATTCTTCTTTTCTACTGGGACGATGCTCGAGATCCAAGTAGGATATTTGACCTCTCGGATGAAACCGGCTTCAATTAGCTTGTTGACTTCGTTTTCAATTTGTGGGATCAACTCGGGTCGGTAGCGTCTTTGCCCTTGTTTAATAGGGCTGGCAGCATGTCGAACCGCAAGTTGGTGTACAGCAATTTTTGGATCCAATCCTGGCATCTCCTTGTAGGACCATGCGAAGACGTCTTTGTACTCTTGAAGCAGTTTTACATATGCAGCTTCTTCTTCTGGAGCTAGAAGTGCACTAAGAAAGGTTGGGCGTGGATCTTCTTCAGTGCCCAAATTGACTTCTTTTAAATCATCAACTGTGGATTGTTCTCTTTCATCAAGGTCAGGATGTGCATCCACCAATTCATCGTCCGTATGAGAAGCATTCTCAATGTTTGGCTCGTCAGTAATGGAATTATGGTTGACGGAGACGACAATGGATGTAGAGGAATCACCAGTGGAAGTATCAGAAGGTGGACGAGTGGTGATAACTACTGTCCTTGGCTTGACACATGAAGGATCATTCGATGCAGACACTTGAATAGTGGTAAGCTTTGAGGAAAACGGATACACAGGGCAATTCGAGGACATCGCAAGTTGTCGAGCCTCCTTGTGATTGCCCCCAAGTCGGCGATGTTGCCGGGTAGAGCGAGTGGACTGCATAGCGGTCTTCGAAATGGGAGGGATCGGTCCCAAACGACTAAATACTGACTGTCGAGTTGGTGTAGCATGCACAACCTTGGATTTCATCTTTGACTTTTGGGGCCTTTGGGATACTAAAGTAACCATTTGCTTAGAGTCTTGCTGTACAGAATGAGATTCTTGAGTAGCTTCATCGTGCCCCATGAGACTAACTCGACGTTGTGCTTGTCTGCCTTGTCTTCTTGCACGCCTGGATTCCGACTGAGTATTGTTGATGGATGCCGATGTTGGATCGGCTTGAGATGACTGTGGCTCAGACGTGGAAGAATTGTTCATCATCTCCACTTGGATATGATTAGAGGAGAGGTCTCCCCTGGTAGCTGACTTAACGATCACTGGAGTTTGCACAAAGCCCAAACCACGTCTAGCTATTGGTATCTTTTCTCCAGCATGAATGAGATGAGCTTGAGTCTTGGTCATCCCGACCGGGATTATTTTTTTTGGAAGTGTCCCTAGAGACGCCATATCGCTCATGTGGAAGCCGCTTTTTGTAGCAATTTTGACGACTTCTCACTCCAATGACCTTCTGGTACGAAGCCTGACAATGGAGGGGTTGTCAACGATGTAGGTGACAAGGCATGCAAGGGCAAAACCATTTTTTGCTGAAGTGCGACAATATCAGCTTCGGTGAAGAATGATTGTAATTTCACAGTTTCTGATGTATGATGTGCTTTGGAATATGAGGCGTAGTACATGGCCAACTTGAGCTTTCTTTCTTTTGAGAATTTTGGCACGCCCGGTGGGACATCATCTCCTCTCATCCCTCCATTTCCATCAAGCTTGGACTTCCTTCTTCTAAGGCGTTCGAAGTACAACCATGGCTGAAGCCAACACCAATATCGTGCCTACAGGTGAAACACCTCTTGTTGACCCTGCTTCTCTTCAACAAGGAGGCTTGGAGAATCTCTTCCTGGAGGCGCACGATGCAGTACCGGTCACTACTCCTGGCATGCGCGTCTACACTAGGCGAGCTAGAGCTACGACGGCAACCCTCGCTCCAGAAATGGAAGACGAAGGTACGACGAAGAATGCCAAAGATGCAACGGCACAGGAGGTGCATCACGATTCAAATGATCTTGGTGCTCATGTTCGAGTGACGCGTACCGAAGATGAAGTGGAGACTGTAATTCATCGTAATTGCATTTCCGATGATGACGCCAATGCCGGATCCGATGGGACCATGCCGGGGGGCAAGACGGCACT